>OW052244.1:82635067-83858995 GCA_932526585.2 Philonthus cognatus | reverse complement strand
TTCTCATTCTTTTGTTGTCGCGTGTTTATTCTCTCTCTGTGCTTTCATGCCGTCCGCTATTTTTTCGGGTGTGTGCCCCAGTGTGGGAAGCGCTCGCGTGCGCGCATATTTCTGTATGCGTCAGAAGTGGAATGGGAGTAGTGGTAAATGGCCAAGGCAAAAAATATATGTGTATTTGTGTAAAATAAGAGAGGGCCACTTTTTTGGACGTTTGCCATTTGGAGAAATCGATATAAAAGACATAAAAGTGCGAAATGTGTATGTATTCTGTTGCTATTCAATTGTTGGTCAAGGGAACACCTTGAAGATTTTCTTCCTATGCGTTGTCGGATCGGTTGGTAAAACCCTAAGTATTTATCAGTGAAGAATTTTGCCTCATTAACATGTGATAAATATGAAGCATTAGATGGCGTTAGCTATCGAAATCCATTAATAGTTTTCACATATTGGCTTCAATTTCAATTTCAATTTATTGATGTTATAACAAAAGTTTTACACAAGTCAAGTTACAATAGATAAATAATAAATAGATGTACAAAAAAAGTGTATCAAATACAGAAGATACATTAACATGTAGTCGAACAAACAAAAAAGGTACATACAGATTAAAATAGACAATATGCAAGAGTATAGGTCCAAAAATAAAGTGTTAGATGTCATTATCAAAAAACTCATCTGTGCTGAAATAAGCATGCTGGAGAAGGAATTCTTCTAGCACTTCTCGGAATTTATTGAGCGGAAGATTTCGTGTGCTATGACTAAGGTGATTAAAGAACTTAATGCCGTGATATCTTGTTCCAGTTAGGGATCTCTGTAATCTCGATTGTGGCAAATTCAAGTCAGATTTTCCTCTGGTCTCATATGAGTAATTACGTACTGGCATAGCTGCAATATTACATTTAACATGCATCAAACATTCAAGGATGTAGATACATGGTAGGGTTAGTATTTTCAATTGCTTAAAATAAATTCTACATTCTTCTTGATACTTAGCACCAGCAACTATTCTTACTGCTCGTCTTTGCAATTTGAAGATCCGATGCCTACAAGATGCATGGCCCCAAACAAGGATGCCATATATTAAGTGACAGTGGAAAGTTCCATAGTATGCTGTTCTCAGAACGGTGCGGGATACTTTATTTGATAATACTCTTAAACCAAATACCGACTTATTTAATTTTCCACTTAAGTAATCGCCATGAGCAAACCATGTTAATTTAGAATCAAGATGGATACCCAAAAAACGGACTGTCTCTGCATATTCGTCATTTTCAGCATCTTTTTTTCTAAGCGTAAATAGCATTTCAACCGTCTTACTGTTGTTTAAACACAATTTGTTAGAGGCAAACCACTTCGCTGCATTTGATTTAGTGGCGACATTTAGTTCTGATGCTTCTACTAAACTACTACCCGTACTTAAAAGAGTGGTGTCGTCGGCAAACAATACCGAATTATTTTGTCCGATTTTGTCTAGGAAGTCGTTTGTAAAGATCAAAAATAGTAATGGCCCTAAGACTGACCCTTGAGGTACACCGTTTTCTATTAGGCGATAGCTGGATTGTTCACCGTCAATGAAAACCTTTTGCTTTCTATTTTGTAAATAGGATTGCAGTAGGCTGATGCTATTTACAGAAAAGCTATATTTTGCTAGTTTATTAATCAGAATCTTGTGAGATACACAGTCAAATGCTCTACTGAGATCTAGAAATGTAGCTACAGAAAAAGATCCAGTTTCGAAGCATTCGACTGTGTATTCCACAAATGCAAGAATAGCAGAAACCGTCGACATTCCACGGCGAAAACCAAATTGATTTTATGAGAATAAATTGTTTGTATTAAAGAAATCAATTATTTGATCCTCCATAATACGTTCAATTACCTTTGATAGGGCAGGTAGAAGGCTAATAGGTCTATAGTTATTTGTATTAGACTTGTCTCCCTTTTTAAAAATAGGGACAACCTTAGCACATTTAAATGCGTCTGGAAAGATACTACTCACAATGATATCATTTAGTAATCTAGTTAGTGGTACCGAAATTATGTCGATAACTGGTTTCAAAATATCCACAGAGATTCCATATATATCGGAACTTTTGGTGTTTTTCATTCCTTTACATGCATCCCGAATCTTGACTACAGACACTTCTTAGAAATTGAATGTACTATTGCATGTGACAGATATGTTTAAGGGATTATTATCGGATGGTGTTATGTTCTCTAAAAGTAGTCCTGAAACAGTGGAAAAATATTGGTTGAATTCTTCACAAGAAATATCACTATTTCGCTCTTGATTTATTGTAGGAGTTAATCTTGCAGAATTTATGAGTTTCCGTAACGATTTCTGGTGATGTGCAGACTGAGAAATGTAATTATAATTTGCTTTAATTTTAGCATCTTTTATTGACTCTCTGTAAACTTTTTTAAAGTTATTCATTATTAGTTTATTTTGAATAGTCAGAAATGTTCACTGGGTCGGGACCACACTGAAGAGGACCTTGAAGTCCGGAACGCGTCTGTGGGTATCTGGTGCCGGAATACTGAACACAAATTCAATTTTGATGTGATAAATAACCAAAATATTAAAGAATTTTGTCTTATTACCGTTAGATAATTGCCCAGCGCTGAAGAATTTTGTATTATTACCCTTATTGGAGTGTTCAGCTCCGAAGATTTTTCCCTCATTGCCGTTATATAAATGTCCAACCCTGAAGAATTTTGCCTCATTACCGTTAAGCCCATATGAAATGAGACTAATTTTTGAAACAAAAATTTGGTATGCAAATTACCGTTAGGCGCATATAAAAATGAAATAATAATAAACGCGTAGTGAACACAAATAACAAGAAAGGAGATTTATAAATCTGCCGCTGAGGTTAGATTAGATATTCGTAGGGGTGGCCTTATTAGCCTGTACCACCGCGACCTTTGCAGATCTATTGTGGATCTACTGAGGTTATGTTTCTATACAAACTCAAGTGAATCAAACTGCGCATGCCTTCATACTAAAATAGGATAAAAATATAACTTTTCGTACAAGAATTTAGTATCGTCCCATTTTCTGTATTATTAAACATTTCAAGTTTTGAAATGCCTGAATATTTACCAAACGCGTATACATTCATATAAGACAAATGTCTTGTATACTTGGGGTTTTTCTATAAAGAATTAGGTAATCGCAAATACAAATGCGAATAATCTTTCTCAATATTCACTCTACTCTTTTCAATATTCGTGAATACTCATACCACAGACAATTAATAATACAGACAATGTAGTTATTCGGACGGCAAAAAATGGAATCAAAGTTTACATTGCGAGATAGTTTTTGGAATCTAGGAAGCTTTTGCGTTTAAATAAAATCTATCAATTGATCTTACCTACTTTTTTATTTTTTTTTATTTTGGGTTTTACGTCATCTATTTCCGCTGCTAAGGCCAATCATGACACCGGAGATTAGGTCTACAGCTATCCGGGAATTTTGCCGAACCCGGTGGGAGTTCCAACCCACCGGTAGGGATCTTTAACGTGCACGCAACATCCAGGCAGTACACGGGTCCTACATGCATTTAACGTCATATCCGAGAAGACGGAGTGTTTGGCATTTTTATCCTAACGTATATAAATGCAGACAACTTGTTAGGCCGGTATTTGAACCCCGGTCCGTGGCGTGGCAGTACAACACTCTAACCACTACACCACCAAGCTGCCCATCTTACCTACTTTAAATTTGTAATTATTACCTATATCAAAGGGCGATTATTTGAAATTATTTCTTGCACGTAATTATGCACTTGCGAATGACTTTTCAATAATAGGTTTACTTGAAAAGATTCGCACACGCAAACTTCAATTCGTAAGCGTGAATTCAACTGTTTTTTTTTGCGATTACCCAAACACCACTCGCAAATTAGCAGCGACTGTCAGATTCTCATTTAACTTGTGCGTTTTGAAATTGATATTCCAAAATCTTGTCCAAGTAGAAGCGTTTGTCAGCAGAACTAATAAAAGATCAAATTTAATGATTAAAAACACCATTAATTTGTAAAATGTTTACAAAATGTTAAAGGGTTGAAAACGTTGGGTTGAGTACTAGTTTATGTAGAGGGATCGGCAGTTTGTAACAATACGAAAGCAATATGTTATTTTACATATGTTTCATTTGAGTATACATATCCCCATGTGTATGCTGTAAATAATTTTTTGAACTTGCCGCCTCGAAACTGAGGTTTCGAACAACACCGTTTTAATAACTAGAAAGTCACATTTCCGGTATTTTACTTACGGCACGAGTTCAGGAAGGTAAAATCACGTACGCAAAATTTGACAGCTGAACTGTCATTTCAGTTGAATTATCATTTGATTATGGAATGTAGAAGTTGTGGATTCTAAAGAATGACAAAAATAATGTAAAAAAACTCCCTGCCCTCTTTGTTTTTTCTAAGTTGAATTTGAAGCTTTAAACGAGTGTTTTCCACTCCCAGACGAAGCATGAAGTAAAATTTTGAGTTTAGAAAAGCCCCGTGAAAATTTGTCGAGGGTCGCGCAGCGACCCGAGACAAATTTTCTGGGCTTTTCTAAACTCGAAATTTTACTTCATGCGCCACGCGTATAAAACACAGATTTTAAGTGAAGTTCGAAAATACATACATTTCATAATATTTTAGTGTTTTATACGCGTGGCGCATGAAGTAAAATTTCGAGTTTAGAAAAGCCCAGAAAATTTGTCTCGGGTCGCTGCGCGACCCTCGACAAATTTTCACGGGGCTTTTCTAAACTCGAAATTTTACTTCATGCTTAGTCTGGGAGTGGAAAACACTCGTTTAAGCTTTAAATTCAATTTAAAATAAAAACAAGGAATATCTAAAGATTTACAAAAAATAGGCTAAATTTTGAGTACGTATACTTAAAAGAAAAACTCCCTGCCCTCCTTGTTTTTTTTTTTTAAGTTGAATTTGAAGCTTTAAACGAGTGTTTTCCACTCCTGGATGAAGCCTGAAGTAAAATTTCGAGTTTAGAAAAGCCCCGTGAAAATTTGTCGAGGGTCGCGCAGCGACACGAGACAAATTTTCTGGGCTTTTCTAAACTCGAAATTTTACTTTATGCGCCACGCGTATAAAATACTAAAATATTGTGAAATGTATGTATATTCGAACTTCACTTAAAATCTGTGTTTTATACGCGTGGCGCATGAAGTAAAATTTCGAGTTTAGAAAAGCCCAGAAAATTTGTCTCGGGTCGCTGCGCGACCCTCGACAAATTTTCACGGGGCTTTTCTAAACTCGAAATTTTACTTCATGCTTAGTCTGGGAGTGGAAAACACTCGTTTAAGCTTCAAATTCAATTTAAAATAAAAACAAGGAATATCTAAAGATTTACAAAAAATGGGCTAAATTTTGAATACGTATACTTAAAAGAAAAACTCCTTGCCCTCCTTGTTTTTTTTTTTTAGTTGAATTTGAAGCTTTAAACGAGTGTTTTCCACTCCTGGACGAAGCATGAAGTAAAATTTCGAGTTTAGAAAAGCCCCGTGAAAATTTGTCGAGGGTCGCGCAGCGACCCGAGACAAATTTTCTGGGCTTTTCTAAACTCGAAATTTTACTTTATGCGCCACGCGTATAAAATACTAAAATATTGTGAAATGTATGTATATTCGAACTTCACTTAAAATCTGTGTTTTATACGCGTGGCGCATGAAGTAAAATTTCGAGTTTAGAAAAGCCCAGAAAATTTGTCTCGGGTCGCTGCGCGACCCTCGACAAATTTTCACGGGGCTTTTCTAAACTCGAAATTTTACTTCGTGCTTAGTCTGGGAGTGGAAAACACTCGTTTAAGCTTCAAATTCAATTTAAAATAAAAACAAGGAATATCTAAAGATTTAGAAAAAATAGGCTAAATTTTGAATACGTATACTTAAAAGAAAAACTCCCTGCCCTCCTTGTTTTTTTTTTTAAGTTGAATTTGAAGCTTTAAACGAGTGTTTTCCACTCCTGGACGAAGCATGAAGTAAAATTTCGAGTTTAGAAAAGCCCCGTGAAAATTTGTCGAGGGTCGCGCAGCGACCCGAGACAAATTTTCTGGGCTTTTCTAAACTCGAAATTTTACTTCATGCACCACGCGTATAAAACACAGATTTCAAGTGCAGTTGGTATATACATAAATTTCACAATATGTTAGTGTTTTATACGCGTGGCGCATGAAGTAAAATTTCGAGTTTAGAAAAGCCCCGAAAATTTGTCTCGGGTCGCTGCGCGACCCTCGACAAATTTTCACGGGGCTTTTCTAAACTCGAAATTTTATTTCATGCTTAGTCTGGGAGTGGAAAACACTCGTTTAAAGCTTCAAATTCAATAAAAAAAAAAAGAACAAGGAATGTCTAAAGATTTACAAAAAAATAGGCGTGTACTTAAAAGAAAAACTCCCTGCCTTCCTTGTTGTTTTTTTTTAAATTGGATTTGAGGCTTTAAACGAGTGTTTTCCACTCCTGGACGAAGCATGAAGTAAAATTTCGAGTTTAAAAAAGCCCCGTGAAATTTTCTGGGCTTTTCTAAACTCGATATTTTACTTTATGCGCCACGCGTATAAAATACTAAAATATTGTGAAATGTATGTATATTCGAACTTTACTTAAAATCTGTGTTTTATACGCGTGGCGCATGAAGTAAAATTTCGAGTTTAGAAAAGCCCAGAAAATTTGTCTCGGGTCGCTGCGCGACCCTCGACAAATTTTCACGGGGCTTTTCTAAACTCGAAATTTTACTTCATGCTTAGTCTGGGAGTGGAAAACACTCGTTTAAGCTTCAAATTCAATTTAAAATAAAACTAAGGAATATCTAAAGATTTACAAAAAATAGGCTAAATTTTGAATACGTATACTTAAAAGAAAAACTCCCTGCCTTCCTTGTTTTTTTTTAAGTTGAATTTGAAGCTTTAAACGAGTGTTTTCCACTCCCAGACGAAGCATGAAGTAAAATTTCTAGTTTAGAAAAGCCCCGTGAAAATTTGTCGAGGGTCGCGCAGCGACCCGAGACAAATTTTCTGGGCTTTTCTAAACTCGAAATTTTACTTCATGCGCCACGCGTATAAAACACAGATTCAAGTGCAGTTGGTATATACATAAATTTCACAATATTTTAGTGTTTTATACGCGTGGCGCATGAAGTAAAATTTCGAGTTTAGAAAAGCCCAGAAAATTTGTCTCGGGTCGCTGCGCGACCCTCGACAAATTTTCACGGGGCTTTTCTAAACTCGAAATTTTACTTCATGCTTAGTCTGGGAGTGGAAAACACTCGTTTAAAGCTTCAAAGTCAATTAAAAAGAACAAGGAATATCTAAAGATTACAAAAAATAGGCTAAATTGGGAATACGTATACTGAAAAGAAAAACTCCCTGCCCTCCTTGTTTTTTTTTTATTTTATTGGATTTGAGGCTTTAAACGAGTGTTTTCCACTCCCGGACGAAGCATGAAGTAAAATTTCGAGTTTAGAAAAGCCCCGTGAAAATTTGTCGAGGGTCGCGCAGCGACCCGAGACAAATTTTCTGGGCTTTTCTAAACTCGAAATTTTACTTCATGCGCCACGCGTATAAAACACTAAAATATTGTGAAATTTATGTATATACCAACTGCACTTTATGCTTAGTCTGGGAGTGGAAAACAATTGTTTAAAGCTTCAAATTGAACTTATAAAGAAACACGGAATATCTAAAGATTTACAGAAAATAGGCTGAATTTGGAATACGTATGCTTAAAAGATAAACCCCCTGTATCTGTTTGCTTCGGAGGAATATGAATAATTATAAACCATAATGAAGATAACAATTAATTCTCAAAAAACACTCGTTAATTAATATTATACAAAATTGACGTTTGATAAACCATGGCGGCGACAAAGAAAAAACATGTATTTATATTCACCCGAGAAACTAGATTTCGTTTTTACTAAATAACAAAAAATAATTTATTTGCATTTTATTTTTTTGTGGCAATACCGCACAAGATATCAAACATTATTAAGAGACAAAAAAGGTTTTAAATGAACTAATCTTTTAAGATGTATTTTTTAAATTTTCGTAAGGTGCGCCAATAAAAACATATTTTAGTTTTTATGTTGTGGTACTATTGTTTTTTATGCTTCTTGTCAATGAATAATGACCATAATAACTGAATTGATGTGGTATATTATGATAATCAACCATAATAAATTTTAGTCGGATTGAATAAAGCGTTCAATTGTTAGAAATAAAATTAATAATATTTTTTTGAACTTTCAAGACTAATTCCGGCTTAACCGTAAACTTTTGGATATAGATAAGTTATGTTAAATCATCATATTTTGATCCTAGAAATATATGGTTAAGCCATTTCCCTACATTAACGGGACACCCTGTATATACATCGACACACTACAATTTAGTTAGTCTTAGGGGGGCTCAAGCCCGCGAGCCACCCCCTGGATGCGCTGTCTTAAGTTGCATATTAATTAAGACATTGTTTGCATTTTTACGAATAAAATTCTCGAAATTTTATATATTATTAATGCCTGATGCCATCCGTAAGATTTTGTTTTAATCATAATTTGATTTTTTGGATTCCCTATCCCATGGACTGCCTGTCTGTAGAATTGTCTGTGCTGATACGAATTCAAGTAATTGAATGCAATAACCAAGTCCAGTTTTATTAAATGTTGAGGAGAGACAAAAAACTGTTTACATGCAAGAAAAAAAACATAATTATTATTATGCATGCAACTAACGATACAAATTTAAACCAGATAACACAGAATTTTAAACTTTATAAGAATATTGAATACTTAACCCATTTTCTCATAAAAATAGACTTAGCTGATTATTGCATTGGACCCCTCAATTAGCCGAGATATCCTCCGAGAACGCACTAATGAGACACCCTGTATATCGAACATCGGATTGTTGGTTATTGGTTATCTAATATCAAAGGTATTAGATCACGTAATTGTGTTTTAGGAGTTGTAGAAAATCCTTCATGCGAAATTCCAGCCTGAATCAAAGACCAACGCGTGCATATTCACGCGCTATTTTCGAACGCTTCTGTAAGAGCAAAACACCAACTCAAAACGAAGAATGAGAGAGGAAAAAAACAAGTTCTAAGCGTCAGTGTGTGGGTCGGCTCGCACAGTTTCCCAGCGACACAATCGCGAACATGGACTTTGTCATTATGTATCGCCTCCCCCGATCAAATATTTGCAAAGAACGATAAGCCACAACTGATAAGGGAAAGCGGCCAATTACACCAAACACGCGCGCGCTCGCTCACCTGTTTCAGTTTCGCACTTATTATCACTTTTCTCTTCAGTGTCCGAGTGTAATTCGTCGAGTGTTGTTGTTTAGTAGTTATAAGTAAAGTTGTGATCGATGGTGAGTGCGCCCACCCACTCACCTTTTCTCAGTCAAGCACCGACACCGCGACTCCGCGGACGCGACGCGAGTGTGCGTTTCGAAAAAAGATTAGAGAAAGTGCCATTTCGTTTCTTCGTGATATTCGGGTAAACCTTGCCGTTTTATCATGACAATTTCAATGTGAAATAATTACGTAATACACACCAATTTGCATTAATAATAAATGTTGATCGCACGTGATTGTTTACGGGAGTGTTTCGAGCACACGTGCTAATCAGCGCCTAGGTGTTTAAATCGCGAGAGAGAGAGATGTGGACATGTCGCCCAAAGTCGAAGTTAAGCACCCGGTGACCAGTGGCAATTCGGCGGTCATGGAGAATTCGACCCCGGGCGATAACAGCGGAAAACGCTGCGTCCGCTCCATGTCCGCACTGGACATAACCTGCAAGACGTCCAGGACGCGTTCGAAATCCTCCGGCGACGTATTCGCGCCGAAGAAGAAGACCTCGGGGTCCATAAACGGTTTGGATCACATTGGGCAGGAGAGGCCGTCGAATAAACTGGTGGCGTATTGGAGGAGGATCCGTAGGTCGCTCAGTATTAGTAAGTTTGTTTGTTTGTTGTGGGTGCAATGTTAATCATTGTAAATCGGGTCGGATGAATTGCTGTGATTGCGGAAGCGCGTGGACAACAGGTGACCCCACACGTTTCGGAAATTCCCAGAACACACAATTCATCAATTCATATCATCATTACATAGTGACAGCGACAATCACAACAACGTTGAATGACAGTGACATGACAGAGACAATGTTAAATTTAAATAATAATAATAATAATAATAATAATAGTCTTCTCGGATATGACGTTAAATGCATGTAGGACCCGTGTACTGCCTAGATGTTGCGTGCACGTTAAAGATCCCTACCGGTGGGTTGGAACTCCAACCGGGTTCGGCAAAATTCCCGGATAGCTGTAGACCTAATCTCCGGCGTCATGATAGGCCATAGCAGCGGAAATAGATGACGTAAAGCCCAAAAGCAAATAATAATAATAATAATAATAATAATAATCTTTATTCCCAACAGAATTACATCTTACGAGAAAATACATAAACAATTGTTACATTTAAGAAATTACTATAACAAATAAAAATAAAAAATATATATATATATATATATATATATATATATATATATATATATATATTACAAAGCGATGAAACGAAAACAATGAGACTAACATAATGTTCCGATGAAGTGTGGCAACTACATACAACAAATAAAGTTAACCATATTCAGGTTTAGATCATAGCTGCACCCTGACAAGCATACACTCCGGAGCCTTTTGTTTTAATTCAGAAAAGCTAGCAAATATATCAGTATCGTACTGTATTTGGTGATACCTGTGAACCATTTTATTAATTGGGGAATGGTTGTGGTGGTTAGAGTTGGGCGTTTGGAAGGAAAAAGTTAGACAATTTCTAGCATTTAATCGAGGCACATGAAATGATAACGACTCTAACAAATTCATATCATTTATTTGATTATAATAATAAAGACAATAGCCATTTTATAGAATCAATTTTAATTTCTGTATATAATTTATTATCTGTTTATATTTATAAATACTTTGAATATGCTATAAATAATGTTCAAATTCAAATTCAAATTCCTTTATTGACGGCAAAAAACCATTTAAAAACAAAATAACATACATATTACAATTGCAAATAATATTACATATAAAGTAATAATAAATTAATATACAAAAAATAAACTAACATAACTAAATAAAAGTAACATAAAAAACACCAAGCAAGCTATCATCAAACATTTCCGAGAGTCACATAATTCCGAAATTTGTCTGCTTTAATTTTGACATAAATTCAGAATAAGATTCAGTAAACAAATCGAAATTATGATCCAAAGATAGTGCGTTGGAAATGCGCATGCACCTGGAGAGTGGATTATTGTTAACACAAAAATACGATGGTTACTACGTGGTAATCAGAGCTGGGACGAATCCTCGTAAAAAGGATTCGAATCACGATTCCAAATCACCTAATATGATTCGCATCACGAATACTCGAACAAAGGATTCGTAAGAGATAAATATGATTCGAATCAAAGATTCGAATCCTGTTTTTTTCGAATCAGAAATACAAATCCTTTGAGAATAAATTTGATTTTATTATTTTTTTGCAACCATTAATATATAAATATCGTTACTAGTTGTTTTAACAAAAATATTCAAAACCTAATTATTTATTATTAACACTGAACATCATTGATAACGGACTAAATATCTGACTCGCTGTTACTCTGATTAAAGATGTATTTGTGTGTTTCTGAACTTCAAATCAGTGTTTTGTACGCGTGGCGCATGAAGTAAAATTTCGAGTTTAGAAAAGCCCGAAAATTTGTCTCGGGTCGCTGCGCGACCCTCGACAAATTTTCACGGGGCTTTTCTAAACTCGAAATTTTACTTCATGCTTAGCCTGGGAGTGGAAACACTCGTTCAAAACTTCAAACTGAACTCTATTATAAAATCGACGAATGCTTGAAAATTACGTAAATAAAAAATTCACTGATGCCCGGTATTATAAAACGTTTTCTTCCCTAATTAAAATTTACTTTAGGAATAAATTAATTTATTCCAAAGATTTCGGTATCATAAACACAAAATAATTTTATTTGGCTAATAAATCTCCCCAGTAAATTGTTTTTCTACCAAGTAAATTTTATTCTCTAAATAATTTGACAGTTGAAACCGGGAGTCAGAGAAAAGTCATGGAATTATATTCAAATTGACCAAAACATTAACAAACAAGCCATATGCTATTATTAAATTTATACAATTCACTTAAATATTAACAAAAACAATGAAAGTAGAAAAGCCCAGAAAATTTGTCTCGGGTCGCTGCGCGACCCTCGACAAATTTTCACGGGGCTTTTCTAAACTCGAAATTTTACTTCATGCTTGGTCCAGGAGTGGAAAACACTGGTTTAAAGCTTCAAATTTAACTTTAAAAAAAAAACAAGGAGGGCAGGAAGTTTTTCTTTTAAGTATACGTATTCAAAATTTAGCCTATTTTTTGTAAATCTTTAGATATTCCTTGTTTTTATTTTAAATTGAATTTGAAGCTTAAACGAGTGTTTTCCACTCACAGACTAAGCATGAAGTAAAATTTCGAGTTTAGAAAAGCCCCGTGAAAATTTGTCGAGGGTCGCGCAGCGACCCGAGACAAATTTTCTGGGCTTTTCTAAACTCGAAATTTTACTTCATGCGCCACGCGTATAAAACACTAAAATATTGTGAAATTTATGTATATACCAACTGCACTTGAAATCTGTGTTTTATACGCGTGGCGCATGAAGGAAATTTGTCTCGGATCGCTGCGCGACCCGAGACAAATTTTCACGGGGCTTTTATAAACTCGAAATTTTACTTCATGCTTCGTCCAGGAGTGGAAAACACTCGTTTAAACCTTCAAATTCAACTTAAAAAAAAAACAAGGAGGGCAGTAATTTTTCTTTCAAGTATACGTATTCAAAATTTAGCCTATTTTTTGTAAATCTTTAGATATTCCTTGTTTTTATTTTAAATTGAATTTGAAGCTTTAAACGAGTGTTTTCCACTCCCAGACTAAGCATGAAGTAAAATTTCGAGTTTAGAAAAGCCCCGTGAAAATTTGTCGAGGGTCGCGCAGCGACCCGAGACAAATTTTCTGGGCTTTTCTAAACTCGAAATTTTACTTCATGCGCCACGCGTATAAAACACTAAAATATTGTGAAATTTATGTATATACCAACTGCACTTGAAATCTGTGTTTTATACGCGTGGCGCATGAAGTAAAATTTCGAGTTTAGAAAAGCCCAGAAAATTTGTCTCGGGTCGCTGCGCGACCCTCGACAAATTTTCACGGGGCTTTTCTAAACTCGAAATTTTACTTCATGCTTCGTCCAGGAGTGGAAAACACTCGTTTAAAGCTTCAAATTCAACTTAAAAAAAAAAACAAGGAGGGCAGTAATTTTTCTTTTAAGTATACGTATTCAAAATTTAGCCTATTTTTTGTAAATCTTTAGATATTCCTTGTTTTTATTTTAAATTGAATTTGAAGCTTTAAACGAGTGTTTTCCACTCCCAGACTAAGCATGAAGTAAAATTTCGAGTTTAGAAATGCCCCGTGAAAATTTGTCGAGGGTCGCGCAGCGGCCCGAGACAAATTTTCTGGGCTTTTCTAAACTCGAAATTTTACTTCATGCGCCACGCGTATAAAACACAGATTTTAAGTGTAGTTCGAATATACATAAATTTGACAATATTATAGTGTTTTATACGCGTGGCGCATGAAGTAAAATTTCGAGTTTAGAATAGCCCAGAAAGTTTGACTTCATGCTTAGTCTAGGAGTGAAAAACACTTGTTTAAAGCTTTAAATTGAATTAGAAAAAAAAAACAGAAAATATCCGCAATTGTTGTATCAATTCCATGGTATGTCATTATTGTTATAAAATCACATTACTTTTTCTTAATTATTTTAACTTAGAGAAACGTAAAGTGGTATGTGTAAAAACATTAATAAATTTAGATATTTTCCCTTTACAAAAAAGTGAAATACATTTTGTCTCTAAAATAAATAGGGAAGCCAATATTTGAACACTTTAAAATTAACATGCGATTCCCTATGTTGCGTCCGCCAAGTCAACACCCGGCATAAAAAAAAGTTGTAAATAATCAAAAAATTAGCATTTAATGCGTATCCACTTTATGTCGTAGCTCTTTTAGTTATTTTATTTAAATTGTTTTAAAAATAAGAATTTTTCGAATTAATTACTTTGAATAAGTGAGCTATTGCTAAATGACGTTGTTTGACCTTGTATTGATTAATATTTTGTGGAAAACTGAAAACATAAGTAAGGCTTACGAACAAAGTTTAGAAAGAATAACAAAGATTTGTTGAAAAATAAGGCAGGTGAAAGCTATTGATTTCAAGTATCTAACATGGGGGAAAGTACTATGATAGACATATCAATTTTATTTCAAATCGTGAACTTTAATCTGAATGCTGTCTTTTAAATAAACTTGGATATCGTTTGATTTTATCCACGTGTATTTTAATCGAAAGTGTTTTTTTTATTTATCAAGTGAAGTGGATCTTACAATGACTTGAGAAAATGTGGATAAAATGGATACATTTGAATTACTTGATAAGTTTAAAATTTTACGTAAAAGAACTTACATACAAGGAGATTTTCATTTAAGTATACATGTCCCAATTACAGCGTATATGCTGTAAATCTTCATATATTGGTTGTTTTTTAAAAGAGTTCAATTTGAAGGTTTAAACGAGTGTTCCACTCCCAGACTAAGCATGAAGTAAAATTTCGAGTTTAGAAAAGCCTGAACATTTGGATTTGCCTGGGCGCGCGAGCGAAGCGAGTCGCGCCTGGGCAATCCAAATTTTCAGGTTGATTTATTGTATTTTTTTTAAATAAAGTGTTATAGTAAATAAAACACATTTAATGTTACCCTAAAAACGTAAGCCAACTAGAACGATAGTGAGAAAATATATTAATGTTTGCAAAATAATATTTTTGAATAGATTTTAATGAAATTCGAATCCAACCCCCACATGATATATATCGTTGAGAAGACAAAAAAAACCTAATAAAATAGGCTAAAACTAACTATAGGTTAAATTTGTGTTCGTTTCCAACATTATGGAAACGAACGTATATTACGCCAATCTTTAAATCTAGCAAGAAAGACGACATTACAAATTATCGCAGTGTCTCGATTCAGTCAGCAATACCTAAGTTATTTGATAAATTATTAACTGAACAACTGTATTGGATGAGTAAAAACGTTTTAATAAATGAGCAGCATGGTTTCAGAAATGGTAGGTCAACATCAACAAATTTATTAATTTATGAATCATTCATACGCAATGCCTTAGATCCTGGGTCTCCAAACTTTCCAGCCTTAGGGCCATACTGATTACTCCAGTAAGTTCCAAAGGCCAAAACCATAACAATAAGCCTTTAAAATTAGAATACTTCAGTAAACTAAATTTAATTTGCTATAAAAAATATGAGTTTTCAAGTATGCTAGCTCTCCGCGGGCCGGACAAAATCCGTTCGCGGGCCGGATGTGGCCCTCGGGCCGTAGTTTGGAGACCCCTGCCTTAGATAATAAAAATGTAGTGGATACTATTTATACAGATTTTTCGAAGGCATTCGATAAAGTACATCATGTCATTTTAGTATCAAAATTAAAATCATTAGGATTCCATGAATCTATTTGTAAGTGGATTAAACATTTTTTAGTTGATCGGACTCAGTGTGTAAAAATAAAGAATCACTTCTCTGAAATCGTGCATGTTCCGTCAGGGGTACCTCAAGGGTCGCATTGCGGACCTTTGTTGTTTCTTTTATTTATTAATGACATTTCAGCAGTAATCAAACACTCACACTTTCTACTTTTTGCTGATGACCTGAAGCTGTTCAAAGAAATTAAATCATCTAATGATTGTGCATTGCTTCAGGAGGATCTGTCATCTGTTCGCGGTTGGTGTTGCCGTAATCAGTTATTTTTTAACGCAGATAAATGCAATTCAATTACTTTCACACGAAAACGATCGAACCATGATTTCATTTATAAAATCGAGGAAATTGCATTATCTAAAATTACAAAGATTAAAGATCTTGGCATCCTCTTTGACGCGAAGCTAACATTTTCTAGTCACATCAGTAATATATGCAGTTCGGCAGCTATAATGTTAGGTTATATTAGAAGAATTTCCCGTAATTTAAATCCCACATCTTATAAAACCATTTATGTTGCTTTTGTGCGCTCTCAGCTGGAGTATGCTTCATGTGTCTGGTCACCTAGTCAGAAGTGTTATCAAGATGAAATTGAAAATGTTCAAAACAAATTTTTAAAATCTCTTTCCTATAAGATCGGTAATGGGAATACCAGAAATCTTGAAACTCTAATGACTAGTTTTGGTCTAGACACTTTAAGCAGCAGATGAGTTTCTGCGATTATGATGCTGTTTCATAAAATTATTAATGGGGATGTTGAATGCCCTGATATTCTGTCTCAAATTGACTTCCATATTAGCGCTGATAACAAATTAACACGCTACAGACCGTTATTCCGAATACCGTTCCACAGGACTAATTATGGTATCAACAATTGTTTCAGTCAATTTATGCGCTATGCTAATAATTTTTTACGCAATTCTAACTTTGATTTATTTTCTATGTCTCAGCAGGAATTGATGCGTTATTTAAAAGTTGTTGACATGAATGCAGTGACAAATATGTAATAATTGACTTATTTATTCGTAGTTTATTTAATTTAATTTAAGTTTTATTGTATTTTATTTATTCTTATATAAATTTTAAATTGTAGTATTTTGTAATAATGGAGTTTCCGTAAATAAAGATATTATATTATATTATATATTTAAAAAAACACAACTTTATGTTATAACTTTTATCTTACTGAAGATATCAGAATTCTGTTAGTCTTATTTTATTCTTCTTCAAAAAGTGCTTTAAGAACGTATACCTTTTGTTATTGTCAAATAAAATACAATTGAGATATTGCAGAAAATCGAAAATGGAAAAATTGACTTTTTGGCTATAACGCGGAAACAAAAGACGATAGCTAAATTTTGTTTTCACCATTAAGTTTTTCTACAAAATAGAGATCGATGATGCGCCATCCGTTTTTCTCTATTTCTTATAGTTATTGAGATCTCCTATACAAATATCGAATTTTGCCCACCCTGTACATTATAGCCTGCAGTTATAAACTATTTTGACTGTAGGTACGTAATTGTATATTGCGAAAAATGTCGCGCTTTTGATATTTTTGAAATATTTTACAACCAATTGGCATTTCATTACATTTTATGACTACCTGTACACACATTTCTGTTTATTAGCAATATTTTTTTCCCGTAACAGGAGTACCATCGTTTCCTTTCGAAAGGGGTTCTTATCACGCTTTCGACACGTATCTTTTTCGGTGGAAATGCGGGCGATGCCGTTTCGTTTCGAAATATGACACACTGACATGAAACGGACAACGATTCGTTCTTGTGACGCGATCGATACTACCCGAAAACCTTACTTTGATAACGGCAACAAATTACAACGCATAATTTGATAAACGGCGACTAATGGAATACAAACAATATACTAATTTAATCTAATTATAGGTAGATGTAGAACATGCTAATTGACTTTGAATACTGTTACCAAGTTATATTATCAGCCATAATACAACGAGTGGTAAGATTATTACCGATGATATTTTGAAGTTGAAACCGAGCTGCAGATTCAACGAGTCCGTAGGACGAGTTGAATGTGCTGCATCGGTTTTAACGACTAAATATCATCTGGTATTAATCGTACCACGAGTTATATTTAGTGAGAGAATATAACGAATAAAATGTTATAATCTTCTATGACAACTCATAAGTTGTATTGTTTCAATTACTTCCGTAGTTTTTTGCAGCACAACAAGTCACATACGAGTTATATTTAATGGGAGAGAATATTATAAATGAAATAAGGCCAGACTGAAAATTAAATTTTAATTATTACAATACATATTTTGAACATTAAAGACACAATTTTGGTAAACTGTTGTAGGTTGTCTTTTAGCATTTTCTGGTTCAACAGCTGTAACTTTCTTCACTTGCTCTTCCATGTTTTCATTTACATTGCTTCTCATTAAATTAATGATATCTGCGTGACGGTTTTCTTGCACATTAAGATAAGACTGAATAGAACTGGAACTTGAGTGACCCGTAATTTTCATTAACATTTGCTCAGGAATATTTGCATTTGCAAGGTGAGTTACTGCTGTGGCTCTATGGCTGTGATTGGTGATTTTCTTGTTCTTAACATCCAGTCCGATTTTTGCGGCAGTTTCTTTAGTCCAATTAGCCAACTTATTTATTCCTAATGGACAGTTTTTGTACCATTCTGAAGTGTGCCAGTGTGGGTTTGGTGTCAGATAGAACCGCTCAGTCGTTACATGTTTTGGCCGTTTCTCCATAATTTTATGGTACAGGCGAACTGGGCAAATGGTTTCATCATCAATATTAGGAACTAACCATTTACTGTAACAGCAGCTTTTATCTCCACCTTGGTGCGTCTTTGAAAATACAGGATTGTATTCAATCCGACCGGTAGAATGTCCAAAGTTATCGGTCTCAATATTAAAGTGAAATACACAAGTGTAAGCTGCCCCATTGCCTCGCCAGGCTAGTTCTTTTGAAACAATGATGAAGAATTTTTTTTGTAACCCTTCAGGAGTGTTTTCATCCCATACCTTCTGTAACTTACTGCTTTCTTCAATAGTGAATGCTGAAGCACTACGTTTCCTCTTATCTTTGATTCCTTGAAGCTGTTTTCTCTTTTAATCCCTCGCTTTTCGTGCTTCCTCAAACTCTGGATCTTGGAACGGATTGAATTTTATATTGTATTCATTAAAGAATTTTAGTTGTAGTGTTTTGGCGATGCTGTTAAATAAAGCTTTGATAACAGACTTCTTATAATCTGTGCCATCTCTCTTACGCATATTAAAAGCCCAGTCCCTTAATATTACCGCCAGCTGTGCCACTGTTGTTTCCTTACTTATCTGAAACTTCCTAGCGTCACAAAACTCAGAAAATTGTCGCCAATGCGACTCTCTATTTCGCACTGTGTTTTTCGGTATCGTATTTTTCACTACTTCACTTATATTGCTGCTAGAAGCCGTATCAAAACTGAATTGTGTTTTTTTTTTTCAACGGCGGAAATTAAATCAAAAAATAAAGTGAAGAGATCGTAGATAAATATTACGATTTTGGTATAATCTTTTTATTTAATATTGCTTGTTTCTTTTTTTTTGAATTTTAGCCAACAAATTTTTGGCGAAATATAGGCACATACATATTTAAAAAAAAAAAACGATTTTCTTAAAAAATTGAAATAAATTACATACACATTTTACTAATTTCTTGAATTAATTAATTTTATTATTCCGACTAGTTTAGGTTTGTTAGAAAATTTTCACATTCCTTTGAAAATGGTCTAACAAACCGAAACTAGTCGGAATAAAGTTTTAATTTGTGAAACAATACCAACTGTTTTTTATTTAAATAACTTTACATATACACATTCTACGATAAAGTCTCCGTCTCCATTTTATTATTTGAACTGATTTTCGCCACGAAAACAAAAAAACCCAATTAATATTTTTCACAAAAGTACATTCAGACTAAACTTAGGATCCTTTTTGAAAAATACTGAACCTACCAGGTCTGTAAATATGAAACCGGAATTTGCTTATAAATGGCTCTAGTTGTCAATATAGCGACTGTTAAGTCTCGTTATTGGTCCCTCATTCTTGTGTTTACATTTGTCAAAGACTTTTAACTTACAAGAATACAAATTTAATACAAATTCATATATTTTCATAGTGTTGAAGATGACTGTTTTTGAGCCTAAAAATTATAATTCGCCGACAGCATTGTTTTTTTGTAACCATTCAAAGAAAACTGCTGCAGAATCGCATCGAATGCTTGTCGAAGCTTAGGATGAGCATGTTCTTGGTAAATCACAGTGCTTTGAGTGATTTAAAATATTCAAAAGTGGCGATTTTCACGTGAGAAACCAGGAACGTGGAAGACCACCGAGAATGTTTGAAGACGCTGCATTGCAAGCATTGTTGGATGAGGATAATGCTCAAACGCACCAACAACTTGCGTATCAGTTAAATGTAACACGAGAAAACGTCTCCATACGTTTGAAAGCCATAAGAAAGATCCAGAAGGTAGGAAGATGAGTTCCACCTGAAAGACGGCAGGAAAATCGAAAAACCACCTGCGAAATACTGCTCACCAGGTACAAAAGAAAATTATTTCCTTGTCTAATTTTGACTGGCGATGACATACTTCCGCATGCGGCTTACTCACCAGACTTGGCTCTATCCGATGACTGCTTATTTGCATCGATGGGACACGCACTTGCCGAGCAGTGCTTCACTTCTTGCAAAAATGGCTCAAAGATTGGTTTGCCTTTAACGATTAACAATTTTTT
Source organism: Philonthus cognatus (assembly GCA_932526585.2). Lineage (NCBI taxonomy): Eukaryota > Metazoa > Arthropoda > Insecta > Coleoptera > Staphylinidae > Philonthus > Philonthus cognatus. The sequence continues at coordinate 83,838,517 of OW052244.1, read as the reverse complement.
TGGTGAAAATATAATGTGATTTTATAGAAATAATGACATGCCATGGAATTGACACAATAACTGCGGATGTCAAAATGGCAAAAGATATCGTAGTCACTTGATTAAAGTAAATGTTTACGAAATGATTTACACTATACAAGAAAAATGTCATTATTTTTATAAAATCACATTACTTTTTCTTAATTGTTTTAGCTGTTAATTTTCTGACATTCGTGGGTTTTTAAAAGAGTTCAATTTGAAGCTTTAAACGAGTGTTTTCCACTCCCAGACTAAGCATGAAGTAAAATTTTGAGTTTAGAAAAGCCCCGTGAAAATTTGTCGAGGGTCGCGCAGCGACCCGAGACAAATTTTCTGGGCTTTTCTAAACTCGAAATTTTACTTCATGCGCCACGCGTATAAAACACTGATTTCAAGTGTGGTTCAAATATACATAAATTCACAATATTTTTGTTTTGTACGCGTGGCGCATGAAGTAAAATTTCGAGTTTAGAAAAGCCCAGAAAATTTGTCTCGGGTCGCTGCGCGACCCTCGACAAATTTTCACGGGGCTTTTCTAAACTCGAAATTTTACTTCATGCTTAGTCTAGGAGTGGAAAACACTTGTTTAAAGCTTTAAATTGAACTTTAAAAAAAAACAGGCAATTGTTGTATCAATTCCATGGTATGTCATTATTTTTATAAAATCACATTACTTTTTCTTAGTTATTTTAGCTGTTAATTTTCTGACATTCGTTGATTTTTAAAAGAGTTCAATTTGAAGCTTTAAACGAGTGTTTTCCACTCCCAGACTAAGCATGAAGTAAAATTTCGAGTTTAGAAAAGCCCCGTGAAAATTTTCTGGGCTTTTCTAAACTCGAAATTTTACTTCATGCGCCACGCGTATAAAACACTGATTTCAAGTGTGGTTCAAATATACATAAATTCACAATATTTTTGTTTTGTACGCGTGGCGCATGAAGTAAAATTTCGAGTTTAGAAAAGCCCAGAAAATTTGTCTCGGGTCGCTGCGCGACCCTCGACAATTTTTAACGGGGCGTTTCTTAACTCGAAATTTTACTTCATGCTTAGTCTGGGAGTGGAAAACACTCGTTTAAAGCTTTAAATTGAACTTAAAAAAAAACAGGGAATATCCGCAATTGTTGTATCAATTCCATGGTATGTCATTATTTTTATAAAATCACATTACTTTTTCTTAATTATTTTAGCTGTTAATTTTCTGACATTTGTTGATTTTTAAAAAAGTTCAATTTGAAGCTTTAAACGAGTGTTTTCCACTCCCAGACTAAGCATGAAGTAAAATTTCGAGTTTAGAAAAGCCCCGTGAAAATTTGTCTCGGGTCGCGCAGCGACCCGAGACAAATTTTCTGGGCTTTTCTAAACTCGAAATTTTACTTCATGCGCCACGCGTATAAAACACAGATTTCAAGTCTCGTTCAAATATACATAAATTCACAATATCTTTGTTTTGTACGCGTGGCGCATGAAGTAAAATTTCGAGTTTAGAAAAGCCCAGAAAATTTGTCGAGGGTCGCTGCGCGACCCTCGACAAATTTTCACGGGGCTTTTCTAAACTCGAAATGTTACTTCATGCTTAGTCTGGGAGTGGAAAACACTTGTTTAAAGCTTTAAATTGAACTAAAAAAAAAACAGGGAATATCCGCAATTGTTGTATCAACTCCATGGTATGTCATTATTTTTATAAAATCACATTACTTTTTCTTAAATCTCATTACTTTTTCTTAATTATTTTAACTTAGAAAAACGTAAAGTGATAAGTGTGAACATTAATAAATCTAGAATTTTTCCCTCTACAAAAAAGTGAAATACATTTTGTCTAAAATAAATAGGGAAGCCAATTTTTGAACACTTTAAAATTAACATGCGATTTCCTATGTTGCGTCCGCCAAGTCAACACCCGGTATATTCTTAAAGCACTTTTTTGAGAAGAATAAAATAAGCTTAACAGAATTCGGATATCTTCATTAATATTATAGTTACAACATAAATTTGTTTAATTTTAAATTTAACCTATAGTTGGCTTTGGCCTATATTTTTGGATATTTTTTTCTCGCTTCAACGATATATGATATGTGGGTGTTGTTTTTGTAATTTCATTAAAATCTATTAAAAACAATTATGCTGCTTATTTGCATCGATGGGACACGCACTTGCCAAGCAGCGCTTCACTTCTTACAAAAATGGCTCAATGATTGGTTTGCCTTAAACGATTAACAATTTTTTTGGCGTGGCATCCACGAATTGGCAGAGAGATAGGAAAAATGTGTAGCTAGCGATGGGAAATACTTTCAATAAAATATTTTGTTCCATTTTCATACAATAAATGTGTATTTTCTATCAAAAAAATCCGGTTTCATATTTACAGACCTGGTATGTTCCTTTTCACAAAAGACAGCCTAGTTCGCTTTTAACAAAATATTAAACTTAGGTTCCTTTTCACAAAAAAGGTACTACAGCTAAGTTCCTTTGAATAAAACTGAAGATAGGTTCTTTTTCACAAAAGACAACCCAAGTCCTTTTTCACAAAATACTGAACAGGTTCCTTTTCACAAAATAGGTACTGAAGCTAGGTTTATTTTCCTGAACCTAGATACCTTTTCACAATAGACAACCTAGCTCCCTTTTTACAAAATATTAAACTTAGGTTCCTTTTCACAAAAAAGGTACTACAGCTAAGTTCCTTTGAAAAAAGCTGAAGATAGGTTCTTTTTCACAAAAGACAACCCAAGTCCTTTTTCACAAAATACTGAACAGGTTCCTTTTCACAAAATAGGTACTGAAGCTAGGTTTATTTTCCTGAGCCTAGATACCTTTTCACAAAAGACAACCTAGTTCCCTTTTTACAAAATATTTAACTTAGGTTCCTTTTCACAAAAAAGGTACTACAGCTAAGTTCCTTTGAAAAGAACTGAAGATAGGTTCTTTTTCACAAAAGACAACCCAAGTCCTTTTTCACAAAATACTGAACAGGTTCCTTTTCACAAAATAGGTACTGAAGCTAGGTTTATTTTCCAGAACAAAAAAAATACTGAAGAAAGGTTCCTTCACAAGTCTAAACCTAGGTTTGGTTTTACAAAATAGGTACTGAAGCTGGGTTCCTTTTTACTAAAAATTGAATCTAGGTTCCTATTCACAAAATGACAGCCTAGGTTTCTTTTTATAAAATGATTTTTTTTTTCACTAATACAGATTTTTTTTTAAGAGTCAACCAAAGTAGAAGTATCACTTTTAGATTTCTAAATGTAAATGTAATTCAAAAGAGTTTTTAGACGGTTTCGTATTTTCAACTAAATCAGTGGTCTCCAAACTACGGCCCGCGGGCCAAATCCGCCCCGCGACTTGCATGAATCCGGCCCGCGATTGGTTGTATTTTTTTTGTAAATGTCATATTTTGAAATATTGTAACAATTGTTCCTTAAATTTTTCATAATTTTATAAAATTAATCGGATCTTGGCCGACTTTATTATGTAGAATTGTATTTTTGGCCCGCGAAGAAGATAGTTTGGAGACCCAGGAACTAAATGAATAAGTAGAAAACTGTTTATCATACCTTAAACTTATTTACTCTTCTTCGCCATTTATTAACCATTTTTCACGTCGAATTTGGCTGAATATTCAAGTATTCTTGAGTATTCACCACCATGCACTATAGTACAGGTTGGCGCAAAACTACCGATATGGTTTGAATGTTCTTTGTTTATTGGTTAATTATTATTATATTTTTTTTGTTATACAGTATATTAATGGGGAATATTTTTGACTTAAGTATGAAAAATTATATCCCGCAAGTGGTGGCCCTTTTCGGCTTCGCACATTCGTGCTCTTTCCAGTACATTTTCCATAACTTTTCGTAAAATTTCCGCTGTTACAGCTTGAATTTCATTGCAAGTATTTTGTTTTAGCTCTGGTACAATCGCTGGCTTATTTACGTATACCCTTTCTTTCAAATAACCCCAAAGAAAACAGTCTGGAGCTGTTAAATCCGGTGAACGTGGGTGCCAATTGAAATCGCTTCTGCGCGAAATAATGCGTTCGCCAAAGAAGTCCCGTAACAGAGCCATTGTGTCCCTTGCAGTGTGGGCTGTGACTCCATCTTGTTGGAACCACAACTGTGGATGGTTTTCTACAGCTGGCCTCAAAAAATTGTCCAGCATCGTTCGATATTCAGCACCATTAACCGTAACTGAGGCGCCATGTGCATTTTCCAAAAAATATGGACCAATGATCCTTTCAGACGATACACCGCACCAAACAGTACACTTAAATGGGTGAAATTGTCGCTGATGAACTGTTCTTGGATTCCGTAGCCCATATCCTGCAATTTTGCTTGTTTACGAAACCATTCAATTGGAAATGGGCTTCATCGCTCATTATCAAAATTGTTAATGAAATCGCGATGTTCTTCTGCTTTTTGTCGGAATGAAATGGCATCATCAAGCCGTTGTTGGTAGTCTATCGACTTCAATTCTTGCACAAGCTGAACCTTATACGGGAACATGTGCAATGTGGCCAAAATCCTCTGAACGGACCTCCGCGATAGCCCCAGTTGTGCCGAACGTCTTTTTGTTGATGTTTCTGGACTGTTCTGAACGCTATCCACAACACGTTGGATATTTTTTTCCGTGTGGACCGTACTTGGTCTTTCGGTACATGGAAGGTGTCTTACTGTACCATGTTGTCGAAAATTTGCAACCAGGCGGTTTATTGTTGATGCTGAAGGTCCAGTACTCACATTAAAAAAAAATCGATAAGCACGCTGCGTCAAAACAATTGACCGTTGGTTTTCAAAATAAAATTCAACAGTTTTTGATCGCTGTTCTGTTGTGTACTGTTCCATTTCAAATTCCCCAAGTTTTCTTCATAAAATTCTGAAATAAAAATAAAAAATATAAATAAATTTAAAAAGTTATTAAACATTCAAACCATATCGGTAGTTTTGCACCACCCTGTACTAAGGTGGGTTACATTGATTTACAACAATATAGTTAAGTGGGTTTCCATTGTTGTTCTTTACTAATTTGGGTACGCTGAATTCGAAACCGATGCTCATTTGGGCCCAAAGTCGCCAGATTTTGAGATATTTTATCTCAAAGTGGTCAAAATGGGCCATTTGTGGCATTTTTGAGCCCCCAGTAACTAAACTTCCCGTAACTTTTGGCCGGCGAGTAATAGCGCGTTTTAAAGACAGGTCTATGCTTTTAGAATCAAAAAAGAGAATACTATTAACTTGCTTAGTTTTTGAGAAATCTCAAAAAGCGTGAGCCATGTTTTGTTTATTTCGCGCTCAAAATTAAAAAACAAACGGTCCTATTACAGCCAAAATAAACACCTTCAGGTAGCCGACGAGCCGTCGGCGTTTCGCGGGGAAATTTGAAATTGTCAATTGACGATCGAATTTTGATTGCGAATCGCAATTTGTGATAATACAAGCAAATTTATCATTATTGCAGGAATCCTCTTTCTTGATCATCATGCAAAAAAATTACAAATACAGAATGCAGTAATAATACATTTATTTATAAATAATATAAATAAGATAAGAACGACTAAAGCGTCCTCCTCTTCGAGACTGCCCTTCTAAACAAAAACAAAACCAAACAACAACAAAAACATGGCTCACGATTTTTGAGATTGCTCAAAAACTATGCAGGTTAGTAGTAGTCTCTTTTTTAATTCTAAAAGTATAGATCTCTGCCTTTAAAATGCGCCATTACTCGCCAACCACGGGAAGTTTACTTACTGGGGGCCTAAAAATGCCACAAATGGCCCATTTTGACCACTTAGAGATGAGATATCTCAAAATCTGGCGACTTTAGTAAAGTACAACAATGAAAACCCACTTAACCAAGACGTGTTTTACGATCTGTTTTTCAGTGTTATTGAAAGAATTTTTGACAATTCCTCTTAAACGTCAAATTAGCGAGCCATAAATCTACTTGTCGCTTTAGAGCGTTAAAGTAACAAGTGACGTCTCCTAGGGAAACGCCCGCTTTCTGATGATTTTTTCGAGCTTAACAGCCTACTTTTTGTAGGGATTGGGAAATTTATTTGTAAACTGCAATTTACTGTTCATTTCATGTAATTTTAAGATGAACTGCAGTTAAAATGTTCATGCAACTGTTGCTGAGTATTTTTTTAAGTCATGACAAGTACAATTGGCCTATCAGACTTTATGACATTTATTTTACTGTACTGTTTCGTTATAAAATGATAACAATAATTAAGATAACATGTTTTTTTATGTCTCAATAAAAACCGAATAAGTAAAACCATGTTCCTTTCATTAGTATACATTTGTCCTGTCTCGATTCGTTCACGCATATAATTCAACACCAACAATGCATCACCTCAACTCACGTGTGAACTACTGTTCAAGGCCTGAACAATTACAATAATTCCTACTAGAACAATTTTTTTTGTTCAATCGTGGTTTTCCAGTTTTATTCATTCTACTCGATCGGATCGGAAATGAATGATATTAACTTTTTAACAACAACACAAGATATTTTTGTTACTAACGCACGTCGTTTGAATTTAAGTCATCTTCGATCGGGCGTTGTGGCGGTGCTATGGGTACACCTGGGGGCATTCAGAGTAATTAGCCGTTTTTGAATATTTCAGGAGGCGGTTTTCTCGTTCCATATCGATCGCGGCTGGTTCGTCGGGGTTGCATTCACACGAACGAGAGAAGCGATAAACCTAGTTTCCGGTCGTATTCGCGACGGAATTTTTTTGGAGCGCTTCCAAAATGCCGACGGTCTCGTGATATTTTTCCGAATGGTTGAAAGTGAAATTGTTCATGTTTTACTTTAAATATGTTTGAATAAAATGTATTTATTATACCTGGTGATTTTTCACTGTAATTTTGTCATTGACAATTAATATTGTATTTATCAGTTGTCTTCAAAATGACCTTTACATAGAAATGTAACCGTGGCAACGTGTTTTATTAATTAAATTATTAAACAATATTAACTGTCATAAGACTTTAAGGGCCAGTTGCACCAAACAATTTGAACTGGTTCAACTTTGAAGTTCAGTTCAAAGTGACATTAGAACTTTCTATTGTTCTAATGTCACTTTGAACTGAACTTCAGAGTTGAACCAGTTCAAATTGTTTGGTGCAACTGGCCCTTAAAGTCTTATGACAGTTAATATTGTTTAATAATTTAATTAATAAACTCAACTTCAGCTTGAACTCGGGTTCAACATTTTTGGTACAACTGGGCCTAAATTTATGTTATAGTTAACTTAATGTTGTCGTTAGTTAACTAATACTTTAACGGAAACTGGTACAAACTGGTATAAGTGATGTATACTTGGGATTTTTACTAACCGATCCGACAACAGTCTTGTACATATTGTTTGTATACGCATATTTCTTAGCAAAAAAGACTCTCTTTTACAAGGTTTGTGGTACGCACTTGATTTCATTTGGAAAAACCAAGAGTCGTGCTTGAAATTCAAACTTTTGTATTGTAACCCATTATGATTACTTGTATTATTATATTATTATGTTCGCTGGCTTATTTTGCTTTTCTTCTAATTATAATTAGTCGTTCTCGTTAACGACGTGTGTTGTTTGTTGTTGGTTTCTTCTTGTTTAGTGAAATTGCAACGTTCGTGTGTATGTCTATTATACTATATGCACTTTTTAGAGCGTGTCCTCTCGTTAATGAAAAATGATTGTGGACTTTTCGAAAACCGCGATCGAGTGGCTCCTCAATTAAAATAAGTGCAGTAAAAGTGAATCAGTCAGACGCGAATTAATTTCAAGGTCACGGAATCAACGAAAGCCCAAATTATTACACGAATGTATAAAAAAAAGCATAAAATATGAAAGTTTTTATAGTTTTCAATCGTAAAAATATAACATGTTCGATTAACAAAAGTTAAAGTTGCATCACAAAACTAATGCCCAGTTGCACCAAAAACATTGTACTTTAGTTCAAGCTGAAAGTTCCGATTGTTTAAATGTTACTTTTACCTCGAGTTTAGAGTTGAACTAGTTCAACGTGATTGGTGCAACTGGCTCTAAGAGATTTAGGTAAAACAAGAAATGGTGTACCCTTAAAATCTTGAACATTTTTCACAAAATAAACGAGTATCCTGTGCTTCTCGAGTATTTAAAAAAAAACGAGTACCTTTCCCATCTATCTTATTCGATATTTTGTCAGTTTATTTTGCTGTTTTAAAAAATCGTACCGTCTAACTGTCTATCTGATGTTTATTGACAAGTCTCGTTGTGTCATCATGCTTCAAATTTGATTTTGTGTTTCATTTCGCCGAGTGATTTAAGACGCTTCGTGCGATGCGTTGGTAGCTGGTTGATCGATCTATGTGGCGGAAGCATGCAGAGATCCGTGCAAAACGTCAACGAAAACGTTATACTTTCCGTCGAAAAGCAAGTCACAGGTAATGAAATCAATTGTATCTTGAACCTCATCGATCTATTCTAGTTTATTTAAATTATTGATTATTTTCTAGTCATTTTTATAAGTTACAAACTTATATCGTTTAGCATTAAGCGTTGGACAGGAGGGGATATGTGTCCAACGCACAGAAACACTACCGAATTTTTGACACAATCCATACATAGGTTAATAAATAATAAGTTTTTTCAAAGCGCTGGCCAGAAATATTAGGTACACGAATTTTACAAAAGTACACAGTTTTTGTAAATTATGATTTTATTTCTAAAGCGACACTATTTTTCTGTACAAGATAATAGTATACTATTTTTTATCATAATGTACCAAATAGAACATGTCCTATTTCCATTATACAAAACTACAAAATTTGCTTTTGGTCATATTTTGTGTATTACACCATGATAGAAAATAGTAGATTATTATTTTTTTCTTGTACAAGAAAATAGTGTCGTCTAATGCAAGCTTAAGTTTTGTACTTTCTTTTAATTATTCACAAAGTATTGTGGAGAGGATGACGTTTTTCGCGTGCCTCCCCTTTCCGTTTATCTGCCCTTCACGTGCCGCTTACGGGCCGGGACAAATTGCTCGTAGCGAGAAAGTTTAATTGAACTTTCTCCCTCGTTCTCGGCCCTCCCCCGAAAGTTTGCACGCGCCCTACAAAACCCCGTTTACATTTCAGTCGACCTACAAATCACATACATGATCAATTTTATCGACTAGAGAACAAAAAATTTAACTTTGATATAAAGAAAACACTTAACTTTATTGTACCACTTTGATTATAAATAAAAAAGTGGTATAAAAAAGTTAAGTGTTTTCTTCATATCAAATTGTAAAATTTAACATTTGTCTCAATTGTTAACAAACCCGCTTAATTTTATATAAAAATAAGATACATTGTTGCGATTTTTCACCTTGAACCGATTTTTTTTTTCGTCTCGTTTGGTCGACCGAATTATTTTTAACCGCGTGCGTCCAGGTGTGCACTCAGTCTATCAGAATGAAATTCGCCTGCACGAGCATGTGTAGAGTATAGTATGTACATGAACACACACAAGAAAAATGACCGCTCACCGTTCTCTCTTTTTAATTATTCACCAAAGGGTAATTAATTATAGCTGCCCCCTCATTTTCCCGGCGCTATTCTAAAAATTGACGTCACAACACAACGGCATAACACTGTGTTTTAATTTTTTTATATATACGGCAATATACAGCAAACAAGAGGATTGTTGTTGGAACTTAATTGCAGGGTAATCGGTTTTTGTGTGAGCTTGATTATTACAATAAAAATTAAGTAATTGTATCGTGTGTTCAATAAAATAAAACCTCTAGAGTGCTATGGAATGTATTGTAGGTTATCAACTCTGAAATTATACATTATAATTAATGTTTTATATGACAATTCCTAAAGCGTTTAGCCAACATAGATTTAAAAAAGATAAAATCAAAGCACTCTGGAGTTTTTTTTGTATTGATCATATGATATATAAAACATGAGGATGTCTTTTAGAAATCAAACCGTATTTTGAAGTATTTGTGGCGTTAAATAGGTGTAAAGAAATTAAGACCTCTCGCGTCCAACGTTCTGAATCAAAAGTTTGTTTTTATACTCCATTCATTTTAAGAAAACTAGAAGCCTGGTTTGTACGGCTAAAATAACGGAATCTGGTAAGATTTTTAAAGTTAAGGGGAAACGTATGTTGACTTAAACTAGGTTTAAACAAAATTCATTTTTAAAGGAGAAGTATTTAAATAAAGCTGTTAAGCAACATTAAAAAATTTACGGGCATTTTCTCTTTTAAGTATACCAACCAATTTTGTTATGTTAAAAACACTTTCTTTTAAAACAGTGTTTTAAACATGTTTAAAAACAGCCGTCGTGTTTTAAACGGTTTTGTTTTAAACATATTGCACAACAAATTACAGACCAATAGCTCTACTCAGTATTTTTTCAAAAATCCTAGAGAAAATAATAGCAAAACGTTTAAGTTTAAAATTCTGTGTTACAGCATGCAACAATCTGGTTTAAATTTGCAGTGCAGTATTGTTAGTTGCATGCATAATAATCATTGTTTTTTTTTCTTGCATTTAAACAGTTTTTTCTCTCTCCTCAACATTTTATAAAACTGTGGACTTGGCTGGTTATTGCATTATTATTGCTCAATTATTAAACATCTTTAAAATTTACGAAAGGAATCGAAATTGTCGAAAATAAAACGATATCGTCAACATTTTTAAAAGTAATTAAAATAAAAGCCCTGCAAATTCACGAAAAGTGTTAACATTTTTCTAAAAATTGGCGAAAATCTAGGATATTTATAAAGTTTTAACATTTAAGAAATTAAAGAAATCCGTCAACATTTTTAATATTAACTGATGAACAGTATCAAAATTTTAAAAATTAACAAAAATCTTGAAAATTTAAAGAAATCTTGGAAAATTGTCAAGATTTTAAAAACTGATAAAAATTCATGGAAAACAAAAACATCAAGAACATTTTTGAAATATTAAAAATCTAATGAACATTTTATGAATTGACGAAAATCTCAAATTATCGAAAATCTTACGAACATTTCTATGTTAAAAATTTTATAATTTGACGAAAATCCCACTAAGATTTTATGAATTAATAATATCGAAATATTGAAAATCTTAAGAAAATCTCGAATTTTTATAATTGACGAAAATCTCGACATATTGAAAATCTCACTAAGATTTTATAAAATGAAAATCTCGAAATATTGAAAATCTTAAAATAATCTGGAAATATTGAAAATCCTATAAAAATCTCGGAATATTGAAAATCTTAAGAAAATCTCGAAATATTGAAAACCTTAGGAAAAATCTCGAAATATTGAAAACTTTATAAATTAACGAAAATCTCGAAATACCGAAAATTTTCAATATTAACTGATGAACAGTATCAGGATTTTAAAAATTAACAAAAATCTTGAAAATTTAAAGAAATCTTGGAAATTCAGGAATAGTGTCAAGAATAATCCGAATCTTGGCAACTTGCCAAAAGTATTGACATTTTTAAAATTACCGATAATCTGAAAAATTCATTAAAAATCGAGAAACATCTTTTAAAAATTCATGAAAAGTATCAACTTTTTTAAAATTAACGGAAATCCAAAAAATGGACGAAAATTGCTAAGATTTTAGAAATCTTAGAAATTCATGAAAATTGTCAAGATTTTAAAAACTGATGAAAATTGTCAAGATTTTAAATACTGATGAAAATTCATGTAAAAAAAAACATCATAAAGAATGAAGGAACATTTTGAAATATTAAAAATCTAATGAACATTTTATGAATTGACGAAAATCTCGAAAGATCGAAAATCTTACGAAAATTTCTATGTTAAAAATTTTATAGTTTAACGAAAATCTCGATATTATTATTAAAAACCTCACTAAGATTTTATAAATTGAAAATCTAGAAATATTGAAAATTTTATGAATTAACGAAAATCTCATTAAAATTTTATAATTCGACAAAAATGGAAAAGTTGACGAAAATCTTCATGACATTTTTATAAATTGATGAACATCTCGAAATATTGATCTCATGACATTTTTCTAAATCGACGAGTGTTTCTCCACTCCCAGACTAAGCATGAAGTAAAATTTCGAGTTTAGAAAAGCCCCGCGTAGAAAATTTGCCGAGGGTCGCGCAGCGACCCGAAACAAATTTTCACGGGGCTTTTCTAAACTCGAAATTTTACTTCATGCGCCACGCGTATAAACCATTGAGATATTATTATAATTATTTTGTAAAAGGTGAATATTGATAATTTCGTAACAGTCATTTAACTTTTCTTGGCAATATTATCTATCAATCACATATTGAAAATTCCACTAAGATTCTATAAATTGAAAATCTCGAAATATTGAAAATCTTAAGAAAATCTCGAAATATTGAAAATCTCATGAACATTTTATGAATAAACGAAAATCTAAAAATACTGATAATCTGACGAAAATCTCAAAATACCGATAATCCGACGAAAATCTGGAAATATTGAAAATCTCATTAAAATTTTATGAATCCACAAAAATTAAGAAGTTTACAAAAATCTTCATGAATATTTTATAAATTGATGAAAATCTCGAAATATTGATCTCATGACATTTTTCTAAATCGACGAGTGTTTCTCCACTCCCAGACTAAGCATGAAGGAAAATTTCGAGTTTAGAAAAGCCCGGCGTAGAAAATTTGCCGAGGGTCGCACAGCGACCCTCGACAAATTTTCACGGGGCTTTTCTAAACTCGAAATTTTACTTCATGCGCCACGCGTATAAACCATTGAAATATTATTATTATTATTTTGTAAAAGGTGAATATTGATAATTTCGTAACAGCATTTAACTTTTCTTGGCAATATTATAAACATTAAAAATCTCACTAAGATTCTATAAATCGAAAATCTCGAAATATTGAAAATCTTAGGAAAATCTCGAAATATTGAAGATCTCATGAATTAACGAAAATCTCGAAATACCAAAAATTCGACGAAAAGCTTGAAGTATTGAAATTTTTATTAAAATTTTATAAATCGACAAAAATTGGAAAGTTTACGAAAATCTTCATGAACATTTTATAAATTGATGAAAATCTCGAAATATTGATCTCATGACATTTTTCTAAATCGACAACGAGTGTTTTTCCACTCCCAGACTAAGCATGAAGTAAAATTTCGAGTTTAGAAAAGCCCCGCGTAGAAAATTTGTCGAGGGTCGCGCAGCGACCCGAGACAAATTTTCACGGGGCTTTTCTAAACTCGAAATTTTACTTCATGCGCCACGCGTATAAACCATTGAATTATTATTATTATTATTTTGTAAAAGGTGAATATTGATAATTTCGTAACAGCATTTAACTTTTCTTGGCAATATTATAAACATATCAAAAATCTCACTAAGATTCTATAAATCGAAAATCTCGAAATATTGAAAATCTTAGGAAAATCTCAAAATATTGAAGATCTCATGAATTAACGAAAATCTCGAAATACCAAAAATTCGAGGAAAAGCTTGAAGTATTGAAATTCTTATTAAAATTTTATAAATCGACAAAAATTGGAAAGTTTACGAAAATCTTATAAATTGATGAACATCTCGAAATATTAATCTCATGACATTTTTCTAAATCGACAACGAGTGTTTTTCCACTCCCAGACTAAGCATGAAGTAAAATTTTGAGTTTAGAAAAGCCCCGTGAAAATTTTCTGGGCTTTTCTAAACTCGAAATTTTACTTCATGCGCCAAGCGTATAAACCATTGAAATATTATTATTATTATTTTGTAAAAGGTGAATATTGATAATTTCGTAACAGTCATTTAACTATTCTTGGCAATATTATCAATCTTAGATGAAGGCCTTTAAAAAATAATATACAGCATTAAATAATTGTTAAATTAAATCTAAAATATCTGGTATCAAAAATTATTAATATTTTGAATATCGATACTTTTCACTACGATATTTTATCGTATCGATACTTGGCTATACAATATAATCGATACCCAATATCGATATTTTTTTAGGATCCCTAATACAAATGTACTTATTATGTTAACCCTTTCTCCTAAAGGAGTGGACAAAATGTCGTATAAATTTTTCTTCACATTCAGTCATCTTTGATTAAGTATCACCGCGCACTTCTTTCTTCTGCCATGTTTTAACTTCTCCTGTTGATTCCATTTCAGCAATCATTTTGAACATAGATGATATTGATGTTCCAACATCAGCACCCGTAAGATTTTTAGCTTCGCTTTTAAATTTTGTCACAGACTTGCACATTAAATATATGTTGAAGACCATTAACTCCTGTCCACTTTGAGTTATTTTGTCTTGTTGATTTTCTGATAAAAAACAGTCTTTAGTTTTTCGTTGTTAGACATAATAACCAAACATTTGAAAACACAGTGACAATTCTGACAATTTATTTTCCACTATAAGCGAAAGTGAGTGGGAAATAAAACGAATTGTCTATTTATCGGCTTTGTGAGTTTTCCTCGAATTTCGGCCAATCAGCGATCAAGGTCAAGCCCTATGTCAACCTTACATTAATCTACACGCGAATGAAGTATAATAGAGATGATAAATAATTCTGTACTTTTAGATTTTTAGCTTCGCTTTTAAATTTTGTCACAGTCTTGCACTTTAAATATATGTTGAAGACCATTAACTCCTGTCCACTTTGAGTTATTTTGTCTTGTTGATTTTCTGATAAAAAAAACAGTCGTTAGTTTTTCGTTGTTAGACATAATAACCAAACATTTGAAAACACAGTGACAATTCTGACAATTTATTTTCCACTATAAGCGAAAGTGAGTGGGAAATAAAACGAATTGTCTATTTATCGGCTTTGTGAGTTTTCCTCGAATTTCGGCCAATCAGCGAATAAGGTCAATCCCTATGTTAACCTAACATTAATCTACACGCGAATGAAGTATAATAGAGATGATAAATAATTCTGTACTTTTCAAATATTCAATATTTCTCTTAAATAAACAAACACACTCACGGCGCTGTTAAAAGGAAAATTCCCCGCATTTACAAACTCATTTGATACTTCAAGCCTGTAATCATCGGTTTTATTCTGTGCGCGTGTGTAATTGTGTCGTCTAATCTACGAGAACCACTCGAAATTCAAGCACTTTTGTTTTGTCGTTTGATGGTTTCTGTGTGTGTGTATATGAAGAGAGTCTGGCAAACAAAAAGCGGCCGGCAATTTGTGGCGATACGCGATCGGTGCGATTAAAGCGCGCGTTATCACCGAAACTGATCACACACACACCCACACAAAAACAATACTGTCGACGCCGATTAAATCGCTGAAGCGTAAGGGCCGGTAACAGCAAATAAAAAAATGCCGCCACAGAGGGAAATAGTATTTTCTTTTGGACGGTTTCCAATCGCGATTTTGCACGTAAAAAGGCTATATTTAATGCCCGGCCCGCCAATTATGATCGAATTTTTAAAAATAACTACCGATGACAAAATGGAGTATCATTATCGTATTGAAAACTTGAAATATGAGCGCACATTGTTACGCGAGAGAAGTGGCGAGGCTAGAGGCTTGCCTCTTTTCTCTATGTTTTAACCCTTAACACCGGTGTTCGGTGAACTTAAAGCCATATGATACTAATTATTTAAACTATATTTTATACTACTTTATTAAACATTTTTTGTTCGCGTTTTCAAATTTTGGTTAAATTGTTGAAGATATTTTAAATTACATTATTCAAAATAAAATGTTATCATAATAATTTGCCTATTTATATGTTAAAATTTTTAAAAGTTCTAAATACAAAGAATTTTTTTTAGGTATACAGGGTGTCTACGTTAAACCGTTCGTTAAAAGTTTATGGGATTCCCGTTGCATCAAAAATTTAAAAAAACATCCTTGACATTTGGTTGAATCAGTTCTCCTCATGTGAAATATTTTTACCTTTATATCACTTCCGGTTCTATCGGAAGAAGCACCAAATTTGTTATTTTAAATGGAACACCCTATCTATTAGTAATTTTTTGGATTCCTTGCTTAAATTGCAACATATTTTATTCGAACATATGCATACTTATCTCTTATAGTTTTCAAGAAAAAAAAAAATCTAAAATTTTGGTCTCTAAAAGGCATCCTGAAATCTGTCTGTAACTTCTCTTAAGAATAAGATGAAAATATGATGTATATCTCTACTTGTACCTAGAGGATGCCTCTATGAGTAAAGTAATTAGAAACTGTCAATTTTGACAATAAGTGTTCTTAAAATGTCAATATCGAAGTGCCCTCTTCAATATCTCGTAATTCAATTTTTTTTAAATAGAATGACCTATTTTTTATCACATGGTACGATTGGGAGGAAAATTTCCTACAAAAAAGTATTATACAACTACACTCGTAGTTTTCGAATTATTTCGAAGATTCGTTTTTCGTCGCATTTATGCACATAAGTCGCAATTAAATTTTAGTAGGCAAGTAGTATGCTTTTGTTTTGTCGCGATTGTAATGTGAAATGTCAAATAATAAAAACAATTAGTAAAAAGTTATACAGAAATTAACAAAATAAATAATTACACAAATAAACAAATTATCAATTTATTCTTTATATCGTATGTTCAATAAAATAAAACCTCTAGAGTGCCATGGAAAATATTGTAGGTTGGCAACTCTGAAATTATACATTATAATTATTATATCTGACGTTTTATATGTCAATTCCTAAAGTGTGTAGCCAACCTAAATTAAACAAAAGATAAAATCATGGCACTCTAGAGGTTTTTTTCTATTGAACATTGATACATGGCAACGGCGATAGCAATGTTACTCGAACATGTAGAGTATTTAATAAAACTTATCCACATTTGCCGCCGATGAATAAATCTGGGCCAGACTTTCTCGTTTCTTGATCAAAAACAAAATAGCTAAGGTGAAAATTGTTTATACAACATTTGTGGGGTTTTTCGTTGGCTACAATTTTTATTTGAGATATTTTTTGATTAAGTTAATGTGTTTTATATTTTTATCTTCACTTGAAATCAGTGTTCGAGTTTAGAAAAGCCCCGTAAAAAGATATGCTTATAGAAAATCGGTAATTAGAGCCGACAAGTCTATTAATTTTAAATGAAACTTAAATTTATACTGTGAATTTTTCATTTAAAAATGCGTTTTATACGCGTGGCGCATGAAGTAAAATTTCGAGTTTAGAAAAGCCCCGAGAAAATTTGTCTCGGGTCGCTGCGCGACCCTCGACAAATTTTCTACGCGGGGCTTTTCTAAACTCGAAATTTTACTTCATGCTTAGTCTGGGAGTGGAAGACACTCTTTCGTAAATTTTGTAATTATCATAAAGTTGTGTATTTTTTCGTAGTTTGCAATTTTCGTTTGATTGAATCGATAGAATAGCTACAGTTAATGAGTGATTAGCAAAATATATCAAATAAATCTTTCTCGGTTTATTGAACAAAAACAAAAGAGCTGAGGTAAAAAGTGTTAAGGTAAATGTGGTTTATTTTCTCGTTGGCTACAACTTTTGTTTGAAACATTTTTCGATTGAGACGTCGAAAGCCATAGTCGGTGAGTTGTTAATCTAAACTAGTTTTTTTAGTTTCTAGTTCATAAACAGAAGAACTGAGGTGAAAAGTGATTATATAAAATTTTGTGTTGGGTTTTGTTATTATCTTTTGTGTGAAACTTTTTTTTGATTAGCAGCAATTTGTAAGTGATTATCAAATAAATATCTCCCCTAGGCTTTTTCGTATAGTGATTATAAACAAAAGAGTTAAGGTGTAAAGTGTTTAGGTAAAAGTTGTGTGTTTTTTCATTACCTACAACTTTTGTTCAAAACATTTTTTGAAAAACTATAAAGTAATGTAATACATAGAGGAATAAGTAAGCATTAAATTTATAAAATTTCAAAACGATATTGCTTGAAAATGTTTATAAAAAACGTGTTAAATTCGCAAATATATGTCAAAAAAAAAAGAAAATGAAAATATTTTTGAAAATTCTTCAGTCTCAGAAAGTTCCTAATTATTTCAGAGTTTAATAAATATTTAAATTCGTTTAATAGAAAACAGAATAATGTAATGATTTATGCTGATTTTTAACAAGAGACTTTAGACATTTGATGGTTTAGAGTTAGGAACACTGTTTACTGTTGTAATAATAATAATAATAATGGTCATTGCCCAACAGGAAACATTCCCAATTACACGACAATTTAGTATTACCAAAAAAGGTTTAAATGAAAGTTGTAGCCAACGAAAAAATAAATCACTTTTACCTAAACACTTTTCACCTCAGCTCTTTTGTTTTTGTTCACTCATCAGTTGTAGCTTTATAATCGATTCAATCAAACAAAGCTTCAAACAAAAGTTGCAGACAACGAAAAAATACACAACTTTATGATAATTCGAAAATTTACGAACGAGTGTCTTCCACTCCCAGACTAAGCATGAAGTAAAATTTCGAGTTTAGAAAAGCCCCGCGTAGAAAATTTGTCGAGGGTCGCGCAGCGACCCGAGACAAATTTTTACGGGGCTTTTCTAAACTCGAAATTTTACTTCATGCGCCACGCATATAAACCACTGATTTCAAGTGAAGTAAAAAATATAGAAACATATTAACTTAATCAAAAAATGTCTTAAACAAAAGTTGTAGCCAATGAAAAAACACATTTTTTATAAACAATTTTTACCTTAGCTATTTTGTTTTTGATCAAGAAACGAGAAAGTCTAGCCCAGATTTATTCCTTTAGTAATCTCACTCAACAACTGTAGCGTTATTATCGACCGAGTCGAAAAATTCAACAACTCACCGACTATGGCTTTCGAAATAATTCGAAAACTACTTGCTTTACTAATATAGTTGTATAATACTTTTTTGTAGAAAATGTTCCCCCCAATCGTGCCATGTGATAAAAATGGGTCATTCCATTTAAAAAAATTGAATTACTAGATATTGAAGAAGGCACTTAGGTAATGACATTTTAAGAACACTTATTGTCAAAATTGACAGTTTCTAATTAATACGCTCATAGAGACATCCTCTGGGTACAAGTAGAGATACAAATCATATTTTTATCTTACTCTTAAGAGAAGTTACAGACAGATTTCAAGATGCCTTTCAGAAGTCAAAATTTTAGAAATAGTTTTTTTTGCTTGAAAACTATAAGAGATAAGTGTACATATATGTATTCGAATAAAATATGTTGCAGTTTAAACGAGGAATCCAAAAAATTACTAATACCGAAAGTGATAGAAAGTTGAAAATATTTCACATGAGGAGAACTGATTTAACCATATGACAAGGATTTTTTTCAAATTTTTAGTGCAACGGTAACCCCATAAACTTTTAACGAACGATTTAGCGTAGACACCCTGTACATGTTACGATTTTTCAATGTAAATTTTCAGACATTCGTGATCTTATTAAAAACTTTGAATTTAAAAACTCTAACAAGTGTTTTCTACTCCCAGACTAACCATGAAGTAAAATTTCGAGTTTAGAAAACCCTGAAAATTGGGCTTTTCTAAACTCGAAATTTTACTTCATGCGCCACGCGTATTAAACACTGATAAAGTGTAGGTCAAAATATACTGCTTAGTTCTGATCACATGTTTAATTATTTTAGAAATGTTTATAAGGAATATGTGAAAGTATACTAAAAAATAAAAAAATCCCTGTATGTGTTGTAAAGTTGCAAGTTGTAGCGTTCTCTTTTTAAAAAATTCTGTTAAAGCAGGTCTCCCAACTGTTCGTAGTAGACAGTGCCTAAGTTTGGTCATATTAAAAAAAACAGAGTTTAGACCAGTGGCACGATAATACGAAATGTATTAAAATTTTTACAAAATCGCAAATTTCTCAAAAACTGTTGGAAAGATATGGCAACAACCCGGTATCAATAAAAAGGAAATTTAATTTCGCATCAGATAAAGTATCACAAGATATATGGTTCCATTTAAAAAAATGAAGTTATGCATGTTTGAAGTACTGAAGAATACCGTCGACGGACTCGGCTCAATTTAGAAAATCTGACTAATGGCAAAAACCTAAACAAATACTACACTTCTTCCCAAATCCAAAACCGTAAGCCGCACAACTCTGACTTATTTCGTTTTGAAGATATTGTTAATGGCGTCGAGCTCTGAAATCGTCAAATTTATCAAAAAAAAAATGAAATAACTCGAAAACGGTTCAACTGAGAGCCAATGTTGTGTGAATAAACTCATGTTTATTTTTAACGAGCAATCCAAAAATGTAAAAATATATAGGGTGTTATATTTAAAATAAGGAAGTTGGTGTTTACTTCCGGTATAACCGCAAGGCCGCCATATTTAGCAATAATTTTAGGTTATGAAAAACTTGATTCTGAACAACTTTTATTTGAAACTTTTTTTGCTATTTTCAACAGATTTCCGCTTAGTAATTCACCCTGTATAGAAACCCCTTTGATCAATATGAGATTGTTATTGAACACTTCTGAAAATAATATTTTCATTCTCAAATAACATTCTTTGATACAATAGATGTCGAGTTGATCCGTTGATATACCCCGGTAAATGTTCCTTTTCCTTTGACATAATCCTCCTTTCCTTTTATCGTTTATAAACCTATTTCCCTTTTTTGTGTTTGTGTGAATTTTATTTATGTTTTATTGTTGTGTTTACGATTTGTGCTTTCTTTACTGGCGGTTATTCAGGTAAAGATGGGGGCAAGGTGACCACGGTCGTAGCGACTCCCGGCCAGGGGCCCGACAGGCCGCAGGAGGTCTCCTACACTGACACGAAGGTGATAGGCAACGGCAGCTTCGGCGTCGTCTACCAGGCCAAGCTCTGTGATACGGGCGAGATGGTCGCGATCAAAAAAGTACTTCAGGATAAAAGATTTAAGGTAAATAACAAATAATTATGACAAATGAAAATCACCATCGACTAGCTTGACCCAAGCCATACCCCCATTTTTAATGCAATTTTAACCTTCATTTTGACTATACTGGGTGATTCAGACCACCCGTATCAACCGATGAGAAGTTGGCCATAGATTTCCAGCCACGAATCCGGCGCCTCCACCATTTATAAAACTATAATTTTACCAACGTATTACAACGAATACAATAAAATTTCATAGAAACAATTGATAATTTATCGTTAATGCTGAGATAGCTCTTACAACTTTTAAAAGTTATGATTTAGCATCTGGCATTAAAATTTGTATCTGTGATAAAAGAGGACATTTCAAACATTTTAAAAATGCTATTTGGGAAGGTTTAGAAACGATTTTAATAGCCACAAATGTCCTCAGTAGTGTTATTACCAATATAAAACAATAATTGGAGGACCATCTTTCTTCAATTTTTTTTAACATGTTTTTCTAAAACGCCCACCTGAAGACATGGCTTATTTTTAGAAAAATAAAAAGTTGGTGTTTGGGGCCTTTTAGAAATGATTTTGTTGGCCACAAATGTTCTCCATAGTATTAGTAACCATATTACACAACAATTGGAGAACCATCTTTCTTCAATTTTTGTTAAACAATTTTTTTCCAAACCGCTCACTTGAAGACATGGCTAATTTTTCGAGAAATAAAAAGTTGGTGTTTGGGGTCTTTTAGAAATGATTTTGTTGGCCACAAATGTTCTCTATAGTATGAGTAACAATATTAAATAACAATTGGATGACCATCTTTCTTAATTTTTTTTTAATTTTTTTCCATACCGCTCACCTGATGACATGGCTTATTTTTCGAAAAATAAAAAGTTGGTGTTTGGGGCCTTTTAGAAATGATTTTGTTGGCCACAAATGTTCTTCACAGTATTAGTAACCATATTAAATAACAATTGGAGGACCATCTTTCTTCATTTTTTTTAAACATTTTTTTTCCAAATCGCTCACCCATGTCTTCAGATGAGCGGTTTGGGAAAAAATTGTTTAAAAAAAATTTAAGAAATATGGTCCTCCAATTGTTAATTAATATGGTTACTAATACTATGGAGAACATTTGTGGCCAACAAAATCATTTCTAAAAGACCCCAAACACCAACTTTTTATTTTTCGAAAAATAAGCCATGTCCTCAGATGAGCGGTTTGGAAAAAATTGTTTAAAGAAAATTGAAGAAAGATGGTCCTCCAATTGTTGTTTATTATGGTTACTAATACTATGGAGAACATTTGTGGCCAACAAAATCATTTCTAAAAGGCCCCAAACACCAACTTTTTATTTTTTGAAAAATAAGCCATGTCCTCTGATGAGCGGTTTGGAAAAAAATAGTTTAAAAAAAATTGAAGAAAGATGGTCCTCCAATTGTTGTTTATTATGGTTACTAATACTATGGAGAACATTTGTGGCTAACAAAATCATTTCTAAAAGGCCCCAAACACCAACTTTTTATTTTTCTAAAAATAAGCCATGTCTTCAGGTGAGCGCTTTGTAAAAAAATTGAAGAAAGATGGTCCTTCAATTGTTGTTTGATATGATTACTAATACTATGGAGAACATTTGTGGCCAACAAAATCATTTCTAAAAAGCCCCAAACACCAACTTTTTATTTTTTGAAAAATTAGCCATGTCTTCAGGTGAGCGGTTTGGAAAAATATTGTTAAAAAAAAAATTTAAGAAAGATGGTCCTCCAATTGTTGTTTAATATGGTTACTAATACTTTAGAGAACATTTATGGGCAACAAAATCATTTCTAAAAGGCCCCAAATACCAACTTTTTATTTTTCGAAAGATTAGCCATGTCTTCAGGTGAGCGGTTTGGAAAAAAATTGTTTAAAAAAAAATGAAGAAAGATGGTTCTCTAATTGTTGTTTAATATGGTTACTAATACTATTGAAAACATTTGTGGCCAACAAAATCATTTCTAAAAGGCCCCAAATACCAACTTTTTATTATTCGAAAAATAAGCCATGTCTTCAGGTGAGCGGTTTGGAAAAAAATTGTTTAAAAAATAATGAAGAAAGATGGTCCTCCAATTGTTATTTAATATGGTTACTAATACTATGGAGAACATTTGTGGCCAACAAAATCATTTCTAAAAGGCCCCAAACACCAACTTTTTATTTTTCGAAAAATAAGCCGTCATCAGGTGAGCGGTATGGAAAAAAATTGTTTAAAAATAATTAAGAAAGATGGTCCTCCAATTGTTATTTAATATTGTTACTAATACTATAGAGAACATTTGTGGTCAACAATATGGTTACTAATACTATTGAAAACATTTGTGGCCAACAAAATCATTTCTAAAAGGCCCCAAACACCAACTTTTTATTTCTCGGAAAATTAGCCATGTCTTCAGGTGAGCGGTTTGGAAAAAAATTGTTTAAAAAAATTAAAGAAAGATGGTCCTCCAATTGTTGTTTATTATGGTTACTTATACTATGGAGAACATTTGTGGCCAACAAAATCATTTCTAAAAGGCCCCAAACACCAACTTTTTATTTATCGAAAAATAAGCCTTGTCTTCAGGTGGGCGTTTTAGAAAAACATGTTAAAAAAAATTGAAGAAAGATGGTCCTCCAATTATTGTTTTATATTGATAATAACACTACCGAGGACATTTGTGGCTATTAAAATCGTTTCTAAACCTCTCCAAATAGCGTTTTTAAAATGTTTGAAATGTCCTCTTTTATAACAGATACAAATTTTAATGCCAGATGCTAAATCATAGCTTTTAAAAGTTGTAAGAGCTATCTCAGCATTACATTTAATTAAATTATCAATTTTTTCTATGAAATTTTATTGTATTCGTTGTAATACGTTGGTAAAATTATAGTTTTATCAAAGGTGGAGGCGCCGGATTCGTGGCTGGAAATCTATGGCCAACTTCTCATCGGTCCCGTATCAACCATTTTTTGACTGAACAGCTAATCGTAGAGTGTGGCGTTAAGAAAATTTATTACAGAAGCCTTCTTAAATAATCGAATGGTCGTGATATTCCTATTCCCTAGAAGTATTGTCAACCTAAAAAAAAATCAAAATATCAAAAGCTTTGGGTTTTTAAGGAGTAAAGCTTGTGTTATACGACACTATTTTCTTGTACAAGAAAATAGAATACTATTTACTATTATGGTGTAAGAAAATAGTATACTATTTACTATTATGGTGTAAGAAATAGAACATGTCCCAAAGCTGGGCAGGATTCGAATCAATTAGGATTCGAATCCTGGATTTCACTTTTTAGAGGATTCAACAGAGGCATTCGAACACTTAAGTTCAACTGGATTCGTAATCCGGATTCGTTACATTTTTTTAAGAAGAATCCAAATGTGGGTGATTCGAATTAATTGGAATTATTTTTGACGATTCAAAACCTTTTGTAAGTATTCGAAACCTTTTATAAATACATTTGGATTCGAATATTTATAAAAGGATTCGAATACTTACAAAAGGTTTTGAATCGTCAAAAATAATTTCAATTAATTGTGAGGATTAACTTGAAAAATGTCTTTTGTGTGTGTTTTAAATTTCTCGTTAAATCACTGTTTTATACGCGTGGCGCATAAAGTAAAATTTCGAGTTTAGAAAAGCCGAGAAAATTTGTCTCGGGTCGCTGCGCGACCCGAGACAAATTTTCACGGGGCTTTTCTAAACTCGAAATTTTACTTTATGCTTAGTCTGGGAGTGGAAACGCTCGTTCGAAACTTCAAAGTAAATGCTTTGATAAGAACATTAAATGACTGAAAATGTTTTAAAGATAATAATCTAGTTTTCAAATTTTTTTTTTAATATTAGTTGAAGTAAAACTGACATAGTAGCCACAATCTGAAATGTTACATTTTTCAGGCATTTCCCTGATTCAATATTTTTTTCCCTGACCTTTTAATATAACTTTTTTCTGTGGGAAACCCCCATTTTGTTGAATTATTTTCATTGTTTTTGTCAATATTTAAGTTAATTTTATAAATTTTTACCTGTTTTGTAATTTGCCTGCTGATTTTGACAAATTTTATAAAATCATATGGTTTTTTTGTTAGTGTTTTGGTCAATTTGAATATAATTCCATGACTTTTCTCTGACTTTCCCGGTTTTAATTATATTCAGTGAATTTTTTATTTACGTAATTTTCAGACATTCGTCGATTTTATAATAGAGATCTACTTGAAGTTTTGAACGGGTGTTTCCACTCCCAGGCTAAGCATGAAGTAAAATTTCGAGTTTAGAAAAGCCCCGTGAAAATTTGTCGAGGGTCGCGCAGCGACCCGAGACAAATTTTCGGGCTTTTCTAAACTCGAAATTTTACTTCATGCGCCACGCGTACAAAACACTGATTTGAAGTGAAGTTCAAAAACACACAAATACATCTTTAATCAGAGTATCAGGGAATCAGATATTTAGTCTATTATCAACGATGTTCAGTGTTAATAATAAATAATAAGGTTTTAAATATTTTTGTTAAAACAACTGGTAACGATATTTATATAGTAATGGTTGTTAAAAAATTATAAAATCAAATTTATTATTACAGGATTTATATTTGTGATTCGAAAAAACAGGATTCGAATCTTTGATTCGAATCATATTTATCTCCTACGAATCCTTTATTTGAGAATTCGTGATTCGAATCATATTAGGTGATTCGGATTCGTGATTCGAATCCTTTTTACGAGGATCCGTCGCAGCTCTGACATGTCCTAATTCCATTATACAAAACTGTACAAGATTTGCGTTTGGTCATATTTTGTATATTACACCATGATACAAAATAGTTTACTGTTTTCTTGTACAAGAAAATAGTGTCGTCTAATACAAGCTTAAGATATGTCAATAGTAGTATCATTGGAAAGATCTTTGAAAAATAAGGAACTTTTATAGAAAACATATTGATATTTCGTACCATTTGAAAATCCAAAAATCTTGACATTTTGATTAACATTTTATAGGTTAGCAACATTTTGGGGGAAAAGGAATAGCACCATTTGATTTTGAAGGCAGCTTTTGTGATAACATATTTTGGCCCAACTTTCTACGATCAGCCGTTCAGTCAAAAAATCATTTATATGAGCGGTCTGAATCACCTGGTATATACCTGTACAATTGTTAGTTTAAATCACTTTTAGTTTGAAAATGACAAGTTAAAGTTGTCAAAACTATAGTCACTTAAAAAAGTGTCAGTTAAACAGTGTTTCGTTTGTGAATTATGATGTATGACAAAGTAGAAACCTCCACCATTAACAGTTTAAATAATTATGACGTCTAAAAAATGATTCTATATTTGTCGAACACTAAGGCCCAGTAGCACCAGAAATGTTGAACTCGAGTTCAAACTTAACTTGGGTTCAAGATTACAGTTCCTATTGTTCTAATGTCACTTTGAGTATAAATCACTTTTAGTTTGAAAATAATAAGTTAAAGTTGTCAAAACTATAGTCACTTAAAATAGTGTCAGTTAAACAGTGTTTCATTTGTGAATTATGATGTATGACGAAGTAGAAACAGTTCAAATAATTATGACGTCTAAAAAATGATTCTATATTTGTCGAACACTAAGGCCCAGTAGCACAAGAAACGTTGAACTCAAGTTCAAGCTTAACTTAGGTTCAAGATTACAGTTCCTATTGTTCTAATGTCACTTTGAACTCGAGTTCAGAGCTGAACCAGTTCGGTGCACCTCGCCCTAAAGGGGCAGCGTGTTTAATCCGCCGTGCTGCAAGTACAAATTCTTTTATCAATACATAAAAATGCTGGCTGAATAACTTGTTTTATTTATTCATAATTATGCAACAGATTCAACCTGTTTTATGAATATATCAAGTACTGAACATTTTTCTTTTTAAGTATGCATATCCCCATGTATATATTGTAAATATTCAAGCATTTGTTAATTTTATAAAAGCTTTCAATTCGAAGCTTTTAACGAGTGTTTTCAATCCCAGGCTAAGCATGAATTAAAATTTCGAGTTTAGGAAAGCCTGAAAATTTGGATTGGTCGGTCCGTTTTGATACACTACCAAACTAAATTTTTAGGCTTTTCTAAACTAGAAATTTTACTTCATGCCCAAACACTGATTTTTTTTAGGATAAATACTGTGATGATCGATCTATCATTTAAATTATATCTTAGGGTAGGCAGCATTTTTTTTGCGGTTGCCCAGAATGTTAATTGAATGATGGAATAAATTTGAGGTTATGGCAAATTGTGTTAACAGTCAGTAGTGTCAATCTAATCTAAAATGCGAAGCCTACTCTAATTTAAGAAATTAAATGTTAGTACGGTATATAGTTCATTTGGTTTTTATTTTAATTGCCAGTGTCAACATTTCAGCAAAAATCATCAGATATAATAACATTTTATTGAATCACCCATAGGGGTGGTAAAGTTGAAGTTCAAAATAATCGTGCCACAAAAAAATAACCTCACATTACTATGTTAGAATCCAGTAACTTATAAAAGTCACTAGATTCTGACATATTAATGTGAGGTTATTTTTTTGTGCCACGACTATTTTGAAGTTCAACTTCTGAAATTTCAGAAAATTTGGATTGGTCGCTCCGCTTCGCTATGTGACCAATCCAAATTTTAAGGCTTATCTAAACTCAAAATTTTACTTCAGGCTTAACCAAAAAATAATTTTTTTTATAAAAAATCCCTATGGCTATGGCCTTGTACAAGATATATTAAAGATATTTAAATATTTAATAGTGTTATTTGAAATAAAACAACGCAGTTGGGAGGGTTTCACTTTTATTGTTGAACACTGCAACATGTTTCACCACACAGTGGCTTCATCAGGCAGATGAAATATTATTTCATCTGCCTGATGAAGCCACTGTGTGGTGAAACATGTTGCAGTGTTCAACAATAAAAGTGAAACCCTCCCAACTGCGTTGTTTTATTTCAAATAGTATTATGGAGTTTCATCATGTATCCCCCTCATCAATTAAATATTTAATAGTGTCTCTAAAACCCTACTGTACCAGTTACGCATTAATTGTAATTATAACTTTTTTTCACATTGTGATGACTATCTTGTTTTATTTTATACATTCCAGAATCGAGAACTACAAATAATGAGGCGGCTCGAACATTGTAATATAGTCAAACTAAAATATTTCTTCTACTCTAGTGGTGATAAGGTAAGAGATATATTTTTTAAATTTAATATTCATTTATTCTGATCATTTAATAGACAATAGATTTTATAAAACAAATAATGTATTTATTCTGATCATTTAATAGATAATAGATTTTATAATACAGGAAATGTAGGAGACAAAACATTAAATTTCATTAATTGACAGCCGGTCGGTCGCACTAGTGATGGAACCGGTCGATTAAAAATAATCGAATCATCCGATTATTAAAATCATCGATTATTTCGAATTCATTAATCATCGTTCGAATAATAATCTACTGATTCGAATGATCATACAAATGGTGATTGTCATTAAATCAATAACCATCAAACTATCAAAATTAATTAAAATATGAATATTTTTAAAACTCATAAAGCCCAGCTAATTTGAATTATTATTAAAAAAACAAAAAAAAAACCTTTATTGGCATATTGCATTACATCTACACACTAATCGCTACCCCCTCTCTTCCTCCTGCGTTCCCTCTCTCCTCCAACTTCTCCAGCGTCCTTACCCCGGCCTTATCCACTCTCATCCATTCCATCACTCTTCTCGCATTCCTCCGCCAAATGACTCCACGTATCCCTCCCCCACTCACACATTACACTCTTCCTATACTCTTCCCCCATTTACACCTTCCTTCCTCTCTCCCCTGACCCACATCTCGCTCTACCAAATACCTCCGCATTCTCCCATGCACCTCCCACCTCCCGTACCTATCGTTGTATTCACACCTGCTCTCTCTCCATACACTCATACCCTCTCGTCCCCCACACTTCCACCCCATACATTAACACTGACCTCACACACGTACGCATACCTTACACACCACTCTTTTATTGTTCCCCCACGATATCCCCCACGCCTTTCTAGCCTTTCCCTGCACCCACCTCACATGCTCCTCATACCCTCCCGTCTCTATGAACATAAACCCAAAGTACTTGAATCTTTTAACCCTTTCAATCACCTGCCCCTTCCACTCTAATTCCTTCACCCTCCCCTCTCTTCCTTCACCCTCCCCTCTCTTCCTTCATTTCTGAATCTCATCCATTTCGTTTCTCCTACACTCAACCTTCTCTTATCCATAAACCTCTCCACCCCTTTTAGCATATCCTTCATCCCCATACCATATCATCCTCATATGCCAACATCCACACCATACTTCTAGCAATCCCCCCCCCCCCCCCCGCCCTTTCCTCATTACCTCCTCCAATTCACTCATATAGAGGTTAAACAACACAGTGCTCAATGGGCACCCCTGCCTCAGTCTCTCCCACGTCCTATCCCACGTCCTAAACTTCTCTGACTCCTCCATTCCCACTTTTGCCACTGCCCATGTTTCCTCATACACTTCTCTCACCCACTCTACGATTTCCTCACTCACCCCTCTTCTCCTCGAACACTGTAACAACTCTACCCTCACTACCGAGTCGTACGTCACCTTCTCCTCTATCACCTTCTCCACCATTCTTGCAGGATAAAGACCTGCTCCCTCGTCCCCTACTCCTCCTAAAACCCCCCTGTGTCTCCGGTAGCAAACGCTTCCCCTCCAACTCTTCCTCTAGTCAATTCTTCACCATCCAGTACTCATTATCATTATCCCCCTATAACTATCCGCATCCTCATCCATGCTGCCGGCAGGTTCACTCTTTCCCTCCATATCTGGTTCAGTAGCTCCCTGAATTTCTTCTTCGAGCAATCATTTGAGAGACCTCTCGAGCAATTATTCAATATAATCCTAGAGCAATCATTCGAGAGATCTCTTGAGAAACCTCTCAAGGGATTCCTGGAGCAATCTCTGGAAGATCACTAGATGTTCAATTATTTTCATAATCGAACAAATCAATTATTTTCATGGTCGAACTTATCGATTATTTTTTATGATCGAACTAATCGATTATCTTAATTCATATAATCCCATCACTAATTATCACTGAAATGATCAGTCGATTATCATTTGAATAATCGGTGAATTATCATTCGAATGATCGGTCAATTATCAGTTGATTACACTGACCGACACCAAAAATATTTCGGGCTCAAAAATAACTATTTCCTCAGTATTGTGTCTCGTTAAACAAGAAAATCACCATAAAAAGTTCAAATTAGCTCTTGTTTTCAAGATACAGAACCTACTTAGTCCTTTTAGACATTTTGTTTGACCTTTACAATCAAATTACAATGAAACACACATGTAAGGGTTGCCGACTACTGTTGGACTGCTAAAGAGATGCTCCGGATTTGATGTAAACTCTGTTTTTTTATTCCATTTTCTTCTATCAAAAAGCAACGCCTTCTCAAATAGGTTTTCAAATAAACCTATTTATTACACAGGAATTTTGCTCGTCTTAAATTTACCTTTAAATCGATATCTTCAGTGGACTGTTGTGTATTTTGAAAATAAGAGCTAATAAAAAGACTTCATCGCTATATTCGTTTTACTGGACCCAAAATTAGTAAAATTTGCCTATATTGAAGCAGGAAACAGACCAAAAAGTGTTTTTTTGTTGGCCAGTGTTATTATCATTGTTCAAACACCGATCACTCGATTATTCATTTACGCCCATCACTAGTTTGCACTGCTCACTCTTACACGTCTGTAACTTAAAAATGTAATAATAACTTACATTTTAAGTAAGGACCGTGCGATCATTTAAAACATGATTTAGAGTAGGCTTTGAATTTTTAATTAGATTGGCACTATTGACTGTTAACACATATTTTACCATAACCTCAAATTTATTCAATCATCCAATTTGCATTCATTTCAACCGCACACAAAAATGCCGCCTACTCTAAATCATAATTTAAACCCTGGGTCTCCAAACTATCTTCTTCGTGGGCCACAAATACAATTCTACATAATAAAGTCGGCCAAGATCCGATTAATTTTATAAAATTATGAAAATTTTAAGGAACAATTGTTACAATATTTCAAAATATGATATTTACAAAAAAATTTCAAACAATCGCGGGCCGGATTCATGCTAGTTTGGAGACCACTGATTTAAACGATCGCACGGTATTAGTTGTGCAATCGGCTAGTATCAATAACTTTCTTATGTGCATACAGACCTTTCTTTTAAATATATTACTTTTCTTAATAGTGTTTGTGTAATAATTTCCTTATCGTTTCATTTAAGTTTGTGTCGAAAATACAATTAATACAAACGTTAGTTTAAACGCAACTCTTTGTAGGATTTGTTGTTTAAGTTAACACGTTCGCTAACAGGCCCTCAGAGAAAAATTCGTTGTCTTTATAATTGTTTATTAAATTGGAAAATTGCTTGAAAGGCTATAAAAAGATAATTAATTTTCTTTTAGCCCAGATCTTCCTGCAGGCTTTTCATTATTTAAGTTTAATCAATGTGTTTGCGATATGATTTTGTAGAGCAAATTATAATGCTTATATCAAAAATTTAATGTCGCTGGTAGCGAACGTGTTAATTTTGAGAAGTTATTTGGTGGAAAAATTTGTATATTCATTTAGATAGACAATATTTATGTGAATTTTATTTTCTGAGAATTCTTATATTAATTTATTTAGTGAAACTAATTTTAATAGCAATAACAACAAAAAATCAAGTTATTATCCTTTACCTTTATTTCCATGATTTGACTTGACCCGCACAAACACACATGTAGAATGTTAGACGCAGTCGTGTCCCTTTACCCATGGCGCATGTAAGCATCTATCTCTATTTTTTTTGTGGCGTGGAATTTGATTATTAATTTGAATTTAAAGTGCGGACGGTCTACATTTTCTTATCGATTTCTTTAAAAATCGTACCGTTGGATGTGAAAAAACCTAATGCTTTAAAATTGTCAATGGAGTAACAAAACAAGCTTATTAACTAAGCTTCTTCTTAATGTACTTCCCCTTAAGGAAAGCAATTTTAATTACTTGCTAATAAAAATTGAGTTTACAGATAACAAAAATAAGAAAATTATGAAAACATATATTCGTTTTTTTTTTTTTATTGGCCAACCAGATTTGGGATTTATTTTTCTTAGGTTCTTTGATTATTTGGGTGTCCCTACTGTTTGTCATGTAATGACTTTGATATATGAATGCCATGTTGCAATTGATTATTTGACAGAAAAGTGGTAATAAATGCCCAAAGCACTGATCTCTATATAAAACTGGATTGGGCTTAAACGTTTCCACATGGGCTCCGCCATGTTGGTCAAAATTGAGGTTTTGTGACACCAATATGGCCAAACTTAGGGTGTATCTACTGCGAACTTTTATAAATCAAATTTTAAGATGTTGGTTAATGATTATCAATGTGACAAATAAATCATAATTTGTCAAATAAATTGTCACGATGCAGAGATTTTCAAAATAGAGAACGCTACAATTTGCAAGTTTACAACACATACAGAGATTTTTTCTTTTAAGTATACTTTCACATATGCCATACAAACATTTGTAAAATTAATAAACTTGTGATCAGAACTAAGCAGGATATTTTAAACTTCACTTTAAATCAGTGTTTTATACGCGTGGCGCATGAAGTAAAATTTCGAGTTTAGAAAATCCTGATTTGGCTTGGTCGCTCCGCTACGCTACGCGACCAAGCCAAATTTTCAGGATTTTCTAAACTCGAAATTTTACTTCATGCTTAGTTTGAGAGTGGAAAACACTCATTAGAGTTTTTAAATTGAAAGTTTTTACTAAGATTACTAATATCTGAAAAATAAGTTTTTTTTTTATGTAGGTCGGACAAGCCAATGGCGTTCACGATTAAGTAAACACAAAAGTGATACTAAATTGAATAAAAATACTTGTGCACTAGCTATCCACTCAAATTCAAAAAACCACAGAATAGATTTTGATAATACAACAATTTTAGATTTGGAGAAAAATTATACATAAAGATTATTTTTGGAAATGTTCTACATTGACCAACAAAATTTTTGTATGAATTTTAAAACGGACACAAATGGCTTACATGCCATTTATTCATACTTGTTGAAATTAAAATAAAATTTGGAAATTTTAAATCAATAATGTTAGTTTTCCAATTTTTAAAAATAAACAATTATTTTTTTTTTTACAAACTTTACACGTTGTTATCTGACAATTTTTAATTTTATCAAAAAGAAAGCCCAGTTATATGTAAGTATTTTTCATTATGTTTAGGTATAATATTTTCTCCTCTTACGTTAGTTTCTCAATTTTTAATAATAAACAATTATTTTTTTTACAAACTTTTTAGACATCGATATCAGACAATTTTTAATTTTATCAAAAAAATAAGCCCAGTTGTAATATGTAAGTATTTTTCATTATGTTTAGGTATAATGTTTTCTTTTGTGTATCTCTTTATAATATATCATTGTATTTATTTATTTTAGTTTTAACTTGCCCTGAAGAAGCTGACAAAAGTTTAGCGAAATATTGGCTAATTAAAATAAAGTTTTACCCAAAAAATACAACTATAATTTTTGAATTCTGCCGCTTTTCCCCAAAAAGTTTATAGAAGTTTTTGATAACTTGACGGCAAAAAACTACTAAATGTTATACTATAAATTTTCCATTTTCCAAGTGATTTGAATTTTCCGCTCAAACGTGTCACAAAACCTCAATTTGCTGCCGTTAAAATGGGCACTCTGTCAGATAGCGGAATATGGCCTATGCTCAATCCAGTATTATGTGAAGCGTTTAGAGCTAAAGTGGATCAAGTCCATTAATTATAGTTTTTAGATAATCAAGGTTAAAGTTTATCAGCACTAGTTGAATCCTGAAATGATTTAGAGGACATTTTCTTGTTGTTATTGTAGTATAAAAACTAACTTACATATTGGTCATAATTTGAAAACTCAAAAACAATAGTCAAGGTAGCAATTCAATTTTAAATCAGAATGTGCTGGACTTGATCTACTTTGGCCCTGAAATGTTATTCTACACAAGGTCGAAAAATGATTACACGAGTATCATATAATAATCTAAAAATTTTGAAATTAAGCTTTAAATGGTGTCATCAAAGAGAGATTCGTCGTTATCTAATTCTGCAATTTCCTTATTGATGTGACAACTCTTAGAGTTTTGTACAGCGGGTCTTGCTTCTTGCTTCTCAACAAATTTAGATATAGTTGTGAACATAGTTACTTTTGAGAAGCCATTTAAGTATTTTTAAACTGCAGTGTCTAAGGTTCCTCTCGCTCAAACCTTATCCAAATAATCTCTAACCACTTGACAGGATGTCCTTTATCCATTTTTTTCTTGTTGACTAATATGTCTTCTAGTTTTTTAGTGGATAAAATTGCAGGTGTTGTTACTTTAATAGTCTTTGCATTTTTGGCCACATGAATCCAGTCCTCGGTAGTAAATATTTAATTACATTTCGTGAAGATTCTGAAGTAGCTTGTTTTGCGAAAGCAGATAGTCTGAGGATAAATCAAAAAAGTTAATACATTCATCGGAATTCAAACTGAAGACATTCGAATCTAACAAAGTTAAGGAAGGAACCTCTTACATACAAGTAACACAGAATAAATCTGCGGAACCCGCTGCTACCGCCTCTGCAACTTTGTCCACTATGGTGGAGATGCTACGTAGTATGATGAAGGGAAGGCACTTGATCAAGTTAATGAAAGATTAGACAAATTAGAAGCCAGTACTAGCACTGTATCAAAATAATTTCATGGACCAACGTGATCTAAGAATAGCTACATGGAATTCCAATGGAATTCTTGACAAACGTCATGATCTAAAAGTCTTCATACACAACTTTTAGATATTTGTCTCATATGTGAGACGCGTATGACAAAACAATTGTTCCTTAAGATAATAGGATACAATGTATACCATACAATTCACCCAGATAATAAAGCAAAGGGCGGGAGCGGTATCATAATTAAGAAATCCGCATGGGTGTTGGTTTTGTCAACCAACATACATGCACAAGTACACAAACAAAAAACACAGGCTACCATTTTGGACTTAATTCACTTTAGCGTGGAAATTTTACGAGAGGTTTTCAGGGCTAAAGACAATTGCTGGCATTTGTTAGAAGATAGCAATAGCTATTTACTTGGTTTCCTATAGCTCTGAAAACAAACACTATTAACAAGTATTAATCTGCAACAAACACAATTTTGTATACTTTTGGACTTGATCCACTTTAGGTCCGAACGCTTCATATAGAGATCAGTGGCCGAAAGTAATATTAATCTTTATGATAGGGTAATTAAACACATGGCAACCATGTAAAAAATAGAATTACAACCAGAGTATCCAACCAAATATCTAACATTATAAAAAAATCACGAGATCTAGTTGGTCAATACAAAAAAACTGAATATATGATAGTAATCGTTTTATTAATTTTAATTATGAAATAATTCAGTTTTAATTTGATTCCTTATTGATTTGACAGGGGGGGTCGGATTGAATAGGAAAATGAGAAACGCGATGGTAGCGCCACTAGGTGAGCAGCTGGTAGACCTAAGTTTTATAAAACTTTATAATGAAGGGATTATTTGTATATTTAGAAGCGCAACTCTAAACTTTAACTTCGTAAATCGTTAGCAATATTTATAATATTAATATTATTGATTTAGATTAGATGGACTTCACGAAAATCCGACTCTCATAAATTAATTTCACTGTGTGATTTGATTACAAATATTCATAATTTTAATTTAATTATTAAATATTATACATCAAGTGAATTAAACACGATTTTATTCACGAAAAGATTTTTGATTTCACGAGCGCCTCGGCGTGAGTGAAATCATTTCTTTGAGTGAATAAAGGCGTTTAATTCACGTGGCGTATATATGTTTTTATTCAATTTTGACGAAATTGTAAAGAAAATGTACTTTACATTTATTTTTAAATAAATTTTTTAACTCACTAGTGACCTAAAAAAATTTTAGTTCACTAGTGAATAAAACCTTGTTTATTACGGTTGTTATGGAGTTAATAATGTCGATTTAAATTAACAAAATTGAATAAAATAAATTACTTTCATCGGTTGTAAATGCAATTCCTAACATCCCACATGATTCTGCTTAAAAAAAATATCTTCTCCATCTCGATAGAATTATATTTCTCTTGGATTTTCTGCATATGCAAAAAACAACAATAACGTTTCATTAAATAAAAACATCAGCATTTAAATTAGACGATCATTTTCATAGTATTTTTGAAAAACATCCTCTCAACAAACATGAACATCTATGTAAATCATCTTTTTCCTTACAGAAAATTTGTCACTTGTTAAAAAATAACACAGCAAATTTTGGTTAATACTTGTAAACAACACATATTTTCGTTTAATACACAACATCTAAAAATATCAAGTAAAAAAATTACAATGTAATAAAATCATTCCTTTTTTTTTTTTTTTTCTTGGAACAAAGCGTAATAAAAAAAGTGCGTCACTCTTTAAAAATAAAACAAAAAATAAGTTAAAGACGTACGCAAAAAGACTTATGGTTGATTGCCTAGACAAGGACGTTCAAACAAGTACATTTATTATATCTATATCTATATACAGAGAGTTTTATTTAACACCGAACATTTTCATTCAATACAATTTGACACCTATTACTTTTAAGTTAAGTGTAAATTAGGTTGCCTATATGACCATTACAAATTGTAGCCAATCAATCGCAGTTAATGCCTCAACTTGTACATACAGGGAGTTTTTTTTTCAAGTATACATGTCCCAATTACAGCGTATATGGAGTAAATCTTTAGATAATCGTTTTTTTTTAAGTTCAATTCAAAACTCAAAATGAGTGTGTTCCAATTCCAGACTAAGCATGAAGTAAAATTTCGAGTTTAGAAAAGCCTGAAAATTTGGTTTGGTCGCGTAGCGCGAAGCGCGAAGCGGCCAAACCAAATTTTCAGGCTTTTCTAAACTCGAAATTTTACTTCATGCGCCACCGATACAAAACACTGACATATTACGAAGTATAAAACACACCGCTAAACTTTACATTAATTCAGTGCTTTGTACCGGTGGCGCATGAAGTAAAATTTCGAGTTTAGAAAAGCCTGAAAATTTGATTTGGCCGCTCCGCGCTTCGCGCTACGCGACCAAATCAAATTTTCAGGCTTTTCTAAACTCGAAATTTTACTTCATGCTTAGCCTGGGAGTGGAAAACACTCGTTTAAAACTTTAAATAAACCGAGCGTTGGAAAATGTACAACGTATGCATATACAGGGTGT
The DNA here is from genome assembly GCA_932526585.2 of Philonthus cognatus. Lineage (NCBI taxonomy): Eukaryota > Metazoa > Arthropoda > Insecta > Coleoptera > Staphylinidae > Philonthus > Philonthus cognatus. The sequence continues at coordinate 83,801,289 of OW052244.1, read as the reverse complement.
CTCAGACCACCCGTACCAGCCTTTTATTTCGACAACGCTTGGTCGTATGTGACTGGGAAAAAAATTTTATTACCAAATTGAACCCAAGGAATCCACTAATGAATTTATTTTTTACCGGAATAATCCGGAAGTACCCGGAACCGGAAGTAACTTTAAAATTTCAAATGGCAACATAGGTCGAGTATGGTATTAATTGATAGGTCTTTTTAAAAGAAACAACTTTTATTAAAATGTTTTTTTAATATTTTGCATATTTACAAAAATAAACAAAAAAAACTAAATTAAAAACTAGTTATCCATGCAACACTCAATTTCCTCAAGTAGGCTTTGCTTTTTTGTTATGTCAAAATAATTGATGTTCGTGAATATTTGAAGTAACATAAATTATTATTATCAAAGTATTAAATGTGTCAACATGGTTTTTACAAACCTTGAAGGTTTTGATATGCTGATGATATTAGGTGAATGCGGCCAAAACTATCGTGCTGCTGAGCGAATTTATGTTGAGCGATACCGTCAACGAGCCAATCAAAAAATGTTTTTCGGCGCCTTGCAGAATGAGTTAAGACAGTAAGCTACAGCCCAGCCACAACAACGGTCGAAGTATCAGACAAGATGAAAGAGCACCAGATATTCTTGCAGCAATTGCTCTGGGCCCGAACATCTCGATTAGAAGAATTGAAATCGATGCTGGAATAAGTCGCTCTACTGCTTGGAGAGTTTTAAAAACAAACAAATTCGATCTACACCATATCTCTTTACACCAGAAACTTGAAGAGCGGGATTTTCAAGATAGGCTGAATTTTTGTGAATAGATGTCTCATAAAAATTATAATTTCCATTACAAAATTTTATGGACAGATGAGGCGACATTCAAAAGGAACGGAGTTGTTAATTTCCAGAATGCTCACTACTGGAGTAATGAAAACCATCATTGGTTAAGAGAAGTTGATAACACTGGTCTGCAAAAAAAAAAAATTTTTCGAGCCCTGACACCATTCCTGCTGATTCTTATGTAAAATGACCTCCTGAATCCGAATATGACCTCCGTTTTCCCCCATCACCCACCGTTTTCGGAGGAGGCCCCCCCCCACCTATTTTTATCACTTTTCGATAATTTGGAGGGATGAAAAGGATTATTTTAGCCTTTACATTTCTTCTGAGGGGCTAGAGAGGTGAAAAGTTCCAAAACATGAACATTTGTAGCAAGGAGGTAGGTTTGGGGGGGGATTTGCCCCCTAATATTGTAAAAAAATCATTAAAAATGATCAATTTTTTCCGTTTTTTTCGCAGTTTTTTCACTTATTTTCTACATATTCCAGCTTCCATTCCCCCTCATCCTCCCCCAAACACCCCCAAATAATAAAAATATATTGCAACAATATATAGCAACAATAATAAAAATATATAGCAACAGTTTGGAAGATTCACTGTACCACGCTGGCGCTCTCAATACTCCCCCCGTTTCCCCCATCCATTGGAGGGGTAAAACGGATTATTTTAGCTGTAAAGAATAATAAATAAAAAGTAAAATAATAAATGTAAAATAATAAATGTAAAGAATAATAAATAACTAAGATAAGTACCTTCATTTGGTGCTTGCCTTCCTTTTGTACCCTGAGGTAGAAGTTTCTCGTATCAAAAACCAGCAGTACTCCGCTAACATGCTCGCATTCCACTTCCCCGAAAATCTCCTCTCGAACTTAGAGATGTCTTGATGAAACCGTTCCCCGTGTTCATCCGAAACTGCTCCTAAATTTTCAGGGAAGAAGTCCAGGTGTGAGTGAAGGAAATGCACTTTAAGAGACATGTTACACCCCATGGCCTTGTACGCTAACAGCAATTCCTCGACATGAGCGACATAATCATCACTTTTGTTGTTACCCAAAAAGTTCTCACACACGTTTTGGAATGCAATCCAAGCTCGTTTTTCTTTTCGATTCAGGTGTTCAATAAACGTCGAATCTTGGAAAAGTTGTCTAATCTGGGGGCCCACGAAAACTCCTTCCTTGATTTTAGCCTCACTAAGACGAGGGAATTTAGTTTTCAAAAATTGAAATGCATCACCGGTCTTGTCCATTGCTTTCACAAACTGTTTGATCAATCCGAGTTTGATGTGCAAAGGCGGCAAGTAAATATTTTCCTTTGGGACCAGAGGATCGTGAGCGACGTTTTTCTGACCGGGAGTAAAACTTTCTCGCAGAGGCCAGTTCCGTACGATGTAATGTTTGTCTCGGGCTCGGCTGTCCCATTCGCATAGGAAGCAGCAGTATTTTGTGAAGCCCGATTGCAGGCCCATGAGTGGAGCAACAACTTTTAAGTCAGCGCAGTTTCCAATTATAATCATGGTATTTGATTTTATCAAGGATCCGGCTGATGTTTTCGTACGTCTCCTTCATATCCACAGAGTATGCAACCGGGAGTGATGGTACCTCATTCCCATTGGCCAATAGGACAACTTTCAAGCTTGTCTTTGATGAGTCTATAAACAGTCTCCATTTGTCTGGGTCACATGGCATCTTCAGTTCTGCCGAAAAAAGTAATTTCAGGGTTGACTGCCTAGTCCTGTAAGAAGAGCTTTTACACCCTTTTCTAAGAGATTCCACTGCTGAAGTCGAGATCCAAGAAGTTGAGATTTACTCTTAGGTAACTCCAAATCCCTGACGAGATCATTCAATTCCGACTGAGTAACGAGGTGAGGTTTTCGATGAGCTGAATCAGCAGAACACTCTTCATCATCGGTGAACGGATCATAAGATGGTCCAGGCTGTGGCTCAAAGTCTTTCAAATCCGTTTCTGGCTCAAGAGTATAGGTTTTTGGGGGCACTGGGATTGGCAAAGATTCGTTGTGAGGAACTGGTCTTAGAGCTGAAGGGATATTAGGATACTGAATTGTATGCTTACTTTTGCTAGATAACCCGACGGTGGAAGTCATACAAAAGTAACAATCTGTGAGATGACAGCGAGGTTCGCGCCAAACCATGGGCACAGCAAATGGCATTGATTTACGGGTACCTTTGAGCCATTTGGTCAAGCTACTGTAACAAGTAGTGCAGCAAACTGTTGGAGCCCAATTCTTGTCCTGATCGCCAACTTGGCAATCAAAGTAAAATTTATAAGCAGTTTTAAGAAGCGGAGAAAGGGGTTTTCGTTGCGCTTTTAAAGTCAATTCCCCGCAAACATAGCAGAAGCTATCGGGATGATTTTTACACTCGCGTGGCATAATTAAACAGTACATAAATGCTCGATATTAATCACAACTCACACTCACGTACTGTAATTCACTTGGAAAAAGCCGGAATTAAAAAATGTCTACCGTTATACACAATTTAAACAACTTGGAAACACAGAATCCCCGCCTAGAGCACCGACAAGTTGACTCTACGATCGCTAGAGATGTACTGAGGGAAGATAAGGATTACAGTGCAGGTCTATAGTGACAAGAGCAATGCAAGTTTAAACCTGTCAAAGCATGAAAATTCCTGGGCAAACCTGAGCCCGAGGTATTGAGAGCGCCAGCGTGGTACAGTGAATCTTGCGAACTGTTGCTATATATTTTTATTATTGTTGCTATATATTTTTTTTGTTTGGGGGAGGATGAGGGGGGATGGAAGCTGGAATATGTAGAAAATAAGTGAAAAAACTGCGAAAAAATCGGAAAAATCGATCATTTTTAAGGATTTTTTTACAATTTAAGGGGGCAAATCCCCCCCCCCCCCCAAATCTACCTCCTTGCTACAAATGTTCATGTTTTGGAACTTTTCACCTCTCTAGCCCCTCAGAAGAAATGCGTACAAGGCTAAAATAATCCTTTTCATCCCTCCAAATTATCGAAAAGTGATAAAAATAGGGGGGGGGGGGCCTCCCCCGAAAACGGTGGGTGATATTCGGATTCAGGAGGTCATTTTACATAAGAATCAGCAGGAATGGTGTCAGGGCCGATTTTCATGCCGACCAGTGTAATCAACACGTGTGGTATTTTAGGAAACCAAATAATTGGTCCGCATTTTCACCTAATATCATCAGCATATCAAAACCTTCGAGGTTTGTAAAAACCATGTTGTCACATTCAATACTTTGATAATAATAATTTATTTTACTTCAAATATTCACAAACATCAATTATTTTGACATAACAAAAAAGCAAAGCATACTTGAGAAAATTGAGTGTTGAATGGATAACTAATTTTCAATTTAGTTTTTTTAGTTTATTTTTGTAAATATGCAAAATATTAAAAAAACATTTTAATAAAAGTTGTTTCTTTTAAAAAGACCTATCAATTAATACCATACTCGACCTATGTTGCCATTTGAAATTTTAGAGTTACTTCCGGATTATTCCGGTAAAAAATAAATTCATTAGTGGATTCCTTGGGTTCACTTTGGTAATAATTTTTTTTGTCCCAGTCACATTCGACCAAGCGTTGTCGAAATAAAAGGCTTGTACGGGTGGTCTGAGACACCCTGTATATATACTTTAAAGAAAATGTCTCGTTACAAAAATGTTCGGTGTTACATAAAACTCTCTGTATGTACAATATATAACTTATCTCTGAATAAAGATGATGTATATACATAGAGTTTTTCTTTTAAGTACCTAATACACTGTAAATCTTCAGATATACGTTGCTTTTTTAAGGAGTTTAATTTGAATCTATAAACGAGTGTTTTCCACTCCCAGATTAAGCATGAAGTAAAATTTTGAGTTTAGAAAAGCCTGAAAATTTGGTTTGGTCGCGTAGCGAAGCGGAGCGACCAAACCAAATTTTCAGGCTTTTCTAAACTCAAAATTTTACTTCATGCGCCACCCATATAAAACACTGATTTTAAGTAAAGTTCGATATATACGTCTTTAGCATACTGCTTTAGTAGCATATCGTGAACTTCACATGAAGTCAGTGTTTAACACGGTGTGGCGCATGAAGTTAAATCTGGAGTTTAGAAAAGCCTAAACATTTTCAGACTTTTCTAAACTTCAAATTTTACTTCATGCTTATTCTGGGAGTGGATAAAACTCGTTAAAAACTTCAACTCAACCTCTTTTAAAAAGTAACGAATATTTAAAGATTTACAGTAAAAGAAAAAAAAGACCTTTATTGGAATAATCTCCACACCTTTACAATTAATTACACATTTACATTTGATTACCTCATTTACCTTGATTTACAGTATATGCGCTGTATTTGGGAAATGTATAATTAAAAGAAAATCTCCCTGTATAAATTGAAGACAATTGCATACAAATTTAGAACTGTTTTCAACATCGAACTATAATTCAAAATGAAATTTCTTTTGCGAGAATTTAGGTTACAAGGTGCTTCGACAAGAAACTTCATTTGAACTACAATTCAGCTATGAACTTAGTTTAGAACTTAAATGCAATTAGCCCTAAGAAACAAAAGAATCAAGACATTAAAACAAACAATTAGTATACTGACATTCAATGAAAACAATTTTCTTTTCAAAAAAAGTACAAGATATAAAAAATAAAGATGCAACACTTATGTGCGTTTGCACCGGTTCTCGTTAATGTATGTTGTAGTTAAATGACAAAATACCTAGCAATGCCACTTATGTAATACTTAAAGGCGCTATCTGTCACATAAATTAATGCACCGTATAGGTTAGGTTTAACGAATACATAAACATATGTATTTGTCAGATGAGTTCAAAATGACTTTTACATAGAAATTTAAAGCGTTTTATTAACTCAAACATAAGACTTAAAATTTATTTTGTCGTTAGTTAACAAATACTTTAACGGAAACTGGTGCGAACAGGTATTCAAAGCATCAATCCAAATTTTTACAAAAAACATAATTATACACTGAAAAAAATTAATGATAACTTTAATCAAGTAATATGTTTATATACCGTGCGACTGTTTAAAACATGATTTAAAGCAGGCTTTGAGTTTTAAATTATATTGGCACTACTGACTGTTAACACATAGTTTAGCATAACCTCAAAATTATTTCATTAATCAATTAGCATTCTGAGCAACCGCAGAAAAAAAATGGCGCCTACTCTAAATCATAATTTATATAATCGCCCGGTACGAGCCTGCTAAGTAAAGTGTTTCCGTCAAACAATCTAACTTGTTCGAAAGTTTGATTCAAACATGTTACGTGTTTATATCAAACATTCTAACTTGTTAAAATGTTTGATATAAACATATATAAGCTTGTATTATTTTTTTTTTCAGTGTATTGAAAAATTTTAAACTAAGAAAAATAAATGTGTAGTAGCATAATTACTATTCACGAGTGTTTGTATGTTTAGAGGGCGTTGGTTCCGTGTGACTTGAGCTTGTTGATGAATACCAGCCCCCAGGTACGAATGTCCCGGCCCCTCCCGTCTACAAAAACAAAAAAACAACCCCCTCTGTATCTCTCGAACCCCTCACAAAACAAAAACGACAAATCAACATTTGGTTTTAACATCAAACGAAAAGCAAAATAAATGGACAACATATTCATGCTATTAGTTTAGTGGCTTGCGAGCGCCTCAGCAGGATTTGATATTAACAACATGCAAGCACTTGTTTTTTTTCCCCTTAACCTTAGCCCTTAGTTTTCCCCACTCCGCTCCAGACCGTTATAATTTTTTTTTTATTAAAATCCGGATTAGACGGACTTCACGAAACGGATGAAAATAATAATAATAGGCTTCTTTTATTTGGTTTTGTTGAGTTTTAGTTTGAATATTTTGGGAGTGTGAATTTACTTGAGCTACACATTTGGTTGGTTGTTAATATATTCACTCATTTGTTTTAGTGTAATCATTTTTTTCTCATAAAAAATCATTCATCAGTTTTGTTTTGATGAAGATGAATTGATGAGTTTTAACCAATTCATTTTCATCTCTATTTTCACGTTGTTTTAAAGGGGTTTCCGTTTGATATTCTCTAGTATCAAATCCAAAGTTTCGATAATTATCATATAAATTTGCTACGTGTCAAATTCTCTAGTATCAAATCTAAAGTTTCCGTAGTTATCAAATAAATTTGCTACATGTCAAATTATCTAGTATCAAATCCAAACTTTTCGTATTTATCAAATAAATTTGCTACATGTCAAATTATCTAGTATCAAATCCAAACTTTTCGTATTTATCAAATAAATTTGCTACATGTCAAATTATCTAGTATCAAATCCAAACTTTCCGTAGTTATCAAATAAATTTGCTACATGTCAAATTATCTAGTATCAAATCCAAACTTTTCGTATTTATCAAATAAATTTGCTACATCTTAAATTTATATTACGTTTTCAAAAGAAAAGTGCTCATAAAACACTGATTTATTGTGAAGGTTTCAAAACAGTCAGGTTCTTTAGTGCCCATAAAAAAGGGCCTATAAAACACAGACTTATTTTGAAGGTTTCAGTACAAACATTGAGATTTTTTGGTGCCTATAAAATAAATCAAATAAAAACAGATTTTAAATATTTCATTACATAATTCAATACCCGGAGGTGTATGAGCACGGGAAGTAGTTGTTTCAATGGATAGTTATTGTCTTAAGTTGTTTTATTAATTATTTTACAAGAAAAACATTTTCGTAATTGTATACATTATCTATAAAATAAGTCGGTGTTTACTTTGTATTAAGTTTTCAGTAATAGAAATAATGAAACATTCTAAGTTCAGTGTTCAGCGACCCAAATAAATTTTCATGTGTTTTATAAAACACTGACTTATTACGAAGGTTTGAAGTTTGAAGATTCCAGATTTTTATACATTATTTATAAAATAAGTCGGTGTTTTATAAAACACTGACTTATTGTGTTAATTTATCCTTTAATATTATTTCAAAATGTTTCACCAAGTGTTAAATGAGAAAGTTATTCAAGAAATATTGTGATGGTTTGAAGTTTGAAAATTCCGGATTTTTGGCGCCCAACAAAGGGCCGGTTATAAGGCATAAATTTGTTGTGAATATTTCAATTTGAGCTTAACAGATTTTTGGCCTATAATTATTTATCGGGTATTGATGTTTTGTTACACACATTTCAAACTCTTTTTTTGTATCAACCATTGATGCAATTTTTTTAGAATTCGACAAATGAGAAACTCATTTGAGACCTAAAAAGAGAATCAACGGAAAATATCCTTAATACATTTCCTGATTCTTCTGTTAGAAATTTGTACGTAGTGTCTCGTTGATTGTTGAGGCACTTATTTTTTTAAAAATCCATTATCACTTTAATATAATAATAATAATAATTATATTTTTTCACCTAAAGAAGCTACAGTGTAGCGAAACAATTGTAGTGAATTTAATGAAAAGTTGAAAATCATAAATAGTTTACTATTATTATTATATTGAAGTGGTATGTAGTGTTTATTTCATTTAACTAGGAAAGAAATTAGAACACATTTGTGCTCATAACCTCAAAACTTTTAGGTTTTATTTCTAAAAATCACTTAATTAATTGTACAGATAAACTTCACAGAGATGCAAATATGTTCGTATTTCTTCAAATTTCTCGCCTACTTAAATAAAATGACCTATATTTACAATAGAGCTTGGATTAACAACGTAATATTTTTTTCTTACCTTTGTTTCTGATAGAACATTCAGGAAATGTTACAATTTATGTGTCATTAATCGTTCATCAACATTAAAATAATTCGGCGAACTCATCAGTTTCCAATTTGGACAAGATGAGGAAACATTTATACAAACATTTTCATTTCATTTTTGTTTTTTCATATCAATCGTTTGGCTTTATTAGTGTTAAATGATAGGACGAAAAATGTACGACTAATTTTTAATTTCATTAGGGTTTTCTTTTTAACGCAGGACTAATTTAATAAACGTTGGCTAGATAAATCACACACACACACACACATTACACTTAACTTGTGCCCGGTTTCACCAACTTTAAATACAGGGTGATTTAGAATATGTGTAAAAAAATTAAACATCTTGTTCAAGGGCTTATAAGAAGACGATAGGTTAAATTATCATTCGTCCAATTTTTATTATTTATAAAACTACAGCTGATTTAAAATTTGCAAAATAAATAATTGCGCCGTTTATTTTGAAAGCGGCCTAACTCCATTTCTTAATTTTTATGTATGCAGTATATATTTTCAACTTTACTTTAAATTAGTGAATTATACGCGTGGCGCATGAAGTAAAATTTCGAGTTTAGAAAAGCCCCGTGAAAATTTGTCGAGGGTCGCTGGCGCGACCCTTGACAAATTTTCTACGCGGGGCTTTTCTAAACTCGAAATTTTACTTCATGCTTAGTCTGGGAGTGGACACTCGATCCTAGAAGTTCAAAATTGAAGGATTAGTAAGTTTATTAAAAATTTTACAAAGACTACAGCTCGAAGGACCAATCATGGTCTTCGGAGACCGAAGGACTACAGGGATTTGAAGTTTTTTTACAAGAAAACGAGTGTCTGAAGGTTTACAGCATGGATAGGAAAGAAAACATCCAATTTTGAAAAAATATCGAATTTTGGTTGCTTTTTAGTGCATTTTTTACTTTACTTTAAATCAGTGTTGTACGAGGGCAATCCAAACAAACAAAGTGAAAAAACTAATTTTTATTATATACATTTTGAAGGTAAACTCTTAGTTTATTTTTCGACGTAATCGCCATATAAATTAAGGCATTTATCATATCGTTTTACAAGATTTTCAATGCCCTCTTTGTAGAAATCTGCTGCCTGCGAGTTCAACCACTGGTTTACACCAGCATGGAGTTGAGCGTCAGTGTCAAAGCGTTGTGTACCGAGCCACGTCTTCATCTTTGGGAACAGATGGTAATCGCTCGGGGCCAAATCCGGGCTGAATGGCGGATGACTGACAATTTCCCATCCAAAATCATGCAAGAGCTTTTGAGTACGATTGGCTGTGTGTGGACGAGCGTTGTCACGGAGAAACAAACTTTTCTCGTTGTTTTCCCCGACGCTTGTTTTGTATCGCGCGTCTTAATTTTCGGTATGCTTCGCAATACCTCTGAATTTATTGTTTGACCACGTTCAAGAAAATCAACCAAAATCACTCCCTGAGTATCCTAAAACACAGTAGCCATGATTTTTCTTGCTGACAGCGTCTGCAGACACTTCCTCCGTTTCTGGGGCGAATGCGTGTGACCCCATTGCATCGACTGCCGTTTTGTTTCGCAGGTAACGTACTGTACCCACGTCTCGTCACCAGTTACGATACGATCGAAAACATGGTTTCCAATTTTGTCGTACTCTTCCAGAAATGTCAGTGCTGCAGCAAGTCTTTTGGTTTTGTGGTCTTCCGTTAGGATTTTCGGAATCCACCTGGCACAAAATTTGTGGTATCCAAGTTTACCAACTATGATTTCCGTGTAATTTTGGGAAAATGTTCCGAGAGTTCCGTAATCGTGAATCGACGATTTTCACGGATTTTTTCATTAATTTTTACCAACAATTCATCACTCACAAGACTAGGGCTACCACTGCGATCCTCATGGTGAACATTGGTTTGGCCATTTTTAAAATCAATGCACCACTGCCTCACTCAGCTTTCACTCGTTATTCCATTGCCGTACACATCACAAATCTGGCGATAAATTTCAATAGGTATGTAATTTTTTGCCAACAAAAACCTTATCACACCACGCACTTCACAACTGGCGGGATTTTCAATTGCACCGCTCATTTTAAAACGCCACTGTATAAAAAGTACAATATGCACGAGTCTCTAGTCACCACGGGTGGTTGTGTACTAGGTGTAGAAAAATTCTGTATCCAAGATGGTGGCGCCAGTGCCACCAACTGCCGCGCTAAGCCAAAACGTCTGTCACTATCTGGATTGCCCTCGTATATAGAAAAGCCCCGTGAAAATTTGTCTCGGGTGCGCGACCCTCGACAAATTTTCTACGCAGGGCTTTTCTAAACTCGAAGTTTTACTTCATGCTTAGTCTGGGAGTGGACAACACTCGTTCTTCGAAGTTTAAAATTGAAGGATTAGTAAGTTTATTACCATTTTACAAAGGCTACAGCTTGAAGGACCAATCATGGTCTTCGGAGACCAAAGGACTACAGGGAAATAAAGTATTTTTACAAGAAAACAACGAATGTCTGAAAGTTTACAGCATAGATAGGAAAGAAAACATGCAATTTTGAAAACATTTCGAAGTTTGGTTGCTTTTAAGTGCATTTTTAACTTCATTTTAAATCAGTGTTATATACGCGTGGCGCATGCAGTAAAATTTCGAGTTTAGAAAAGCCCCGTGAAAATTTGTCTCGGGTCGCTGCGCGACCCGAGACAAATTTTCTACGCGGGGCTTTTCTAAACTCGAAATTTTACTTCATGCTTAGTCTGGGAGTGGACAACACTCGTTCTTAGAAGTTTAAAATTGAAGGATTAGTAAATTTATTACCATTTTATAAAGGCAACAGCTCGAAGGACCAATCATGGTCTTCGGAGACCGAAGGACTACAGGGATTAGAAGTTTTTTTACAAGAAAAGAACGAATGTCTCAAGGTTTACAGCATGGATAGGAAAGAAAACATCCAGTTTTAAAAAAATATCGAAGTTTGGTTGCTTTTTAGTGCATTTTTAACTTCACTTATAATCAGTGTTATAAGCATAGCGCAGGGATCGTTCATAAACCGGTGCCGCTCTGTTGAGTTGGGCATATAACGCGCTCGACTGTGCGTCGAATGCTCAAGTGGACGATTGCGGCTGTGTCTGGTGATGCAGCGTCCGTTTGTGTATTTGACGCCCAGTCGCGTGCGTTACATGCTTAACTCGACTAGGCGACAACGGTTCACGAACGATCCCTGCAAAAATCCGCGCTATGGTTATAAGCGTGGCTTTTCAAAAAAGGGGCTTTTCTAAACTCGAAATTTTCCTTCATGCTTAGTCTGGGAGTGGAAGACACTCGTTACTTTAAAATAATATTAATAATTAACCTTTATAATTTGAGGTTTTCGGTCATAACAACAATTTGTGGTTAGGTATATTAAAAATAAATATCGTCGCTGTTACTTCAATAGGTCATATGTCAAAAAAACTTGTTTTTCAGAAAGTAAAAAAAACTGTTTAACTTTTATGCCGTAACTTCTTTTAATAAACTAAAATTGGCAAAAAATAAAACTTTAAACACGTTTTGGAGCACACTATTATAAAAATTTAATATTAATAAGCTGGCAGAGATACTTTCACATACGACATATTAATACTATCATTTGGTTGTAATTATTGACATACGACTTATTGTCAATAATACTAAAACTACAGGAGTAGGAAAAAGAATCAAGATAAGATAGTACATTAATTTTATTTATTAAATACCTACTTAGAACATAGATTTAGAACATTTAGAACATAGATTTACAAAAAAAAGTTTTTGTTCTATGAAAAGTTAATTCACAAATAGACTAGTTGTGAATTAAGTTTTCATAGAACAATCGGCAGTCACGTGGAATTAGTTCCTTTAATTCCTGTAGATGGTTATATTTTGACCCCTCAATGGGCAGAGGCCCGTTATATAAAGGAGGCCTAACTTGATCAGTTACCATCCGCTTTTGACGATGTGGCAGGTCTTTCCACTCATCAGAAAATTTTAGCTTGAATTAAATCACACCTTCTGAAGTGTACTGTAGCGCACAAAGGTCGGTTACGACAGGATCACCAGATTTTTTCCCAGGCCGTATGCTGCTATAATAAGTAGCTTCAAATTGGTTGAAGTCAGAAAATGACAATGCTACAGCTTCGTATGGCGATGGACTCTGCCTTGCTCCTGATATTATGTGTAAATAGTCGCTTGGCAGGTACACTTCTCTCCTTCGTCCCAGTTTTCTTTCGATGCAACAACTGTGGACCGAGTCCACCTCCATTTGTGTGTGCCCTATTCCAGATATTTGTGTTGTATTGTGATAGAGTATTTTATTGATAAATCCAGTAGGGCATTCGACAACTTTACATTTCTGTTTTGGTAGCTGCAGCCATCGCTCCAAATAACAATTTTTGAGGGGTTGTACGCAATTATTTCTTTATTTAGAAATTTTCTAGCTATGGAGGAAAACACGTCACTTTCGAGACCTTCATCTGTCTCATTCCACACGTAACAAATTACCTGCTTAATATCCATATTAAAGAACGTCCAATTATGGACCTTCAATTTGGTTTTGTAGTAATTGGCCGATGCATTTAACCTTGGTGCAAGCAATACTGCTTGGAGATCCACCGCGTAACATAAGATATTTTTATCACTCTTATCTGCTTCCTTCTCATCACGCGCTTGCTGTTTTCTATCTATGTGTGATTGATAATTTTCTGCAGTTTCTGACCCATGATAATTTTCTGCAGTTTCTGACCCATTTTTAAATAATGAGCAAGTATTGCATTGGTCTTTTTTTGGGCACCAAATGTCTAAGTTGTTCTTTTTAAAAACTTTAAAAAATGTTGTCCACGAAGCAGCTGTTTTATTTTCTTCGCCACATTTTTCTTGATATACCCTGTATACATGCCTGTAACTGTCCCATACAGGTTCCAAATATAACTTTGATGTTGACTTCCTAGCATAGTGGGACTCTACTTTGGATAAACCAGCAAAAAAATCTTCTATTGCTTTGACATGTGCAGTTTCTTCTTTTAAAACCTCTTCATGTTCCTGCGGCGTACAAACCCAATTTTGCACCGTCTTTTCGCCAATGCCAAGTGAAGCCAAAAACATTTTCTTACGTACAGATTTATTGACTTTTGTTTCTTGAAGTAATTCCTCCTCTATATCACTAACTATTAAAAAATATCTGAAAGTAACTTTTTTCTTACTTGTTTGTGCAAAATCCCTTCTATGTTTTGGAACAGTTGGTAAAACTTGTCCTCTAACAAATTCTTTTTTAGCATCCCAAGATGCCAAGTTCCAGAAAGAAGTAAATATATATTTTCTCTGATCTTCTATTATTTCTGAACATTTAAAATTTTGACGTGGTCCACCCTTCCCTTGTTTCACTGTATGACCAGGACATTTTATTCCTATAGATCGCTCTTGCTTAGTTGCTGTTTGGCAGTATTTTCTATCTACATTTTTTTTTTTAATCCAATGTAGGATTTGCCATGCAGTCTTAAATCCGCATTTTTAGTTCTCTTCCACATTTTTGGATTAGCTTGTCCCTTACTTCTTTTTTCACTTTGACGACCATCAGTTGCAGATGTTGAAAAATCTTGTATGCTCTCATTATCTGATGTATTACTTTCATTCGCTCTTAGATTCCCTGGTGGTTCATACTCAGAACCACTATCCTCAAAAAATTCTTCACCTGAAGATTCTTCAAAATCTAATTCTTGGTGTTTGTTTAATGATTCGGCAGGAGTAGCTACTTTTATTTTTTTTAAAGAAGTATTGTCATTGGTAACAGGAACAATATTGTCATTGGTAGCAGGAACAATGCTCTCACTTCCCAATTGTTCCCACTCTAATATTTCATTGCTTTCTTCTATGTCTGCAGTCGTAGAAGTATTTTCAGGTGCCATCTCTACTGTCTCCACTGTCAAATTGCTACTATTTTGCTGCTTAATCGCTTGTAGCAATAAACGACTGCCTCTCCCATTTCCAGAAAACATGGCGTTGCTAGATAAACTGAAAAAAAACAGGTGCAAATTGTCGTATGTCATCTATTGATATATTATTAAACAAAGCAATATATCGTATGTCAACATCAAATTTAGTATGAAGCCCTAGGAAGCTAAGTTTTTTAGAAATGATGTTATGTTAATAACAAAATGTGCACTTATTATAATTAAAATTAGTTTAGAAAGCAAAAGTGAAGAGCAGGTCAACTTTGTGGAATTTTTATTTTGTATTTTTAGGTTAGATTTGTTGATTCATAGTTTTAATGTATTTATGAAGATATTCTAGTACTTTTTTACACGCAAAATTAGTATTTAAAACAAACTGCAACTTACCTATAACAACGATGAATTTTTTATATTGAAACCTTAATTAAAACCCACATAAACACGAGGTAAACACTTGTAAACAAACCAGCGCTTGACATACGAGTAATTGCATCAACCAAATAAAGAGAGATGGCGCTATAGGAAATATTGCAAGTACGCATTTTATTTTATATTCTATTTCTCTCTAGCATTTGACTTGAGAGGTTTTGCTAGTATATAGAAACGATAATTTTGGTCACTTTGGCCGTCGTAACTCAAAATCCTTTTTTTTTGACATACGACCTATTGAAGTAACAGCGACGATATTATATATATTTTGCATATACTTAACCACACATTGTTATTGGTGACAGATAATCTCAAATTATGAAGATTGTTATAGTCAACAATAAAAGTTGAGAAATGGAATTAGGCCACTTTCAAAATAAACGGCTCAATTACTTGTTTAACGGCCGAGCAATCATAGAGATAACACTAAAAGTTGGTTTTATGTAAAATCCTGCATCTTTTTTACGGTATCTATGAATGACTTATTTTATTACACACTGTGAATTTTTCTTTTAAATATACATAATGTATATGCTTTCAAATTTCAGGCATTCGTCGATTATATATAAAAACGTGCAATATGAAGTTTAGAACGAGTGATTCCACTCCCAGACTAAGCATGAAGTAAAATTTCGAGTTTAGAAAAGCCTGAAAATTTGGTTTGGTCGCTCCGCGAAGCGGAGCGGCCAAACCAAATTTTCAGGCTTTTCTAAACTCGAAATTTTACTTCATGCGCCACGCGCATAAAACACTGAAATATTGTTAGAAATTAGTTAGAAATACATTCACATTATTTTTTTTTAAATGAGTAATCGAAATATTTAAATAACGAAATATTTAAATATTTCTTCATACATTTTCAAGTCAGGTCAAATAATATATATTAAATTAACTTATTTAGTAATTTAATTTACAAAACATTAATAATGTTGCGTGTATGCATCACTAGCGCTTAATGGGTTAATATAATTTAACAATTCAAACATAACGGAATAATAAAATAACGTAACACAAATAAAAATAAGCAAACTTCTGTTTCACATAAGATCAGTGTTTTATACGCTTGGCGCACGAAGTAAAATTTTGAGCCTGAAATTTTACTTCGTGCTTAATCACGTGGTGGAAACTGATGTTTAAAAATAATATACAACAAAAATAAATGACATTTTTTAACATTTAAATGAACCAAGTTTGACAGATTATGTTTGTAATTAATATTCTTTCATGATAAAAAAACTTATTATCTTTGAAAAATATTACAAACAACATTTGTCAAACTTGGTTTAATCAAATCTTAAAAAATGTCAGTTATTATTGTTTTATTGTATTTCTAAGCATCGGTTTCCACTTCCTGACTTCACTCCGCCCGGCAAATCCAAACTTTCAGACTTATCTAAACTCGAAATTTTACTTCATGCGCCAGGCATATAAAACGCTGACTTTAATGTGAAATTCAAATTTGTTGTATTTTGTTAGTGTTATGTTATTTTTCATTTAGTTATTTTTAAATTGTATCGATAATAATTCCTTATTTCGCAAAATTTATATCAGCTGAAGTTTTGTAAATAAAGAAAATCAGATGAATGTTCATTTTAGCCTAATGTCGTTCTGAATCACCCTGTATATCAAGAAATAATTATTTATTAATTACACTATAATAATTAGAAGAACAAAAATGTAATACTACATAAATATAAAATAAATGAATAGTTCAAATAACTGATTGAGTGAATTACGTAAGGATCATATTTAAATTATAAATAAAGCACTAATAAATCAAGGACTTAATTAAATAAAAGTATGAAGAAACATTATTCGTGCTTTATTTATCAAATAAGTGATCAATCAACTGATCATTATTTGAGTCGCCCATTTCCAAAAACCCCTAAATCCATTTGAAAAAAATGGATTTAGGGGTTTTTGGAAATAGGCGATTCATTTATCGTCGGAGAAAAGCAAAATGACTACGTTCAAGAAATATAATTGTTCAATAAATTTTAGCTGACGTTGGTGAAACAAGGCAAGTTTTGGGTGTAGCTGTTGAGCCTAACTTCCAACGATTTTTAATTTAGGCTAGACTTTTTGTTATTTTGAAAACACGCACACATCAACAAATTGAATTAATGGCTCATCGTGTTTCTCCGATTTTCTTTTTTTTTGTAGAAAGACGAAGTCTACCTAAATCTGGTATTGGAATATATTCCCGAGACGGTGTATAAGGTCGCGAGATATTACAGTAAATCAAAACAGACTATTCCCATCAGCTTTATAAAGGTGGCTATAAATTAAAAACTAACCTCAAATTTGTGTTATAATCTAATTTTTTTGTATTTGTAGTTATATATGTATCAATTATTCCGGTCGTTGGCTTACATCCACTCGCTGGGCATATGCCACAGAGACATCAAGCCGCAGAACTTGCTCCTGGACCCGGAGACGGGCGTTTTGAAACTGTGCGACTTTGGCAGCGCGAAGCACCTGGTCAAGGGCGAGCCGAACGTCTCGTACATCTGCAGCAGGTACTACAGGGCGCCCGAGCTGATATTCGGGGCGATCGACTACACCACGAAGATCGACGTGTGGAGTGCCGGCTGTGTCCTGGCCGAACTGCTGCTCGGCCAGCCGATCTTTCCCGGGGATTCCGGTGTCGATCAGCTGGTGGAGATCATCAAGGTACTCGGTACGCCCACACGAGAGCAGATCCGCGAGATGAATCCCAACTACACGGAGTTCAAGTTCCCGCAAATAAAGTCACATCCCTGGCAACAGGTAAGAAAAAAAAGAGCTCGCAAATAACTATTAATTATAGTGATGAGCAAGATCGATCAAAGAGGATCGACTACTTGATTGTTGCAAATGATAGAGCAGCTCGATCTTTTCAATCAGTTACATACGAAAGGTGATCAAAAAGTAAGGTTAGAAAGCCTACAATAAAACGTGTACATTTTGTAAACTTACTTTTTGATCAATCCTCATATATGAGTCGCTGGTTACTTATGGCAATGGTCGGCAACGTTTTTGTGGCAAGGAACTATTTTTATAAAATGTTCAAATAAAAATTCACAGAGAGCCGCAATAATTGATATGATAAGAAATGATTAGAAATTATTTTAAAAAAATGGTGATGTGTCCATCATAATACCTTCTTTCATAGACTTTAATCAAAATATAAAAAATGGAACGATAGAAACTATTTTTTTTTCATTCGTCGTTCCATTCTTCATATTTTGTAAAAAGTGCACATCTCTCAGTGCATAAAACAAAATGGTGTTCAAAATGTATTTGTCAATTTGATTGACAATTTAAAAAATCAAAGTAAGTCCAGTTCACATAGCCAAATATTTTGCTGCACTAGTTTTTTTCTCTCGCAATTGTACCATGTAATTAACCTTGTCCTAAAACACACAACTTGCATCACACCACTAAATTCTTGAAATGTCAAATTTGATTGGTCATATTAAAAGAAATCAGATTATACATTAGGTCAAAGGGCCACATGCGACTCGCAAGCCGTGGTTTTCCGACCACTGACTTATGGTAAATGACCACTTTTATTTACAAAAAACTGAATAAATGTGAAGTCCAAAATATTCATGCAAGACGGATCAAACAAAGGTCATCTCGTCATTTCTTGTAACTGATCGAGCTGCTCGATACTTTAGCTGTTCAATCATCGCTTGCTCGATACTTGTGATACTCGATCTTGTCTAACTAAATGTGAAACATCTGCACTTCCTGAATTTTTATGTTAAGGATGTCTTGAAATAAAATCTTTTATGAGTATTTTTGATGATTTTGATAATCGGCACTATTTTTATATTACAAAGAAATTCTTACTCTCATAGCCATTGTTAAGAATTTTGGAAAATGTTTATACGGATTTTTTGATGTTTGATGGATATTTGAAGGGCCTGTTACACTATAAAAATATATATAAAAAAATACCTTTATTGGCATGATGTATTACATATTACTAGCTACAACTTATTGCTACCCCCTCCCTTCCTGCTGTTTTCCTTCTTTTCCCCCAACTTCTCCAGCATCCTTACCCCGGCCCCAACCTCTCTCATCCATTCCGTCACTCTTCTATTCCCTCTTACTACCACCTATTTCTCTTTCACCCCCTCGCATTCCTCCGCCAAATGACTCCACGTATCCTTTCCCTGGTCACACATTATACACTTCCCATACTCTTTCTTTCCCCATCCACACCTTCCTTCCTCTTTCCCCTGACCCACACCTCGCCCTCGCCAGCATCACTCTTTTTTCCCTACTCCATCCCCCCTCTACCAAATACCTCTGCATTCTCTCATGCACCTGCCACCTCCCGTACCTATCGTTGTATTCACTCCTCTCTATACATCCCTGCCTTTCCTGTGCTTCCACCTCCTTCTCCTTCACCCACGCATCCACCTTCACCCCATTCCCTAGCCATTCCATCACCTTCGCTACCGAAAAACCCACCCTCTTATACATTCTATTTCTACCGCTCCTCCATCTACCCTCTCTCCCACTCACGCACGTCACCCATACCGCCTTCACCAATCTCTCTTCCTCCAGATCTCATAGCTTCATCTCATACCTCACCATTCTCACCATTTCCTCACACTCTAGTTTCTTTCTATTCATCTCCTGAAGAACTATGTATTCGGGTGTTGACCTTTCTACCCCCAACATACACTTCAGGAACCACAACTGCTGCCTCTCCATAGACTCATATCCCCTTGTCCCCCACACTTCCACCCCATACATTACCACTAACCTCACACTCGCATCCCATACTTTACATGCCACTCTTACATTGTTCCCCATCCACTTCCCCCACTTTTCCCACGGTATCCCCCACGCCTTTCTAGCCTTCCCCTGCACCCACCTCACATGCTCTTCATACCCTCCCGTCCCTTTGAACATAAACCCAAAATACTTAAATCTTTAAACCCTCTCAATCACCTCCCCCTTCCACTCTAATTTCTTCACCTCCACTCCCTCCCTTTATTTTGGAATCTCATCCATTTCGTTTTTCCGACATTCACACTCAACCCCCTCTTATTCATAAACCTCTCCGCCCTTTTAAACATATTCTTCATCCCTTCCCACTCTCTTGCCACCAGCACCATATCATCCGCATATGGCAACATCCACACCTTACTTCTACCAATCACCTTTCAATGTCCTCAATATATCCTTAATAAAGTTTAACAAGTGTAAAGGTAAAAGTAACAAAATAAATCAAAAATAAATGTCATAGGCCCTACAATATTTGCGTAAAACAAATAAATGAAGTTATAAAATTATTTAATTACCGTACCTCAGGGACCGGTAATGCACACCAGCGCAGTTGTTCGATTTTACTGCAATTCAACATGTAATACTACATTTTGTTTTGGCAATGTCTTCAAAAATGGGTCCAATATTTATAGCAAAGCATCACATTTTTAATATTAAAATTTTTAATTTAACTGTTCATGTGTTCCCTTGTTTCATTCATTATTTATTTGTTTGTCTTATCGTTAATTTTTTTTTTGTACATTACTAACTTTCGTGTTTGTCAGTTATTTTAATTTTGATTTGTTCATTATCACCATCATCATCTCTCGTACGTTTTTCTTTTGATTCAAATCGGACCTCTGTTTGCAGTCATTGCTGGAACGAATGTCGCTCCCAAAATGTACGACCGAGCACCAAAAGATCCGTGTAAGTGTGTGCGTGCGTTATGAGAGAGGTTTTCTTTTGTTTCTCGTTTAGATAAAAAACCAATAAACATCACTGTTACTAATTAATGGTTGTCGTTACTAATAACACGATTTTCTAATTTAATTTTTTTTTTTTTTGTTGATTGTTGCGCATCGCACCCGAGTTGAGTAACGTTGCGTTTGTTTTAAAACATTTGGATTTCATTGTTTCCCGTTGTGTATAAATTAAAATTTTGCCTCTTATAGTATTATTTTCGTCCAGAACATGAATATGTTGACTATGGAAACATTTAGAAAATTGATGCCCGTTTACACAACGATCAGTTAACCCATTAAGTGCCATTGATGCATACACGCAACATTATTAATTTTTTGTTAATTAAATTGCTACATACGTAAATTTGATATATTATATTATTTGACCTGACTTGAAAATGTATGTAGAAAAATTAAAATACTTGGTATATATTTCGATTATTACTCATTTAAAAAAATATATATATATATATCAGTGTATTACTAACTTCATAATATTTTAGTGTTTTATACAGGAGGCGCATGAAGTAAAATTTCGAGTTTAGAAAAGCTTGAAAATTTGGATTGGCCACTCTGCTTCGCGGAGCGACCAAACCAAATTTTAACGCTTTTCCGTTAATAAAGTAAAGTTTAAAAAAACATTTTTATGTGTAATCTATCTTATATTTTCTATGATCGCGGATTTATTAACTAAATCATTGATTTACTAATTGGTTACTTAAACCGAGCTGGGTGCAAACGGGCATTAATTTTTGTTAAATGTGCAATATTTTTTTTTATTTTAGTCTAGTTTTTCAAACGTGGCTTCTGTTAAACTTAATTTAAATATATTGTAAATGGTCCGCCATGTATTAATAAAAATAAAGACAAATTCCATTCAGAGGGCGAGTTGTTCAATCGAGACTTACGTTAAACTTAGTTAAAAAATTTAATTAAAACACTTAACTAAGTTTGGTAATGACTAGCTTGTAGTCGAAACTACAGTCACTGAAAAGTAAAATAAAAGTGGTAAAACAAAGTTAAGTGTTTTAATTAAATTGTTATGAAGTTGTACCATAAAGTGAACGCCAACCAAATTAAAAACTTAGTTTAAATTACATTGCGATAAACACTGTGCAATCATTTAAATTAAGATTTATAGTAGACAGCTTTATTTTGTGCGGTTACCCAGAATGCTAATTGAGTGGTGAAATAAATTTGAGGTTATGGTAAACTATGTGTTAACAGTTAGTAGTGCCAATCTAATTTAAAATTCAAAGCCTACTCTAAATAAAATTTTAAATGATCGCATGATATAATTTAATCTAAGCTTAAGCTAAACTTGACTTAAGCCACTATTAAACAACTGGTCCTAATTTCCGGTTTCACCAACTTCAATTAAATCTTAACCGTGGATTAAATTTATTTGTCAATTAGATTAGACATTTTCTGTATCATAAACTTCAATGTGATGTGAATTGATTGATTTTTTTGACAGGTATGTAACTTTTAATAGATGAATAACAGCCGTTTATTTTGAAAGTGGCCCAACTCCATTTCTCATTTTTTTGTCTTGTTGAACTATTGGATGTGTTGACGTTGGTGAAACCCGACATAAATATAATTTAAACTAAAATTAAGCTAGACTCATTTGCTTCGTATAATGTAATGTTACAATGAAAATTATAAAAAAGACTATTTTTATGTTTCAAGAGCATAATATTACACTGAAAACTGTAACAATGTTGTAAAGATGTGGTTTAGTGCACACCAATGATTTAATTGGCTAAACTAAAAAAGAAGCAAAAATAGATTAATGAGTTCAATATCTCGATAACTATTACACTTACAGCAGCCTTGAATTTGTAAATTTGTTTTATAATAATCCCCGTTACCCTTCGCTCCTAATCGAGTGTAAATTTGATTAATATTTTTGTATGTTATGTATATTTTTTCTTTTTTTATTTCGTTTGGGACGCGCGTTTAGGTTTTTGATGGTCTCGTGTTTTGCAGAGCAATTTTGTTGATTCTCGGTTTCTGCAGGTGTTCAGGGCCCGCACCCCGCCCGAGGCCATCGAGCTGGTGGCCCGTCTGCTCGAGTACACGCCGTCCTCCAGGATCAGCCCGCTGCAGGCGTGCGCCCACTCGTTCTTCAACGAGCTGCGTGAGCGCAACACCCGCCTGCCCAACGGGAACGAGCTACCGCCCCTATTCAACTTCACCGAACAAGGTAAACACACACACGCAGCGTAATTAGGTGCAGCGATATCCTCACACTGATGGTATGAAGATGACGGCACTCTGGTGGTGACTGCAGGAGTTAATTTTTTTGACATTTATTGTGCTCGTTTATTGCAGTTGGAATTTGTGGATTATGTCCGTCTACACTGTTTGAGTTGTAGATTATTTATTAATTTATGTATTCAGTCAACGGAGTCCGTTTATATTGATTTTAAGAGTTTTAGGTGTTGCCATATTTGGGGAAATTTCTTCAATGCGAAGAATTTTAGCTATAAATAATGACCAATGAAGAAAAAAATATATTTTCACATTTTCAAGAATATAAGTGTTTTTAAAACTTCACACTAAATCAGAGTTCATGCACCAGGCCGCATAAAGTAAATATTTCGAGTTTAGAAAAGCCTAAAAATTTGGATTGGTAGCTCCGCTGTCAGAATTAATATTCCATATGGATTTAGTCAGCAGAGTCCATTTATCGTCATTTTAAGTTTTAGGTGTTTGCCATATTTGAAAAAATATCTTCAATGTCAAGAATTTTAGCCATAAATAATGACCAATGAAGAAAAAAAATATATTTTTACATCTTGAAGAAACTAAGTGTTTTTAAAACTTCACACTAAATCAGTGTTTGTGCACCAGGCCGCATGAAGTAAATATTTCTAGTTTAGAAGAGCCTGAAAATTTGGATTGGTAGCTCCGCTGTCAGAATAAATATTCCATATGGATTTTTCAATGGGACTGATAAATTTTATTAATAGACCGCCATAACCTCGCAGCATTTATATAATTAACAAATTTGTACGATCTGATTTCATCTATGGTAAAATGTCATTTTTCTAAAAGGAAGCAGTACTCTTCCCCTTTAAAATGTATTTTTATTTTTTCCAGTCGGACACTGCGATCAAAAGTTATCGAATTTCTACCGTCGACTTGTCATACATTTGCTCTAATGAGTCATTTCGCACACGCAACAAATTCAAAATGACCGGTTATTTGAATCGTGATTTCTGAGAGAACGGTTCTTTTCACAAAAAAGTGCTAAAAAACTTTTTGGTTCAAAATTTTTTTGTTTGAAACATTTCCATGTGCAGACTTGTGTGTGTGGGATGTTTTCCGTTTTTTCCCCTAATGAGGGTGGTCTTCGGGGGAAGCCCGGAGGTATAAGTGGTAAACTTTTTTCATCTTATTAGGAGTCCAATACCTGACATGCACACAAATTTCTACCCGATTTGGATGATTTTCAGAGGTTGGGTGGTATTTTTGCCTCTGACGACTGGACTGTAATATTGGCTCCTGTAAACAAATAGAAAACATGGCGTAAAAATACAAATATCATTATTAATATTAAATTTAGTTTGATGCACTTGTAATACATGAAGTTTCGCTCTAACTGTGTAACAAATGAGGTATGGGTGATTAATACTTTACGTTGACAGGTGTGTCCGTCTTGTCAAAACAAATAAAAACTATACCAAGTTCCGAAAACTTTTCATTCTTGAAGTTTCGCTCTAATTGTCACATCAAACGAGCAACAGGCGATAACTCTGCAACGGTGACGGTTGTGTCAATTAGCTCAAAACAAATAAAAACTTTTCTTATCTTAGTTTGCCCTAACTGTCATTACTTAAAATTGATTAAGTATTTTTAAAATGTTAGTGCTTGAGTTATTATACTTACGGGCGGTTTCATAATAAATGGTCATAATAAATGGTTAACCCCAAGAGACTTTAACAAAAGTTGACTTCAAGTTAAAGTTGACTTCAAGTTAAAGTTGACTTTTTTTTTTTTTTTTTTAGGGGCAGGAAACGGAAGTTAGGGTTATTTCTGCCCTAGCACCGCAGCCGTGTGGCTTATTGTACTTCTTCCGTTACCGTTGTTAATCAAAAAGCTCTGTTTCCTTGGCTAGTCCCAGCAGCCTTTCGATCATCTTTCCCTTCGGGAAGTGGTTTGGATTCCTTTGGACAAGATTTGCTTCCCTCCAGGTGGAAAGTGCCTCGCACTCGAATAGTACATGTGAGGCGTCTTCATCCTCTTCCAGGCATAGTCTGCATATTGGATCTTCTGTGAACAGTTTCATGTTATGCAGGTGCTTCCTTAGGGTACAGTGTCCAGTTATCAGTCCTGTGACTATTCTAAGGTTGTTTCTACTGAGTCTGAGGGCCTCAGTTGCTAGTTCTTGGCAGGGTTTTTCCATCAGTAGTTTACTGTCTACGCCCTGTCAGGTTTTTCCAGCGCTCGGTGTGTCTTTCTAGGGTCCACTCTTTTGCGCTTGGTCTTATTGATTTTTTGGGAATCGGTAGCATTGGTTCTGGTCCAATGTAGTGTCTGCGTGATCCAATCTTTGCCAGAGCATCGGCTTTCTCGTTGCCATCCTCCCCTGTGTGTCCCGGCGTCCAGCGTAGTGTTACGGTGTTTTCCGTCGCCAGTTTCGTCAGGTTTTGGATGCACTCCCATGATAGCTCAGATTGGATCTTATAGCTGTTGAGTGCTCTTAAAGCAGCTTGGCTGTCGGTGAGGATCAGGATCTTTTGCCTCTTATATCCCCGTCGCAGATTTTCCATGGTACATTGGTTGATCGCGAAGATCTCGGCTTGATGTGCAGTTGCCATCCTCCCCAGAGACACGTAGATGTCACATTTTGGGGTTACGCCGTGAATCCCAGCGCCTGCTCCACCTTCTCTTCTTGACCCATCGATGTACCAGATCAGGGTTCCAGGTGAAGGGTTGCGCTTCTCGTTGTCCCCCTCACATTCTATTGTGAAGGGTCTCTTCAGGGAGTAGCGTGGTATCATGTAGTCACTTCCCATTTGTAATAGAGGTTTGGTAACTACCTGTTCTATTCTGGAGTGGTTTCCTGTGGGGTGCCAGTTTCCAGTTGTCCTCAACCTATATGCCCCTAGTCTGGCCTCGCTTTTAACCACTAGGTCCAGCGGTTGGAGGTTTAGTAGGGTTTCCATTGAGGCTGTTGGTGTTGTACGCAATGCGCCAGTTATGCATAAGCAGGCTAGTCGCTGTACTCTAGATAGAGCTGCCTGCGCAGTACTTTGTTCTACTTTCGGCCACCAAGTGGTGCATCCGTAGGTGATCATGGGTTTTACTATTGCATTATATATCCACAGTCATTTTTGGATTAAGGCCCCATGTTTTTCCCAGAGCACGCTTTGTTGTCATTAGCGTCCTTGTTGCTCTGTCGGTTGTGTGCTTTAATTGACGGTTCCATGTGAGTTTTGTATCTAGGTAGATACCTAGATATTTGACCTCATTGGTTAGTTGTAGAGTTTGGTTAAAGAAGGTTGGGGGTTTGAGGCCCGCGCATTTCCTTCTTTTTGTGAAGGGGATGACCGTAGTCTTGGTGGGGTTAACGCTCAGCCCCACCTCCCCACACCATCGTTCTACAGTTTTCAAGGCATTGTTCATGATGCTTGTTATAGTAGTTGGATATTTTCCCGTGACGAGAATGACAATGTCATCCGCATATCCCTGGATTATGCCCAGGGATATCCTGAGTCGTTTAGTAACGTGAGTAGCTCATCCACCACCATGTCCCATAGAAGGGGGGATAGAACGCCCCCCTGAGGACATCCACCTTTGGCTTTTAAGCTGATTTTTTCTTGGAATTGTTCCGTAATTACTAGTCTGTCCGTCAGCATGGATTGCAGCCACGAGCTTATCGTGGTTTCCACAGCGTGACATTCGACTGCTCTTACAATCGTTCTGATAGAGGTGTTGTCAAACGCTCCCTCAATATCGAAAAATGTAGCCAAAGCCACTGTTTTGTTTTTCAGCGAGGCCTCTACCTTAACTACCAGTTGGTGTAAGGCAGACTCGCATGATTTTCCAGCTTGAAAGGCGTGTTAAAAGGGGTGGAGCGGCCTCTCTAGAAGTGAGGTTTCCCTTATGTGTCTTTCAACTAGTTTTTCCATCGTCTTAAGTAGGAACGATGTCAGGCAAATTGGTCTGTAACCTTTTGGCTGGGTTAAGTCCTTCCCAGACTTAGGGATAAAGACTGCTTTGACTTTCTTCCAGGTAGTTGGCACGTGTTTTAGTGCCAGGCTGCCCCTGAAGAGTTTACATAGCACCGGTAGAAGGTGGTCCAGCCCTTGCTGCAAGAGCACTGGATAGTCCTGGTGATTTATATCGGTGGAATGTACCTATCGCCCACCTGATTCGTTCAAAGGTTACAATTTTCTTTGAGATTTCCCAGTCTTGTTGTGTTGCCGCCTTACCAGGGGTTACAAGCACTGAGTGAGTGTCTGCACCATTTTGCAGGATTTCAGATCCGGGGAAATGGGTTCTCATGAGGATCTCCGCTGTTTCCTTGCCGGTTTCTGTAAATGATCCATCTGGTTTCTTCAGGGTTCCGCAAGAGGTGTCTGAGGTTTTCGCTAGGATTTTGTGGAGTTTTGCTCCCTCGGGGACTTGGTCAATCTCCGAGCAGAATATCCTCCACGGCTCCCGGCGCGCCCTCCTGATCTCCTCTCTGTACTCCGTTAGTGTTTTGGAATATTCCTCCCACTCACCAGATTTCCTCGCTCTGTTGTAGAGCCGGCGTGTGTCCCTCCTTAGTGTTTTGAGGTTTTCATTCCACCAGTTTTTTATTTTGCCGGAAGATCTCCTCGTTGTAGGGCAGTTGTTCTGGAAAGAGGTTAGGATGGCCTCTTGGACTTGTTCTGCCACAAGCTCTACGTCCAGTTTGTTTTTGATGCTTTCCTTGGTACCCTTAAGGCAGGTGCCAAGGTCTTCAAGGTATGATTCCCAGCAAGTTGACTTTAAATATTGATGCGTTTTATAATCAATTTCTGATCTGACTTTATTAAAAGTTGACTTTAACCCATTAAGCGCCATTGATGCATACACGCAACAATATAAATGTTTGGTTAATTATATTACTAAATAAGTTAATTTAATATAAACTATTTGACCTGGCTTGAAAATGTAAGGAGAAAACTGTCAATATTTAGTTATTTAAATATTTCGATTATTACTCATTTAAAAAAAAATAATGTGAGAGTATTTCTAACTTCACAATATTTCAGTGTTTTGTGCGCGTGGCGCATGAAGTAAAATTTCGAGTTTAGAAAAGCCTGAAAATTTGGTTTGGCCGCTCCGCTTCGCTACGCGACCAAACCAAATTTTCAGGCTTTTCTAAACTCGAAATTTTACTTCATGCTTACTCTGGGAGTGGAAAAAGCTCGTTTAAAGCTTCAAATTAAACTCTTTTAAAAGTCAACGAATGTCAGAAAATTTACAGTTAAAATAAATAAGAAAAAGTAATGTGATTTTATAGAAATAATGACATAACATAGAAATTATACAACAATTGCGGATATTCCTTGCAATTTAAAGCTTTAAACAAGTGTTTTCCACTCCCAGACTAAGCATGAAGTAAAATTTCGAGTTTAGAAAAGCCCCGTGAAAATTTGTCGAGGGTCGCGCAGCGACCCGAGACAAATTTTTTGGGCTTTTCTAAACTCGAAATTTTACTTCATGCGCCACGCGTACAAAACAAAAATATTGTGAATTTATGTATATTTAAATTACACTTGAAATCAGTGCTTTATACACGTGTCAGTGTCAGTGTTTTACATGCGGTGGCGCATGAAGTAAAATTTCGAGTTTAGAACAGCCTGAAAATTTTTCTTTATGCTTAATCTGAATGTGGAAACACTCGTTAAAAGCTTCAAATTTGAACGCCAAACACAACGCATATGTACTTAATGACTTTTACTTTTATATGATTTGTTTCTGTTGAAAGTAGAATGTATATTTTTTTAGTGTTTTGAGTTTTAAAAATATTTTTTTCCTTGATTTTAAATTACATAAGGGATTTTTGGCAGCTTCATTTGCATTTGTGGTGACCACTTGTCTAATAAATACATCTGGCAACACTGGTGCCAATCTACAGTTAAACCTGTATTCAAATTTATAGGTTAAGTTGATTTCTACTATTAAAGTTGTATTCAATTTTCAGGTTTTTTATTTCTTTAGTTTTATTTGTAGTAAAATTAATAGGTTATGTATTTTAAATTAATCCCATTCATCAAGTAGATTATTTGTTGTGTATGTCGATTTAATCACATTCATTAAGTGTATTACTTGCCTTATATTCGGTCATTAATTGTAATTATTTTTTATTAATATATAAATTTGATAATTATTTTTCCAGAGTTGAGCATCCAGCCGAACCTGAACTCGATACTGATGCCGAGGGGGGCCGGGCAGGAGTCGGCGAGCAGTCCCCAGGACGGGGCGGGCACATCGTCCGCCGTGGACGGCACGGACCAGCCGGTCCAGCCGGCGCAAGCCGCCACCTCGGGCATAGCTTAGGTAGTTTTTTCTCAGCATGAAAAAAAAAATATATATAACGAGAGAGTGCGACAAAGCAAACCAACAAAAACAACAAACAGGAAAACTAAAGAAATAAAAATGAAACGATTTATTATTCTCTCATCATCCCCAGCTTAAATCCGGGCGGTATACATAAAATGACATAACATAACATACGCGTTACCTCTAATTAATAACAACAAAACAAAAACAAACAAAAAAACACATGTAGTACTATTATTACACACACACATTTACAGACATTTAAAAGAAAAAAAGAAGCATACGTTTATATATATTAATGAGTAATATTAAATTGAAAGGAACAAATCTCTGGATCCCTGGGAATTTGATAGAAGTGAAAAAAAAAGATTTCAAACTCGACTCTCCGCTTAGAGTTAAAATATAAAAATGAATGCAAAAAAAAGTTATTATACAAATAAATATATATATATATAAATATTAAAAAAAGATTATCTTAAAAAAAGATGAGCGAAAATGATTATTTGTAGTGCAAACAAGGTAATTAATTCTCCATTTTTCTCTCTCTCTCTTTCTCTCTTTCAATCTCTCTCTCACACACCACACACACACACACACTTTATGGAAGTAAAATAAAATTTAATAACACTCATTCTTCACACGCTCATTAATTGAAAAATAAATACATAAACACTTGTTTTTTTTTTTAATTGAGTCGAATTAAAAATTGTATTTCGTGGGTGGTTTCAATAAAAAAAAAAAACAAACGTGAGAAAAAATAATGCTAACCCTCATAATTTGAATAGGTTTATTTAGATTAAGATTTTTTTGGGTACTGCCAATGAAGTTAATTGAAAATCCGACTTAAATTTGTTGAAATAACTGAAAGAAACGAATAAACAAATCAGATTGTTCGTCTAATAAGTTAGTTTTGCAACAGCAGAAAGAAAAAACACAATCTCATCATCATTCGTCAAATAGGTTAATTCTGAAACATTAGAAAAAAATTGTCAGATAGCTCAGTTTTAAAGCATCGGAAACTAAAACATAATCAATCAGTTTCCAAACATTGCATATAAGAATAAATTCTAACTGTCGATTGTCAGATAGGTTAGTTTATTTGCCTTTTGTGAACAAACTTAACATAATCTGTTTTGCTTTTTGCTTTCTGCAAAACAAATTTTGTTTGTTTTTTGTGAGCAAGCGTAAGCATAACTTGCTTTGCCCTCTGTGAAACAGAGTTGTTTTCTGTAAATAACATAAACCATCGTTTTCTAGTAAACAAAACAGAACAAAAACAATTTGCCGTTTGTAAATATGCAAAGAAACCCAACTTGTTTTCTTTTTCATTAGACAAAAAATACAAAAGCATAAAAGGCCCTCCCACCCAATTATTCAACTTACTAAATGTAAAAACAAACCATCAAAAAAACACTACACTTGTGTGCTGCGGTGCTTGAATATAACTAAAATAATAAATATGTAATCTGCCTGAGCTGTTATATAACTTGTATACTAAGTGCATTATTAGAGAGTATATAAATAAAAGAAAGCAGATTAACAAAAAGAAAACAACAAAAGAGGAAAGTTTCGAATGAAAATACACTTGTTTAAAAAAATCGCACATGACTTTTTTTACATTAAAAAAAGGCAAGTTAGGCCTCGACTTAAAGTAGCTGTTACTAATCCAGAATGGTAAAATCATTCGATCTTGAACTGTCAAAAATAAGTCACATGTACTAATCCATAATGGTAAAGCCTTGAACTGTTAAAAATTCATTCATTCAGCCTTGAACTGTCAAAAATAAGTCACTTTTCCTTATGCCAATACTGTGGACAGTAAATTATGATTTTTCATTTTAAACAGATTAAAGGTGAGATTAAGGCCGGGTTGCTTGATCTCACCTTTAATCAGTTTAAAATTAAAAATCATTAAATCATTTAAAATTATTCGATCTTGAACTGTCAAAAATAAGTCACATTTACTAATCCATAATGGTAAAGCCTTGAACTGTTAAAAATTCATTCATTCAGCCTTGAACTGTCAAAAATAAGTCACTTTTCCTTATGCCAATACTCTGGACAGTAAATTATGATTTTTCATTTTAAACAGATTAAAGGTGAGATTAAGGCCGGGTTGCTTGATCTCACCTTTAAACAGTTTAAAATTAAAAATCATTAAGTACAATACATAACACTTGCTGATAAGTGCCTGGATTCGTTGATTGAATAAATAAATAAATAAACTAGAAGTGTGGAGAGTTTTTTTTTTGCAACAGTGTATTTTTTGTAGGGTTGAAAATAATGGATGAAAAGAGAAGAGGGATAATTTTCCTGAATAAAAAAAGAAGAAGGAAAAATCAATTCCCATTTAGATTTATGTTATAATTCATTTTATAAATCAATAAAAAAGTGGATGGGTGATTTTTTAATAACAAAAACGAACATGCACAAATTCTGCTGCTTGCACTTCTTTGCTGATTTATATTAAATTGAATGAAATTAGAGTGAAACGGAGAGAAGAAATAAATAATTGTGAGAGAGTTAATGCAATGTAATGTAATAAACAAACGTTAAGTAATTAAATTCACGCGCATAATATAGAGTGAGGGGATTCGATTTCACCGCCTTTTATATAAATAAAACTTTAAAAGAGAATAACATAACCTAAAAGTAAATGTAATCGTCGTCGTCATCGGAAACTCTTGTGAGAACCCTTATTTTCCCCGTTTGTTTTTGTTCTCTTAGAAATTAGATGCGAGCGCTGTTTTTATGCACCCAACTTATAGTCAGAAGTGATAGTCCGCAAGTGCTGGACAATCAACATCTTTTACCTTTAAAAGTAAATAGTTCCAAGAACTGTATACACACTAAGAATCTAGCACTTAATGACTTTTACTTTTAGAAGTTAACGATTCTAAGAACTTCATAAGCAAATGTCACTAAGAATCTAGCACTTAATGACTTTTACTTTTAAAAGTTGACGATTCTAAGAACTTCATAAGCAAATGTCACTAAGAATCTAGCACTTAATGACTCTTACCTTTACAAGCAAATGTTTCTAAATATTTGGCACTTGCCTTTCACCTTTAAAAGTAGTGCTGGGTACTTATTTATGTTTACCTTTAAAAAGCTTAGGGCCGATCCATAGTTTATGTTAAGCTAGGTTTGAATTACATTATGGTAAAAGCGATTTAAACTGAGCTTAAGCTAAAATCAGTATAAACGACTGGCTCGAATTATCTAGCACTTGATGACTTTTACCTTTTGACTGACTTTCTGTAAATCGTAAATATAAATACACTGACACTTACACCCACATACACACAAACACACGTATATACGTTACGTTATTTTCCCCATCCCTGTTGTTTTTTTTTATACAATTTTTTGTTGGTTGACTTTGTAAAACATCGATGTGAACGTTTTAATTTTATACCTTTAGATAGAGCTATTTAAATAATTGTTATTTTATTCCTTTTTTCTCTTTGTAGTGAAAGCCCTTAAGATTTTATTTTATTTTATTTTTCATTTACTCGACATGATTGTATATAATTATATATATATATATATAAATATTAAACGATAGAGCGTTTCTCCTTCTTTCAGGCGCGATATTCATGTTATAGATAGGGTTAATTTTATCGTTTAGAAACGACAAGAAACACACTCACAAACACACTGTTTGAGCACTAGGATAGAATGGACTCTTGCGTATAACGGACATATCAACCCTTTAAAAGAATAAAAATTGAATAAAAAAAAATAGAAGCAGAAATTGTAAGGTTTTATTTCGATGTTCTTTAAATTTAAGAAAAAAAGGTTATATGTTTTCAATATGATCGAAAGTTTATTTCAGTGATTGTTGGTTAATTTAAAAAACTGAAGAAATGACGATAATAATGTTTCTTTTAGTTTGTTATAAAATCAATTAATTTTTGTTTTTGTATTAATTAATAAAAAATACTTTTTCGGTGTTGTTAGTTATGGCCACCATAATTGCTTTTGAATTGTGCCCAGCAACAATTGCTTGCGAGTTGTGTCCAGCAATAATTGCTTGTGAACTATGTCCAGCAACGATCATTTTGTGAGTTATGTACAGCAACAATTGCTTAGATGGTGCTTCCAGCAACAATTGCTTGTTGTGTCCAGCAACAAATTATGTCCAACATCAATTGTTTTGTAAGTTATGTACAGCAACAAATTATGTCCAACATCAATTGTTTTGTAAGTTATGTACAGCAACAATTGCTTGTGAGTTGTGTCCAGCAACAATTACTTGTGAATTATGTCCAACATCAATTGTTTTGTGAGTTATGTACAGCAACAATTGCTTGGAAGTTGCTTCCAGAAAAAATGCTTGTGGTTTTTGTCTAGCATACAATACCGTTGGATAATGAGACCAGAATTTATTAACGTTTCTTGTAGGTTTCATCTAGCTTATTGCATCCATTAATATCACAAGTTGCATCCAACTGCTGTTATTGTTTCTTCTAACTTATGTCCAGTAATAATCAACAATGTGTTCAGCATTTATTAATGTTGTTTGCAGGTTGCGTCCAGTAGCTATTTATATTGCAGATTGCGTCCAGCATCCAAATATGTTGTTTTTCTCAATTAAGCTTTTGGCTACATCCCGCATCCATTGCCATTGCTTGGAGTACGCGCCCAGCATTCAATAACTTTAGACAGTCTGTCCAACATCTATTAATTTTAGAAAAGCCTGAAAATTTGGTTTGGTAGCGTAGCGAAGTGGACCAAACTAAGGAGTTTTTCTTTCAAGTAAAACGTTCCAACTAGACCGCATATGTAAATCTTTAGATACACGTTGTTAAAAAAAATCAATTTGAAACTTGAAATGAGTGTCTTCCACTCCCAGACTAAGCATGAAGTAAAATTTCGAGTTTAGAAAAGCCTGAAAATTTGGTTTGGTCGCGTAGCGCGAAGCGCGGAGCGGCCAAACCAAATTTTCAGGCTTTTCTAAACTCGAAATTTTACTTCATGCGCCACCGGTACAAAACACTGACATATTATGAAGTTTACAACACACCGTTAAACTTTACATTGCAACAGTGTTTCGTACCGGTGGCGCATGAAGTAAAATTTCGAGTTTAGAAAAGCCTGAAAATTTGGTTTGGCCGCTCCGCGCTTCGCGCTACGCGACCAAACCAAATTTTCAGGCTTTTCTAAACTCGAAATTTTACTTCATGCTTAACCTGGGAGTGGAAGCACGATAGAAATTTTAAATTGAACTATAAAAAACAAATTTCTTAGTATTTACATGTATCTGGATATGAAAGAAATATTCCTTGTATTTTGTACAATACGAACTTGCCTGGTCCAATTTTAAAGCTATCAAAGAAGACAAGTCTGTTCAGATACCACAAAATGTAGGTGATAAAGGTAGATCCAATATTTTGCAAACCGAGTTTAGACTTGCTTGACCCAAAACATATTAAAACAAACTTTGAGTGCAGGTTGCATTAACACTACAGGTTGCTTCCAGCATCCAAAAATGATGTAGTTTGTTTCATAAAGCACTTGGCTGTGCCTAACATCTCTTGTTGATGCTTGTATATTGCGTCCAGCATTAGGTTGGACAATGGTTGGATACATTGTTCAACGTTAATGAATGCTGGACGCAATATACAAGCATCGACAAAAGATGATCTACTAACGTTTTTAGCAGTTGCATCCTACAAAGTTGTAGATTACGTCCTATACCTATTAACGTAAGTATAATGTTTTCGGTAATCTCCAGCGTCTATTCTTTTTAGTCGCATCTAGTATTCAATAAAGTATTCAATAAGTTTTTAATTGCGTCCAGCATCTAATAACTCACTTTACATTGAGCATCCTACAACGTTCTTGATTTTGTCCAGCATTTAGTAAAGTTATGCATCTAATAAAGTAAGTGGTGCCCAACATCCTATAATGTTCTAGGTTAAGTGTAGCGACAAGTAGGACGCTGCATCTTTATCAATCAGTTTGGATTTCATAAGGATGCAGCATCCATCATGATGCTGGAGACAATCTATAACACTCTGACAATTCTTGCATTGGACAGATAGTTCTATAATGTTCTAGGTTGAGTGTAGAGATTAAAAGATTTTTGCATCTTTATCAATCAGTTTAGACTTCATGAGGATGCATCCATTATGATGCTGGACACAATCTATAACACTGTGACAATTTTTACATTATGTAAATTCAACAATGGATGCGATAGATAGATGTTGGACACAATCTTCAACATTGATAACACAATCGACAACACTATAATGATTACATTCTTGTGTTCGACGCAATCTGAAACTTAACTTACTTTGCATTGAGCATCCTACAATGATCTTGATTATGTCCACCGTCTAGACCCGTTATGCATCTAATAAAGTACATGGTGTCCAGCATCCTAATAAAGTTCTAGGTTGAGTGCAGCAACAACTAGGATGTCGCATCTTTATCAATCACTTTGGACTTCATAAGGATGCAGCATCCATCATGATGCCGGACACAATTTATAACACTGTGACAATTTTTGCATTGGACAGATAGCCTTATGTAAATTCAACAATGGATGTGCTAGATAGATGTCGGACACAATCTTCAACATTAATAACACAATCGACAGCACTATGATAGTTACATTCTTGTGTTGGATTGAAATAATTAAAATACATCTTTCTGCTGGACGCAATCTGAAACTTCAATAGGTGTACAGAGATAATCAAACACATCTTGATGCTGAACATAACTTGAAACTTCAATAGGTGTACAAAGAAAATCAAACGCATCTTGACGCTGGACGCAACTTGAAACTTCAATAGGTGTACAGAGAAAACCAAACACATCTTGATGCTGGACGCAACTCGAAACTTTAATAGGTGTAAAGAGAAAATCAAACACATCTTGATGCTGGATGCAACTTGAAACTTGAAACAATACTGGGACAGGCAATTTCTATACATTCTCATGCCAGATTCAACTTTAATAAATGTTGGACAACACCAAATGGAGCATTTTGACAATTGCATTCTAATATTTTTGTATGCATCACTCTTGCGGTGGAAAGATAAGTAAAAATAACATTAACTCTAGATGTCGCTTTGAACCAACAAATGGGTAATTAAATCTGGTTGTGTCCAACACTATCTTGATGCTGGACGCAATTTAAAACTTCAATAGATGTACAGGGTGGTCACATTTGGGTATTACTTTAGGAAATCTCGGTTAGTAGAAGAGATAGAAAAAAATGGATGGCGCATCCTCAATCTCTTTTTAGAGATAAACTCAATGGTGTTTCTATCTCTTTTACTAACCAAGATTCTTTATAGTAATACCAAAATGTGACTACCTGGTACAGAGAAAATCAAACACATCTTGATGCTGGACGCAACTTGAAACTTCAATACTAGGACGGACAATTTCTAGACATTTTGATGGCTGACTCAACTTTAATAAATGTTGGGCAGCACACAATGGAGCATTTTCGTAATTGCATTCTAATAATTGTTGTATGTAACACTCTTGTGTTGGACAGATAAGTAAAAAAGTTATCGATTCTAGATGTCACTTTGAACCAACAGATAAGTAATTAAATCTGGACATATCCAACACTATTGCATAATAACCAAATTTATCTAACGACTAAAAGAAACATCATTTAATTGCTTTTAAAGGTGAAACTAATTAAGCGCTGTTAATTTCCTATGAGCCTCAATCATTTTTACCTTTAAAACCTCTGATTTCCTTTATTTTTAACTTCAGTGACTTCCTCTTATTTATTAATAACACGAAACGAGTTTTTATATTGTAACTTTGTTTTTAAATACAGATTCACCGTAATTAACCATTACGGAACCGATTTTTTTGTCGTCATCTCTTGTTTATTGTTTGTTCTTTATTATTATTATTTTTTCTTCAATGTGGGATTTATGAATAGAGAAAAGAAAATTTGTTGTGTGAAAGTCTTTGAGAATAATCTAATTCTACTTCGCTATGCGTGTGCAGTTCAGTTTGTTGCTGTCGGAGTGGTTGTGGGGGGGAGGGTGTCGTCGTGCGAGGGTCGGGAGGGAGGTCCTATTATTGTGCGTGTTGATGAGATGTGAATGAGCGCAGCTGACTATGCATAGTTTTTAGTAATTTGATGAGATACGTTACGTTTTATGTATTTAATTAAAGATAATTATTATAATAACGTTTAAATGGATAATAAAGAAAAAGAGAAGGAAGGAACGAGTTTGGGGATTATTATTATTGCTATTATTGGATTCGTGTTTGTATATATTTACCCAAGAGGAGTAAGGACAAGAGATTTGGATTTTGTGATTAAGTGTGATATAATCGAGTAAATTGGGTAATGTAAAACACTTGTTTTGTTAAATATTTTTATTCAATTTTGTTAATTTAAATCGACATTATTAACTCCATATCAACCGTAATAAACAAGGTTTTATTCACTAGTGAACTAAAATTTTTTTAGGTCACTAGTGAGTTAAGAAATTTATTTAAAAATAAATGTAAAGTACATTTTCTTTACAATTTCGTCAAAATTGAATAAAAACATATATACACCACGTGAATTAAACACCTTTATTCACTCAAAGAAATGATTTCACTCGCGCCGAGGCGCTCGTGAAATCAAAAATCTTTTCGTGAATAAAATCGTGTTTAATTCACTTGATGTATAATATTTATTATTTTTAGTTGCCTGACACGTGTTTCAATCCGTTACGATTATTAATCGAGTAGTATTGATCCTTTAAAAAATGTGTGGTTATGTTAAAATATGTAAACAAAAATAGGCCTGTTCGTTATATGAACTAGTGTAGCACTTTTTACATTGTTTACACTGAATCTTTTGCGTTACATAACCTGAACGTTAGCAATTGTAAATGTGAAGTTACACTAACTTTAAATGTGACGTCAAACTTGAACTCACTTTAACTTAGTACAGTACAAACGAACAAACCTAATATTTTAAACTCCCACGTGAAATCAGATAAAAAAAGGAACATGATTCAAATATTTCATGGATAGTTTATAATAAACAATTGAGTCGCCTATTTCTAAAAATCCCTAAATCCATTTGAAAACCATGGATTTAGGGGTTTTTGGAAATAGGTGACTCAATTGTATTATTTCAAAATAAGAGGTTCAATCTCGATTATATCATACAACTTATAAAATAAAAAAAACTGAAGCAAGTGACGGAAATTCATTTCCATCTTCACTTTTCCTTTCTGTTCTTATAAGTGTGACCCTCCCCCCAATTTGGCGGATTATTATTATTAAAACATGAAAAATAGCGACTTCCGACTGCATTCTATGAATGCGCTAGACTTTCCCGACCGTACATCCATACATTCACTCAAACACACACACACACTCATATACACACTAAATAAAAACCTACACTTAAGGAAAAAAAAAGCAAATAATGTCTAGCTAGGTGTTACTTAGGAAAGTGCCAATGCGGAGCATTTTTCGGTCTACTATAATATAAATGAAAAAAAACACAAAAAATTTAGCAAAAATTGAAGGAAAAATAAATGAGAAAAACATGGAATATGTATATATACACGATAGTTTTTCGAAAATCGTTTGTTTTTAGAGTATATTTGGGGCAAAACTAGTGTTCTAGGTAAAATATAATTAATTAAAAATAAATGAGTACCGTATTACAAAAAAAAAACAAGTATATTATATAATCTATTTGCACAGCTTTATGTTTTCTTTTTTTCCAAACGTTTTTTGCAATCCGTCCGCTGTGTGGGTGACGGTCTGGTCGGTTGTTGTATATTGTTGAATATGTACGGCTGAACCGTTGCTGGCACGCCGCGGGGGGGCTCGGTTTTTTCGAAGAAAAAAAAGTAAAACATTTTTAATATATAAGATGATGTGGGGTTTTATCTGTAATATCGGAAGTAATGAGGATTATAAAAAAAAGCATATGTTAATCGTACGAGTGATTGATGGTGACTAGCTGAATTTTAAATACAATATACGAATGCAAGGTAATGTTAGCGCAACTCTTAACTATTATATAGATTGTTCTTTTCTTTTTTTCAGATCAATGTTTTACGCTGTATATATCTCTCGCTTATTGTATGTTTATTGACACTGCAATATATGAATATTTAAAATATAATTAAACAGGAAAAAAAACTAAAAGGTTGTTGTTCTTTGATTTTTTTTTTGTTTATTGTGGTTTTCAACTTATTTTTTCAATATTTTACTCAAATAACCTTTTCTGTTTAAATTAAATCCTATATGTGTTTATTTCTTTTTTTTTATATTGAAATTACTCTAATTTATCTTATTTTTTTTTTATTTTAAATTTACCAAACCTTTTCAACTTCAAATTAAAATTTCTAATGAGTGTTTCCACTCCCAGGTTAGGCATGAAGTAAAATTTCGAGTTTACAAAACCTTGATAATTTGGATTTATGCACGGAACAAAGCGCGAGCGCCCCATCCAAATTTTCAGGCTTTTCAAAACTCAAAATTTTACTTCATGCGCCAAACGTATGAAACACTGATCTCAAGTAAAGGTTAAGATACAAGGCTAAAACAGTATATTAAAGGAGTATAATTTTAACATCACGTTAAATCAGTGTTTATACCGGTGGCGCATGAAGTAAAATTTCGAGTTTAGAAAAGCATGAAAATTTGGTTTGGTCGCTCCGCTTCGCTACGCGACCAAACCAAATTTTCATGCTTTTCTAAACTCGAAATTTTACTTCATGCTTAGCCTGGGAGTGGAAACACTCGTTAAAAGTTTCAAATCGAACTATAAAAAACAAACGCCTTAACATTTACATGCATCAGGATATGTATACTGGAAAGAAGTATTTCTTGTATTTTGTACGAGCGGTGATCAAAAAATAAGGTTACAAAACCTGCAATAAAACGTGTATATTTTGCAATCTTAGTTAAAATGTTTCATAAATACGAAACTGCTAATATCATTGTTAGTACAGTATTAAAGCTGTATGCTAACGTCTCCTACTAAGACTATTTATATCGTATGTTCAATAAAAAAACCTCTTGATTTAATCTTTTTTTAAATTTAAATGTAGCCAACTTACACCCTTTACGAATTGTCATATTAAACGTCAGACATAATAATTATAATGTATAATTCCAGAGTTGCCAACTTACAAATTATTCCATGGCACTCTACAGGTTTTATTTTATTGAACATACTATATTATGTTCCAATAGTAAGTAATGGATAGGTTACTTTAGATATCGTATAATTACGTTACAAAACAGTCAATAATATTAGATTACAGATTGAGTGTATTTTGAACATAAAATGTAACTCTCAATAATATGAGACATTTCATATCGTCTGCCATTAGTAAACGGTTAGATTAAGTTAGACAGACGACTCTCACTAATATCCTAATATAAGTGACAGTTGTATAACCAGCCTATTAGGTTAGATCAGCTTGCTCAAAATATATGTAACCTAACCTAACCTTATTAGATTGACAAGTTTTCTGACCCAATTGTAGAGAATCAAGAAATAAAAACATTTAATGTGAATATACTTTTTGTCATAGCTCCTTTAGTTTTATAGTTATATTGTAAAATTAAGAATTTTTTAATTGTTTCAAATTTTTTTATTGCTCTTTATCTGTAAATATTAATAATAAGTGTTACAATTAATCGATACATTAATTCTATAACACTTTAATTTGTAGTCAGTGTTGCCACAGCAGATTTTTTTTCAGGACAAAATAAAGACAACTTAATATAAATATTTATTAGCACATTTATATAATTTGTGCTGGAGTGTTATTTAATAATAATTATATACAGAGAGAACAATGTGTATTTACAGGGGTGTTTTTAGCAAGTGCAAAAAATGAAAGAAAAAAGTCAACCGAGAAGAACTTTTCGCATCATGTCGCTCCTTCCAGGCCTGACCTTCTCGTCTCCTCCGGTTACACACCTGGATGAGCAAAGGTATTGAAGCAACGGGATGCGGTATTTCCCGCAGAAATCCACGAATTTGATGTGTTCTATCCTATTGTCGAAAAATACACCTGCAAAAGAAAATGATACAGAAATTAAAAATCAAGGAAAAAAAACACCAAACTATATTATATAAATTAGCAAGTTTAGCAAAAATTAAAAGAGAAAAATATCAAATCCTTTTATCTAGCTTAGCTTTTTCATGAACTGTTAGCAGTTTACATTCAATTTTTTGTCTAAATCGGCCATTTAACATGAAAAATAAGAGATCAGTTTAAGAAATCCATTTTCTGGTGCTCGTAAGTTTTGAAAAGCATTTAATTTGAAGCTTCGGTGCTTTATACACCTGGTGCATGAAGTAAAGTTTCTAGTTTAGTAAAGCTTGACAATTTAGATTTGCCCACACACTACGCTCGGCAAATCCAAATTTTCTTGTTTTTCTAAAATCGAAGTTTTACTCCCTGATTAAGCATGAAGTAAAATTTGGGTTTTAGAAATGCCTCAAAATTTAGAACGTTAGCAGCTCACACTTTTATAAAATCAACAAATGCCTAAACATTTACAGCATATATATTGGGAAATGTATAGGGTAGAGTGGGGCAGGTTGGGACATGGGGCACCTTCGGAGACTTAAAAATTTCATATTTCTGAAATGTTACACATTCGATATTTTGAAAGTTGATAACACTGACAATTTAATGGTGTACTGCAAAGTTTTGTGCCGAAATCGCAAGATAAGTTTTTACAGAAAAATCATAAAGTGCTGCACAAAATAAGTTTTGTGCTTATTAATTACTCATGTAGCAAATGTTTTTTGAGATAAAATTTTAAATTGTTAACGAAGTATGTTAGATATATGTGCACTACACAGCGCGCGCAAATATCCAAATTCAGGCTTTTCTAAACTCGAAATTTAACTTCATGCGCCACAAGTACGAAACGCTGATTCAGTGGGAAGTTTTAAATTTAGATGGTTGCGATTTATGGCGCCCAACTAGGGGCCACAGCGTTAGTCTGGCCCCACATTGGGCGCCAAAAAACCTGAAATGCAAGCGTTTTAAATATTTTTAAACAATGATCTCCACTCCCAGCTTAAGCATGAAGTAAAGTGTTGAGTTTAGAAAAGCCTGATCGTTTGGATTTAGAGCCTTAGCGTCCCAACTCAATCTTCTCTAAACTTGAAATTTTACTTCATGCGCCACGCGTACGAAACACTAATTCAGTTGGCAATTTATGGGGCCCAACAAGGGCCCAGCGTTAGCATGGCCCCTCGTTGGGCGCCAAAAAACCTTAAATCTATGCAAGTATTGGACAATTTCTAGATAATTAAGATCACACTTACACCTTTTAAGATTTGGGAAAATTTGCAGATTTTAGAGAATTACTAGTGTGGGACAATT
This sequence comes from Philonthus cognatus, assembly GCA_932526585.2. Classification (NCBI taxonomy): domain Eukaryota; kingdom Metazoa; phylum Arthropoda; class Insecta; order Coleoptera; family Staphylinidae; genus Philonthus; species Philonthus cognatus. Next base: position 83,758,696 of record OW052244.1, on the reverse strand, counting down.
TGTAGAAAACAAAGAACTTATTCCTTACCTTAAGTTAAGGTTTAGTAAAAAGATCGTAATATTTTCAAGCAGTCTTGTTTAGAAAACTATAAATAAATCATGAATTGAAGCGTGCCATATGCAAAAGGTCGTAAGTACCAAACGACATATTTTACAGGAGAAACATAACACGTGAATGAATGTAATATGGCACTTATGACGTGTTGATAATTGAGTCCCTATTTCTGCCATTTGTAGTAGCACTATCGTCCCGGCATTTATTGTACAAGTAAAGCATGACATTTAGGACATGTTCGTATATAAAACGCATTACTTAAAAATTGGCACGACTTTTTGCATATGGCCCTCTTCAATTATTAAAACAACTTTAAAAGCTCTCTGTCTGTTAGGTAATATATTTTTAATAAATATTTTGGCGCCATCAGCGGCCTTCCGTTAGGTGCGCCTGGGGCCGTCACCATCCCCCCCTTACCCCCCGGGCACTTCATAAACCATTTTTTTATCCCCTTGAACATTGGGAAATATAAATTCATCTCATGTAAACACAAGTTAATTAGCGTTCGTTTTGAAATTTTAACAGTGTTTTCCACTCCTAGACAACTTCATGCGCCAAGCGTACAAAGCGCTGTTTCAGTGGGAAGTTTTCAACTTTTACTCTCGCAATTTATGGCGCCCAACAAGGGCCAAACGTTAAATTTAGACGCTCGCGATTTATGGCGCCCAACTAGCGGCCACAGCGTTAGCCTAGCCCCACGTTGGGCCGCCCCCTTCGCCTCCCCCACCATTACTGCGGTGCTGGCACTACATAAACCATATTTCATTCCCCTTGAACATTGGGAAATATAGATTCATCTCATGTAAACACATTTCGAACGCATGGGGCAAGTTTGGGACATTAAAGAATGGGGCACTTTGGGACAGCTAAATGTATAAGCCAAATTATAAAATTCGTCGAATATCGATACTTTTAAGTCAACATTGTCAGGCACTTAAAAACGATTTCGACATATCTTTTTTTGATGATAAGTTATCATTTTCAGGAATGATATGAAGTCAACATTGTCACATTTTGCTAATTTATTTAAGTTCAATGTCAAGTTTGTCTCTCTGAATATTAAATACAGTTTTAGACAATAAACAAATGCAAGATAACTTTTTTTTTATATACATATCTGCTTCCGAAAGTACTCCATCGCTGTCCCAAATGTGGCCCACCTTAGGGCACATCTGGGCAAATGCCACTTTATTCATATCATTAAAAAAATGATATCAAAAAAGTGGCATTTGCCCAGATGTGCCCCAAGGAAAAACTGCTGGGTATTAAAAAAAACTGTAAAAGTAGCTGCTTGACATGTGAAGTTATCTTCTAAATTGTAGCTTCTAGCTAGAGCAGGGATTCACAACCATTAGCAGGCCGCGCTCCCCTCTCATAACTCCACGCCCCCCTCCCTGATTTTATTTGAGTTTTTTAGTTAGATTGAAACACTATTATAGCCTAATTTCACTTCACTCTTTAGGAAATCCGTCGTGCCCCCCTGATGTCTTGCAGCGCCTCGCTAAGGGGGCGTGCCCCCCCAATTGAGAAACCCTGAGCTAGAGAAATACGCTTTGGGAATTAAATTACCAAAACCGTCCCAACCTGCCCCACTCTACCCTACATTAAAAAAATCCCTGTATATCTAATTTAATGTGGAAAACCCTTTATTTTATATAGGTATGTGGTAAAATATTGCGAAAATAATAGAAAATCTAATATATAGCCTGAAACACAAATGGAATACAAAATTTGGTAATTGTAATAAGGGCGCTACTATCACTTTCTATTGATCTATAGCCGTTCAGCAGATTGCCTATTAGCATTGATTTATCGCAGTGAATGCAAAACAAGCTAAAAATTGAAAACAAATTGCCTTCAATAAGCAATAATGAATTTGAATTTGCGAAATTTGATAACGTACAAATTAAGCATTACAAATTAATTTTACTTTTCCATTAAGGAGCACTACAGAATTTACAACTTAGATAAGAAACAATTTGAAACAAATTAAGTGCTTATCTATTTAACTTGTAGCTAATATTTACCTAAATTAATCGCTTATCTACTTAAATCCCACCACTAATTGTTATCCAACTTTATTCATTAAATTAAACCGCACATGTTAAAGTAGTGTCCAATCATTCGTTACATTCGTGTTTGATATAAAAAATTACGTGCTCCTTTTTTATCTGAAAAGTGTGATAAGACCGAGACGTTTATTTATTTATGCACATAAATTGAAATATACGGCCGATAACTTTATATCTGGATGGAGGGAAGTGCAATGTGCCAAGGAGAATTCTTATCTTAGCAAGATGTTGCAAATATCATTTAAATTTATCTAGGAGATGTTTAAAGAAATGGGATCAGATCAGTTAATTATCAATTGCAATTAAATTAGTATTGACATATTTCGATGTTTTATTCATAAATTTGATAGATAAGTACTTCTGTGTCAGCAGGTTAAAGTGTGATCATCCAACAATTTCGACTGAATTTAGTTCGCTACGCGACCAAACCAAACTTATATATATTATTCCTTTGCGATTATTTAAAATATGTTTTTGCTTACCTTTACATTTAGGGTTGACACAATGATGAGCGCTTCTTAGATAAGATGCTAAAGTCTTTGGAATATCACCGTCTTTGACTTCAATGTTGTGTAGTTTCACAGTCCTCGCCGATAATTCTAATAAACTGGCGGGGTTGTGTGTCATATCACTGACGAATCTTACGACTAGAGGGTTATCACGCAAACTTAACTGCAAAAGCAAACAATTAAAACTAAAAATACATTGTTTTGATTTTCAAGTATACATTATTATAAATGTAAGAAATGCTATTTTAAATTTAAAAAAAAAGACAATTTAAAGTATTTAGTGCCAAACCAATAATATGAAATTCTAGCTGCGCCACTGAAGTCAATTAAGTAGTAGAGCTGGGCAGAATTCAATCATTCAGGATTCGAATGCTTTTGGGGGATTTAAAAAAGGCATTCGAACTAAAAAACTTAACTAAAGTAAAACTGCCTACTGAGCAAATCCATTTAAGTAATGTTTCAACAACATTAAAACAACGTTTAATGTTGCTACAATGTTGATATAACGTTATTTGTTTGTTTTTTGCTTAGTGGGTGGATTCGTAATTCGGATTCGTTACATTTTTTTAAGAGGATTCGTATTCGAATCCAAAAGCGGGTGATTCGAATCCTTACAAAAGGATTCGAATATTTATAAAAGGATTCGAATATTTATAAAGGGTTTCGAATACTTACGAAAGGATTCGAATACTTACAAAAGGATTTGAATCGTCAAAAATAATTCGAATTAATTGTGAGGATTAACACGAAAAATGTCTTTTGTGTGTCTTTAAACTTCTCGTTAAATCACTGTTTTATACGCGTGGCGCATGAAGTAAAATTTCGAGTTTAGAAAAGCCCAGAAAATTTGTCGAGGGTCGCTGCGCGACCCTCGACAAATTTTCACGGGGCTTTTCTAAACTCGAAATTTTACTTCATGCTTAGTCTGGGAGTGGAAAACACTCGTTTAAATGAAGACAACCTTATACAAGACTGTCTCAGATTAAACCGACTCGACCTTATACAGTAATGACTTTGATTTTGATGTCATGTGAGGATTTCCGCGCGTGATAAGGTCGGCTCGGTTTAAATCGAGACAATCTTGCACAGTAATGACCTTGATTTTAACGTCACGTACGGATTTCCACTCGTGACGACATAAACCAAGGTGTGTAAGTAAGGTTGTCTTGATTTAAACCGAGCCGACCTTGTCTTGATTAATTGCCTTGATTGTTGACGTCCCGTGAGGACTTCCACGCTTTACGTCAGCAATCAAGGTGGTGAGTGTATAAGGTTGTCTTAATTTAAAACCGAGTCGACCATGTTAGTTTAATTACATTGACTTTTCACGTCATGCGAGGAATTTCATGTGTGACGTCAAAAAAACTCCCTGTATTTCTCGGGACATAGATATTTCTAATAAAATCAAACTGACTTACTTTGCTATGAAACTCAAACATAATAAGTAAAAACCAGTATATTTTCAATTTCATATTTCAGTGATTTATCCGTTTCGCTACGTAACTAAACCAAATTTTCAGAATTTTCTTAACTCTTTATTTTACTTAACATATAAATATTGTTTCAACAAAAATATTCAAAACCTAATTATTTATTATTAACACTGAACATCGTTGATAACAGATTAAATATCTGATGACGTGTTACTCTGATTAAAGATGTATTTGTGTGTTTTTGACCTACACTTCAAATCAGTGTTTTGTACGAGTGGCGCATGCAGTAAAATTTCGAGTTTAGAAAAGCCCAGAAAATTTGTCTCGGGTCAACCTTATACAAGACTGTCTCAGTTTAAACCGAGTCGGCCTTATAGAGTAATGATTTTGATTTTGATGTCATGTGAGGATTTCCGCGCGTGATAAGGTCGGCTCGGTTTAAATCGAGACAACCTTGCACAGTAATGACCTTGGTTTTGACGTCACGTACGGATTTCCACTCGTGACGACATCAACCAAGGTGTGTAAGTAAGGTTGTCTTGATTTAAACCGAGCCGACCTTGTATTGATTAATTACCTTGATTGTTGACGTCACGTGAGGACTTCCACGCTTTACGTCAGCAATCAAGGTGGTTAGTGTATAAGGTTGTCTTAATTTAAAACCGAGTCGACCTTGTTAGTTTAATTACATTAACTTTTCACGGCATGCGAGGAATTTCATGTGTGACGTCAAAAAAACTCCCTGTATTTCTCGGGACATAGATATTTCTAATAAAATCAAACTGACTTACTTTGCTATGAAACTCAAACATAATAAGTAAAAACCAGTACATTTTCAATTTCATAATATTTCAATGCTTTATCCGTTTCGCTACGTAACTAAACCAAATTTTCCTAACTCTTTATTTTACTTAACATATAAATATTGTTTTAACAAAAATATTCAAAACCTAATTATTTATTATTAACACTGAACATCGTTGGTAACAGATTAAATATCTGATTACGTGTTACTCTGATTAAAGATGTATTTGTGTGTTTTTGAACTACACTTCAAATCAATGTTTTGTACGAGTGGCGCATGAAGTAAAATTTCGAGTTTAGAAAAGCCCAGAAAATTTGTCTCGGGTCGCTGCGCGACCCTCGACAAATTTTCACCGGGCTTTTCTAAACTCGAAATTTTACTCCATGCTTAGTCTGGGAGTGAAAAACACTCGTTTAAATGAAGACAACCTTATACAAGACTGTCTCAGTTTAAACCGAGTCGGCCTTATAGAGTAATGATTTTGATTTTGATGTCATGTGAGGATTTCCGCGCGTGATAAGGTCGGCTCGGTTTAAATCGAGACAACCTTGCACAGTAATGACCTTGGTTTTGACGTCACGTACGGATTTCCACTCGTGACGACATCAATCAAGGTGTGTAAGTAAGGTTGTCTTGATTTAAACCGAGCCGACCTTGTATTGATTAATTACCTTGATTGTTGACGTCACGTGAGGACTTCCACGCTTTACGTCAGCAATCAAGGTGGTTAGTGTATAAGGTTGTCTTAATTTAAAACCGAGTCGACCATGTTAGTTTAATTACATTGACTTTTCACGTCATGCGAGGAATTTCATGTGTGACGTCAAAAAAACTCCCTGTATTTCTCGGGACATAGATATTTCTAATAAAATCAAACTGACTTACTTTGCTATGAAACTCAAACATAATAAGTAAAAACCAGTATATTTTCAATTTCATAATATTTCAGTGCTTTATCCGTTTCGCTACGTAACTAAACCAAATTTTCAGAATTTTCCTAACTCTTTATTTTACTTAACATATAAATATTGTTTTAACAAAAATATTCAAAACCTAATTATTTATTATGAACACTGAACATCGTTGATAACAGACTAAATTTCTGTGTTACTCTGATTAAAGATGTATTTGTGTGTTTTTGAACTACACTTCAAATCAGTGTTTTGTACGCGTGGCGCATGAAGTAAAATTTCGAGTTTAGAAAAGCCCAGAAAATTTGTCTCGGGTCAACCTTATACAAGACTGTCTCAGTTTAAACCGAGTCGGCCTTATAGAGTAATGATTTTGATTTTGATGTCATGTGAGGATTTCCGCGCGTGATAAGGTCGGCTCGGTTTAAATCGAGACAACCTTGCACAGTAATGACCTTGTTTTTAACGTCACGTACGGATTTCCACTCGTGACGACATCAACCAAGGTGTGTAAGTAAGATTGTCTTGATTTAAACCGAGCCGAGCCGTAATTTTCACGGGGCTTTTCTAAACTCGAAATTTTACTCCATGCTTAGTCTGGGAGTGGAAAACACTCGTTTAAATGAAGACAACCTTATACAAGACTGTCTCAGTTTAAACCGAGTCGGCCTTATAGAGTAATGATTTTGATTTTGATGTCATGTGAGGATTTCCGCGAGTGATAAGGTCGGCTCGGTTTAAATCGAGACAACCTTGCACAGTAATGACCTTGTTTTTAACGTCACGTACGGATTTCCACTCGTGACGACATCAACCAAGGTGTGTAAGTAAGATTGTCTTGATTTAAACCGAGCCGACCTTATCACGCGCGGAAATCCTCACATGACATCAAAATCAAAGTCATTACTGTATAAGGTCGACTCGGTTTAATCTGAGACAGTCTTGTATAAGGTTGTCTTCATTTAAACGAGTGTTTTCCACTCCCAGTCTAAGCATGAAGTATTTATTAATTACCTTGATTGTCACGTGAGGACGCTTGACGTCAGCAATCAAGGTGGTTAGTGTATAAGGTTGTCTTAATTTAAAACCCAGTCGACCTTGTTATTTTAATTACATTGACTTTTCACGTCATGCGAGGAATTTCATGTGTGACGTCAAAAAAACTCCTTGTATTTCTCGGGACATTGATATTTCCAAGGATGTTATATCTATGGATCACTAACTTTCGCTAAAAGGTGAAGCCAGTGGTGGGGGAAAAGGCGCCATTTGCCGGGTAGGAATTCCAATTGTTTAAAATTCAGATTTGTTGAATTTACTGTCAACTCGACAGATTGAAACGCAGCCTTTTGGTAGTTATTTTGTGAACTGTGTCAGCTTCTGTATTTATTCTTGTATTATAATTATAACAGATAATATGTTAGTTTCGTGTAGTGTCAAAGACTGTAAAAATCGGCATTCTAAATAAAATTCAAGACAACTACTAAAATTACTAAAAAATAGGCCTTCGCACCACGTATTTAAGACAAACGTTTAGTATATAAAATATAATACAAATAAGCAATTGTATACTGAAGGAGTTTGCGCGCAAAACTCGATAAATCCAATCGCGGGCGATTTTCATTTTTTGGGGGTTTTTTTTTGTTTGTTTGTTTGGCATAGATTTTACCATTCAGCCACTAACGTTGATTTATAATACTATATTAACATATATTTCGACTAATTTGAACGTCACAACACATTCACACACATCCATGGAACCGGAGACGAGTATTTTTCGTTAGAAAAATTACTCGCCTCCGCTGGGAATCGAACCCAGATCACCTCCGTGACCGATTGCTTTTTGACGGTTACTTATAATTATGGGTGAAGGAAATTGTTCCTTATCGTGTCACGAGATTTTTAATATTTTGAAAACGAAATCAGGGGTAAACATGCATGAAATGAAGAAATCCGAAGTCGGTGTCTGAGAAAAACTTACCGTTTGGTCACAATTCGCATTTAAAGTTTAAATTTTGAGGTTATAATGCATTCGATTTTCGACTAAGTAAGCACATTACGAGTATAAATCGCACACATGATGAAATTATCTTCAAATAATACGCATCGGCTGTTTTAAATAAACGTCAGTAAGCGGTAGTTTCGGTGTAAAATTGAAATCGAGATATTTGCTGTGTAAATGAAAACACTACAAATTGGGTGACTTTATTTTATACTCGTAATGTTACTTAGTCGAAAATCGTATGAATTACAACCTCAAAATAGGAACTTTGAATAAGAATTGTGACCAAACGGTAAGTTTTTCTCAAACACCTTCATTTCGCGCACTTTTACCGCTGATTCCGTTTTCAAAATATTCAAAATCCCGTGATACGATGAAGAAAAACTGCCCTTACGGAATATTTTACTTCAAAAATGTTTTATTTGAATGCAGAAGGCATGAATTCACAAAAAAGGTGATTCATAATGTTTAAACCTAAATATATATCTATGATTTTATGGTAATTATGTTTTTTTCATTTTAAATTTCCCACCCAAAATTTCTACTTGACAAATGGCGGACTGGCTTCGATTTCGAAAAGCGGTTATGATGTAAGTTAGCGATCCATAGATATAACATCCTTAGATATTTCTAATAAAATCTAACTGACTTTGCTATGAAATTTAAACATAATAAGTAAAAACCAGTATATTTTCAATTTCACAATATTTCAGTGTTTTATCCGTTTCGCTACGCAACTAAACCAAATTTTCAGAATTTTCTAAACTCTTTATTTTACTTCGTGCGTAAACAAGGATAGTAAATCTTACGTTAAAAAACAAAAATTAACATTTCTTCCCATCAGTTATATCAACATTGTAGCAACATTAAACGTTGTTTTAATGTTGTTGAAGCATTACTTAAATGGATTTGTTCAGTGGGTTAAGATATAAACTTTTTGTCTCGTGTTATATAAGGTGGGGCAGAAGTAATGTCATATTATGAATTGGCTGCATTTTATTAGAAATGAAAAAATGGGCAATGTTTTGACTGAAAGTTAATTTAAAGGTGTTAAATTGAGAATATAACTCATAGCCTACTAGAACGAATTTTAAACCAATGAGATGCAAGGAAAGCCGTAGGTACATGTCTATCACCGCGATGATAAAAAACAAAAGAAGCGGTAGGTGTTAAGTTGTCCTGTCATTCGAAACGTCAAAATAGGTAAAGTTTCGTGCAGTGATATTAATAGAAAAGTGAAAAGTGCGACGCCAAAAAACACCGTCATGAATAAAGAATCACAGTGGCGGCAGTTTACGAACTTTTGTGCGATTAAAAAATTCTCAATCAATAGGGAAACAACAATATCTCAGCTGTCGATAATGTTAAAGGACTCACATTATTTTATTCGTTATATTCTCTCACTAATTATATCTCGTGATATGATTAATTATCGATGATATTTTGTCGTTGAAACCGAAGCAGCACATTCAACTCGCCCTTCGGGCTCGTTGAATCTGCAGCTCGGTTTCAACTCCAAAATATCATCGATAATAATCATACCACTCGTTATATTACGGCTGAGAATACAACTCATAGTCTACTAGAACGAATTTTAAACCAATGAGATGCAAGGAAAGCCGTAGGTACATGTCTATCACCGCGATGATAAAAAACAAAAGAAGCGGTGGGTGATAAGTTGTCCTGTCATTCGAAACGTCAAAATAGGTAAAGTTTCGTGCAGTGATCTTAATAGAAAAGTGAAAGGGGCGACGCCAAAAAATTTTACTTCATGCTTAGCCTGGGAGTGGAAAACACCCTTTTAAAACTTCAAATTTAACTCTTTTACAGAAAGCGTATGCATATTTATACTTAAAACAAAAATTCACTGTATAGTGATAGTTAGATAGTTAGAACGTTCAGGCTTTTTTAAACTCGAAAATTACTTCATGCGCCACGCGAGTTTAGAATAGCCTGAACGTTCTAACTATCTAACTATCACTATATAGTGATTTTTTGTTTTAAGTATAAATATGCATACGCTTTCTGTAAAAGAGTTAAATTTGAAGTTTTAAAGGGGTGTTTTCCACTCCCAGGCTAAGCATGAAGTAAAATTTCGAGTTTAGAAAAGCCCCATGAAAATTTGTCGAGGGTCGCGCAGCGACCCGAGACAAATTTTCGGGCTTTTCTAAACTCGAAATTTTACTTCATGCGCCACGCGTATAAAACACAGATTTTAAATAAAGTTCGAATATTCATAAATTTCACAATATTTTAGTGTTCTATACGAGTGGTGCATGAAGTAAAATTTCGAGTTTAGAATAGCCTGAACGTTACAACTATCTAACTATCACTATACAGTGAATTTTTGTTTTAAGTATAAATATGCATAAGCTTTCTGTAAAAGAGTTAAATTTGAAGTTTTAAACGGGTGTTTTCCACTCCCAGGCTAAGCATGAAGTAAAATTTCGAGTTTAGAAAAGCCGCATGAAAATTTGTCGAGGGTCGCGCAGCGACCCGAGACAAATTTTCGGGCTATGTTAAGTAGGTACTAAAATCCAGCTATGTTAAGTAGGCTATGTTAAGTAGGTACTAAAAGCTATGTTAAGTAGGTACTAAAATCATCAATTAATTTTATAGTTAAATCGTAGTGGATAAAATTAAACAAGGAAGCAATTAATTAAAAAATAACATAATTGCAATCTTTTCCATTACAGTCTCTTTATGTATATTTTCTTTTTATCAAAGTCCAAGTTCACAGATCACAAAACTGCTATCATTATCACGTCCCGGAATTTGCGTACAATTCATTACCCTTATCAGATTGTCTAGCCGCCTTGTGACCTTTTTTTTCAAACATGAGAATGTAAACAATTAGATAACACACACGTGAATTGTTTATTTGTGAACGTTTTTCTTTTCGAAATGAATGCAGTGAATTCATGGCCTTAGCAAACAAAATTATTGGTTGTACAGTTGCGAGAGAAAAAAACCAGTACAGCAGGGAGTTCAAGCCACTTCAAAAATATCGTATTTTTTTTCTTGTGAAAAAACTTGTCATGTACAGTTTAACAACAATTTTTTTTTTAGCCAACAAGACCTTGCTTTTGTTGAGATGCACTTCATTAGCAATGGGCTCGTTCATCAGAGACAGCAGTTGGCAGTAAAAAATATCGTATTTTTTTTCTTGTGAAAAAACTTGTCATGTACAGTTTAACAACAAATTTTTTTTTAGCCAACAAGACCTTGCTTTTGTTGAGATGCACTTCATTAGCAATGGGCTCGTTCATCAGACTGCTGTCTCTGATGAACGAGCCCATTGCTAATGAAGTGCATCTCAACAAAAGCAAGGTCTTGTTGGCTAAAAAAAAAAAAATTGTTGTTAAACTGTACATGACAAGTTTTTTCACAAGAAAAAAAATACGATATTTTTTACTGCCAACTGTTGGGGAATTCTCTAATGACCGGACTGTTAATCGTGAACATGTTAGGGCAGCGGTCGCCATTTTTGCAATCGTGCTATTTAGACCGATTGATGTTGGCGATTGGTATTGGTGGGCTAAACTTTCAAGCTAGTCGAGGTTATGGATGTGCGAAATTATGTATTTGATATCTAGTCTTTGTAAGACTAACTTGTTGTAGATTGCGAAAAGAATCGCACTTTTAATGTTTGAAGTATTCTGCAACTAAGAATTGGCAATTTCATTTATACTTATATTTGATATCTATTATGAAATTACTAAACGTAAGGAAATACGTGAATTACTGTAAGGTCAGAAAATAATAGTGTTTGTGCAAATAGAGTATTGTTTGTGTAAATGTGTATTTAACTAATTATATTCAGCAATGGAACTACATTTTCTCTGCCATCAAATAAAATAAAGTGTAATTAGGCATTATCCCTCGATAAATGTATTGAATATACAGCTAAAACGAAAACAAACAACACACAAAATCAAGTCCATTGGCAAACATTTTTATCATCAAACAAACACATAAAAACAACGTAAATAAATAGAATGTCTATTAAACCAACAAAGCAATAGAATATGAATAAGAAATTATTTTAGTTTTTATTTGTTTCTGTTTAATTTATATTATCAATTTCACTGATATTTGTTATAATTTAGATATTCTGCAACAATTATTTCACATTACAAATATAGTATTGTTTGTGTAAATGAGTATTTAACCAATTATATTCAGCAATGGAACTAAATTTTCTATGCCATCAAATAAAATAGAGTGTAATTGGGCATTATCCATCGATAAATGTATTTAATATACAGCTAAAACGAAAACAAACAACACACAAAATCAAGTCAGTACCGGTCAGTCAAATCTCAAAAGTTTGTTTGTTCAAGTGGTGTTCCCCAGGGCTCAAATCTAGGACCTTTATTGTTCTTACTTTTTATCAACGACATAGTTATCGGTTTCAAGTCAAATTGTCTACTATACGCGGACGACTTAAAGTTATTTAAAAAAATCGATACTGCGGGCGATTGTTTGGATCTACAACGTGATTTGACTAATCTTCACATGTGGAGCATTAACAACGACTTAAATTTAAATATTGCCAAATGTAAATCATTGTCATTTTTTCGCAAGCTAAATCCCATTCAATATTCATACAATATAGATTCAACACTTCTAGAAGTTGTAACAACTTTTAAAGACTTGGGAATATTTTTCGATAACAAATTGAACTTCAATGATCACATTTCATATCTGTGCAAATCGAGCTACAGTATGTTGGGATTTATTTTAAGAAATGGTAAACCTTTTGCAAGTATAGATCCACTCATAAATTTCTATTATGCTTTCATTCGAAGCAAACTTGAATATTGCTCCATACTGTGGAATCTATATCACCATGTACATATTTGCGAAATTGAGAATATTCAAAGGAAGTTTTTAAAGGCATTATACTACAAACGTCATAATCACTACCCCGTACAAGGCTATCCGAATCATGAACTACAAAAAGAATTTAATATTCCTTCTCTTGCACAAAGACGTAGAATAGCTGAAAGTATGTTCATATATAAGATTGTACATAATGACATACGAGACTCCTACATCTTGTCAAAATTAAATTTCTATGTTCCTAGGAAAGCAAGCAGACACAAATATACCTTTTATTGTGATAGGACAAATTCAACTCATCATCTTAATTCTCCCATCATATCAATGTACAATACTGTAAACTCGATTTCCAATGACATTGATATCTTCAATGTAGATCTTCCAAGTCTCCTGTGTCATTTAAACTCACATTTATAATAATTATTTTCTGTTACTTAATCTAGATTTCCATCTTTTAAGTTTTTTGTTGGTGTCAATATACACTTATTCAATGTTATATAACGGGCGGTTCAGAAAATGTCCAATCATAATAAGCTTTGAAATTTGATCGTATTAATTCATACGATAAAATTGCCAGTGGATTGTCAAGAAACAAAACTCAACAGTAGCATAATGAATATGTATTTACAATTTAAAATAAATCATTAAATTGCTCCTATTCCTTGGCCATTATTATAGTTGGAGTATTATTCTGAATCGCACTGTTAGGTTATTAATAATTTGGTTATTATATTACACTATTTTATGTAGCGCGAATACAATATTTTTTAATTTTAATTTATCCTGTAATTAGTTTTTTTTTTGTAAACTGTTGGATAATAAATAAATAAATAAATAAAATGGCCGGACTATCGGTCATCAGATACCAACATACATCACAAACAAAATCCAAACATGTTGAATGCTGAGTATTTTAATGAACTACCCCAATATCTCTAATGCTAGACAGTATTAGCATTAGAGATATTGGGCTCGTTCATTAAAATACTCAACATTCAACATGTTTGGATTTTGTTTGTGATGTATGTTGGTATCTGATGACCGATAGTCCGGCCATTTTGATTTTGTGTGTTGTTTGTTTTCGTTTTAGCCGTTTCGTCTAAATGGGTCGTTATTATCGCTTTTTGCGTTTCAGTCAGTTGAGACATGTCGACGATAAATAAATTTCGTTTGGCATTTCCGCAGATTTGATTGACAATTTGAAAAATCAAAGTGAGCCCAGTTCACATAGCCAAATATTTTGCTGTACTAGTTTTTCTCTTTCGCAACTGTACGTATTAATCGCAAAAACAGTATTTTAAGTAGACACTCACCTCCGTTAAATTTTTAAGGGCGACGATTTCCGGCGGCAGCGTTCGCAATTTGTTTTTGTGCAGCATGAGCGATTTCAAATTGTGCAAATTGGCGACGTTCGCTGGAAGGCCTTCCAGGAGGTTATCACAGAGGACTAGGGCTTGGAGATACTTTAAACTGCCCAAACTATTGGGCACTTCTGAAATTATGTTTCCACCCAAAGAAAGAATCTGTAAACTATCAACAACAAAAAATTAAATAAGACCAATGAAATAAATAAAATCAAAGATAAATTTTACAAATCCTCCTGTTTGAGTTAACTAATGTAAAATGTTTATAAAAAGATCGACTTTTATCAGAAAAACCGACATACAGAGGGAATTTATGACCCCCACTAAGGATAAACGTCTTTGTTGGTCAAGGTAATAATATTGTTTTAAATGCCATAGTACCGTGCGATCATTTAAATTATGATTTAGAGTAGGCGGCAGTTTTTAGTGCGGTTGTCCAGAATGCTAATTGAACGATGAAATACATTTGAGGCTATGGTAATAAACTATGTGTTAGCAGCCAGTAGTGCCAATCTAATTTAAAATTCAAAGCCTACTCTAAGTCATGTTTTTAAGGATCGCACGGTATTATGAAACCATTACAATCAAGAAACATCGTAAGATTCTATAAAATGTTCGTTTTATAACTTCAAAATGCACAACTATATTATTTTGAAATCGTTCTCCTGTAAAATTGGTGCTTTTGAGATGTGTCACTTTTCTTGTGCACCGACGAAATATTAAGAGAAACATATACGTTGATACCCTGCATTTTATTTAAGTATGGATGTTAACTTTTGTTGACGTACAAATTTGAAACAGTTGTTTGGTTTTATTAATAAACCAAACATATTTGTACGAGATCTACATTGGTAGGACATAACATGTTAGATTTTTTTATTTTTGCTTTCTAAGTTGAAATTAATAACACAAATAATTAAGCAAAATCGCACGAAAGTTTGTTAATGTGAATTTTTTTTAAAATATCTGTTTATAACATTGAAGAACGAAATTGTAACGGCATAAGAGGCATGTCAAGCCGAGAAATTGCGAACATCTTCGCTGCAGCAAATCCAAATCGTCTTAGTAAGACTACAGTGCTTAAAATGCACGAACATTTTCGCACAACAGGTTATGTGAATGTTACGCATGTAAAACGCGTGAAAAAATATTTGGTTCAAACAGAGCGGGTTGCCGGCCGGGCGGGTCGGGATGGAAAAGTTTCAACACATGGGCACAGTTCATATACAGTTAGCCAGTCCACATATAAATTTAGGGTACACGCGAATGGGAGCAGAGCGCTGGGTGGAAAAGTTTCAACAGATGGGCACAGTTCATATACAGTTAGCCAGTCCCCATAGAAATTTTGGGTACACGCGAATGGGAGCAGAGCGCTGGATGCCAAATTGGTGTATATGGCTGCCTATATACACCAGTCTGGCTTCCTGCGGTCGGTCGGTTACGACTATTTTACTCCAGATGTCGCGAAATCAAGTCTCAGAGAGAGAGTGAGAGAGAGACAATTTCTTTCTCCCTCTATTCCGCGCTTCTCGTTGTATCATATTCCAGATGTTGATTTTTCAATCTTGAAAACACGTTTCTTTTTCTTTTAACGAGCTAAGGATGCGTGTTACATTCATTCATGCGTTTCCTTCTACAATTTTATTTTCTGCGTTATTAGAGAATAGATTTTATGAAATTATATGTGAACGTTGTAAAATTCATTAAGTATTATTAATTTTGTACAAAAAACTTAAAATACAAAACTATTTAACTTTTGATAAAAAGTAAAACAAATACATCAACTTATCATTTTATTAACTAATCAGATCAATCCTATTGATCAGATCAAATCTACTGATCGATGAGGGTTTCTTTTTTAATTAAAGTGGTCATTGCAAAATGCAGTTGTCATTTTTTTTTTAATTTTTGAATTATTACCGTTTGAAGTTTTTAGCCCATTAAGCGCCGTTGATGCATACACGCCACATTATTATTTTTTGATAATTAAGTTACTAAATAAGTTTATTTGATACATTATATTATTTGACCTGAATTGAAAATGTACCAAGAAAAATTTAAAAATTTTGTTATTTAAAGTGTATTATAAATACTTCACAATATTGCAATGTTTTATACGCGTGGCGCATGAAGTAAAATTTCGAGTTTAGAAAAGCCTAATTTGGCTCGGTCGCTCCGCTTCGCTACGCGCCCGAGCCAAATTTTCAGGCTTTTCTAAACTCGAAATTTTACTTCATGCTTAGTCTGGGAGTGGATACACTCGTTCTTAACTTCATATTGCACGTTTTTATATAAAATCGACGAATGCCTGAACATTGACAGCGTATACATTACATTGTTGAGGCACTAATTTTTTGAAAATCCATTATTACTTTAATATAATAATAATAATAAACTATTTATGATTTTTAACTTTTTATTAAATTCAAGTATACATTATGTGTATTTAAAGAAAAAATTCACAGTATGTAATGCAATAAGTCATTCATAGAAATCATAAAAAGAAGTGTAGAATTTTAATTAAAATTAACTTTTAGAGTTAAAATTGCTTGGCCGTTAATGGGTTAAAATAGTTTTAAATATACTATGTGTCCCGTTTCAAGGCGCATTGTATGTTTCATGTAAAGATTTCCAATGTAATTGGAATTTGAGTTTGTATCGCTTATTGAACCAAAACGATTACAATAAAATTAAAATCATTTCTTTACCTACTAGCAGTATTTTCAAGGTATTATTTTTGAGTTCTCCTCAGTTTCATTTGAAATATAGCTTGAAAATAGTGAACGATTATACGAAAATAAAATCGTCAAAACAGTAGTTGCTACGAAAAGTCAGTGTTTGGCATCAAATTTATTAAAACATAAAGCAATAATTCAATTCAACATGAGTGTTTATTCTGCAAAAGAAAAAAATCAGATCCCAAAATGAACTCAGTATATATTTTAATCACGATGCGTATTTTATTAAATGAACCATACTTTTAATAAATATTAACAGTTTCAGAAATTTGTGGTTTTTGCACTGACTACTTTAATTATCCGTTTATTTTGAACGATTGTTACATGATCAACTTATACTTTTCCGATTGAAATTTTAGAAACGCTTATTGTAAGCCATTTGACCAACACCGGCAACACTCAGCGGGCACTAAAATGTTACCTAATTTTTGGATTAAAATTTATGGCATCCGTCATGCGGCTGCATGGGGATAATTTAAAAAAGAATAAGCAGAAATATTTTTCGATATTCTCAATACTTCCCGAGATACACGAAATGTTATATAGAGAAAGTACAAATTATATAAAAATCATGAAACTTTATAATTGAGAATATTATCAAAAACTGCGAAACAAACAAACTTGTTAAATCAAGTAATTAGTCACATTAATAACATTATAAATTTTACTTTTTAATAATTGTTACCGACCTCATGGCCATCTTATTTTGTACGGAAATATACGTTTTAGGGTCCCAGGAATCAGAAACAAGTGTTATCGATAATATTTGAGATAATTGGCTCAAATATTGAAATATGTTCAAAAGTCTCGTTAAGTGATGATAATCAAAAACATTTAGAAAACAACAAGATGTCTTTTAATAGAATAAGTATAATAGATTTTCTCTGAGAAGTGTAATTGCAAAAATTATTGAATACTCTATTTCCAGTTTACAATGTTTTGTATGTCAGGTTAATTCAATTATTTCAATGGTTTTATTCTTAGTCAGATTACATTTACAAAAGGTACCGATGGGATTATGTTACAGACTAAATAGGTAAGTAAAAATAATTCAAAATGATTTAAGAAAACCCGATAAAAAGTGTCTAACTAAAATATCGGTTAGTGAAACACATGATAAGAAATTACCGAATTGGATTCTGCGGATACGGATTAAATGTGACAACAGTAAATAATCTTTTTAAATCCCAAAATATTTATGGTTTTTAGAAGGTTGCGGATTATCTGTAAGTTGCAGTGGTATTGTTCTGGTCGCGCAATACTTGAGGGTATACACCATAATAAAAACTTGGTCGAAAAAATGCCTACAAATAGGTAAAAACAGATAGATCACTTCGAAGAATTTGATTTTTCATCCCTTCTATAAAGCTATCCCCACTAAAATAATAAATTTTGTCCAAAAAGAAAATAGTCAAGGAAAAGAGTTATTTCGATATTCATACACGTTATTCAGAGTGTAAATGGATGAAACGGAACGTAGCATTTTTAATGTTAATTTCTCAAAATTAAAATATTATCTTCCCTAATTATTTCAGGGAAATTGTGATATTCATTTGGTTAGAGTAAAAATATACACACCGAGCTTTGCTTTTTATTGCATTTTTAAAAACCGGAGTGTCATGAAATTAAACAAGCAAATGATGAGGTGTTGATTTGTTGGCTTTTTATTTAAAATATATTCTGTTGATTTTGTGTTACACTTCGATCAATTCTGTATAATTATTACTGAATAAAAAAAACAAAAAAACTGCTTCTAAAATATCGTTAATAAATAAGAAAACAGTTATATGTATATTTAATATAGTTTTTTAATGTTTGTTAGTTTTTTGAATATATGAATGTTTATATGAATCTATATTGCTATGTTTTTAGTTTTGTGTATTCGTAAATAATTTATCTATTTTATTGAAATAATTTCTGTTTTTTTTATTATCAATTCCAATTAAAATACCCATCAAACATTTTTCAAATTGATTTTTTCATTGTAAAAAGATTTTTGTATTTATCTAACTTTTAAATAAAAAATGTTTAATAACATAAATATGTTAAAAATCTATTAATTTTTAAACACGTTTTTATTAAAAATATATATAACAACTAAAAATGTTGGAAATATATTTTACATTTTTCCATTGTAAAATGACTTTGTTTATTTATACAAATTATAAATATTTGAAACAATAATCTATTAATCTAATAATTTTAACAATTTTTTTATTAAAAATATATAAAATAACTAAAAACGTTGAAAATATATTTTAGAATTGTTAATTTCATTGTAAATTTGTTTTTATAAAATATATTTCCGAATTTCATAATTTGGAACACGCTTGAAATCTCAAAATAAAAGAAATATTTTCGAATAGACTTTTCGTGGTGATAATAAATTTTATTATTCGTCTACCACAGTTCATATACAGGAAGTTTTCCGTTAAAGTATACATATTTCAAATTCACCTTATTTTCTTTAAATCTGTAGATATTCGTTGTGTTTTTAAAAGAGTTCAATTTGATGCTTTAAACGAGTGTTTTCCTCTCCCAGACTAAGCATGAAGTCAAATTTCGAGTTTAGAAAAGCCCCGTGAAAAATTGTCTCGGGTCGCGCAGCGACCCGAGACAAATTTTCGGGGCTTTTCTAAACTCGAAATTTTACTTCATGCACCACGCGTATAAAACACTAAAATATTGTGAAATTTAAGTATATTTGAACCTCACGTAAAATCAGTGTTTTGTGCGCGGGGCGCATGAAGTAAAATTTCGAGTTTAGAAAAGACGATGATAAGGGTTCAACCGCCTTGAGTCTTCTTGCGGATCAATTTAATCTTTCGAAAAGTAGTTGCATTAGGACGTTAAAAATGGTATAAATAATAAAGTATAAATCATATAAAATTAAAACTGTGCAGAAATTATTACCACAAGATTACTTGCCAAGAAAATCCTGTTTTCTGATGAGAGTACGTTTGTGTTAAATGGGACAGTAAATAAATAAAGTGGACGCATTTGGGTAAGAGAAAATCCATACAAAATGCAGGAGACGCATTGGGTTGGAATTGTCGGTAACATCTTGGGGCCACTTTTTATTGACGGCAATCTGATTCAAAACAAATACTTTGATCGACTTCAAATGGAAGTGTGTCTAGTCCAGAAGATTTGAGACCTAATGGGCAAATTATTTACCAACAGGACGGAGCCCCAGCTCATAGTGCCACCGTTGTTACCACATTTTTGAATGGCTTCATGCGCCACGCGTATAAAACACTGATTTCAAGTGTGTGTGATTTTTTAAAAATAATGACATACTATAGAATTGATACAACAATTGCGGATGTCAAAATAGCACAAGATATTGCTGTTACTTAATTAACGACAAAAAACATAACCCAAACATCGTGATAACTGTGATAACTTCATCGATAAAAATGGTGATGTGTCCATCATAGTACTTTCCCCCGTAAATTGCGTATTAAAATATTTGTAGCATTATTATTTTCAAAATGTCTTCAACTTTTTGATAACTACAACTTTTATTTGAAACATTTTTCAATTGGATCAACACATACTGACAAAAACCAATGAATAGATAAAAAACACTATTTATTGAATATCTCAAAAACTAAGAGCGCTATGACAAAAAGTGAATCTACAAAAAATCTTTAGTTTTTCATTTCCTACAACTTTTATTTGAAACATTTTTCAATTGTATCGACACATACACTGTCACACACCAATAACTAGATAAAACACACAACTTTTGAAATATCTCAAAAACTAAGAGTGCTATGACAAAAAGTAAGTGAACAATACATCTTCATTTTGTTAATATCTACAACTTTTATTTGAAAGAATTTTTTGTTTGATGAACATTTATTGAAAAAATCTGAAAAAACTGAAAAACGCTAAGAGTAAAGTACCACTTCCGGTTTTCCGATTTTCACCAAAAGCTTTACAGTTCTTCCGATTGTAACAAAAAGCTTAAGTTTCAAGTTTCATCTCGATATCTTTAGCGGTTTTTGCGGGACAGCGCACACAGACACACAGACAGACATTTTTCAAAAATGGTCTTATTCGACTCAGGGGACCTCAAAACGGATATTTCCGCTAAAATTTTTGATTCGAAAATTTTCACGAAAACAATACTTTCCCTTTGTATTACATACGGGGGAAAGTAAAAATCTAGTAATGGTTACATACATGTCAAAAAATCAATCAATTCACATGACATCCCACTGAGCAAAAAACAAACAAATAACGTTATTTCAACATTGTAGCAACCTTACACGTTGTTTTAATGTTGATGAAACATTACTTAAATGTGTTTCCTAAGTGGGATTGATGTTTCCCACTGAGCAAACATATTAAATTAATGTTTTAATTGAAGTTTATGAAACCGGACATTAATCATTATTGTATTTTCAAACTCTATTAGTAATGCATTTAATAATTTGTTGCTACTTACTTGACTAGTTTCCATATATTCCTCG
Organism: Philonthus cognatus; assembly: GCA_932526585.2. Classification (NCBI taxonomy): domain Eukaryota; kingdom Metazoa; phylum Arthropoda; class Insecta; order Coleoptera; family Staphylinidae; genus Philonthus; species Philonthus cognatus. The sequence continues at coordinate 83,737,484 of OW052244.1, read as the reverse complement.
AGATATTCGTAATCCTATTCCCGCCCAAATACAAATACTTAATCGTCGTGAAAGTCAAAATCTGCTCGGGAAAATGCGTCAAATGATTCCCGCTCAAATTCAACTCCCTCAAATGGCTCGCCGTGAACGATTTCGGCAAAGACTCGTTGGTGAGACTGTTGTTCTTCGCGATCAGCGTGGTGAGCGCGCAATGCTGAAAAACATCCGGAAGCTGCCTCAACCCGTTCGAACTGATATCCAGCGACTTCAGGTTAGCGAACCTGCATATATTCTCCGGAAAAACCTCCAGGTGGTTGTACCTGAGCACCAGCACCTCGACATCTTCGGTCGACTTCCTCTCGTCCTCGCAAAACTCCAATAAGTTATGATCCAGAGTCGGCTGGTCCAGCTCGCACCTGGCGAAATCCAGGATTCTGTAGGTGTTCTCGCCGTCACTGCTGTCCGATGTGTATTGCACGGTTTCCATTTTTGATGTTGCTGCCGTGCGTGTCTTTGGCCGCGTTTTATTACGAGCTCGTCGGCCTCAGCGCGCTATCACCTCTCTCAGCGCGCCGCGATGGAATGCGCCCACAAACACGAATTACAAAACGAGATAAACTCCCATATTGTTGAACTGAACTCTGACCGTCCTCGAGTGCGAAGATAACTCGTAACACTTTCCTCCTCCTCTCCCTTTTGAAATTATCTGGAAACAGCGTGGATTTATACTCAGCACAATCCCCCCCTCCTTAATTAAAAAATATCTGAATTTATAACAGCGTGATTCTGCATATTTTCATATCTTCATCGTCTGTTTTTCAAGATTAAAAATTGACATTATCATGACTTGCTTAAGCGGTTTATTCGAGTTTTTTTTATTTTTGAAAATTCGGCGCAGTTTAATTAATCTAAATTTCGCAAATTGTTATCAAAATTCGTTTCTGCTTATCTACAAGAAGATATACTGTATTGTACATGATATGTTTATTGCACTTTCTCCCGCAGCGCGTCTTTGTACATATAAAATACTACATATTCTAAACCAACTTGAAACATATTTACACAAATTTAAATAAACGCTTTCGGCCATAGATTATTTATCAACATGTTTCATGGAATTCGCTGTTCTTGGTTTGGAAATTTCCATTTATTATTTTAGTGCGTTTTATCAACCGCCAAGAAAAACATTAGAGTACCCACTGAGCAAAAAACAAACAAATAACATTATGTCAACATTGTAGCAACATTAAACGTTGTTTTAATGTTGATAAAACATTACTTTAATGTGTTTACTCAGTGGGTATTCCCACTGAACACGGAAACATTTTAATAATTGCACGAATATTGAACATTATACTAAAATAAAACATTGTATTACAATTATTACAACAAAGTTTTAGCAACGTTAGAAAAATCGTATAAACGTTTTCTGTGCAATATTGATTTATATACATTACCTAAATGTTAGAAATGATACTAAAATTCAACATTGTTTGATAACGTTTCAAAAATATTGCGGCAAAGTAACACAACGTTATATATTCATTACAATTTGACTTTTATGCAATATTGTATTGTAAACATTGGATATATATTAAAAATGTTTGCATTTTTAACACCCACTGAGCAAAACACCAACAAATAACGTTATATCAACATTATAAGCAACATTAAATGTTATATTAATGTTGATGAAACTTATCATATGTTGCTGTTATATTCCCCCGAACTCTTCTCCATGCTTGTATGAAAACTATTGTAAAGCGTTTGAAAAAATATCAACAGATTATCCTGATTACAAAATCATTATTATGGGTGACTTCAATTTGCCTAATATTACTTGGGTCAATGACTGCGATAGCTACGGCTTAACTCCAACGAACGTGTCTTCTCCTATTGAGATTATTTTCTGTGATAGCGTAAGCTCTATTTGTATGAATCAATTTAATTCTATAACAAATGTTAAGGCTCCATAGTACGCGTTGTTCCATAGCGAAAATCCATATAAAACATGCTGCCGTATTCCGGCTGTAATTTCGTTATTTACACACCGATTTATTTCATCTTTTCAAAATAAGGAAATAAAGGATATATAGACACATCTACTGTCTTGATTTTTTCTTAATAACTTTCATTTGATTACAATAAAATGACAAAAAAATGGCATTACTTGTGATGCTTTTTAAGTGTACAATTTAATTTTTTTGAAATAATTAAACAGTATAAAGGTAGTTTCTTCTTTCTACTGATTATTGGTTTTTATTAGAACACAAAACATGCTCTGTGCGAAATTTAAGAGATGTTCTTCTGACCCCTGTAAATCGCAAAAATACAGCCCGTAAAGTGCCGCTGTCTGTTGCATTTTACTCGATGCTCTTGGCGTTTTCTGTAAAATTACAGAAATCATGCAGTGATATTATTACTATCCATTCGACACATTTTCGGCTCAGATTTTGTTTGATTGTGTTAGTTGTGGTGTTATTGGAAGATTGCGCGCGTAAGTATTTTTGAATTTTTTTTATTTATGCGTATATGCGTTCGATAAAATCTATTTAAGTCACTTCAAAGTTTAAATGCATTAAAATAATGTTGTTACTTTTAAATAATCATAACTATAATTTTTCATAATCGATTATATCATACTTAGCGAAATATTATAGAGGAATATGTGTTTAATAAATCCTGTAAAAATGGTATTGATATATTAGGTGAATGCGATGTAATAAATCATTAAATCTTATCCACTTTTCACGCGTAGTTCGCGTTCTCAAATTGATCAATTCTAAACATTAATTGCACAAAAGTGATGCGTCCAAAAAATTCAAACATTTGACACTTTATGAGTTTTGGAGTATCTAGAATGTAATAGTATTTTTTTTGTTCGTCAATTTTCACTTTAATTTTTCCTTCCCCCACTACCGCTGGTGCGTTCGCTTGGATCGGCCACACTGTGCGGCGGAGGCGACTGACGAGTTGGTCCCCTCAGCTCACCGCCCCCGCCACCGTTCGGCTCGTCTTATGCTGCAGTGCGGCGGGCGCTCCACATATTTAGTTTGAATAGTATAATACAAGAGCGCTATGATTTGCGTGGCGATGCATCGAACTACTACCCACCACCGTTGCCCCGCAGGAGAAACTGTTTGGCAAGGCACTACAGGCCCTTAATGATGTGCTAGATCTGTGCCTCTCCAATTATGATCACTTAACAGTTAATAAATGCCTACCAATAATTTTACCTGATTGTCATCATCCACCACTAATTATCGATGTATTAGTAGATCATGTTCATCTTGAAACTTATTATCAATTTAAGCCAGATTTCAGTAGAGCCAATTTTGATAATATTAATAACTTTTTATCAAGTGTCGATTGGTCCTGTTTATATGATTGTTCAGATATTAACAAGGCAACTCAAATCTTTTATGACATTACCTTGTATTTGACCTCTACGTACCAAAGAAACGCACAAGACACGATTTTTATCCGAGCTGGTTCTCAAGTAAGTTGATCAATTTATTAAAATCTAAAAAGGAATCCCACAAAAAGTGGAAACTTTCTTCCGCTATTTCAGACTACAACTCCTTTACAAATCTTAGAAGGATTTGCAAAACTGAAATTAATTTGTGTTATAGACAGTATTTAAATAATATTGAACAATCTATTCCCTACAATATAAAGGCTTTCTGGTCCTTCGTTCATCAAAAGAACAAGTCTTCGGGAATTCCCTTAATGATGTCCCTCAACGAAATTAGTGTATCGTCAGGTCAAGATATTGCAAACCTATTCGCTACTTACTTTTCTTCAGTTTATAAAGTAGAATCTGTAATAGCATCGGACTTTAAGTCTAACATATCAACTAATCTGAACAACATATGTTTAACGGCTGATCAAGGTTTATTTGAACTCTCTCGGTTAAACGTCACTGTAGGTCCAGGCCCTGATAACATACCTTCTATATTTCTACGTAATTGTAGTAATTCACTTTATATTCCACTACACCAATTATTTTCGTTGTCGTTAAGCTCTGGTATCTTTCCTAATATATGGAAATCTGCCATTATAACTCCAATTCACAAATCAGGCGCGAAATTTAATGTGAAACACTACAGACCAATTTCCATATTGTCAGTCATACCGAAAATATTTGAAAAACTACTATATAATCAGTTATTCAGTCCTTTTAAAAACATTATTAGCGATAATCAACACGGGTTTTATACTAGTCGTTCTACGCAAACAAATCTTCTTATTTACACTGATTATATAATCCGTGCTTTCGAAAGCGGAGCTGAAGTCCATTCTATTTATACGGACTTCAGCAAAGCTTTTGATTGTGTCAATCATTCAATATTATTGCATAAACTGCATGCTTAAGGTGTAGGTGATTCATTACTGAAATGGCTTGGATCTTATTTAACTAGGAGAGTTCAATACGTCAAAATCAATGGGTACATTTCTAATGAAATATGGGCAACATCAGGGGTTCCGCAGGGCTCTCACTTAGGACCGCTTCTGTTCTCAATCTTCATAAATGATCTATCCGATATACTTACTTGTCCACACTTATTATTCGCGAATGATCTCAAGATATTCCTCCAAATAAACAACATCAATGATTGCTCAATCATTGAACATAATCTGTTATTAATACAATGCTGGTGCACAAATGATGATATGGCACTAAATATAAGTAAATGTCAGTTTATGCCGTTTTCACGCTGTAAAGTACCAACATATTTTAATTATCATTTGAATGATACCTCTCTCTGCAGAGTAGATAGTATCCGGGACCTTGGAGTGCTGTTGGACTCTAAACTGTCTTACAGGCTACATATTGACTACATAGTGAACAAGGCTAATAAAATGCTAGGGTTTATTAAACGATCTACAACTGATTTTATTAATGTACGTGCTCTTGTGATTTTGTATAATGCACTAGTCAGATCACACCTGGATTATTGCTGCCTTATTTGGTCACCATCCTTCAAAACGCATGTAGACAGATTAGAGTCTATACAATACAAATTTTCCAAGGTCTTAGCATATAAGTTGAGCTTTGTTGGCATATATCTTACGCCCCAGCAATCCTGTCAATATGTTGGTCTTACTGAATTGCACATTCGAAGGAAGGGAATGGACATAACATTTATGTACAAATTACTTAATGGGATGATAAATTGCATAAATCTGCATAATTTGATTAACCTCAATGTGCAGGGTCGAGCTTTAAGATCGAATGATCTTCTACATATAGGTCACTATAGAACCACGTACGGTATGAACAGTCCCATGCCACGGATCGCCAGGCATGTTAACAGTGTCGCATTATCGCTCGATTTTTTTGGAAACTCCCTCAACACTTTCAAGGCACACTTAATGCACTTAATTTAATTTAATTTAATCTGTTCTCGTTATAAAAGAAATATTGTATGTTATTTATTGTATTAAGTATGTAGGTGTCTTTATTTTTGTTTTAATTGTAATATTTTAAAAATCTGTATTTTATCTTCAAAAAGGCTTGACCGTCTATATGTATAAATAAATAAATTACTTAATGAGTTTGTTCAGTGGGCATTGTATAATTGTTGAAACTGTTGCTGTAATGCAGCATCGTGGTTTACACACTTCATGGACATTGAACATACAGAGAGTTTTTCATTCAAGTAAACATGTCACAATTATATGCTGTAAATCTTCAGATATTCGTTGTTTTTTTTTAAGAGTTCAACTGAAAGCTTTAGACGAGTGTTTTCCACTCCCAGAGTAAGCATGAAGTAAAATTTCGAGTTTAGAAAAGCCCCGTGAAAATTTGTCGAGGGTCGCGTAGCGACCCGAGACAAATTTTCTGGGCTTTTCTAAACTCGAAATTTTACTTCATGCGCCACGCGTATAAGACGCTAATTTCAATTGAAGTTCATGCACTTAACAATATTAACAATATTTTAATGTTTTCAGAGTTTAAGGGTCCTAGGTACTTACCCACTGAGCAAATCCATTTAAATGTTTCATCAACATTAAAACAACGTTTAATGTTGCTACAATGTTGATATAACGTTATTTGTTTGTTTTTTACTCAGTGGGTAGGTTCCAGATTACTGTCTTCCCTAGACTATACATTACTTTTTGTAAGACAGTTTTTTTCTTATTTTCTTGTTTCCAATGCATGTTTGTATTTTTTGACCCATTTAAACCCAGAAATGATTTTGCGTTAAGATTACGAGAGAAACATTCCTATAGCGTTTACTTAATTGCTGCACATCGCCCACTGAGCAAACACAATAAAGTAATGTTTCATCAACATTAAGGGGGTCTTCCGGTATATTTTTTTAAAAAAAATCGATTTTTTTTATATGAAATCAAAGCTAAACATGTCTAGAATATGTGGGTAAAAGGATATTTCGATCCGGCAAATATTTACGTCGCTACAGGCCTTTGAATGCATCGCCGTCCCGAGCTGTATGGGTCGCGCAGATATAACTTTAATCTCGAATTTCATAAATTTTGATGAGTATGAGTTTTTTGGTCCGCCATATTGGATCCGCCATTTTGAATATTTCAAATTTGACCTCAGATTCGTATTCAGCGACCCCGAAAACCTAGGTATTGACTACTGTTTGCGAATTTTCCGCCGAATACTTTGAATTACACAGAAAAAATATTTCGCAAACTTTAAACGCGTTTTTCTCGAAACTACATTTACAAAACTGCGAACATTCTAGCGTTTGAACGGTTCAACCAATTGACTTCGTTCTTTGTTCCGTTATTGAAAACACTTTTCTTCGTGGAATGAACTAACCTCCCGGTGCAATTTGCAATTTTAAAGATTTTTTACAGCCTGTCAAAGTCAAAAAATCGACCGAAAAACACTACTTTTTTTCAAATGCCCGCCATTTTGTCAAATTTTGAGTTTTTTCAAAATTTCGTAGTTCATTCCATTCTCTGAACTATACTCTTCAAGAAACTGAGCTGATTTTGTTTCTAGGTGACGAATAGCGACCCCTAGGCTGCTCGCAGTTTTGGAACATTTCCTCCGGGCAGCCGTCATATTGGACGCCATTTTGATTTTTTCGACTCGACAAAAATCCCAATTGTAGAGCAAGGATGAATAAGGATTTTAAATAAAACCCAGGTCTCTAACTCTTACCAGTTCCCTTGAAAAAAATTCCAAAGTTTGGCTCAATTATACCGGAAGACCCCCTTAAAACAACGTTTAATGTTGCTACAATGTTGATACAACGATTTTGTTTGTTTTTCGCTCAGTAGGCGGGTTGTATACAATACGGATTCTATACATTTATCGTAAACAACTTAACATACATACATTCGTATGTTGGGTTGCATACAAATAAGAGTAATCGTTCGTGTTGCATAGGCGTTGCTTTGTCAACGGTGCAGCAACATTTTTCTTTGAACGTTAGCATGCAACGTACCTGCAGGTGGACATTCAGCGTTTTTTCAACATTCATGCAACTTAAAACGCAACGTTTCGTGTTGCGCGGTAACATTGATGCAGCGTGTCATGCAACGTTTCTTTAATCAGTGGGATAAATAAAGGATTATTATTGAATACGTACCTCTTAATAAAGTAACTCCCAAACTGGAACCATCGTTAGATTAAATGCAGTTTTTTTCCTTTTAAGTATACCCTACATTTGAAAATTGCTCGAGACGCTAGAATTTTGAAAGATTTGGTTAGACGAAATGAACATTTGTCAAATTTATTATCATGAGCAGTAAAATTTTAAACTTCACAATACGCCTTGGGCAGCTTGGTGGTGTAGTGATTAGAGTGTTGTACTGCCACGCCACGGACCGGGGTTCAAATACCGGCCTAACAAGTTGTCTGCATTTATATAGGTTAGGATAAAAATGCCAAACACTCCGTCTTCTCGGATATGACGTTAAATGCATGTAGGACCCGTGTACTGCCTGGATGTTGCGTGCACGTTAAAGATCCCTACCGGTGGGTTGGAACTCCCACCGGGTTCGGCAAAATTCCCGGATAGCTGTAGACCTAATCTCCGGCGTCATGATTGGCCTTAGCAGCGGAAATAGATGACGTAAAACCCAAAATAAAAAAAAATACGCCTGGTCTCTAACGCCCGACGCGCCCTCGTGCGGCCAAAGCTGTAAGTTGTTGACTGGGAGTCACGTTGACAGGCGCAAGCGGTTCGCATGCCGCACAGCTGTGAAACGCGTGTTTTTGTTATTAATAAGCGACGAAATGAGCAGGAAATCGGAAAGAAAAGTGTGTTGCGTGCCTGGCTGTCCCAACGCGCTGTTGAAAAATGTTGGTTTGACATTTTATACGTTCCCGAATCATGATTATGAAGTACAGCAGAAGAAGTTGTGGATTGCGCGTGTACGACGAGAAGGGTAAGTAATAATGTTAACATTCCTATTTCACCTGAATAGAACTATTCAATCAATCTGCACTATTAAAATGAAAACAAACCTCATGTTGCCAGCAGCATTCCTAACCTATAAAAGTAACAGTGATAATGCTTGGAGAAAAATAATTTGAATGCAACAATGCGAATAAAAAGTCATCTTTATATTAAAGTGTCTTTATTTCAGAGATGAAAATGGACCCTGGGTGCCAACGAAGCACACAAGAATTTGCGCTGAACACTTTGTTGACTGTGTGAAATCAAATAATCCCACAGAGGAAAATTTTAACCCGCAATCTTCCCATGGAAACCGGCAAAGGAATTCTGTGAAGCTCGCAGACAGAGACTTGCCCTTCGCAACGAGAAGAAAAGTGTGAACTCGGCCCGTAATTCTGAAGGTACAACTTTAATTGAATGTGTTCATCAATAATTATTGCATAACCTTGCATGTAGTATTTCTGTTTAATTTCTTTGAGCAATATAAGTTACAAATTACATTTATATTTACGTTTACATTTGTTTATAGAACTAGCCGAATCAGTCGAATCATCTGAGCACCAGGAGTTTCCCGCAAAACAACTCCCATGATGTCATTGAAATCATCATTTTGGATTTCTTTGACGTCGCTGACGTGGAAGCTATGTAGCAATTTTCGCCCTTTATTTAAGCTTTTCTCGCGAAATATAGATAAATCGACAGCTCGAAATCCGCACTGCACAATATTTGGCATGTTTTGCCGTCAAAACGGTATGTGTTTGGGGGGGTTTTTAAACTTTCCGGAAACGGTCGAGATAACGAGCCTCTCAGAGGAGAGTACGGAATATTTCCGCCCTGTAAACAGACAGACTGACCCAGGCGAGATTGATTGTGGCAAAAGGAACCCACACTCACCTGATTTAGCTTCTGTGACGTGCGCAACGTAGGCGGAAGGGTTGTAAGGTGCGCGCGTTTGCCCCACGTTTTGATCGGGTCCAGAGGTTTCTGGCAGGCGATCACTGATCACTACACATGCGGCTGATCACTAATAAAGTTAATAATGCATTCTACAAAAACTATCGACCTCACTAATACTCAGATGCCCTTTACAGTCCCCAACAATAACATAAAGAGCGTCAAGCCTTCATTACTTGACTTCCAAAAAGACGATCACATTAGTCACACGAGTTTCACGTCCACCATCTTCCGTGACTTCTTTGCGACTCTCACTCACGCGCCCGCTGCGCATAAGTGTGGGGTGATGGGGGTAAACAAAAAAGGGTTTAGAAATAAATTGGGAATTTGAGCCAATCTGTCTTCCCATTCAATATCTCTACCGAACAGTATGTAACGATGTAAAACCACGATCTGCCGTAACAGGTTTAATCACGACATTTAAACGGCCCCAGTCAACAACTTAGCGGCGCTGCCGCCAGAGCGGCGCTCTAGTCGCGCGGCGAGGAAGAGACCAGGCGTATATTTTAGTGTTTTAAATACGTGACGCATGATGTAAAATTTCAAGTTTAGAAAAGCCTGAATTTGGATTTAGATGTTACGCGTCTCCAAACGTTTAGGCTTTTCTAAACTCGAAATTTTACTTTATACTTAATCAAGGGTTGTAAACACTCGTTAGAAGCTGCAAATTATAAGAAAAACAAACGCCTGAAAGTTTGTAGCGTATACAGGGGGATATGTATACTTAAAAGACAATTCTCTGTATAATTAACAGACTGGTGATTGACAATTGATTTTTCGTAATGTTGACAAAAATTGTTTGCATCTTTTTGTGTCGAGTAGGAAAAAAAAAGGAACTTATAATCACCTTTAAACTGACGCACAACGGTCTGAACCTACCAATATTCGACAAACCTTACAGTTTTTTATTTTGTGAGATATCAGTTTGAAATTTGGTATGCTTGTACTAAACACAAATTGGAGGTTACAGATCTTCCATAAACCTTATTTGCACTTCCGGTTTCGCCGGAAATGACATCACCCACTGAGCAAAAAACAAACAAATAACGTTATATCAACATTGTAGCAACATTAAACGTTGTTTTAATGTTGATGAAACATTACTTAAATGGATTTGCTCAGTGGGCAATTTCCATAAAAATGGTGATGTGCCCATCATAGCACTTTCCCCGTTAAATATATAATGATTTAAAATATCAACAATACAGAAAACTTGCTCAAACTAAATTTATTCTAACAAGTAAAATTCAAATTCAAAACTATTTGAATTCGAGAAAATAAGCTTACGCTTCTTATAGTTTGCACACTTTAAACATAATATATAAAATTACGAAAAAACTATTCGTGAAAATGCAAACAATGTCTTAATTAATAAGACAACTTAAGACTTGCACGGGAAGTAGTTGTTTCAATGGATATTTATCGTCTTAAGTTGTCTTATTAATTAAGATATTGTTTGCATTTTCACGAATAGTTTTTTCGTAATTTTATATATTATATTAAATTTATTCTACTTTTATTATTCCAAAACTATTCACAGAAAAAGTAATTCTTGCATTTTTTTGCTACATCAAGGTAAATATTGATCATCATCACATCTAAGCGTTATATATTTTTAACTTTACTGTAAATCAGTGTTTTATACGTGTGGCGCATGAAGTAAAATTTCGAGTTTAGAAAAGCCCCGTGAAAATTTGTCTCGGGTCGCTGCGCGACCCTCGACAAATTTTCTACGCGGGGCTTTTCTAAACTCGAAATTTTACTTCATGCTTAGCCTGGGAGTGGAAAACACTCGTTACTTTAAAGGGGGGTGCCCGGACCCCCCTCTAGATACCAAAAAATCATACATTTAAAATTGTTGCAGGCAAGTTTTCACCAAAATTAAAATAAACAATTAATTATCTAACGATTACAAAATAAAATGTTCATAACTAAGGAAATTATCTGCTTGAAAATTGATAAAAAGCTGTCAATATTTATAAATAGAATTAGTATGTAAAATCACCTCAAAAAATTCAGCACAGTTTGTCAATATGAAATAATATCAAACATTTTTATTGCAATTGATTTTTTGAGATTTTTTGTTTTCTTTCCTATTTTGAAGTTTTTTTATTTTCTTAGAAAAATAAATAAACATTTATTTTTCTAAGAAAATACTGAAAACTGAATAAAATTAGAATTGATTTTTATTTGAAATTGTTAACTTAAACAAAAAACGTTATTATTACATCAATAACGTTTTTTTTTAAGTTAACAATTTCAAATAAGAATAATAATTTTGCTTCTTTTAAAACTTCACTTATTCCCAATTTTTTTAATATTTTTTTTTAGTTTTCTTTATGTTGAAATCACTTTTTGGGTGAAAACCTTAAACTAGAAGTGGATGTTTACTCTTAGCGTGTTCTTCGTATCTCGTAAATTATTAACATTGTTGAAAACTGTTTCAAATAATAATAATAAAAACTATTATACAGGGTGTCCGTATTTCGACAGAATGTATGGGGATCTTCGTTATTTGAAGAGATAGAGAGTCGGTTAAATTGGGCAAAGTTGCGTATTTTAGAGCCCACTAATAATCTGAAAACAAATTTAAAATATTTTCGCTTGTTTTTGAGATATCACAAAATAACTGGTTTTTTGAAATTTTGTTTTTATTTATTTATTCAAAATCTACTGAACCTAGACATTTATACCTTTGACAGGCACTTTTTAATGAGGAATACTTTATTTTAAGATAACTACAATATTTACCCGGGAACCATAGCCAACTTTTGTATTTCTTACTAAAATTATTACTAAAATTCTCAATTCTAATCGTGAACTTTGAAAATAATAAATAATATAATAAAAGTATTAAATTCTGCGACTTCAGTAACTGGAATGCAATAGTTAGCTATCCTATAAACTAAGGTTTTGTCGCCGCCCAGACCACAGTGCGACGTATTGTATTTAATTTTCAATAGTAATATATTAAGTGCATTAAAAATGATCGAAAATTTTGCACGAAAAGCCGTTGCCTAGAAACTGCATGAGTCCATTTTGATTGTGATTTGACAAAAAGTCAACTTTTTCAGTCAAATCAAAATGAACGAATGTAGTTTCTTAAAGGCAACGAGCTTTGAGTACTAAATTTCAGAGCATTTTTAATGCACGAAATGTATTTAATAGACTATTTCCTGAAAAATACGATTTTTAATCAAGTTGACGTATTATTTAAAATATTAATTATCAATCAGTGTCACTTAATGTGTCAACATGAATCGCTTCGGAAGTTTTTCTTCGAAAGATATATCGAAAAATATCGAGAAAAATTCATCCGAAAATACAAGAAAGAGTAAAGAGTTCGTTTGGAGACAATTTATGACATTCTGTGATGAAGAAAATACGAGTTAGATCAAAAAAACGATTAATTTTGAAAGATTGAGAGAAATTGATTGATACCTGACATGTGACGTCACAACAGTGCAATTTTCGCTGTAATTTTTCGTAGAATTTTCACCTACTATGCAATTTTCGCTGAAATTTAATTGTGATTGGGCAATGAAAATGAATTCTCGTAATATGATTGGTAGACATTTTTTGAAGGAAATAGTCATTTATATTTACTGTTGCTTTTTATGTTTCATTTTGTTTTTAATATTATATAACCCGCAATACAATAATATCTATAAATATAGATCAATCGTTTGTTTAACCTCTATTATTTGGGGAAAATGAAAATAGTGCGCTTAAACAATACTCGATTTGTATTTAAACACTAATTGGGATGATTTTAATTGCTCGGTCGATACCCTTTTGAGTACTACAAAACAAACACAGATAACTTAATTATAATTACGTAATATTCTAATCCGTTATCAATTGCAAATAATTATCTGATTGCGAAAATTTAATATTTTGTACGTCAATTTGTCTGGACATTAATTTGAGATATACACAGTAATTTCTTAAAATGTAGTTTCTGTGAAATCAGAGACTCGAATAAATAAAATGTATATATTAGGAGGACCGGGAAGTAATGTCGTTTTTTTACATTAAATTCAAACAGCAACATTTTTATCGATATTTTAATTTAACCAATAATCTCCTTTTGCCATCTACTGTGCAAGTTTTCAATCCCGGATCGATAAAAATCACCAGGTTTCTCATAATAAAAAATGCTGTAGCGATCGAAACAAGTTGAAATCAGATGGCGCAATATCAGGTGAGTATGGTGGATGCAGCAATACTTCCCATCCTAGTTCATTAATTTTTTCTAGGGTTCGTCTTGCGCAGTGCGGTCTTGCATTGTGTTGCCAAATTACAAACAAAATTACTTTTTAATTAATGATTGATGCACTCTATCCAATTGTTCACAATAAAGGTCTGCATTAACAGTTCGACCGGGTTTTAGCACTTCAAAATGAACAACCCCACGAGTATTCCACCAAACACACAAAAACGTCTTTTTGGGGTGTAAACCTGGTTTTGCTGTAGCAATTCATTCACTGGTTAATGTTTTTGTTATTGAACATAAACGACTAATTATAAATATATCTATTAAATTAATTATTTAATTATTAAAACTGATTAATGGTAAAACTTTTACCTTTGCGGTTGTAGAAAATATTTTGTTTGTATTTTGTAAGACAAAACAGTATGTTTTCCGACGCATTCGAATTAATTTTTAGTCTCGACCTGCGGTCTGGAGTAAAAATGCATTCTCTATGCGTCATAAAAACACTGATTTTCTGCACATAATACAAAAATATCATTTGTACACTCCCATAATAATCCTGACAGATATTTGAATTTAAACGCGTTTAATGCACTGCCATTCAAAATCGGTGTAGCCAACATTAAAAGGAGTGCTTACGTAATTTCATAATTTGAAAAATTAAAACAAAATCTAGTTTCTGTTCAATCAAACTATGAAATAAATAAAATGTATACAATTCTTTTTATCCACTTTCATAAAAATCGCAACAGAAATTTGAATTTAAACGCGTTTGATGCACCGCTGTTAAAAATCCAAATAGCCAACATTAAAACAAAACTTTACATAACTAATTAAATCCTAATTTAAATTGCAGTTATTAAAAATGCTGTAATTTATTAATATAATTCATGTTAATAAAATGTTCATTTATAAAATATTCTATCTTTGGGGATGATAATTTTTTTGATGTACCAATTTTGCAATACGTATAAAATGACGTAACTTCGTAATTTCCTAATTTGAAAAATAAAGCTTGGAGCGTCCACTAATGAAATTTTAATTTAAATTGTAATTATCAAAAATGATGTAATTTATGAATTCAATTCATGCTAATGAAATGTTCCTTTTTAAAATATATCTTTTGTGATAATCATGTTTTCGTTATACCTAATATGCGGTACGTATAAAACAACAACTTGGTAATTTCATAATTTAAAAAATAAAAACTTCCGCTAATTATATCTTAATTGAAATTGTAATGAATAAACATGCTGTAATTAATGAATTCAATTCATGCTTATAAAAGTTTCCTTTATATAAAATATCTATAATATCTTTTGCCATAAGTATAATTATTTTTTCGATATACCTATTTTGCGATACTTATAAAAGGAACTGTCAAACCCAATTTGTTTTGATTGAAAAAGGGGGCCGAAAAGAAGAAGATTTGCATGATTTAACGGACTCCAAAAGAAGAAAACAGACGCGCAGAATGGAGATTTACAAGCTGTCCCCCTTGATAAAGCACACTTCGCAAATTGAGTGCATTGCTTCGTATGGTAAGTTTATCTAATTCAAGTATTTTTGCATATAACCGAAGTATTCTTTCGAATACTTGTTTCTTATAACAAAATTCTAATAACAGCAATATAAATAATGCTTACTGAAGCTGGTCGGTAGTTGCCAATGCCAATAAATCAGTAGAAGAAGTAGAAATAGTGCAAGTTTTAAGGCCAGTTCACAATCAAAACAGAAACGAGAAATAGCACTAGAACAAGAAGCAAGTTGAATATAGGGTTTACGTATTAGCATGCATAACACGAACGTGGTCTCTGGCCCGAGAACAAGAAGGTGCTCGATTGTGCATGTTAACATGTAAACCCTACAATTCAACTCACTTCCTGTCCTGGTTCCCATTCCAATTGTCATTTCCGTTTTGATTGTGAATCGGTCTTTAATGCTAGAGCTGGAGCTCTACACGGGCCGGGGCGGGGCTCGAATTTTTTTCAACGGACCGGGCCGAGCTTGCAATACAAAATATGTGAACAAGCCGGGCCGGGCCTGACAATTTTTTTTAAAGTTTGTTTTTGTTTTTAATTGAAAACTATATCTATAACCAAGTAAATATATATTGACAAGTGTGACAAATCTTTATAAACTAGAAAAAATGTTGAACTATTTAGACTAAAATATTGACGGGGCCAGGCCGGGCCGAGTCTATTCTATTAGTATTTCATGACCGGGCCGGGCCTTCCAAAATTAGCTAGGGCTGGACCGAAGAAAATCGGCCCTTACAGGGCTCTAACTCATGCGATTTCTTGGAATATTTTGATTAGGTCAATTTTATCTCTTGGTTTATTTTAAGTACTCTAGAGTTGCAACTTGTAGATTAGATGATTTACTATCAAAAGCTTTAAGAGTATTACGATTACGATTACTCACACCGGGAGAGATATTTAACACATTTTTGCTACATCCATTGATCCAGATGGAATCTTTTATTACTCAGGCCTCAAATAAATTACATGCAAGTATTAATTACAGATGATTATTTCCTTTTGGGCATGCGGCAAGGGCATTTGCTCATGTACAACCTTGTCAGAACATCTGACGATAAAGCAGACGTACAGTTGATGCGTTACAACAAGAATTTCAGCAAGAAACCGATACTGCAATTAGAGGTGATGCCCGAACATAACGCACTAATTATTTTAACAGGTTAGCTAAGATATTAAAGGATGAAAACAATTGAATTAATTGACAAAAAAAATATATTTTTTTAGATAACATCGTACAAGTGCACGATTTACACTTGGTAAACTTCCCGATGATTACCAGTTTGTCTAGATCGAGAGGGGCCACGCTTTTCTCTCTCGACACATCGGTATGTATTTCAGCATCATCATGAAGAGCAATATTTTTTTTAAATACAATATTCTCGTCTTTCAATAATAATTTTTAGATAAGCAACAATGAAAGTGTGTATAGATTAGCAATTGTTGTAAAACGTAAGTTGCAATTGTACATTTGGAAAGACAGGGAAGAGGGTTTTAAGAAATTAGATGAGGACATTAACTTACTCGAAATACCAAAATCTATCGCTTGGTGTCAGGACACAATTGTCATTGGTTGTAAAGGGGAATATTATTGCTGTCAAGTAAGTTTTTATAACTTGACTAACATTAACGTAATAATAATCTCAATTTGGAAATATTGCAATAGAAATACTAATTTCAGCATCTGTATTGCAATATTTCCAAATTTTTGTATTCTGTATTGAAATCTCTATTTTACAGTATACAACGTGGAACAAAATGATCTAACCTCAAAACATAAATTATAATCATTTTCAATTTGATTGTTTGATGACAATTATTGACAGGACTAGTTAATTCAAAAAGAGTATAGCAGCACAGCAAAAATTACATGTGAAAAATTCCAAATGTAACTTAATGAAAATCATTTTGTTCCACCTTCTACAATATAAATGGAGATTTCTTTCTGTAAATAAATGAATACAATTGTGTTATATTTATAGTTGAAAGATAAAGTTCCCGTTGAATTATTTCCGACCAGCAGCAATCGTTCCACCGAACCTTTTGTCGTTAAAACATCTGAAAACACTTTCTCTCTAGTCCGTGAAAATCAAACTGTTTTAATAAACAGCGAAGGTGCCGCTGAAAAATCGAAACTCTTAAAATGGTCGGATGTTCCGACAGCACTTGTTTGGGACGATCTGTATTGTTTGGCTCTGGTTGGGGATACAATTGAGGTTCAGACTATCGAATCCGGGGGATTATTACAAACGATTCCCGAAGTGCCAAAAGCAAGGTTTATTTCCTGGGCGCAACAGGGTGTGCTTTATGCGTCCTCGATCAGTCAAGTTTGGGTGATGCAAATCGTCGATGTCGCCCTGCAGAGAAAGATGCTGTTGGAGAATAAACAGTTTCAGTTGGCGTTGAAAATAACGGTCAGTTTCTTTTCCTTAAATATGTAATTTTGAATGTTGAAGATTATGTTTGGAGTTACTAGGACCCTTTACACGTAGAGTCTTTCATACGATTGAATGATTGAAAGCGTGGCACGCCGGCTAAAAGATGTACTTTTTCAACCCCACTTTTGCGTTGAGAATTAAGCGCCCCGGTTTTGCATCGACGCAATTGTCGACTCTTGAGTGGCATGTGACGTTTCCATTATGTTGCCGTTCATTCGTTCACGCAAAACCGGGATGCGAAATTAAATGCACTTGACTCTTTCATCGACTCATTCCTCGACGTAGTGGCATTTACACATGCAGCTGTTACTCCACTCTTTCCTCGACGCAAAATTTGCAGTTACACGTACACTTTTGCGTCGATTTCATGTTTACTTAAAGTATAAAAATTACGATAATGTTCGTATGTTTACTTAATGTTAATTATCATTGTTATCTTGTCAGAATCTTTCTAAAGAAACCGAGGAGGAAAAAAAGAAAATAATCTACGACATCGAAACCCTCCTTGCCTTCGACCTCTTCGTGAAAAAGCAATTCGCTCAGAGCATGCAGGATTTCCTCCGTTTAGGCACGAACCCTTCGCAAGTCATCCGGCTCTTCCCCGATTTGCTTCCTCAGCAATCCGGTTCCGCGGAAACCGAACTGCCCAGCAATTTCACTCCGCGAGAGCTCGAAGAAGGCCTACAAGCCCTGATCGATTACCTAACCCAAGTCCGATTTCAGCACTTGATTAAAGTGCAGGAGAACGTTAAAAAGACAGGGAATTTGAACAAGCAGGGGAACACTAAGGCGAATTTGGAGATGTTGCAAATTATCGATACGACTTTGTTGAAGTGTTATTTGCAGACTAACGATGCATTGGTTGCGTCTTTGTTGAGGTCGAATCATTGTCACTTAGCGGAGACGGAGAGGACTTTAAAGAAGTACGGGAAGGATAACGAGCTGATGATTTTGTATCAGACGAAGGGGCAGCATCGGAGGGCTTTAGAGCTTTTGCAGAGTAAAGGAAGTATGGATAAGACGATTAGTTATTTGCAGCATATTGGGTCGGAGAATCTGGGAATTATTTTCGAATTTGCTGAGTGGGTGCTTAATAAATCTCCAGTGGAAGGGTTAAAGGTAAGATTCTGTTTTTGAAAAAACAACTCTTGTAATTTAACTATTTGCTTGAGTAAGCAATTTAGCACGTTGATCGCCGCGCGGCATTCACTTGTGCCGCAGTTAAATTTGCGGTTAGGGCCCGCGGCATGTTCCTTGTGCCGCATCTAAAAACAACTTTTAAAGCATTGTGTTGCTGCTGCGACGGAACTGGTATAACTATATAGACATACTAGTTAAACTAGGTGACCTGAACATTTAAAAATATTTATGTCTGTAACGTTGGCGCACTTACCAGTTCTCCCTGATGTTATTTAATAATCGCCTTCAAATGTTTGCTTTATTATTCGGTATAATTGGAACAAAACTTAAGCAGCAGCCTGTGGTAATATTTATATTGTTGTGAAGGTGGTGATCAACGTGTTATGAAATAGGTTAGTTTACATAAATTACTTACTTAACAAAATGGTTAAATGGCAAAAGTTATTTTTTTTAATCAAACATACAGGAAATTTTCTTATAAGTATACATATCCTAATGCTTACGCTATAATTTTTCAGACGTTGTTTGTTTTTGAACAAAATTATATTTGAAGTGATTCGGCCAAATTGAGATGGTTGAGTAATACTTTATTCTGAAGATGAACATCCAATCAAATTACACTATTCAAATTCAAGTTTTCTTTTGATTGGCTTTTAAATGGACTTCGTTGACTGAATAAATAAATAACAGTTGCTTGTATGTACTGAAAGTTAACCATTTTATTTATTTCTTTCTTTAGATATTCACTGAGGATTTAGTCGACGTCGAAGCCTTACCACGTCCAAACGTCCTAGACTACCTACTAAGATCGCACGTCACTTTAGTCATTCCTTACTTAGAGCACATAATCGACGTTTGGAGAGACACAAACCCCATTTTTCACAACGCCCTCATTCTCAAATATAAAGAAAAAGTTTTGACAAATGATCCGGAATCGGTGGCGGCCAGAAAGAATCTACGTAAATTTTTAGAAACTTCCGAACAGTACATTCCCGAAACGATTCTTCCAAACTTTCCCGCTGATTCTTTGTTGGACGAGAGAGCGATTATTTTGGGTAAATCCGGACAATACAAGGAGGCTATCGCGATTTTTGTGCGAGCATTGGGTGACGTCGAAAGCGCTGTGGATTACGCTAACAAGATCTATGAGAAGAATATACCTGCTAGTAAAAATGTAATTGCAATAACTGAAGTGAGCAAAGAGCTTTAAATAATGTTTTATCAATATTACATGAATTTAAAAAAATATATATAAACGTTACTTCAACCTCTTTTACTCACTAAGGAATCTTAAAAAATATACTGTAATTAGTGATGGGTCGACTGGAGTGAGAATAATCGAATCATTCGATTATTAAAATCATCGATTGTTTAATAATGTATTATCATTCGAATGATCATTAAAATGGCTGTACAGGGAATTTTTCTGTCAAGTATAAATATGCATACGCTTTTTTAAAATAGTTTAATTTGAAGCTTTAACCAAGTGCAAGGCCATAGCCAGAAAAAAAATTCGGGGGGGAGATATAAAAATTTCAGGGGGCAGCTTTTACTTAGTAAAATTTAACATTTTGAAAATTTCGGGGGGGGGTTTGAACATATCCTCCCCCTGGCTGCGGCCTTGAACGAGTGTTTTCCACTCCCAGGTTAAGCATAAAGTAAAATTTCGAGTTTAGAAAAGCCTGAAAATAAAAAAGAAAAACATATCTAAAAATTCACAGCATAACATTGGGATATATTTACCTATAAAAAACATTTATTCAAATTGTCGTTCTTTTGATCATTCAAACGATCAGTCGATTATCAAGATCAAGTACCGATCATTTGATTATTGAAATCATTCGTTAACACCCATCACTAACTGTAACCATTCAGGATTCGAATCTTTTCAGAGGATTTAAAAGAGGATTTCGAATACATTATTGAAATTAGATTTGTGATTCGGATTCGAATACTTACAAAAATCATAAATACATTAATTTAAAAAAATATGATCAAACAAACTTATTGTCAAATTATTATAATTATTTTAGATTTACATCTTGTTAATTCAAAACATCTTAACACCCGATATAATTCCAACGACCCTAAAAGGAATAACCCTCTCGCCGAAAACGGCTCAACCCGATTTGGAAATCGCCCTGAAATTATTAGAAGAGTACGCGCCTAGGATTAACGCTCTCGGAATGCTGGAGGTCCTACCCGACAACATTCCGGTTTCCCGGATTTACAAATTCCTGCAAGTCGCTCTGCACGAAAACTTGAAAGAGCGTAGGCGCATTCAGCTGATGAAGGGTTTGCTCTACGCTGAGCACCTGCAGTGTCAGGATTTGAGGTTAAATTTGGAGAGCAGGAATGTTCTGATTACAGATCTGATCGTTTGTCCCGTTTGCAAGAAACGCTTCGGAAATCAAAGGTGATTGCATAAATTTAAAAAAATGGTTTTATATTAATTTTTTAAGGTTATGTATGGATAATGTTACATTTTGTTTTGTGGTGTGTGTATTTTGTTTTTTCGGTGCTCTGTTTGAATTAGTTAATGCCAGCTTTATGACGTTTAACCTTTAAGCTTGTTTAAGGTTTAGTGTTTAAGTGTAGTAGAATGTACGTGTTCATACACCGTTTAAAGATTTACTATTTTCTTCTTTCTCTAAGGCCCAGTGCTACCAAAAACATTGAACCCGAGTTCAAGATGACAGTTCCTATTGTTGAACTTGTTTGATGCAACTGGCCCTAAATATTCTTAAACATAAATGAATCTGCGCACATTTCTACGCCGACACTTTTCAAATTTATACTCTATTATTAAAGCACAGTGATGCCAGATTTTTTAAATCAGTTGTTACAACATGCTAGTAAAGTAATTTTAATAATATGTCGGCATTGTTAACGGAAAAAAGAACGAATTGGAAATTTTAAACAATTATTCTCAATTTCTTCTCTGTTAATTATAAGAAAAAACATGAACATGAACTCATAACCTAAAATACTTAAACCATAATTATATGAACGGCATCATTTCCCTAAACGATAAATAGTAAACGATAATCACTAAGTGTTAAACGTCTTTTAAACCCGGCATTTTCTTAAGGTTATGTATGGAAAATGTTTGATTTTGTTTATATTGTGTGTGTGTGTGTATTTTATTTTTTTCTGTGCTCTGTTTGAATTAGTTAAGTAATGATTTTCATAAATTTAATCTGAAACAATTCACACATTGTTTTATATTAAATAATTAATGTTGTAAAAACGTTTTATTACTATTGTGTGTTTTATTTATTCAAGTGAAAATATTGTTTGGCTTTGGTGTTGGTTTTGTTTTAAAATTATATTTTTTTTTCCAGTGCTTTGGTCTTGTATCCAAACGGGGACATCGTTCATTATTCCTGTCAGGACAAATAAGTGAAAAAAAAACAATGTGATAAAATATAAGTAGTTATATATTTTTTAAGTGTAACATAAATTACAATAATATATTATAATATGTATATTCATTACTGTATGTTAATAATTTAATATTAAAACAAGTTTTTTTTATAAAATCAATTAGTCATCAATTTTAAGTACATGTATTATTGAGGTCAAGTAATCTCAATACAATTCATTAAATAAATCATCGGATTAAAAGTAAGATTGATTAGAGTGATGAATGTCTTTATTAGGTTTTAAATATTTGTGAACTTTGAGCTTCCACACATTTAGATTTATTTTTATTATACTTTAATTCACCAAATTTTTCAGTTACCGGTAATTCTGTAAATTTGTGACTCAAAACTGATTTACTGATAATTTCCCGGTAAATCACGGTATTGTTATTTTAGGGGTAAAAGTCATTAAACACTTGGAAAATTAATAGAACTTAACGCCCAGCCCTGTGCTCAGCACGGGCAACGGGTACTGTGAAATTTTTGCAAGCCCGAGACATAAAAATCATTTTCAATGGATGCTTGCTTCTTTTAGAGTAAATTAGGCAGTTAGTTGGTTATTTTATTCAAAAATATCACCATTATTGACGTAAACTAAGTTTATAAGTTTGGCTAGATTTGACGAGACAAAATTATGCAATGTTTTAAATTCAAATAACTTCTAAACAATATCTTCTGCAGTAATGATCCATCTAACAGTTTGTTTGTACAGCGATCACTACTGTATATTGTAAAAACAAAATTTTTGAGAGAGTTATACAACGAAAAAAAAAATCTCGCAGAATGGTCTTCTATAATTTTATATAAAACTTTATAAGGATTTTATGAATTGGTTTTGCAATTGTTTTGTTATTTCATGCCCTAAATTAATGCTCATTTGCCTTATTTGTATAGTTATTTACAATTAGTAATAATTTTGTTAAAAAAATATTGGTTCTCTCGTTAAAAAAGTAGCACAAGCTACACCACTAAAAATGTTTAAATATCAAAAATAGTCCAAACTGCATAAACTTGATAATATTTATGTAAAAAAATAAATTGAGTTCTTTGGCCAAAAAATCTCAAATTAAAAGATCCTTAAGGGTTTAATGACCTTTAACGAGTCTTTCCACTCCTTGATTAAGCATGAAGTATAATTTCAGGCTTTTCTAAACACGAAATTTTACTTCATGCGCCACGAGTATCAAACATGGATTTAAAATGTAGTTTAAAATATCTTTAAAATATATTATATTACTATAATTACATCAAAAATTAAGTTATTTCAAGAATGTTAAGCACCATCTATGATCCATCGAAACCAACCACTAATTGCTCTAATGAGCAATAGATGATGAAAATCTAAATTTTTAGGCTTTTCATGATTGTTTTTCAGTGTAAATAATAAATTTTTGTTTTTTTCCTCTTTGCTTACTCACTTACTTATTGTGAGTTGAAATATGTCATCTGTTTTTTTTTTATTCTTCACTTATTGTGGCGCAAGACAACTCATCTTTACTAAATGCGGCCCAGCGGCGGTAAAAAGTTGGACACCACTACCTTAGACAGTTAAAAAGTTGTTAAGTGTATGGGAAAATCAACTGTACTTGTTGTCTTACTTTTAAACCGGTGAAACAAAATATCACATAACGTTTTTCTCAATTTAGGTTAAAGAATGGACACTACTGCTTGAAAGGTGTTAAGTGCAGTGGAAAATAAACTGTACTTGTCTTATTTTTAAACCGATGAAATAAAATATCATATAACGTTTTACTTAATTTAGTTTTTTAACAAATTCACTTTTTACCAATTACTTTTTGTTTTGATGAATAATTAATTCTATAAGTGTAATATATTTAGTTTTTTTAAGGGTTACTGAATAAATAGGTTAACAATTCGGGTGCGCTCATTTCCCTTTTGTACTTCTGCACGATCTCTTGTATCTTGAGTCTCCGTCTAACATGCGGCGGCTGATAACTGTAGAAAAAATAAAAACGAATGTGTAATTTTGTTTTGTATGAAATATGAATGTATATTGCTTATACCGATTTGCACCAATTTCCCTTAAAGTATTAGTTAACTAATGACAACGTAAAGTTAACTATAACATAAATTAAAAGTCTTATGTATGAGTTAATAAACCACGTTGTTATGATTACATTTCTATGTAAATGTCATTTTGAATACAACTGACAAATACATATCGCATCCCTAGAATAGTACTGTGACAAGTCAAAAATCACAAATTTCGGGAAAACGCGTCTGTAAGCTTTGGGTTCCAAAAATTGCTTATAAAATCGTTAATTTTTTTTTTCAATCGACTTGCACACAACAATTTCTAAGTAATCTAGCTGTCATCTTCACCAGCAATGAGTGCAAAAAAATCTGAGTAAAGCTCGGGCATGATTTTTGAAAAAAAATTAACGATTCTTTTTTTTCACAGTACTATGTTAAAAATTTGAATTATTGCCTTGTGATGCCACTCTTTTTTGTCTATTATAGTCTCAAAAACGTAATTTTTTCTCCGAAAATTCCTAACAAAAGCAACGACAAGGAATAAAAAATATACAAAGTAGGGAAAATGGAAAACACTTTCTAAAACGTTCAACTTTTAATTAGGTATGTGTATGTAGTGTGTACTTAAAAAACTATGCAAACTGGAAAAACTCAACCGCAACTACTGACTTAGTAATATCACGCTGCAATGCGTATGGTTCTTCTCTCCCTGGCGTAGAGTAGCACAGTAACTACCGCTCCCAAGCGTTAACTATTGAAATTAGGAAAATAATGATGCTATATTCTTGTAGAACATGTAAAGATCTATCTACCTATAGGGATAACTCAAAAACAGGTTTTTCTGACTTGTCACAGTATTATTCTAGTGGTGTGATATTTTTATGTATTCGTTACACCTAACCTATGCGGTGGATTAATTTATGAGACAGATAGCACTTTTTACTATAACATAAACTCTGTTTTTTTTTAATATGACCAAACTTAGGGTGTATTTACTGCGAACAGTTGCAGTCCTGCTTTAACACTAGAGTATTAACATTAAATTTTGAGATGTTGGTAAATGATTATCAATGTGACAAATAAATTGTCACGATGCAGAGATTTTCAAAAAAGAGAACGCTACAACTTGCAACTTTACAGAGATTTTTTTTTTAAGTATACTTTCACATATTCCTTATAAACATTTTTAAAATTAATGAACATGCGATCAGAACTAAGCAGTATATTTTGACCTTCACTTTAAATCAGTGTTTTATACGTGTGGCGCATGAAGTAAAATTTCAAGTTTAGAAAAGCCTGATTTGGCTTGGTCTCTCTGCTGCGCTACGCGACCAAGTCAAATTTTCAGGCATTTCTAAACTCGAAATTTTACTTCATGCTTTGTCTGGGAGTGGAAAACACTCGTTAGAGTTTTTAAATTGAAAATTTTTAATAAGATCACGAATGTCTGAAAATTGAAAATTCGAGGCATATATACATGAAAGAAAAATTCCTTGTATTTAGAACTTTTTTAAAATGTGAACACATAAATGGGCAGACAATAAAGAAGACAGATATTCCTAAGCAAGGAATATTACCTGATCCTTCTATCCTACCTGATCCTTGGAGACATTTTATTAAATTGGTAGTAGATACAAATAATTTGAGGCAGTGACAGGTAAATACATTTGTAATTGTAATCTTTGTAAGTTAATTGAATTGTCATATTAATGTCACATAACCTACAAATTAAAAGTGGATTTACAACATAACATGTGTTTAATCTTGTCCTAACCTAAAACACAACCTGCATCACACCACTAAATTGTTGAAATGTCAAATTTGATTGGTCATATTTAAAAAAAAAAACAGGTTATAGGCATATTGAATGAGGACCTTAAGGGGAATATAACAGTGGTCTGAAATTTAATGTTAGGTTTATTTAAAAACTAAAGGTCCTAGAAAGTTGAAATTTTGACAGCGTATATTAAGCCCGATTAGCTAGTAAAATATCGACGTACTTTTTTTTCAACAATTTGCTTTCAGAGGTATGAAAAAGATAATGTTATATTTTTCAAAAAAAAAAAAAATATATTCCCATATCTTACTAGTTTATACTATAAGGAATATAATGTGAACATTTCATAAAGATGCGATAACTCATGCCCGAGTCAGGTTAAAATAAAAATCTTGAAAAATAAGACCGTAAAATACCGCCGCCTTGCGGATCTTCTATTAGTTGAACGCGTTGTACACTCATCTGCACAATTATTGGAGGGGCGAGCAGCATGCGGCCAGCGTTTATCCCTGGGCCGGTGAACGCTGCGCGGCTTCGCGTTCGTCTTTCTTTTCTTTTCTCAATCATAGTTAACAAAAACGGCTCGCGTCGTTAGCATTTGTTCTCGTAAAATTAATATTTCCCAATTATAATCGATATTTTATTGTACTAGTGTTTTATTTTTATGCTTTCTGACTACTAATGGAATAAGTATTTTTTTATACTGCATGTTCCCTAATATAGAAAACACGAAATGTTTCACTAATTTAAATAAAGATGTGTAATATACCTTTAATATTGGCTTCCCTAATTATTTGACAGTGTCGGTATTATTAAATTATTTTTAATGTTTTTTAAGCTGATTAATAAGCCAGAAGCAATCAAATAACAATCAGTCTTGTTCAAATCATTATTTCGTCTTAAATCTTTCGTTGTTAAAGCAGTTGTTAAATGCCATTAAACTTCTCGCAATAAAACTATTAAAGTAAATTGTAAAGTTTCTAGCAACCAGACCTATTTGAACCAACTGCGACTTCATGAACGAATCAATGATATCAAAACTATAAGAATAGTAAGAATAACGTCACTAATATGACGTTGTTGTTACAAATCAACTATTTTTTACTGAGCACAGGTAATATATGTTTGACGAATGTTTAAAAAAATGGAGGGTTTAACTGCGTGCATATTCATTGTTAATTATTTTAGAAAAAATAGAACTACAATAATAATAAGGTAGTTATTATAATGCATTTCAAATAACAAGCTTCTTGCTCAACATTGCACCGAGCCCAATATATTTTTAAGGCCCGGCTTGGCCCGACCCGGTCATAAAATAAGAGAGATTGAGTTTTTCCTGACCCAGACCGGTCAACATTTCAGGTCTAAATAAATAAAAAAATATACTTATCTGATTATAGGCGTAGTTTTTAGAAAAAGTAAAAAATATATATAAAATTAAGATAATTTAAATATTGAATATGATACGGACCTGACGCCCTAAGGGGCAACAAGGGATAGCAGAAGAAGAAGAAGAAGAATATGATACGGGAAAATCGCCTAAGAAAAATGCAGGCCCGTGCAGTGCTCCAATTGACATATCTTCCCTAAATATTTTATATGACAAATCTCAAATATATTTTTTGTTGAGTATAAAATGTCTGCCTGAAGTCATTTTATTATTTATTTGTTGCATTCATAAAAACTAGAATATTTGATAAAATAAAAATTGAAATTCTCCCGAAAATTTGGGGTATATATTTACCCAATTTGGCAGAGGCCAAATTAATACACATTATTTTCATGGCCATAGCAGTTAGGAAAGATAATATTCCTATATAAAAAATATCATTGAAAATCCTATGTTCCGCGTTTTTCATACAGGGTGTCTACGGTAAACCGTTCGTTAAAAGTTTATGGGGTTGCCGTTGCACTAAAAATTTGAAAAAAATCGTTGTCATACGGTTAAATGAGTTCTCCTTATGTGAAATATTTTTAACTTTATATCACTTCCGGTTCCACCGGAAGTAGCACCAAATTTGTTATTTCAAATAGAACACCCTATATATTATCATTTTTTAGATTCCTCGATTAAATTGCAACATATTTTATTCAAATATATGTACACTTATCTCTTATAGTTTTGAAGCAAAAAAAATATTTATAAAATTTTGACCTCTAAAAGGCATCTTGAAATCTGTCTGTAACTTCTCTTAAGACTAAGATAAAAATATGATTTGAATCTCTACTTGTACCTAGGGGATGCCTCCATAGGTATATTAATTCGCAACTGAATTTTAGTAGGCAAGTAGTAATGTTTTTGTTTTGTCGCGTATGTAATGCAAAATGTCAAATAATAACAGTATATTACGTAACCAGAGTAGTATCCAGTATATTACATATGAGCGGACATGTTGCGCACGAGCCGCGTGCAGTATTCCGCGAGTATGTAATTGCCATACCACTCGAGAAACGTACGATACTTTACCTACGCCCTAAACAAAATAAACAATGAGCATTAAAGAACAACTTATTTATTGTAATAATTTTTAATAGTGCCATGACAATGATGGAAACTAAATTACTACTTGAATATATACAGGGAATAAAGCTGTACATTTTACGACATTTGTTGTTGTGGTGTATTAATATTTAAATGTGTGCGTGTAGAAGCGACAAAAAAGCGGAACAGTTTTTGTGTACCAGGGTGCGAGCACGGCTCCAGCACCAGTCTCTGTTATTGTCTTGTGCTGAACGGATGTTTAAATAAATTCAGGATTAAGTTTATTGTGAGTGTTATTATTAATAACCAACCTACCACCGGACACCACAAGTGGCGACGAGGATTTTGTGGAATAGTAAAAATACGTGTTGATCGCGGAATTCCGGTAATAAAATTAATTGTGCACGTGTGAATTTTCGAAAATGGCGGAAGGAAACGCAAGTCAATATTTAATTGGACAGCTTCGCGAATTTGATCCTAGTACGGATTGGGGAATTTATAAACGCCGTTTAAATAATTATTTCCTCGCAAATTCGATTACGGCGATGGATAAAAAACGGGCTATACTATTGAACGCTCTGTCCGAAGAGGCCTATAAATTAATTTACGATTTATCAGTACCGTCAATGCCTGAAGACTGTACATTTGATAGTCTAATTGAGAAACTCGATGACCATTTTACAACAGAGGTGAGTGCATTTGCGGCGCGTTACAAATTTTACAACGCAACGCAACGAGATCAGGAGACGGCAAAAGATTGGGCAGCACGTGTACGAAGCATTGCAGTGCATTGCAAATTTGAAGACGCGAGAATTGAAGAGGCAATGAGGGATCGTTTCGTTATAGGATTCCAAAAGGGGTCTGTGCAAGATCGGTTGTTTGAAGAATCTTTGGAAGTGAAATTTAATCAGTGCGTCGAGATTGCAAATTCCAAGATGGCAGCCAAATACAATACGGAAACCAATTTCGGGACCGAGGTGAAGGCGGAAATGGTTTATAATCAGGTGACCAGAAATCGACCAATCAAGAAGAGAGGAGACAACGTCAGCAAAGCAGCGCCAGTGGGACATCATCTAAGACGGAGAGAGACCGAAAGTGCAACAATAGTGAGCAAAAAGTGTAGTGTGTGCGGAAGGAAAAATCACGAATCGCATCAGTGCTATTTTCGCGATCGCACTTGCTATAAATGCAACGGAAAAGGACACTTGGCAAATGTATGCTCGGGTAAGAGACAATTGAACAGAAGACGTAATGGGGAACCGGATAGTCATAATTTCATTGATGAAATGTCAAAAGTCAACTTATTTATGATGAATAATGAAATTAATGAACCATTAACAGTAGATGTCAAAATGGAAAATATTCCAATTACGTGTCAGATTGACACAGGCTCTAGTATAACTGCAATTAATGAAAATTTATATAATTTATATTTCAATAAATTTAAATTAGACCCAGCGGACAAAACTCTTGTTTGTTATAATGGCAGTAAAATAATTCCATTGGGGACTTGTAATTTAAATTTTTCTTTTAACAATAATTCATTCAAACTAAAAGTTTACATAATTAAACATGGAGGAAAACCTTTGGTAGGCAGAGATTTTTTAAATTATTGCAAGTTAACTATTGCGCCAGTAAATTATATAAAAGGTATTAATAATCTTAAGATGGAAATGTTTAAAGATTTATTTTCACCGGGACTAGGTACGTTTAATAAAGGAACAATATCTTTAGATATGGATGAAAAGTGTACACCCAAATTTTTTAGACCTAGACCAATACCATTTGCTCTCAAAAATCTTGTCGAAATTGAGCTAATGCGATTAGAAAATTTAGGAATAATTGTTCCTGTTGAATTTAGTAATTGGGGCACACCAATAGTGCCGGTTTTAAAAAAGGATCGTACGGTGAGGATATGTGGAGATTTTAAAGTGACAATTAATTCTGCTCTTAAAATAGATAAATACCCGTTACCTCGCATCGAGGAACTTTTCACAAAATTGCAAGGGGGTGAAAAATTTACTAAGCTCGATTTGTCGCAAGCATACCAACAGGTCTGCTTGGATGATAAATCTAGGGAGTTCGTGACAATATCCACTCATAAAGGATTGTATCAATATACAAGAATGCCTTTTGGTATTGCTTGTGCGCCAAGCAAATTCCAGAAAATTATGGATTCGCTTTTGCAAGGGGTGGATGGTGTTGCATGCTTCCTGGACGATATTTTGATTACGGGGAAAAATGACAAACAGCATTTAGAAAGGCTAAACATAGTGTTGCAGAGATTGCAAACTGCTGGTCTAAAAATATCAGAAAGTAAGTGTAGTTTTTTTAAGGCTGAAGTTGCATATTTAGGGTATATAATTAACAAAGAGGGTTTAAGTGCTTCAAAGGACAAAATTAAAGCCATGGTTGATGCACCTATTCCCAACAATGTCACGCAACTAAAATCTTTCTTAGGGTTTGTAAATTATTATGGGAAATTTATAAAAAATATATCTACAATTTTGTACCCATTATATCAATTATTGAAAAAAGACACGCCATTTAAATGGAGTAACTCATGTGACAGTTCATTCAAACAAATAAAAAAACATTTATCGGAAACCGAAGTATTAGTGCATTATAATTCAGAATTAGAATTAAAATTAACTACAGATGCTAGCTCGTACGGCATTGGTGCTGTGTTGTCGCACATTATGACGGATGGCACAGAGCGACCAGTGGCGTACGCATCCAGAACTTTACTCTCAGCTGAAAAGCAATATTCGCAAATCGAAAAAGAGGGATTATCAATTATTTTTGGACTGACCAAATTTTACCAATATGTATATGCAAGGCCATTTATTTTGGTAACAGATCATAAGCCTTTACTAGCCATTTTTAGTCCAGTAAAAGGAATACCTCAGTATACTGCTAACAGACTTAAACGTTGGGCTACAATTTTATCTAGCTTTCAGTATAAAATTGAATATGTTAAGTCCGAAAATAATATCGCTGATTGTTTATCACGACTTCCTGTCATAAATAAAAATTCACAATTATATGACAATGCCGATTTCGATTATGAACAATTTTTTAAAATAGATATAAATTGTCCGATTGATTTTGAAACTGTAAAGAGAGTGAGTGAAAGGGACAAGAATATTTTATTACTAATTAAATATATAAAAAAAGGCTGGCCAAGATTAAATAATATGAATATGAAATTAAAACCATACTATAAAATTAGATATCAGCTGACAGTCGAAAATGATTGTGTTATGTGGAATAACAAAATAATAGTACCGGAAAAATTAAGAACAACTTTATTAAAGGAATTACACACTTCTCATTTGGGAATGGTCAAGATGAAGACTTTGGCTCGATCTTATTTTTGGTGGCCGGGATTAAATAACCAAATTGAAAAGTTAGTTAACGATTGTGAAGGTTGTGTGAGTTTGCGGGATAGTCCCCCAAAAATAAGATTGACCCCATGGCCAGTACCGGATAATAAGTGGGAACGTTTACACATTGATTTTATGGGACCTTTTTCAAATCATTATTTTTTGATAATTTTAGATGCGTATTCAAAATGGTTGGAAGTATTTCCAATTCGTAATATTACGACAGATACCACGATTCAAGTGTTAAGAACAACATTCGCACGCTTTGGATTACCTAAATTAATTGTGTCTGACAATGGCAGACAATTTACTTCTAGCCAATTCCAAGAGTTTTTGAGATTGAATGGTATTCGTCATGTTACCAGCGCACCCTATCACCCGCAATCAAATGGTGCTGCTGAAAATGCGGTTAAAACCGTTAAGTTTGCGTTAAAAAAAGTATTACTTAAAAATAAATATTTAAACATTAATTTAGTATTAAATAATTTTCTTTTCGACTATAGGAATGTAGCACACTGTACTACAGGCATTTCACCTGCAACTGTAATGTTTGGAAATACAGTGCGAACGAGATTTGACCTTTTAAAAAACAATTTAAAACGTAATGTGTTGCATAAACAGAATAAGCAAAGAAAATTATTTAAAGGTACTAGAAAAATTAAATTGTATGTTAACGACGTAGTATTAGCTAGGGATTACAGTAAGAATGTAACTAAACCCACATGGATAAAAGCTAGGATTATAAAAGAAATTGGTACTAGCATGTATTTAGTAAAAGTGTCGAATGCAAATTTGGTATGGAAAAGACATGTAAATCAACTAAGAAGGTTTTATCATCAAAATAAAATACCATTAGACGCTAACAACGAAGAGAATAAAATAGGAAATGAGAATCAAGAGAGCGGTATAATTACTAAAAAAATTGATCGTCCGAAACGAGTAATTAGACAGCCCTCGAGATTAACATACGATTGTTTTAATTAAGGTATGTAAATTGTATTAGTAGTTAAGAAAAATATGTATATTTTTAGGGGGAGGTAATGTGGTGTATTAATATTTAAATGTGTGCGTGTAGAAGCGACAAAAAAGCGGAACAGTTTTTGTGTACCAGGGTGCGAGCACGGCTCCAGCACCAGTCTCTGTTATTGTCTTGTGCTGAACGGATGTTTAAATAAATTCAGGATTAAGTTTATTGTGAGTGTTATTATTAATAACCAACCTACCACCGGACACCACAGTTGTTTTTTAAAAGAGTTCAATTTGAAGCTATAAACGAGTGTTTTCCACTCCTAGACTAAGCATGAAGTAAAATTTCGAGTTTAGAAAAGCCCCGTGAAAATTTGTCGAGGGTCGCGCAGCGACACGAGACAAATTTTCTGGGCTTTTCTAAACTCGAAATTTTACTTCATGCGCCACGCGTATAAGACACTAAAATATTGTGAAATTTATTTATATTCGAACTTCAGTTGAAACTTGTGTTTTATACGCGTGGCGCATGAAGTAAAATTTCGAGTTTAGAAAAGCCCAGAAAATTTGTCTCGGGTCGCTGCGCGACCCTCGACAAATTTTCAAGGGGCTTTTCTAAACTCGAAATTTTACTTCATGCTTAGTCTGGGAGTGGAAAACACTCGTTTAGAGCTTTAAATTGAACCATTAAAAAAAACAACGAATAACTAAAGATTTAAGAAAACAAGCTGAATTTGGTATACGTATATTTTAAAGAAAAACTCCCTATACATCAAAGAAATGTCATTACCCTGCATAAATGCGATGAAAAACGAATTTTCGAAATAATTCGAAAACTACTCGCTTTAGAAGTATAGTTGTATAATACTTTTTTGTAGGAAATTTTTCCCCCAATCGTACTACGTGATAAAAATTGGATCATTCCATTAAAAAAAAAAATGAATTACTTGATATTGAAGAGAGCACTTAGATATTGACATTTTAAGAACACTTTTTTGTCAAAATTAACAGTTTCCAATTAATTTACTCATAGAGGCATTCTCTAGGTAGAAGTAGAGATATAAATCATATGTTTATCTTATTCTTAAGAGAAGTTACAGACAGATTTCGAGATGCCTTTTAAAGGTAAAAATTTTAGAAATATTTTTTTTTCTTGAAAACTATAAGAGATAAGTGTACATATGTTTGAATAAAATATGTTGCAATTTAAACGAGAAACCCAAAAAATTGCTAACAAGTAGGGTGTTCTATTTAAAATAACAAATTTGGTGCTATTTCCGGTGGAACCGGAAGTGCTATAAAGTTGAAATATTGCACATGAGGAGAACTGATTCAACCATATGCCAAGGATTGTTTTCCAATTTTTAGTGCAACGGCAACCCCATAAACTTTTAACGAATGGTTTAGCGTAGACATCCTGTATACAGGGTGTCCCATTAGTGCGGTCTCGGAAGATATCTCAGCTCTCGTTAAAGATAGAAAAAAAATGTTTTCACGAAATTTGCTTGATTTTAAGAGCTGCATAACCTAAAATTATTTTCAAATATACAGGGTGTCCCATTATTCCATACTTAATACCAACTTTGTTATTTTAAATGGAACACCCTATATATTATTTTTTTATTTGATCCGCCTTTAAATAACCTACACAAAGATATATCATTATCGGCACTTTAGGTAATTCGTTACTTAAAAAAAAAATATTTTTTGAAAATTTTGGCAGTTTTAGTACTTTACTTAAAAATTCACTGTGTTCGTATTTTTTAAGATACCAGTCTGAAATTTTACACACATATGCAGTAAAGAATGCTCTATCCATTGACTATAATATTTTAATATTACTTATAAAACCTAGTAAAAAACTACCCTCGAATATTTAATATTTAAAATGTACATTACTTCATTTTTTTAAATGGGACATCCTATATTTTTTTATTTTATCAAATCCGCAATAAAAAATGCTTTATTTCTTGTATAACATACCCTATATCTATTTTCATTAGTTTTGGAGATATTAACATTTTTCTGTCAAATATGGGAAATTAGGTCACAATCAGCATTAAATTAGTCTTTAAAGGTTGTCTAACTTTAATGGTATTTAGATATTTCAGTTTTACTTTACTTTATTTATTTATGACATATTATAATTACATTTATAATATCAAAGTAAACAATATAAACAAATTTTGTCATTTTTTAATATATCATGAATGCAATAAAGGAGGCCATGAAAAACAATTGATAAAGTAAACAAACGTATTTATTTGACATACAGATAAATAAAGTGCTGTTAACACTATTATTAATATTATTGAATTTTTGATAACGCAATAATGAATTTTTCAAAAGAAGAATTAATAAAAATGACATACGTTTTGGGTGCAAGTGAAGAAAATTGTTTTCTTGCAAGTCGAATATATGCACAGAAGTATCCAAATGCGGAACGGCATCCTAATGCAGCAGCGTTTGTGAGATTGAAGAACCGATTTGAAAGCACAGGAAGTATTATGTACCCTCTAAAATTAAAGAGAAAGAAAAGGACAACGAAAGAAGAGAATGAACATTTGGTAATTCAGTCCATTGTTGAGAACCCTCAAATTTCTTCCCGCCAGTTAGAAAAACAACTTGATATTCCCAAATCAACAATAAACAAAATAACAAAGAGATTCAAATTTCATCCCTATCACGTTCAGTTGGTGCAGGAATTAGGTGAGAATGATTTTTTAAAAAGATTGGATTTTTGTAATTGGGCGTTACAAAAACATCAAGTTGAACCGAACTTTTTTAACAATATTTTGTTTACCGACGAAGCGATATTCCATAGAAATGGTTTCGTTAATAGACATAATTATCATTATTACGATGACCATAACCCGAACCATATTGTTTGTATAGACCATCAACATAAATGGTCTCTTAATGTTTGGGCTGGAATTATTGGGAATGGGATTATTGGTCCGTATTTCTTTAATGGAAATGTTACTGGTGATACGATTTTAAATTTTCTTCAAAATCAGTTCGAAACCTGGTTGGATGAATTGCCGTTAAGAACGTTACAAAATGCATGGTTACAATTAGATGGCGCACCACCACACTATAGTCGACAAGTTAAACAATATTTAGACCAAACTTTTCCTAACAAATGGATTGGAAGAGGAGGACCAATTCCATGGCCAGCGAGGTCACCCGATTTAACAAAACTGGACTTTTTTTTATGGGGTGTTGTGAAGGAAGAAGTTTATAAAATACCTGCAACAACACAAGAGGATATGAAAAATAGAATTAGTAATGTTATGCGTGCCATTACTGTAGACAACTTAGTAAGTGTCAATCAAAGCTTCATACGGAGGCTTCAAGTGTGCCAAAACCAAAATGGAGGCCATATCGAACACTTAATATAATTATCAAATTCATTATATGCTAATCTGTTAATATTAATACGGTTTACTTGTTTCCATTGTCGTTATATTGTTTACTTTGATATTATAAATGTAATTATATTATGTCATAAATAAATGATTTGAAGTAAAACTGAAATATCTAAATACCATTAAAGTTAGACGTCCATTAGAGATTAATTAAATGCTGATTGTGGCCTAATTTCCCATATATGACAGGAAAATGTTAATATCTCAAAAACTAATAAAAATAGATATAGGGTATGTTATACAAAAAATAAAGCATTTTTCATTGCGGATCTGATAAAGTAAAGAAATATAGGGTGTCCCATTTAAGAAAATGAAGTTATGTACATTTTAAATATTAAATATTAGAAGGTAGTTTTTTATTAGGTTTTATATGTAATATTATAATGTGTTATAGTCAATGGATAGAGCATTCTTTACTGCATATGTGTGTAAAATTACAGACTGATATCTTAAAAAATAAGGACACAGTGAATTTTTAAGTAAAGTACTAAAACTGCCAAAATTTTCAAAAAATATTTTTTTCTGAAGTAACAAATAACCTTAAGTGCCAATAATGATATATCTTTGTGTAGGTTATTTAAAGGCGGATCAAATAAAAAAATAATATATAGGGTATTCTATTTAAAATAACAAAGTTGGTATTAAGTATGGAATAATGGGACACCCTGTATATTTAAAAATAATTTTAGGTTATGCAGCTCTTAAAATCAAGCAAATTTGGTGAAAACATTTTTTTTCTATCTTTAACGAGAGCTGAGATATCTTCCGAGACCGCACTAATGGGACACCCTGTATATCCGGCATATAAATATTTACAAGGAGCTTATGAACATGAATTATTTTATTATTATATTTTTAAGAAATAATCTCTAATTTAATAAAATAAAACACATAGTTTGTTCGGCTGTCGAAACTTTAGTCTTAAAAGAAAAAATAATGTGTTATAATGACAAGAATAAGAATCATCGGTTTTGTAAATACCGAAAAATAACACAGGATCCGATAACGCTTTCTAACGAATTAAAAACAATACATAGCTTGTATGTATTATCAGCGTGTTTGAATAATACGAATCGACACTTTCCTTAGATCCGTCTTTTTTATACGCTTTTTTTCGTCTATTCCACGCGACGCGAGACCCATCCGTTCATGCCAAGGAGCAATGCACAAATGCACAGCGAGCTGCCGCTTTTCTCTCTGACTGTATTCGCCCCACTTGTCCTGTAAATTTGGCATCGGATGAGCTACTCTAAACTATGTGGGTCTTTCCAACACGATCGGCGCGTTACGCTGCAATAATCCCCTTAACAAGAACTGGTGCAAACGGACATTGATCATTTGTATTTGAAATAAAAATATATTTTCTCTTACCTGTCTGAGTCCAAGCGTCTTCTTCTCGACATGTTTAAAGCTGTTTGTCTCACTAGCGGTCCCAAAGCTCGCCTGCTGACTACCATACCATCAATTAAGGGCGAGGCTAGACCGACTCTGCCGCTTGGCCCTTGTAAGTGCACTCTTAGCAGACCAGAAGCCATTAAATGTAGGCTGATGACCAACACATCCGCAGGTCTAGAGAGGGACGTTTCTAACCCAGTATGCATGCTATTCAATAATTCCTCTAAAATAATAGTTTAAAACTGGGGATTAGTGGCAAAAATCATACAATAACTTCTTTACAATCGACACATTCAATACAAACTGGATATAAAGTATTTATTGACTGCGTTTAGTGTAAAGTAGTTATTTTTTTTACTTTTGTCGTATGTAACTGATGACTAACATGACCGATAGAGATTGAAATAATGTCGATCAGCTGTTTCGGCCATTCATACTGAGTGTGTGATTAAGCATGGCCATCGGCTGTATTTCAGAAACTATTCATGTTGCCATAAATAATGCCATCGTAAAAGTGACCAAATCTCGACACCCTAAAGGGTAAAAGGGATTTTAAATGATTATATATATATATAAAAGTGACCAAGAGAACTCTGGAAATTATATTTAAGTTTATAGGCTCGCCGCTATATCTCTATAGTAAAGATTAAAACAGTTTTTATCAAATAAATGCCAAAGTTATGTCGAAAATATGAAAATCTTAATCTACGCTAAATTTTACTCAATTTTAACTATGTTCTTGTTTCTTTGACTCTCATATAAGAAGCAGCGGAGAATTTTAGCTTTCATTAAATAAAGCTTAATTTCACAATAGTATTTTAATCTAAAGTTCAAATATAAGAATATTGGTAATTAGTTAAGTTATTCCTTTATTCCTTTTACTTCACTTTTTTATTTTAATTCTATATGTACATTTCGGGTACAATGTACCCTTTATCAATAGAAAAAACTAATTGACATTTTCGTAAATAAATAAAAATTGAAATACAACTATTTTCACAACCAAGTGCGATTTATTTGAAATCAGATAAAGGCAGGCTAGTTTAAGGAATTAAATTTAAAAGTGGGTTGTTTAAAGGACTTAAATCAAAATTTAGAAGGTTATTCCTATTTTTGTGCATTTCAATTGCTTCTAACATGTTTAGTTGAAAATGGTTAGATTCTTTTAGTAATTTCAAATTATTTATAATAAATTTGTGTCCCGTGGTTAATGTATGATGAGCTATCGCAGATTTATCTGGGTTATGGTTTTTAGTATGGTAAATATGTTCTTTAAACCTAGTTTTTAAATTTCGTATAGTTTGTCCAATATACATTTTGTTGCAATTGCTGCATTTTGATGAATAAATCCCAGACTTTTCATGATCATCAATTTTCTTAAAAGTATTCCCCAATAAAAGTTTAATTTTGTTTTTTGTGTAGTATGCAGGTTTAAGATTGAATTTTTTGTAAATTTTATTGATTTGATTAGTTAATTTTGGTTCGTGAATAATTTTACAGTAATTTTTATTTGTATTAGATTCTATTATTGGTTCTAAACGTGATGCTAGACGAATGGAATGTGTTCTTTTATGTTTATTGATTAATTTCTGAATAATGTTAGTATAGTAATGTAATGCTTTGGCTAAATCTAAAATTAATGTAAACTCACTTTTTCTATTTTCTTCAGATATTGGTAACTGGATAGCTTTATAAATCATACTATTAAAAGACGATAGTTTATGTTTGAAAGGACTATGTGAACTTGAGTGAATATAATATAAGAATATTGTTTTTTTCTGTGCTGTGAGAAATGCAAATGCATATTTAAAACAACAATTCCCTGCATATTAAAATTAAAAATTTGTTTATTAAAAAACCCGTGAAGCTACATTTTAATATTGTATCCGTTTTCTTTCGTTATATTTTGTTTGTTGTTGCTTCAATAAAGTATTATAATAAGTTTTTTTATTTAATATAAGCTGTTTTGAACATTCTACTAAACTTAAAAACTTCCGTAGCCTACTAAATATTGAGATTTTAAACAACCATGGATTTACTTCGCTTTACAAAACATATAAATGGGGAAAAGTGATCTCCGTTATTCTTTCAGTTCTTGTTTTTAACCTCTTGAACATAAAACAAAAGAGCCTAAACCCCTACTAGATTTTAAAATATATTTTTATATGGTGCGCGGTTGAAAATGGGCTAATCTACTAAACTTTTTACTATATTTTCAGTTAAGATAAAGATATTAAGATGAGGTTTTCACTATTTTCTCAGTATTTCTTTCTGCAATAAACTAGCATAGAAGAACTATACTATAGTATTTAAAATTTTTAAGAAAATCTAGAAAATATGGCGGTTATTCCAAAAACGCCCTCTAGCGCTTACTGTAAGAA
Organism: Philonthus cognatus; assembly: GCA_932526585.2. NCBI lineage: Eukaryota > Metazoa > Arthropoda > Insecta > Coleoptera > Staphylinidae > Philonthus > Philonthus cognatus. The sequence goes on along the minus strand of OW052244.1, from coordinate 83,697,597 downwards.
CTAAAGTAAACGAGAGTAAAATGTGATTTAAAGTGCTTTCAATTACCGATCAAATCAGGCTAATTTGAATAATTTCGATTAATCCCAACCAAAGTTATATTTTAATGATCACACTTTTCCGCTATCCCCTACTTCATATGTGAGAGATAAAGAAACAAGTGAGTAGCTAAAATTGAGTGAAATTCAGTGTAGATTATGATTTGTATATTTTGAATCTAGCTCAATTTAGCAGTTTTTTGATAAAAATCTGTGTATTTGGCGATAGATATTACGCTCTCTAGCGGCGGAACTAAAAATAATTTCCAGTGATTTCTTTTAGCGACTTATACTCTGAAATTTTTTAACCTAACATGCTACACTGCAAGGTTTCTAAGATACATCCGATGACCACGCTTAATGGTATAGTGTTTGTGGCATTTAAATTGAATATTAACACTACCATAACATCGTTCTAAAGAACGATGTTATTAAAAATGAAAAATATTTTAGTGTTCATAGATGAAAATGGTATAAGTAGATGTCTTACAGAAATGAAGAATTTTAAATTGTTTACATTTTAAATATTACTTCCCAAATGTATAATGTGTAATGTCAACTATGGAAAAGGTACTAATATTTTTATGTCGGTGCAAAAAAAAAACATAACATTTATATTGTAAATGGTACATCTTAAGTTTTGTCTCATTTTAATGTTATTCATAAATGAGGTAAATCAATATGTTGCGCGGTAATGAAAACTAATAATGATATTTGTTTTTCTGACACAATATGTAAGCTATTGTAAGTATTGTAAATGGCAGATCTTAAATTTTGTCTCATTTTAATATTATTCATGATAAACGAGGAAAAACAATATGTTGCGCGGTAATGAAAACTAATAATTATATTTGTTTACTAACACTTTATGCATTTAATAAAAAATAATGCCATTTTCATTAGGTTATGCAACACCGATGCATTAGACAAATATTGTGAGACAAATAAAGCATAATCAAACACTCGCAATATGCACACGATGTTTACAACTGTACTTCTTTCTCTAATTATTTTTACTACCACTAGGTGGCGTATTCGAACGCATTAGTCATCTATACAAAGGAAGAGTATTGTTTTAGTGAACATTTTAGTGGATATATATATTTTGAGGTCCTCTGAGTTTAATTTAATGATGATTGAAAAATTGTTTTAATAATAGTTACTAGGATTTACCGATTGGTAAATTTAAGTGATCTTCGTAACTCTCCAACCAGACGACCATGATTTTCGTGTTTGTATGCGGATGCAAGCTGCATCTGTGTGGGGGCCTCCTTAACGGAACGCTCTGTTTGTCCAGATCTAAAGACAGGGTCCTCTTCTCTCTGCCACTGTTTTCTGACAGACTTCGTTCATACCAAGCTAGGGATTTAACCATTATCTCATTTATGCAACAATTTATGGGAAGGTGTACTAGCTACTAACGCTGGGCAGGATTTGAACCACATGACATGAACATTTGTTTTTTTTGTGTGCTTGAACTTCAAGGTAAATCAGTGTTTTATACGCCTGGCCCATGAAGTTAAATTTCGAATTCAGGTAAGCCTGAAAATTTACTTCATGCTTAATTGAGAAGTGAACACGTTTGTATTATTGTGAAATTCATTTAAAATTTCAGAATACGCACTGATCAACATAATTGAAGAAAAAGCTATAGCCATAACTAAGTTTGATATAACATATATTTTTTATTATTATTATTATATGCATACTAACTATTTTGCTAAAGAGTAGTGACAGGCAAGATCAAGTATCTCAAGGATCGATTAGTTGAAGTATCGAGCCTATCGATCAAAAGATTAGTTATGGGAATAATCGATACATTTTAATAAAGAAAAAAAAAAAGACCTTTATTAGCATTCTTCATTACAAACAAAACTTTACATTCTATTCTAAAACTAAATCCCCTCCCTTCTATTTTCGCTCTCCCTCCCTAGCTTCTCCAACGTCCTTACCTCTACCCCTTCCTCTCTCATCCACTCCATCACCCTTCTACTCCCTTTCGCTCCCATCCAATCCTCCTTCACCCCCTCGCATTCCTCCGCCAAGTGGCCCCACGTATCCTTCCCATGCTCACACAATACACACCTTCCATATTCTTCCCCCATCTATACTTTCCTTCCTCTTTCCTCCGATCCACACCTCGCCCTAACCACAATCACCCTCTCCTCTCTACTCCATCCCCTCTCTATCAGATATCTCGGCACTCTTTCATACACCTGCCACCTCCCATATATATCATTGTACTCACTTCTCTTGATACACCCTTGCCTTTCCTGCCCTTCCACCTCCTTCCCTCTTCCCTTCACCCACTCATCCACCTTCACCCCATTTTCTAGCCATTCCATTACTTTCCCCTCTGACAACCCTACCCTCTCATACATTTTCCTCCTCTCCCTCCTCCGTCTACCCTCACCACCACACACGGTCGTCAGCCATACATCCTTCACCAATCTCTCTTCCTCCAGTTCCCACAATCTCATCTCATACCTCACCACTCTCACCATTGCCTCACACTCTAAACTCTCCCTATTAGTCTCCTGAAGCACTATGTAGATGGGCGTGGACCTTTCCACCCCCAACATGCGCTTCAGGAACCACATCTGTTCCCTCTCCATGCACTCATACCCTTTCATCCCCCACACTTCCACTCCATACATAAGCACCTATCTCACACACGCATCCCATATTTTACATGCCACTCTTACATTATTCAACATCCACTTTCCCCAAGCCATCCCCTGTGCTTTCCTAGCCTTACTCTGCGCCCATTTCACATGCTCCTCATACCCTCCCGTCCCTTTGAACATAAACCCTAGATACTTAAAACTTTTTACCCTCTCAATAATCACCCATTTTAATAATTGATTAGTCTAGTGATGGAAATAATCGAGATGTTTTATAATCGATATTTAGGAAAGTTGTCGAATGATCGTAGGGAAAGAGCACAAAAAAGGTCTCATTTGACATTTTCCAATTATCGTTTCTCTATTACACCATGTATGACAAGTTAAGAGCAAAAAATGATCTCACCCAACATTTTTGATCGATCTTACCCATCACCGCGAAAGAGTGTTTTAAATGCCTCACATTTGAAGTTGACTGTGCATTATCACCAGAGAGATTAAAAAAACACTTGATTTCAAACAAATACTTGATGTAGAAATCTCGTTTAAAAGAAACTCACAGCCTACTCCAAATGAGTTAGTGTTTAAACACACTTAATTTTTATTATGTGTTGTCCCAAAAATAGGAAGACAACAACAAAAATCAGCTGATAAAATTACGCCACCTTATTGGCTGCCGAAAAGGCAAATTCAAACAAGCAGAGAGGAGATCTAAGCACGCAAAATTGCGGCTGTTATGTTAGAATGACAACTGACGTTTCTTTGCCAAGTGCCAGTTTGCATATTTTTACACATCTTGTGTTTGATCAGTGTTATCAATGTGTTAAAAGTAAGTATTTCTGTATTACCTCTCCCCACCCATTAAAATATTCGCTTATATTTCGGGTATGTAAACTGGAAAGTTTGTTGTGGTCCTCCTACTTTAGAGACAAAGTATAGTACACCATACCTGAGGGCCCAACTCTGTGTTGCGTGAGGGATTTATATGCCTCAGCTAATTTTCAAACATTAAATTCATATAAAACCAATTAATTACAATTATTGCAGGGTATAAGGAAAAATATCATCGTGATTTTTACCGTTTTACCTCTACTCTTCAATTAAGAAAAACATAACTTACACGACAAACTGTTAGCGTTGAACGAAGAATCAGCATTAGGCTCGACAGCCGACTTCACTTGCGACGGTACCACAAACGCAATTTCTGAACAGGCGTCCGCCCAATACAACACTTGCGACTGTCCGTCGTACATCCCACCGTTTCTCGTATTTTGCTGGCTCGGGTTGACCACCCAACTCGTTGCAACATGTCCTGTCCAACCTTACATACAATATAAATAAAGGTAATTTTTCTTAAGAAGCTTCACAACAAAATCAATGAATCCCTGCAAAAATTACCAAACACTGTAACTTTTGGGATATATATATACTTAACATATCCCGATAATTACAGCGTTTGGTAAATATGCAGGGATTAATTGCTTTTGTTGCCAATTTAAAGCTTCTAACGAGTGTTTCCACTCCCAGACTAAGCATGAAGTAAAATTTCGAGTTTAGAAAAGCCTGAAAATTTGGTTAGGTCGCGTAGCGTATGATAAAGTTCAAAATATACACTGCTTAAGTTTGATTTTAATGCAATATCCCAAAGAAAATTGCTCGATTGCGTGATTTTGAATGTGCAAGATTTGGTTAGAGTTAGAGGAAATAAATATTTGTAAAATTTGTTAATATGAGCAGTCTGTTTGAATATCATTTTAATTCAGTGTCTAACATAACCTAACCTAGTTTTCAGGTCTTCCTGAACTCGAAATTTTACTTCATGCGCCACACGTAAAAAACACAGGTTTATGGTGAAGTTTAAAATATACACTGCTTAAGTTTGATCCTAACACAATATCTCAAAGAAAATTGCTCAGATTTTGAAAGCGCAGGATTTGGTTACAATTGGACAAAATAAATATTTGTAAAACTTATTACCGTGAGTTTTTGAACTTCAATTATTTTCAGTCTCTTATACGCGTGGCGAATGAAGTAAAATTTGGAGGTTAGAAAAGCCTGAAACATTACCTTATGTTTTGTCTGGGAGTGGAAGCATTCGTTAAAAGCCTCAAATTGTTTCTATGAAATTAATGAATGTCTAAAAATGTACAGTGTATACATTAGGATGTGTATACTTAAAAATATTAGAAAAGTGATAGAATGGATCAGAGTGGATGGGGCCGGGGTAAGAACGCTGGAGAAGTTGGGGGAAGAGAGGGAAAGCAGGAGGAAGAGAGGGCGTAATGATTAGTGTGTAGATGTAATGTAGTATTATGCCAATAAAGGTCTTTTTGTTTTTTACTTAAAATTAAAAGAATCACTGTATGGTAGAATGTACGTACATCACAAAAACATGATTTTTTGTCGTCTTACCTGGATGCTTCCAAACGTTTACGGGCCAACCTAAGCTCCTGATGAACTCGAGGAAATATGGAGAGATGTTCTCGCAGAGCGCGTTGCCCAAAATTTCCTGGACGTTGGTTTGCTGCGAGCGGACGTAGAAAATATGGACCGTGTCGCAAGTGCGGGGGCTCATGCTGTCCAACGACGTCAGATCCTTGTAGAAATCCGGGGAACTGCTGTCGATCGCTATTAACGTGGAAGCCGGTCCTTCCTCCTAACCATAAAATAATACAACCGTAATGTTTCGCAACAATGCTCGAATTAAACGTATGATTGCAATATTTTAAACTCTAATTCCAATTTTTATATTTTCTGTACATTTTATTTATTTAAGCGTAGGCTGAGGGTTATTAACTTATCAAGGTGTATTATTTAGTTGTATACTTTTCGTACTATCAATTTAAGTTTATTTGTTTCTAGTGTTATTTTTTTTTGTTATTATTTCTAATTTAGATAAATAGGCGATGTTTGTAAATAAATAAATAAATTACATCATTTGTAGCATCCAAATTCAACAGCCCAAAGTGCGACAAAAACAGCCTAGCTGTCTGGAACTCGTGGCAAACGGGCGGCGGTGTGCATTCATTGGGCTGTCCGACATTTTGATTCTCCGCTAAATTATTCTCCGCAGTGGCCTGTTTGCCTAACAACTGAGCCAACTTACTCGTCTCCTCACTAGCCTTGTCATCGCTCGAGAAAACTGATTCTAAACTTGGAATCGATAGATCGCTAAAATAATTTTCAGTATTAAATATTAAGTATTATTACATTATAAATTTATTATACATATACAATTAAAAGGTTAGGTATGATAAAATGTTTAATTTTTTATACAAGGTGTCCCATTAGTGCATTCTGAGAGAATATCTCGGCTTACATTACAAATAGAAAAAAAGTATCGTCAATAAAGTTGCTTGGTTTTAAGGTCGTTTAAGGTCGCACTGTTTCGAAGTTATTTGACATTTAAAATATCTCTATAACTAAATAAAATAAAGAGTTGTAATTTTTGCCATTATCTTGAGAATAGAGAAAGATATAGGCTGCGCTATAAAGTCCATGCGGTTAAGTTACTTGGCTATGATATAAAAAGTGTCGAATTTATTATACAGTAGAACCTCGCTATACCGGGCCTCGAGGTACCGTGATTCGGATATATCGGGGTCATTTTTCAGGTTTCTTTTTTTTTTTTTTAAAGATGTTAATTTTAACAATTGACTGCGTACCGCCCTGATTAGGTAAAACGTTCCGGCGTCATTATTGTATTATATAGTATGTCTTGTTATGTAGGTGGCTACTGCACATATGTATATATATATGTATATATATATATATATGCACGTGTGTGTATGTGACTATTATACAAATTACATATATTCGGATATACTGTGTATTCCTTATATCGTGCTAGGTATAGCCAAAAGCCATCCCGGTATAACGAGGTTTTACTGTATATAAAAATAGTTGAATTTAAAAATTTTTAATCAAAAGCAACTTGATTTGTTTAAATTGAACTATATAATTTTTCTAACACCAATCGACTTAAAATTCAATTCTCTTTCCATTAGGTTTATGACTTTAAAGTTTTTAATATAATTATACTACATCTACAGATAAAAATATATTATCAAAATCGAAAGAGATTTTTATTTTGAGTCCATTGGTATAAAAAAACTTATAAGGTTTCATTTAAAATAATCAAGTCACCCTTGATTAAACATTTTTAAATTCAACTATTTTTATTTCGTAGCCAAATAACATGAGCGCAACAACTTTAAAGTGCAGCCGATAGCGCCCTCTATTCTCACGAGAATGGCAAAAACTGCAACTCCATATCTTATTTAATTTCAGAGATATTTCAAGTTTATGAAACCACTGCAAAGCGTCATTTTTGTCCATAAATGTCAAATATCTCCGAAACGATACGAGAGACCAAATATTTTTAATAAAATGATAACCCATTATTATGACTAATTCAAAAACAAAATAATATACAGGGTGATCCGTTTAAAATAAGTGACTTGCACCTGGTACTGTCTTTATGGTGCACCCTGTTAGTGTATTTGCCCGTGATAGAATCGTAGCGCCCTAAAGAGACATTTTCGGGCATGGGTTCTTATACTCAAATGTCTTCTATTATTGCACTGAATAACTTATCGATCTTTGATTCCATAGTTCTGACCCACCCTGTTTATATTTCTGTTATTGTATAGCAGAAGATGCCAAATAAAGATAATTATTATTTTATAATTGCAAGAAGTATAAAATGCATTAAATTAAATTTCTGTGTTAGCATTGTGAAAATAAATGTGTAATTACACTTTGCATTGCGGAACTCGATCGACGCTGTCGGGAAAGTATTTTTGCCGGACCTCGTGCCTTATGGGAGCGTCTTGCATAACCACGGGACGACCTAAATTAGGTGCGTGATATTTCGTGCCGGATTTATGCCTCGGAAGGTGTCTTAACTGCATCGTCCAAGCGTGACGACCAAAAGGACCTCGGATTAATAATGTTACCGTTGGTTGTGGATCCTAAAAACGTTGCGCAATTTCCAGATTTATACATAACGCCATCTATTGTTCAGTGGCTAAATTCGAATATACAGGGTGTTTCTTTTAACTTGACTCTGCTAAATAATTACGGATTATATCAAAAATGTTTCAAATGAACCCCAAATATTTTTTTTGGGGGGGGGGGGGAAATTAATCTGATATATTGCTTTATTCTCCAGATATTTAGCAGTCTCAAGTTAAATAAAACATCCGGCATAACTTACCTGATCGTTGCCGAGAGGTTCTTCGAGCAAGGCCAGCATGACCGATCCTTCTGAAACAAAATACCTGAACCTCTCGACGGCCTTTTCCTGACTAGTACAGTCATTTGGCCACGAGTTGCAATGTTGGAGGAGGGAAACCTCGTCCAAAAGCGAACTGATCGATTCCGGTCCGCACTCGTTCGGAAAATACCCAACCTGTTCTAAAATACAAGTGAGCAGATTTTCAGCGGCATCTCTCACTCTCATCGAAGCCGGCTTCAGTTCCTTGTCTTCCTTCATCTTGATCTTCTCACCGGGTTTCCCTACAGATTTTGCTCCGGACACACCCAATTCAGCCACTTCAAGCACCTACAATATACTGAATTTTTGAATTGTTTTTTTAGGTCTAGTTGCACCAAACACGCTGAACTGGTTTAACTCTGAACTTGAGTTCAAAGTGACATTAGAATAATAGGAACTCTCATCTTGAACTTAACCCATTTGATCCCAAGCATATTTTTAAAAAAGGTTTTTTATATTATTTACTAGAAAATATGTAAAAATGTAAACGCCGGGGGTTGGTGCATCCGATTATGGAACCGCACCGTCGTATGCTAAGCAGGGTTGTTATATTTAAAACACTCATGCGCCACACGTATAAAACACTGAAATATCACAAAGTTTAAAATATACGGCTTTAGCAATCCAATATGTAGAAGTGAATAAAACGTGAGTCAAATTCTGCGCTGAACAAATTGTTTAAAACAGTGATTATAGGCAACCCAATAACTGTAACGTATATCAGGTTGCCTATAATTGTTGTTGTATGTGTGTGTTTTTGAAGTTCACTGTAAATCAGTGTTTTTAAGCGTGGCGCATGATGTAAAATTTCGAGTTTAGAAAAGCCTAATTTGGATTGGCCGCTTCGCTTCGCTACGCGGCCAATACAAATTCTTAGGCTTTTCTAAACTCGAAATTTGACTTCATGCTTAGTCTGGGAGTGGAAAACCCTCGTCTAAAAATGCAAATTAAAACTTTTTAAAAACAACGAATGTAAAATTTACAGTGTATGCATATGTATACCTGAAAGAAAACATGCTTAGTCTGGGAGTAGAAAACACTCCAATTAACCAATTAACCGCCTCCAATTAACCGCTTTTAAACAATGAATTTCCGCAAAATTAAAAAACGCTGAAATTATTGGGATATGTATGCTCAAAAGAAAAATGCTCTGTATGTTCTGTTTTAAACACGTTTTAAACGTGTTTTAAACATGTTTTTCATTGTTAATGTTTTAAACGCTGTTTCAATGAAAAAAACACGGTCTATTAAAAAAAAACTGTGTTTTAATTAAAATGAAAAAAACGTTTTTTTTAACAACCCTGATGCAAAGTCAAGCAAGGTCGGCCCGGGTCAGTATTTGGATAGGTGACCCGGTACCATTCGTCATTGGGATACAATTAATGATGCTTTAGAGCAGGGATGCACAGACCACGGCCCGCGGGCCGCATGCGGCCCGCCGGTCGAATACTGGTGGCCCGCCGACAGCAAAAATAATACTCTTATACATTCGAAAAATATTGAATTCTATTCCAGAATAAAACCAAAAAAAATATGTTCGAAAAGTAATTGGAATCTCGCGCGCGCGCTCTTAAGTGCCCAAAAGAGTCGACACCCCCTGGTGCGCCGTGCATGCGTCGGAAACAGCGGTCGGTAATGTTCGTGCCGATCTCGGTTAAATTCGTTTTCTTGAGGAAGCACCGCGGCCGGCGGCGCGGCGACGACGGCAGCGCGGTGGCGGCTTATCCACGGGTTATATTGTTAGAGCAAGCGAGATAGCAATAGTCCCGAATTCCCGATTGCTCGCGTAGGTAGATACACGAAGCTTCCAGAGTCGGTTTCGAGATTTCTCCAAACAGTTTTCGACTCTATACGCGCGGTATAAAAGCCACGCTAACCGCAGCGACCGACAGTTCGGTTTTAATTTGAGTGAAGTGTCAATAGTTCTAGTGTAGATTTTAACTCGACTAGCCGGTGTCATATATTTTGATCCACATTCAACGTAGATTTCCCGTCAAGTGCCGTGTATAATTGTGTTGTGAAATCGTAAGTAAAACTCTGTTATTAATAAGTGTTTCCCTACATATTTAATCAATTATTTTTGGTAATTTAAAAAAGGATGGGTAATTTAAGTAGGTACTGTAATTGTTTTTAGGTGCTGTGTTAATCATAGCCAGGATTAGAACGCAGCATGGACAAGCCAGGGCCTAGTAAAAAACGTAAGGTTAAAGATGAAAATCGGCAGTTTCAAGAAATTTGGACTGAGAAATACTTTTTTGTATGGTCGCATAACAAAGTCGTTTGTTTAATTTGCAAGAATTCTGTTGCGATTGCAAAGGAATATAATGTAAAAAGGCACTATGAAATGCAGCATCCTACTTTTACCAAGTTTACAGGCGAATTAAGAAAGCAAAAAATGTTGTCTTTAAAACGGGAGCTTACTGGTCAGCAAGCTATGTTTACAAAACCCATTCAAGATTCAGAAACAGCTACAGAAGTTAGTTATGAAATTTCTCGAATGATAGCAAAGCGAAGTCGCCCCTTCAATGATGGGGATTTTGTAAAAGAATGCATAGAAATTGCCGCTAAGAAAATGTGTCCAGAAGCAGCAAAAAAGTTTGAGAAAACTCAACTGAATCGTATGACTATCCAAAGACGAATTATGTCTTTGTCAGGTAATATTGCGGAACAATTAAATGAAAAAACTAAGATCATTGAATTTTTTCATTAGCACTCGACGAATCCACTGATATTAGTTCCACAGCTCAGCTTCTCATATTCATACGAGGTGTTACTCAAGATTTTGAAGTCTTAGAAGAGTTATTAGGAATGTGTTCATTGAAAGGTCAAACCAGAGGAGTTGATATACTCAATGTACTTTTGGATGATTGTTCGAAAACTGATTTGGACTTATCAAAATTATCGGGAGTTGCGACTGACGGTGCTCCTTCGATGATTGGTGTCAATTCTGGGCTAGTTACTTTGCTGAAAAAGCATCTGCAAGAAAAAAACATAAACGCTGAAGATCTCATGCAGTTTCACTGCATTATACACCAAGAAGCCCTCTGTTCTAAAAAAATTGAATTTCAAAATGTCATGAAAGTGGTAGTTTCGACTGTAAATTTCATAAAATTACGAGGACTCAATCACAGGCAATTCAAACAATTCCTTGATGACATCGAAAGCGAATATGGAGATTTACTGTATTATACAGAAGTAAGGTGGCTAAGTCGTGGATTGACACTGGAACGATTTCTAAATTTAATAGAAGAAATTGGAATATTTCTGGCGGAAAAGCAAAGGGATGTCCCGAAACTTAAAAATCCTGATTGGTTGTGTGATTTGGCTTTTTTAGTTGACATTACAAATCATTTGAATGTCTTGAACACACGGCTTCAAGGCAAAAATCAACTGATATCCCAGTTCTACGCTCATGTATCATCCTTTCAATGCAAGCTGACACTTTTCAGATCGCAATTGAATTCTGGAAATTACAATCATTTTCCGAATTATAAGAAAATGGCTGAAAAATTCAACAAAACTGCGATTAATTTCAGTTATGTAGAAAAGCTATATATTTTGATTCAATCTTTTCAAGACAGATTTTCGGAGTTTAAAAAAGTGAAACCTCTGTTGGACATATTCAGCAATCCTTTCACGATTTCAGTTGAAAATGCGCCAGAGTCAATGCAGTTAGAAATTATCGACATTCAAAACGACCAAGATTTACGAAACAAATTCAACGAAGGAGACTTGATGAACTTTTACCGCTGCATTGATAAAAATACGTACAAAGAGTTCACATAAACGCTCTGAAATGTGCCAGCTTATTTGGTTCTACCTATATATGTGAACAAACCTTTTCAATACTAAATAATAATAAAACAAAAAATCGAAACAGCCTTGCAAACGAAAGTTTGCAAGCAGTTTTACGTGTTGCTACAAGTAAATTTGAGCCAAATATAAAAAAGATTGTAAGCACAATGCAGTGCCACGCTTCAAATTAATAAATTCTTTTTTAATTTTAATACATTATTATCAATTCTTTATTGTCTTTAATTACCTATACTTCTGGCGGCCCGCCATCAGTTCATAATTTGCCCGAGTGGCCCCTAGTCTTAATAAGTCTGTGCATCTCTGCTTTAGAGCCTGGGTCTCCAAACTATCTTCTTCGCGGGCCACAAATACAATTCTAAATAATAAAGTCGGCCAAGATCCGATTAATTTTATAAAATTATGAAATATTTAAGGAACAATTGTTACAATATTTCAAAATATGACATTTTCAACAAAAATTACAAACAATCGCGGGCCGGATTCATGCAAGTCGCGGGCCGTAGTTTGGAGACCACTGCTTTAGAGTAACGGGGGTGATTCTATGAAGTAACAAACTCAGTTACACACACGCAAACAAACACAACTTACATGGCAGAAGGACTTCGTGGTCGATAGCCAGTTACAAAGATCCAAACAAATACAATCACTATGTAAAATGTTGTTTTGTAAAAAAATTAAAGAAAAGGAGGCATGGCCCACTATGTACCTCTCTTCATTAGTTCATTCTTCAGAGGTTGTAATTTATATTAAAAAAAAAACAATTTTTGGTGCTGTACTCGAATGAGTACGGTGGGATAAATTTGGGTAAGTTCAGCTTGAAGTTTAGAGTTCAACATTTTTGGTGTACCTCTCTTCATTAGTTCATTCTTCAGAGGTTGTAATTTATATTAAAAAAAAAACAATTTTTGGTGCTGTACTCGAATGAGTACAGTGAGATAAAATTAGGTAAGTTCAGCTTGAAGTTTCGAGTTCAACATTTTTGGTGCAACAGGGTCTTAACGATTTTCGTGTGGTCTTACCGTTGTGAGGCAATCTTTATCCCTCAATAAATATGGATGCTCGAGCAACCAAACAGAGCAGCACTGAAAAGCAGCCACGATTGTCGAATGCAGATCTTTCGAGTGATGTTGCGGCGGTTTCGAACATTGATGCACGATGTAATCGCACAGCCATTTCACAGCTCGTTTACATTCCAAAGCATCTAATAATGTTTGTTTTATAAGCTTAGAAAACTTTAATAATTGTAAGTTCAATTCAACACGTTCGCTACCAGGCCATCGAATTTCAAATCGATACCAGCTGTCTTAGTATCTATGTACTAAATTGAACTATTGTTAAAAAACCAACGAAGGGGTATTTTTTAAGGCTGGGATTCAAATGCGAATAATTCAAATTTTCGAATATTGAAATATGAATGTCTCAATCACCAAATTATTCATTGAATTGAATATTCAAATATTTGAATATTTCAAATAACCATTGTAGATCTCGTCGAATTACTCAAAATTTATATATCACACTTTTCTGTAGCTCGAATGGCTTTCGAGTAATCCCATGTTTCTATTTGGTTCAGAGATTTTTTGAAATTTTTTTTTACATTTAAACATTAAATTTGAATTTCTTACTTTTGAAAAAGTGCGAAATGAAAAACTGTGAGAATTGTTGAACAATTTACCTATTGTGAAATGCCAAAATAGTTAAAGTCGTAGAGTGACATTGTAGTCAAAGCACAGTCAATATTGTCAATTTTGTTGAATGATGTAGTCAACATAGTCGGTACAGTCAATATAGACAGTACTGTAAAAATGGTCAACATAATCGATACAGTCAATATAGTCAGTACTGTCAACATAATCGATACTGTCAATATAGTCAGTACTTTCAACATAATCGATACTATCAAAAGTGTCAATATAATCCATACAATGAAAAGCAAGTCTACTCATAGATCGACACAATGAAATGCAAGTCTACTTATAGTTAGTACTGTCAAAATAGTCAACATAATCGATACAGTCAATATAAAGTACTGTTAAAATAGTCATTATAATCGATACTGTCAAGATAGTCAATATAATGGATACAATAAAATGCAAGTCTACTTACACCGGGTGTTGACTTGGCGGACGCAACATAGGAAATGCCATGTAAATTTTGAAATGTTCAAATTTTGGCTCCCCTATCTATTTTAGAAACAAAACGTATTTATCTTTTTTGTACAGAGAACAATTCTGAATTCATTCGAGTTAACTTTAACGTTAACTCAGCATGAAGTAAAGTTTCGCGTTCAGAAATGCCCCGTAGATATGCGACCCTTGACAAATTTTCACGGGGCTTTTCTAAACTCGAAATTATACTTCATGCTTAGTCTGGGAGTAGAAAACACTTGTTCAAAGGTTTAAATTGAACTTTAAAAAAACAGGGAATATCCGCAATTGTTGTATCAATTCTATGGTATGTCATTATTTTTATAAAATCACATTACTTTTTCTTAATTATTTTAGCTGTAAATTTTCTGACATTCGTTGATTTTTAAAAGAGTTCAATTTGATTCTTAAACGAGTGTTTTCCGCTCCCAGACTAAGCATGAAGTAAAATTTCTAGTTTAGAAAAGCCCCGTGAAAATTTGTCGAGGGTCGTGCAGCGACCCGAGACAAATTTTCTGGGCTTTTCTAAACTCGAAATTTTTCTTCATGCGCCACGCGTAGAAAACACAGATTTTAAGTGAAGTTCGAATATACATAAATTTGATATTTTATAGTGTTTTATATGCGTGGAGCATGAAGTAAAATTTCAAGTTTAGAAAAGCCCAGAAAATTTGTCTCGAGTCGCTGCGCGACCCTCGACAAATTTTCACAGGGCTTTTCTAAACTCGAAATTTTACTTCATGCTTAGTCTGGGAGTGGAAAACACTTGTTAAAAGCTTTAAATTGAACTTTAAAAAAACAGGGAATATCCGCAATTGTTGTATCAATTCTATGGTATGTCATTATTTTTATAAAATCACATTACTTTTCTAAATTATTTTAGCAGTAAATTTTCTGACATTCGTTAATTTTTAAAGGAATTCAATTTGATGCTTTAAACGAGTGCTTTTCACTCCCAGACTAAGCATAAAGTAAAATTTCGAGTTTAGAAAAGCCCCATGAAAATTTATCGAGGGTTGTGCAGCGACCCGAGACAATTTTTCTGGGCTTTTCTAAACTCGAAATTTTACTACATGCGCCACGCGTATAAAACACAGATTTTAAGTGAAGTTCGAATAAACGTAAATTTGACAATATTATAGTGTTTTATACGCATGGCGCATGAAGTAAAATTTCGAGTTTAGAAAAGCCCAGAAAATTTGTCTCGGGTCGTTGCGCGACCCTCGACAAATTTTCACAGGGCTTTTCTAAACTCGAAATTTTACTTCATGGTAAGTCTGGGAGTGGATAACACTTGTTTAAAGCTTTAAATTGAACTTAAAAAAAACAAGGAATATCCACAATTGTCGTATCAATTCCATGGTATGTAATTATTTTTATAAAATCACATTACTTTTTCTTGATAATTTTAACTTAGAGAAACGTAAAGTGTTATGTGTGAACATTCATAAATTTAGAATTTTTCCCTCTACAAAAAACTGAAATACATTTTGTCTCTAAAATAAATAGGGAAGCCAATATTTGAACACTTTAAAAATTAACGTGCGATTTCCTATGTTACGTCCGCCAAGTCAACACCCGGTAGATCGATTAGATCTGTCAATATAATCAGTAATGTCAAAATAGTCAGCATATCGATATTGCCAGTACTGTCAAAATAGTCAATATAATCAACACTACTTAGAGTTAGTACTGTCATTATAATAAAATGAGAGTATTTCCTGTTTTTTCATCAAAGTATAAACATTTTAAAATGAGATTGTTGACTTTATTGTATTGACATTTTTATCATGAGAGATCACATTCTACGTTAAAAATGTTAATACATTAAAGTGAAATCTTTAATCTTATTGACGCGTAATGGGGTAATTTGACATTTATATCAAAAATTGAAATTCGCGGCATATAACTCTCTCTGTAATAAAGAGAGAATTATATGGCGCGAATGTCATAATTTGCCGTTTATAACATAATTTGTAATTTTTTGCATAAATCAATATTTTTAATGTAACTTGTCATTACTGAAATAGATTGTCATTCCGTGTTAAAAATATCGATGTATGCTAAAAACAATTTATGTGAATAAAATAGTCATGGATTGATATTTTCAACTATGACATTTTAGCACAATTTTGAAGTTTAAAATTTAATAAAGTTAGGTTAGGGTAGATGACAAGTTGTGAAGTTAATTACAAGTCATTACTAGTTAATCGAAAAAAATGTTATGTTTCTAACCTAACCTAATAAGCTTGATTATTTTGACTTTTGGACATCAAATCACTGCGTCAATTGGTTTTTGATCAATAAAATTACTTAAGTATTTTGACTGGGATAGTATTTGATCCATCAATGACTATTGTAATGTCATAATTATAACATTATTTGTAATTTTTTGCATAAATTGATACTTTTAATGTAACTTGTCATTACTGAAATAGATTCTCATTCCGTGTTGAAAATATCGATATATGCTAAAAACAATTTGTCTGAATAAAATAGTCATCAATTGATATTTTCAACTATGATATTTAAGCATAATTTTTACGTTTAAAATTTAATAAGTTAGGTTAGGGTAGGTTACAAGTTGTGAAGTCAATTACAAATAATGACTAGTTAAACGAAAGAAATGTTATGTTTCTAACCTAACCTAATAAGCTTTATTATTTTGACATTTGAACATTATATCACTGTCAATTCTTTTTTGATTAATAAAATTGCTTAGCCTTTTGACTGTAGTAGTATTTGATCAATCAATGACTATTGTAACATTTTTCCTGAAATTTTTTTAGTCGACTGTATTTTCAGCTGTAATATAACAAGTGGTATGATTATTTATCGACTACAGCAACGACCAAAACAAGGATATAGGATTCTATCACCGCTGTGATAACATGTATCTATGGAAGTACGCGACTCTGATTGGAGGGAATGAAGTCATGTGACGCTTGAGTTATATTCTGACTATTATGGCATTTTCACGTTAAATCCCTTGATCGACCGTGAATTCTCGTTTGACGTCTGACATAAAAAACGACCTCCGCGTCCTCTTTAACTTGTATCAAAATTGACATTCTGTTTTGACGTTATAAAACTTTCTCTGTCAATAAAACAAGAATCAATGTATTATCAATTGTTTCAATGCTGATACGAGTATCCACTTCCAGATTAGGCATGAAGGAAAATTTTGAGTTTAGAAAAGCATGAAAATTTGCTAGGGCGCGTAGCAACCGAGCCAAATTCAGGCTTTTCTAAACTCGAAATTTTACTTCATGCTACACGTGTATAAAACACTGATTTAATGTGAAATGGTCTTTAACTAATATTTAAATATTTGTATATCTGAATATTCCAATATTTGAATCTTAGAAAATTCGAATTTTCAAATATTTAAATTTTTAAATATTTGACTATTGGACTATTTGAATATCCAAATATTTGAATAATTAGAATATTGAAATAATTCGAATATTTCAATATATTTTTGAATGAATATTCGAATACTTAAATTTGAAAAATACCCATCCTTAGTATATTTGTCCCGAGAAAAAATCTGTTTATGATACAATTTTGTAGAAGCAATTATAAAAATTTAAAAACAAAAATTGTGTCCCATATGTTTATTTATTTATTCAGTCAACGGAGACGCTGGTAGAGAACGTGTTAAGCAACAAATTTTATACAAGTTAATAACTAAACGTACCAGTCAATTTCCTCGCTATTGCATGAATATTAAAATTTTTAATCAATTCCTTAAACCAATATCGCCGATTCAATGTTAAAAATCATTAAGGGCGAGTTGTACCAAATTAGTTGAATTAGTTCAACTCTGAACTCAATTTCAAAGTGACATTAGAACAATAGAAACTGTCATCTTAAACTTAAGTTCAGCTTGAACTCGAGTTCAACGTTTTTGGTGCGACTGGGCCTATGTGCTGCAGGGTTTCTGTTGAACCGATGAGGCATTAATATTTTTTAACGTGCACTTACCGGAATCTTTGATGTGTATCCTCGCTAAACCCGAGAGTAATTCCAAAGCGGCTAAAGATACATTCAAGTCTGTTTTCCATGATGATATTAGCCGATGGCAGACTAGATAAGTCGCACGCACGAACAAAGCGTGCGCTGAATCTACAATATTACAAAGTTT
Organism: Philonthus cognatus; assembly: GCA_932526585.2. NCBI lineage: Eukaryota > Metazoa > Arthropoda > Insecta > Coleoptera > Staphylinidae > Philonthus > Philonthus cognatus. Next base: position 83,679,549 of record OW052244.1, on the reverse strand, counting down.
AAATAGTCATCTCGATCAAAACTGTTTGTCAAACTTGATAAAGATTAAATAGACATCGATTAAAAGGTGAAAAAAACTGAGTTTCCACAATCACCAGGTGGGTTTAACTTTTGCTTAAAATTCAAGAGCTTCTTTAGGTTATACAGGTTTTTCTATACCAAGTGTAAGAAAAAACAGGATCACTCCGTTTAGTTTTTTTATTAATTTTGATATCAATTTGAAATTTTCTACATTTATATTAAAAACAATTTCGAGTTCAGCGGTGATTATGAAACTTTAATAGCACTTCCAGTTTCATCGGAAGTGACTTCAATTTTGAAGTTTTAAATGGAAAGCCTGATATTTTTTTTTGTTTTCGGGTACGGAATCTCATTTTACATACAAATCAATTGTTTTAAAAAAAAATTACTAGTGTCATTTTTTTTTCAAAAAATAATAGTGCATCTAGGTTGCTGCGGTCGCTCTAATATCTTTTGTTTCATATCATAGACGTGTATAAAACAAATATTACCAACTTTTATTTTACATACAAATCAATTGTTTTAAAAAAAAATTACTAGTGTCATTTTTTTTTTTTAAATAATAGTGCATCTAGGTTGCTGCGGTCGCCCTAATATCTTTTGTTTCATATCATATACACGTCTATGATATGAAACAAATATTACCAACTTTTATTTCTAAATTTGGCCAACAGATGCCTTTAAATTGTAATTCCATTGTTTTTTTTTAAAACTCAATTTTTTTAAATGGCAACATGGCAGATCATTATGATTTTTTTAAATGTGTAAATGTACTACCTATTCAAATGTATTTATTTGAAACTTATGAAACTAGAGAATAAAGAAAAAATAGGGAAAATCAGGAATTTTAATTTATTTATATTAATTATGCAAGCAATAATTTATTCTTGTACACATAACAACAACAAAATTAACAGAAATTATAATAAATATTCAAAATGTCCACCATAAACATGACGACACTTCCGAATTCTATCAATTGTGCCCCTAATGACATTGTTGAGTTGCTGAGGACCTATATCTGCTATAGCTTGTCTCATTTTATGTTCTAATTCTTCTTTTGTATTAGGAACAGTGCTATAAACTTGATTTTTAACGTGACCCCACAAGAAAAAATCAAGAGGAGTCAAATCAGGTGAACTTGCTGGCCACCTAATTGGCTCATTTGTACCAGAGCTGGGCCGGATTCGAATCATTCAGGATTCGAATCGTGGATTCGAATCCTTTGTGAGGATTCAAAAGAGGCATTCGAATACTTTAGTTCAACTGGATTCGTGATCCGGATTCGTTAAATTTTTTTAAGAAGATTCGTATTCGAATCCAAATGTGGGTGATTCGAATCCTTCTAAAAGGATTCAAATATTTATAAAAGGATTCGAATATTTATAAAAGGATTCGAATACTTACATAAGGATTTGAATTGTCAAAAATAATTCGAATTGTGAGGATTAACATGAAAAATGTGTTTTTAAATTTCTCATTAAATCTCTGTTTTATACGCGTGGCGCATGAAGTAAAATTTCGAGTTTTGAAAAGCCCGAAAATTTTCAAGGGGCTTTTCAAAACTCGAAATTTTACTTCATGCTTAGTCTGGGAGAGGAAACGCTCGTTCGAAACTTCAAACTGAATGCTTTGATAAGAACATTAAATGTTTAACATTGTTTAATATTATTTGAAGTAAAACTGACATAGCAGCTACAATCTCAATTGTTACATTTTTCCGACAATTTCCTGATTCTAGATTTTTTTTCCTGGCCTTTTAATTAAACTTTCTTCAGTGGAAAATCCCCATTTTTTAAATTGTTTTCATTGTTTTTGTCAAAATTTAAGTTAATTTTATAAATGTTTACATGTTTTGTAATTTGCCTGCTGATTTTCACAAATCTAATAATATCATATGGCTTTTTTGTTAGTGTGTTTTGGTCAATTAGAATATAATTCTATGACTTTTCTCTGACTTTCCCGGTTTAAATGATATTCAATGAATGTTTTATTTACGTAATTTTCAGCCATTCGTCGATTTTATAATTTTTAGTTCAATTTGAAGATTTAAACATGTGTTTCCACTCCCAGGTTAAGCATGAAGTCAAATTTCGAGTTTAGAAAAGCCCCGTGAAAATTTGTCGAGGGTCGCGCAGCGACCCGAGACAAATTTTCGGGCTTTTCTAAACTCGAAATTTTACTTCATGCGCCACGCGTTTAAAACACTAATTTGAAGTGAAGTTCAGAAATACACAAATACATCTTTAATCAGAGTAACATGGAATCAGATATTTAGTCTGTTATGAACGATATTCAGTGTTAATAATAAATAATTAGGTATTGAATATTTTACTAAAACAACTGGTAACGATATTTATATATTAATGGTAGCAAAAACATAATAAAATCAAATTTATTCTCAAAGGATTTGTATTCGTGATTCGAAAAAACGGGATTCGAATCATATTTATCTCTTACGAATCCTTTATTCGAGGATTCGTGATTCGAATCATATTAGGTGATTCGGATTCGTGATTCGAATCCTTTTTACGAGGATTCGTCCCAGCTCTGATTTGTACCTATCCATCTGTTACCATAATTATTGTTGAGGATTACCTCAACAATAATTATGGCATTGCATTGTGTGGACGGGCGCCATCTTGTTGAAAATAAATTCTGCTTGTTAATGCAAGTGGCAAATAATCCAAATACTCTTCATGTTCTAAAAATTGTTTATACCTAATTCCACTCAGGTGCCTAATTTGTCCTATTTTACTGCATGTAATAGAGTATTATGCCAATAAAGGTCTTTTTTTTTGCAGCCGAACAACCCCATCCATACATTAAATCTAAATCTTTCTTTGAAATTACCTTGTCGCAAGAGATGAGGATTTACTTTAGTTTTTCCCAAGTTTCAAATAAGTACATTTGGATAGGTATGCTACCTTTAAAAAAATCATAATGATCCGGTATGTTGCCATTTAAAAAAATTGAGTTATTTAAAAAAAAACGATCGAATTACACCACTAGGATAGCGTTTTTTTTACGGTTTTTCAGAATTTTTATTTTTTGGGAAATTTAATACATGCGATCTTGCGGTTTCTTGCAACTTGTTTATAGATTCATAAACTATAAAAAATGAATTTTAATTCTTTTCAATCGTCCGGCTATACCTCTAAATCTGGTCTCAAATAAGGCCGTGTCCGCCGTGTTTTTCCTCATGGCCGGAAATATGTTTTCGATTCTGTGATTTGAAACGTAAAATGAAGTAGTAGTCATTAATCTGTATTAAATTATCTGGAGTTTGAACCACCGACAATAAAAAATCTCGATAAATAACAAAATGGAGGCCATTCGAAAAAGGTGGTCGCTTTTTGCCCCCCTTTTTCTGACTTTAAGGCTCTATGAAAAATATCAAATGTTAATATATTTGAATGACGGTGGTTCAAACTGCAGAGGAAAATGTGGAGAACCGAACACTAAAAGCTCAAGTCAATTCGTTTCATAGTTTGAAAAAAAAGTTTCCGGCCAGCGAAAAAAAAGTGGTTTCGAGAAAAACGCGTTTAAAGTTTTGACACAAGTTTTAACTATTTTTGGAGATTTTTGGCTTTAGTCAGCTATGCCAGCTCCGTATACTAGGCCCTCCTCTTCCTCTAAAAACTGGGTTTGAATGATTTACTCCTGCCAGCGTTGTTGGATGGCCTTATGAGTTGCTGGAGTCAGGCAAAATTCGTCCCACATCTCGCGCTCCGCGTCGGCCCGCACTGGAAAGTCTTGGCTTGCAGGCCGATATGGATTCTATCGTCTTAAAAACTGTATCCGTCGTTGAAAATGCTGGTAGCTATGAAAGACGCGATAGCGACGGTTTTTGCACCACAGTTGAGGTGCTTCGAAGCCAGCTTCCAGCCACAAGCATTCAAACTTTCGTTTGAGTTCTGCGTATTTCCACCCAGCCACCTACTCAGCATTGTTTACTTCAACAAGCAAAAATCTAACTAACGAATTCGCCTATTGTAAAACGGCTTTCGGACATGAAACTAGATACTATCAAGTATCAATACATGAAAAAAAAAAAATCAATTTTTTAAAACTTCCGAATGGTAATACCCCCTTAAGAAACACAAGTTTGTAATATTTGTTTTGTATACGTCTGTGATACGAAATAAAAGATATTAGGGCAATCACAGATGCAATTTTATTTTTTGAAAAAAATAATATGGCACTATTAATTTAAAAAAAAAAAAAACAATTGGTATGTAAAATGAAATCCTGTATCCGAAAACCGAAATATGGTGGTGCATTTAAATCTTCAAAATTTGTGACACCGGAAATGCTATTAAAGTTTCCTAGTAACCACTGAACTCCAAATTATTTTTAGTATAAATGTAGAAAATTTCAAATTGATATGTCAAATTTGGTTTGGTCGTGTAGCGAAGCGGAGCGACCAAACCAAATTTTCAGGCTATTCCTAACTCGAAATTTTACTTCATGCGTATAAAACACTGATTTATTGTAAAATTAAAAATATACTGCTAAATAGGTATTAAAAATTAACTCTAAAGCAGGATAAAAATATACTGATAAACAAAAATATTTTGAATTTTACAATATTTCAATGTTTTATACTGGTTTAACATACTGATTTAGAAGTATATTAATGCCTAATCAGGGAGTGGAAACACTCGTTAGAATTTTTAAATAGAAGAGTGACGGAATGGATGAGAGAGGATGAGGCCGGGGGAAGGACGCTGGAGAAGTTGAGGGTAGAGAAGGAAAACAGGGCGAAGAGAGGGGGTAGCAATTAGTTGTAGCTAGTAAACATGTAATGTAGTATGCCAATAAAAGTTCTTTTTTTTACTTTTTATAAAAACAACAAATGCACGAATATTTACAACATACGCATCGGCATATGCATACTTTAAAGAAGAATTTCCCGATTGCCGATGTATACGCTTTAAATTTTCAGGTTTTCGTTGTTTTACTAAAACTGTTCTAATCGATGTTTCTAACGAGAGTGTGCACTCCTTGATTAACCCATTACCGCCCGAGCAATTATAGAAATAACTCTAAAAGTTGATTTTAGGTAAAATTATGCACTTCTTTTTATGATATCTATGAATGACTTATTGTATTACATTATGTGAATTTTCCTTTTAAATATACATAATGTATATGCTGTAAACTTGCACGCAATTGTCGATTTTATATAAAAACGTGCAATGTGAAGTTTAGAACGAGTGATTCCACTCCCAGACTAAGCATGAAGTAAAATTTCGAGTTTAGAAAAGCCTGAAAATTTGGTTTGGTCGCTTCGCGAAGCCGAGCGGCCAAACCAAATTTTCAGGCTTTTCTAAACTCAAAATTTTACTTCATGTACCACGCGCATAAAACACTTATTATTGTGAAGTTAGAAATACACTCACATTATTTTTTTTAAATGAGTAATAATCGAAATATTAAAACAACAAAATACTTACATTTTTCTTCAAACATTTTCAAGTCAGGTCAAGTAATATAATATATCAAATTAACTTATTTAATAATTTAATTTACAAAAAATAATAATGTTGCGTCTATGCATCAATGGTGCTTAATGGGTTAAGCATGAAGTAAAACTTCGAGTTAGGAAACTCGGTTGGCCGAATTTGACAACATAAGAAAAGCATATAACCTAAAAATTTGAGTATGGTTAAATTTTAAGCAAAAGAGGTGCCTTTAAATAATAACTACCTTGGTAAAGTACCGTGCGATCATTTAAATTATGAATCAGAGTAGGCGACATTTTTTTTGTGCGGTTGCCAGACCTGTCCCAAGTACAAGTAAAATGTACTCGAGTACTGAGTACAAGTATTCTGCACAAAATGTACTCGAGTATTGAGTAGAAGTACCCAACAAAAAGTACTTAGGTACAAAGTACTGAGTACATCAAGTGACTAAGGAATATGATGATAACAAATAAAAACATGATAACACACACTAACAATTTGGTGGTTACTTAGATTAACCTAACTTAATTTACCAATCTGGAGACGTTGGGTTAGGTTACTTGTCAAGTTGTGATGTTAGATAAGGTTAGATGGTAAATCGTAAAGTTAGATTAGAGGACAAATTGTGAAATTAGGTTGTTGGCCAGTGGGTCATTTGGCCACTGAGCTATCCAAATTAAGTTGAACTAAAAGATCTATCGTAATATTGAAATTAGGTTAATGACAGATTATTGTGTTAGGTTAGAGAACACATTGTTAGAATCTATCTAATTTGGTAAAGTTGAGCTGTGTCAGCTGTCAAGTTGTAAAGCTAGTGAAATGACAAGTCTCTTTTACAAAAAAAAAAAGGTATTTTAGAAGTGGCTAAAGCTTCCTGCCGTTTTATTTTTCCTTGGCCTTGGACTTAGCAGAATCGACATAAAGAAGGCGGTAGGCATCCTCACGGGCCACTGCCTCCTAGACAGACATGCACAAAAGATGGGTTTTGAGCACAACGACTTTTGCAGAGGATGCCTGGATGTGGAGGAGGAAGAGACGGTACTCCACTATCTGAGACAATGCCCTGCTCTCGACGGGAAAAGGATCAAGTACCTTGGTATGCACTATGCAAATGGAACCTCACACCCCTAGATGTGAGAAATCTGATCGGGTTCATTAGGTTCTCGGGTTGGTTTGTATAGGTGGGGAGTGATGGAAGATCTGACTCCTTTTCACCCTTATGGTATCACAAGGAGCCCTTTGGGCCTAACTGCTGCCTTCTTCTCTAAGTGCCCTCTCCGCTGCGAAGTTTGGCAATCATCAATGCTATTCTTATCTTTGAAATAGCTGTTCTGAATAATTCGGTAGATGTGCAATGGAACCATTCTCTCAGATTTCGGAGCCAAGATGTACGTCGGCGTTCAGTACTTCTCCCTCCTTGGATCTTTCCTTGCATGATCAGCTGCAGCAGTTGGTATTTCGATCCTCTCATTACGTGGCCCAGGTATTCAAGCTTTCGTCTTTTGATGGTTATTAGAATTTCTCGTTGTTTATCCATTCTTCTGCTGCCATTAGAACCTAACCTAACCTAACCTTGGCCTTAAATACTAGTCCATATGGCCAGCTCAATATCTGCTGTTTTAGTTTTCTTTATCTCGCAACTGTACATATTTTTTCGGGCATATTTTTAAATGATCGCACGGTATTAATTATTTCCACACCTCTATAACTAATTAATGGAACTCTTATACCTCTAAACTAATTATGAATTTTTAACCACTAAAAGTTATCCATTAAAAATTGTTTACCTAAATCATCTAACTATTTTATTAAGTCAATTGGTTACTTTTTTAGTTAAATATTGTAGAAACTCTAGAAGACATCTATATTTTAGAAATACACTCCATAAATCATTACAAGAAAAGAAAAGTAAACTAACACCGTGTTTATAGACATGAGTGTACAGTTCAAGAAACTTTTAATTCATCTGTTATTCCAATGCTGGGTTTATAAGACGTTTAACGTTTCAGAGTGTTTAAGCAGAGTAGAACGTAGGCGTTCTTACGACTGTTTTAATGCGATGTTTAAGAGTTTTAAGAATTAATGTTTAGTGTTTAAAAGTTCGCTATATTCTATTTTTCTTAAATATCCTTAAACATTTTTTTGGATCAACACTTCCAAAATGTATACTCTATTATTCGAGCACAGTGATGCCAATTTTTACTGAGTCAGCTATTACATGTTACAATTTAGCCCCTGGGTCTCTAAACTATCTTCTTCGCGGGCCACAAATACAATTCTACATAATAAAGTCGGCCAAGATCCGATTAATTTTATAAAATTATGAAAAATTTAAGGAACAATTGTTACAATATTTCAAAATATGACATTTACAAAAAAAATTACAAACAATCGCGGGCCGGATTCATGCAAGTCGCGGGCCGGATTTGGCCCGCGGGCCGTAGTTTGGAGACCACTGATTTAGCCGAATTATTTAAGGTCAAAAGGAGGAATTGGAAATTATAAATAATAATTTTAAATGTCTTCTCAGTTAGTTGTAAGAATTACTTGTAAAACAAACAGTATTTTCACAAATTTGCGATGAAATTATAGTTGGCAATGTCATAACCTAAAATTCTTAAACATTCTCTCAAGTTCTCTCGTATAAACGGCATAATTTCCTTAAACAGTAATCAGTAAACGGTAAATGTCGTATAAACCTTATAATAAACTTTTCGACAAAAGCAGTTGTTTCAGTAAAATCTACTTCTGTTTAAAAGAAAAAAATATATCTTAATTTACCTTTCAAAATATTTGTTTGCTTATTTTTTTTTTAGTTTGATTTAAAATTATATTATTCAATGTTTATATAATGTTTTTTAAAAGTTTCTTTGTAAATAACATGTATACACTATAAAACAATAAAATTACACCAATAAAACCATCGATAAATGTAATAAAAGTAAGCAATAATTAAAAAATTAAGTTTGTATAAGTAACTATCCCACACATTTGAGTTAGTAAGTTAAGACTAAATCCGAATAATAATAATAATCAACGTTATTATTAAAGCTCAATCGTGAGAGTATTGAAGCTTAATTGTGTTAATATTTAAGCTCGATTGTGTCAATATTGAAGCTCATTCACAAGCATCTAAACTAACCCAGAAAAAAAATCGTAAATTAGTAAAAGGTGGCATGCGTAAGTAAATTTAATGGGGGTAATAAAATAAAAGCGTAAATGATAAATGTATATAAAACGTACCTGCTGGTTGGATATCCGTCAAGTCGGGACTTAAAAAATGATCTGAATACGAGCTGCTTATGGTACTTGACGTGTCCGATACTACAGAAGCAAATAAAAAAAAAACAAAAGCCAAATAGCCAGTGCAGATACGATAAAAAAAAAACAACATGAGTATACTGGATGTTTCATAATAAGGGAACAAATTTAAAGAGTTTTTTTTTGTTCTTTTAATAATAATATCTTTATTTACGGAAACTCCATTATTACAAAATACTACAATTTAAAATTTATATAAGAATAAATAAAATACAATACTTTTGAATATGAAGAGAGATAGAGAAACTTCTGGTTTCTTTGGAAAACTGTATATATTTTTTTTTTACCGGAAGCTTCGTAGTAGTGATGGGCGTTAACAAATGATTTCAATAATCAAATGAGCGGTACTTGAATGATCTTGATAAATGACTAATCATGTGAATGATCATTCGAATGATCGGTACTTGAATGATTTTGATAATCGACTGATCATATAAATGATCATTCGGATGATCGGTACTTGAATGATCTTGATAACCGACTGATCATTTGAATGATCGCTAGAAAGCTGATTCATACAGGGTGCTTTGCTTTTAAATATACATATCCCAATTATATGCTGTAAATCTTCAGATATTCGTAGTTTTTTTTTTAAGAATTCTGCTTTAATCAAGTGTTTTCCACTCCCAGGCTAAGCATGAAGTAAAATTTCGAGTTTAGAAAAGCCTGAAAACTTGGTTTGGTCGCGTAGCGAAGCGGAGCGACCAAACCAAGTTTTCAGGCTTTTCTAAACTCGAAATTTTACTTCATGCGCCACGCGTATAAGACACTGATTACATGTGAAGTTCACTTGTTTACAATGTTTCAGTGTTTTCAGTGTTTAATACGCGTGCAGAAAGAAAAATTTCGAGTTTAGAAAAGCATGAGTAAAAACACTCGTTTAAAGCTGAAAACACTCATTTAAAGCTTCAAATTTAACTATTTTACTAAAAAGATAACCACTTAAATGATAATAATAATATAATAATACTTTTATTTCCCAACAGATATAATAATAATTTTATCCTATTACAGGGAAAAATATACAAAAACTGAAAAAATAAACAGAGTATTCATATTACCATTTGAATGATATCATATTAACACTTAAATGATTATCATTTAAATGATCATTCATATTACTATTTGAATGATCATTAATATTATCATTTCAATGATCATTCATATTAACATTTGAATGATGATTCAAATGATCATTCATATTACCATTGGAATGTACATTAATATTATCATTTGAATGATCATTCGAATGATAATAATAGATTATTAAATAATAGATGATTTTAATAATTCAATGATTCAATTGAGTCGACCCATCACTACTTTGTAGATAATTTTCAATTTATTTTCAAATATAATATAGGTGTATTACAATAAAATGTATTTTCAAACATTTGCTATACAGGATATATAACAAAAGAGCAAATGGCAACAACGTAAGAAACGTATTTTGTTTCCTTTGTTGGAAAAAGTTGTTACAAAACCTCGTCTTTTTCATATTTTGTCCCCGTATATTATGAAACACCCTGTATAATAGGAGTAATCGGTGGTGTTTGCTTTATGCCGTTTGAGCAGGGTACAAAAAATTGTGCGTCCCCACAATCCATCCAAAAAAATAAATAAACAATAAAAAAATTACAAATATTGAAATAATAAAGGAAGGTAGCTTGTATGAAATGAAAAATAAAAACCAATAGGGCGATGTAAAATTAAAAAAAAAAAAACAAGTGTAATTAAAATTAAAACAAATAAACAAAACAAAAAAATAAGTGTATCTTTTTCAGTGTGTTTGTGTCGATATTTTAATAAACTCACCCGAGCTGAGTAAATTCGAGGAAGTTTCGGTGCACGGTTGAGTGACTTGCTCGACCTTCTCGTAAACGGCTGAGTCTTGCACGCACAGAAACAGCCCGCCGAGCAGCATGTGAGTGTTCTGCGGGTCAGTCTCCACTTGCAAGGCGTTCATCACCAAGTTCATCAGGCGGGGTTTTAACTGACCGAACGTTATCGGTCTTTCCGCTGAACCTAATTTTGAATGAGAATATTGAGAAAGAATCAACACAAATTATCCTAGCGGAGCAAAGCAAGCTCGGTAAATCCAAATTTTCAGGTTTTTCTAAATTCGAAATTTTACTTCAAGCGTCACTGGTATAAAACACTGGATCAAGCAAAGTTCAAAATATACCTTTAGCACAGTATGCTAAGGATGTGCATTTAGAAATTTGCGTTTCTCCAGCGTTTTATACTGGTAGCGCATGAAGTAAAATTTCGAGTTTAGAGAAGCCCGCAAATTTGGACCTAACTATATTTACGAATATACCCCACAAATACATTCACAGACAATAGTTTTTTTTTAAGAATTCAGCTTTAATCAAGTGTTTTCCACTCCCAGGCTAAGCATGAAGTAAAATTTAGAGTTTAGAAAAGCCTGAAAACTTGGTTTGGTCGCGTAGCAAAGCGGAGCGACCAAACCAAGTTTTCAGGCTTTTCTAAACTCGAAATTTTACTTCATGCGCCACGCGTATAAGACACTGATTACATGTGAAGTTCACTTGTTTACAATGTTTCAGTGTTTTCAGTGTTTAATACGCGTGGCGCATAAAGAAAAATTTCGAGTTTAGAAAAGCATGAGTAAAAACACTCGTTTAAAGCTGAAAACACTCATTTAAAGCTTCAAATTTAACTATTTTACTAAAAGGATATACCACTTAAATGATAATAATAATATAATAATACTTTTATTTCCCAACAGATATAAAATTATCCTATTACAGGGAAAAATATACAAAAACTAAAAAAATAAACAGAGTATTCATATTACCATTTGAATGATATACCCCACAAATACATTCACAGACATTTATGAACCCAGGTGGAATCATTTTGTACTTTAAAATAACCCCACTCGGCACAGGACTCGAATCCGCGACCCCTGGTTTAGGAGGCAGGGTCCCTACCCACTACCCCACCGGGGTCTCCAAAACTTTTCTTATTTCGTGTAGAGAATAAATTAACCTTTATTGGCACAATAAAATAATACATACTATTCTACAAATTCAAACATATTTTATCCTACATTAAAATTATATAAACGGACAAAAACAAAAGCCATTTTCCTGTATTTGTTTTTGCCAGCTTACCATAACTTGAAAAAAAAGATTGCCTTCCTAAACATACCTGTGCTAATCAATTCTTTAATAGTGATATTCTGAAAATGCAACGGCAAAACCAGCATCGATAGCAGCAGATGAATCGATGCCTTCCTCAAATCCACCTTCGATACATTCAAACTGATTTTCAACTCCTTATCTGGTAATACCATTTCCAACGCACTAATAAAAGCTGGTATCAAAATCCTTGCTCCGTCCAAATCCAATCTGAACAAATCGGCCGAGTTTATTAAAATTGCCACGATGCTTTCACCGCACTCTTTGCTATTGGTGATTTTTAAGCCCTGTTGGACGGCCAGGTAGAATCGAGCGAGATACACGGGTAAAATTTCCTCGCCCGTTTTCTTCGAGCACATTATCCTGCAGAGAGTGCCCAGAGCTTCGGCTTTTCCACTCTCGTACTTATCGATGGTCAGGGTCGACGGTAAGTCGGGCATTTCGTTCAGTGAGCCGGGCTGGGAGTAGTTTATGGAGCCTTTCGTGTTTTCCATTACGATTGAGTTAGGTCGTTTGCTTGCATCGGTTAATTGTCCTTTTATAATAAAAAGTGAAGTAAACATAGGAAGTGGTTATACTAACAAATAAGTATATTTTATTTATGTGTGTATTAAAATTTCATCATTTCGAAGGTAAAAGTAATAAAGCGAAGCGAGGTATAAATTATTAATTGCAAACATTTTCAACTCCAAAAATCAAGAATTTTGGCACCCAACAAGGGGCTTGTAAAATATTGACTTATTGCGAAGTTCATACAGTGATAAACCAATAAATATTTATCTAATAATAATATTTGTTTTACTCGTACTTATTTAATATTCAACTATATACCTTATATTAAAAGTGCGATTCTTTTCGCAATCTACAACAAGTTAGTCTTACAAAGACTATATCAAACACTCATTGAAACAACTACTTCCCGGGCTAATACCCCGACGGACATTGAATTATACAACAAGTGATTGCTGTTACATACAGTAACCTACTGCAAATGTAACAATTTGGGTCAAATTATTCAGGCCATTTTTTTTACTTATGTTTGAACGGTAACGTGACCGCCAGTCTAAGGTGTCAAATTGTTTAGAGGGAATGGTAAAGCTATACTGATGAGAGATAAATCTCGAAACGTGTCTATAGATGGCCTGAATAATTTGACCCAAATTGTTACATTTGCAGTAGGTTACTGTATGTAACAGCAATCACTTGTATAATTCAATGTCCGTCGGGGTATTTGCCCGGGAAGTAGTTGTTTCAATGAGTGTTTGATATAGTCTTTGTAAGACTAACTTGTTGTAGATTGCGAAAAGAATCGCACTTTTAATGTTTGAAGTATTCTGCAACCAAGAATTGGCAATTTCATTTTTACATATACCTTATAGACAAAATGTGACTTTAGAATATTGCCCTGGGCCTTAATATTCTAAACTTTCTAGGACTTAAAAAATATCATCTGCCTCATGCCTCAGATTGTCTCTGACAGGCCCTTTTCAGTCGTTTTACTTACTTTGAGCAAGTTCGGATCCGATGAAGGCAGCTTGGAAGAGCCACTCGCCGAACAAATGAAGAATACTGTTGCATTTCGGTCGATCAGGAGCTAAAGGAATTTTATGCTCACTGCCGATGGATGATAAAGCTGAAAACATTGTTTTATGTTAAATCAATCTACTACAGAGCGAAATTATATAACAAATGCATTGTAAAAGAATCAAATTATTTTTTGATAAAATTAGGGCACATCACTTTCTGCCTGGCAAATATTTGGCAGGAAAAATATGAGAAATAATTTTGACAAAAACAGTGAATAATCAAAATAGTGCATATTGTGTTGTATCCACTGAAACAGGGGTCTCCAAACTTTTCCCTTTGCGGGCCACATACATGTATACAAATGGGCCAAGGTCTAAATAACTGTATAAGCATTTTTGAAAACATTAATAAAAAATTGTATTTTTATTTACCGCTACATAATGATAATAACTAATAAAGTAATTTATTTATATATATATAATCAGTATTCCCTTTTACCATATGGTGTCGGGTTTTTAATGTTTATTTAACTTTCACTTTGTCCATTTCTAACATATTTCTTCCACTGAGTTCTGTCTAGTGCAATTTTCTTGGCGTCCGCTACTGTCGTTCCTCTTCGTAAGATGTTGTTCGTCACGATATCCTCCCATGTTTTCGATGGTCTCCCTCTGCCTCTACGTATTTGTGTTTTTGCTGTCCAGACCTTCTTTACCTGCACTCGTTCGTTCATCCGCACCATATGCCCCCACCATCCCAGCTGTCGTTCTTATATATATTCGTCCATGGATTGGATTTGTAGTTCATCTCTGATTTGGGTGTTCTTTAGTCTGTCTAGTTTTGTTACTCCCTTAACTCCTCTTAAGTATTTCATTTCAATGGCCTGTATTTTACTATTCGTCTTCTTGTCCGTTGTCCATGTTTCACACCCGTATGTAAGTATAGGTCTAAATACTGTTCTAAATACCGTCATTTTCGTGTCTGTGGATATTTCTTTTTTACGGAGGAATTTTGACCCTAATGCGTAGTATAGTCGTCCCGTTTTTTCCAATCGTTCAGTTAGGTCTTTATCTTGGTTCCCGTGTTGATTTATTATAGTTCCGAGGTATTTGAAATTCTCCACTTGCTCTATAGTATAGTTATCCAGTTCTATCTTTATTTCTCGTATATTTTTTCCTGCCATCATTACTTTTGTTTTGTCGATATTGATCTTCATTTCATACTTCTCCAGTGTCCTGTGCCATACATTTAAGTTATGTTGGAGGTCTTTTTCGTTTTTGGCAAATATTACAACATCGTCAGCAAACGCACATTCTGATATACTTACAGGTTTCATGTTTCTGTATCCAATATGCATGGGTTTTATTCCTTGGTGACACATTTTTAATATTTCATCCATGAATATTGTAAACAGAAACGGACTTAGTACCCCTCCTTGTCTTAGGCCTTGGTGTGTTGTAAATTCCTGGGATCTCATATTATTGTATATTATGTAGTTGGTAGTTTCCTTGTATACACTTTGTATTGCTTCTATCAGCCCTGCATCCACTCCTTTGCTCTGTAATATTTGCCACACAGTCGTTCTATTTACCCTATCAAACGCCTTTTCTAAATCTATGAATGCAAATAGTGCGCTTGTGTTACTATTTTTGCATCCTTCAATTATTTGTTTGATAGAGAATATACGATCCTGGGCACATCTTCCTTTTCTGAAGCCACTTTGGCTTTCTTCCATCATGGGTTCGATTATAGTCTTCAATCTTTGTTCCAGAATGTTCTCATAAATTTTTAGTGGTGTGCTTAATAACGTGATGCCTCTGTAGTTGTTACATATTTTTGTGTCTCCTTTTTTATGTATGGGCACTATTACCCCCTTTCTCCAATCTGTAGGTATTGATTTTTCTTTCCAGGCCCTATCAATTATTTTCCATAAAAATATTGTACCTTCTTCTCCTGCAAGTTTAATCATTTCTGTTGATAGTTTGTCGTGTCCCGGAGCTTTCCCATTTTTTAATCTTCGTATTGCCTCAATAACTTCATTGATTGTTATGTCGTTTGTTTCCGTTCTTTCACTATTTGTTACTGTATAATCTTCTGTATCTTTTTCTGTCACGTTCAGTAATTCGTTGAAGTATTCTTTCCATCGATGCATGATTTTTTCATTCCCTGTTAATAATAGGTTGTTTTTATCCTTCATTGATCCATTATGTTTTTGTTTTTTTGATCTCATATTTTTTAGCGTTTTAAAGAATAATTTTTTATTTGCTTTATTGTCTTCTTCCATTTTCTCTCCAAAGGCTTTCCAGCAATTTTCTTTTTCGTGTTTTATTAATTCTTTTGTTTTTGTTCTTTCTATTTTATATTTTTTATAGTTATCGTCTGTTCGGTGTTGTAGATATATTTTCCATTTTTCCTTCTTATTTTTTATCTGCATCTTTACTTTCTCATTCCACCAGGCCATTTGTTTTTTATTATTTTTAACTTTTAATATTCCACACGTTTCTCTTGCAGTTTTTGTAAGTATCTCCTTGTATATTTTCCACATATTTTCAAGGCTGGTGTCACTATCGTTGTCATACTTCTGATGTATTGTTTGTTCAACTGTTTCTGAGTATATCTTTGCTATAGTTTCATCTCTAAGCTTATAGTTCTTAATAGTTTCGTAATTGGTGTTAAATACATGTCTATTTGTATTCTCTTTGTCAGAATATTTTAATGTTGCTACCAACATATAGTGATCAGTACCTACATCTGGGCTTCTACTATTAAATAGTCGATGATAGATTTTTCTTGTCCACCCTTCCCTTCTCTAGTAAATTTATGTATGTTTTTATGTTCGTAGAAAGTATTTGTCACTATCATATTATTCATTATACAATAGTCTATTATTCGCTTGCCATTGTTGTTAATGGTGTTTTCTCCAAATTTGCCTATAGCATTAGTTGTAGCGTCATTTCCTACCCTTCCATTGAGATCCCCCATTATGTAAATAGTTCCACTGCAGTTTTCTTTTATGATGTTGAGTTCTTCCCAGAATTTATCTTTTTCTTCTGTCGAGTCATTTTCATTCGGTCCGTATGCAACAATTATGCTAATATTTTCTCTTTTTGATTTTATGATTTCTATCGCCATCAGTCTTTCATTATATGCCTCCCATTTGTTTATTCTGTTTGTTAGTTTTTTATTTATTATACATCCTACACCCGCTGCTCCGTGATTTTGTTCTTCTACTCCTTTATATAGCAACAGGTGGTCGCCCTCCAATATTGTTTCTCCTTCTCCTTTCTTTTTTGTTTCCGTTAGTGTCAGTATATCCAAATTTAGTTTGTTGAATTCGTATATTATTTCTTCTTCCTTATCTTTTATTCCTCGTACGTTCCAGGTCCCTAATTTCATTGTATAGTGTTTGTCTATTTCGCTGTTTTTTACTTTATTGCATTTGGGTCTGTTTTTTTCTCTTCGTTTTTTTTTGCTTTGTTTATCTTACTAAGTATTCCGGTCTCGTCATCCCAGTAGTACTTAGTACCATTTATAAATAGTTTTTTGTATCCCACGTGTGTTATGTTCCCTTTTGTTTTCTCATCTTTTGCAATATTTCTTATTTTTGCTTGGATTTCCAATTCTTTCTTTGTTAGGTCTGAGTCGATATAGATTCGTTCAGATTTATTTCTTAATTTATTTAAAAATAGTTAATAACAGTCTCTTTCATCTTCACATCAAATCGGTGTTTTATACACTAGGCGCATGAAGTAAAATTTCGAGTTTAGAAAATCCAAATTTGTGAATAACTCAATAACTAATGGGGACAAAGAAAAATTATTAAAATGAAAGTTTTAGATGATCAAATTTTGGATATTTTTTTTATTTTCAAGTTTTTTCGTAGGTATCTTTTTTCTTGGAGAAAAACGACTGTTGAAAGATTCGTAAAAACTTATAATTTTCACAAAATCATGGAATAACTTCTTAGAACTATTTATTGGAATTTGTGTATGTTTTTAAACTTCTGGATAAATAAGTGTTTTACCCACGTGGCGCATGAAGTAAAATTTCGAGTTTGGAAAAGCCTTATAATTTGGTTGGGTCGCGTAGCGGTATGCAAATTTTGAGGCTTTTCTAAACTCTAAATTTTACTTCATGTTTAGTCTGGGAGTGGAAAACACTCTTATATATAATATTGATAACTTTGATAAACACTCACCTTGATGTAGAAAAAAACAATTGACATTTTCTTTTAAAATACTTTATGGATCACCCAGTATAAAAACAAAGTAGTCATTCTGCGGCTCTTAAACTTTTATTATTTCTTATTTTGTATTATTTCAATGTTAAAGAGGTATCTCGTGAATAAATAAATAAATAAAAAAAAAAATGCGCCCATCTTGTGGATATCGTGGAAAAACAGCCGAAATGCATATATTATACTTTTCTGTATCTCGAATAGTTTTTGAGTTACAACGTTTTTTGTTGAAATTGAAAAATGTCGAGAATTTTCACGAATGCGCTGGCTTGTTTTGTATTCCGCAAAAGTTGCGAATAACTCAATAACTAATGGGAATACAGACAAATTGTTAAAATAAAATAAAATTTTAGACAATTTTTTCTATCCTCAAGTTTTTTCGTAGGTATCTTTTTTCTTGGAGAAAAACGACAGTGTGTTGAAAGATTCGTGAAAACTTAAAATTTTTACAAAATCATGGAATAACTTTGAACTATTTATTGGAATTTGTGTTTTTCAACTTCAGCATAAATCAGCGTTTTACGCGCCTGGCGCTTGAAGTAAAATTTCAAGAATAGAAAAGACTAAAAATTTGACACAATAAAACACTTTTAACTTTGTTTGTATAACACAATTTATTTTTATGTGACTGCAGTTTCGGCAAATTCAGCTTGCCATTATCAAACATGAAGTTCATGTTTGATAATGGCAAGCTGAATTTGCCGAAACTGCAGTCACATAAAAATAAATTGTGTTATACAAACAAAGTTAAAAGTGTTTTATTGTGTTAAATTAACATGTATAACGAAGTAGAAGCCTCCACAATTCAAAATACCTAAAAAATAGTTTTGGTCGCGTAGCGCTACGCGACCAAACCAAATTTTAAGGCTTTTCTAAACTCGAAATTTTACTTCATGCTCAACCAAGGAGTGGAAAACACTCTTTTGTATAATATTGACAACTTTGATAAACACCCGCCCTCTTGATTTAGAAAAAAAACAATTGACATTTTCTTTTACATTTTCTTTACTTCATGGATCACCCTGTATAAAAATAAATAAACCCATCTTGTAGATACCGTCGAAATGCATGTATTATACTTTTCTGTAGCTCAAGTAGTTTTTGAGTTACAGCGTTTTTTGTGAAAAGTGAAAAATGTTGAGAATTTACGCGAGTATGCTCGCTTTTCTTCTAATTTTGCAAAAGTTGCGAATAACTCAATAACTAATGAGAATACAGAAAAATGGTTCAAGCAAAAGTTTTAGATAATTCAATTTTGGGCAGTTTTTCTATCTTCAAGTTTTTTCTTAACTATTTTCTTTCTTAGAGAAAAATGACAGCTTGTTGAAAGATTCTTAAAAACTTAGCATTTTCACAAAATCATTTAATAACTTAGATTTATTTATTGGAATTTGTGTGTTTTATGTCTAACTCTAAATTACCAATTGTTACCATATTTCCAGTAATATTACCCAATTTTAAATTACTGCTAATTTTACATTACTAATTGTCAGAGCTGGGCAGGATTCGAATCGTTCAGGATTCGAATCCTTTTAGAGGATTCAAAAGAGGCATTTCGAATACTCTAGTTTTATGTCTAACTCTAAATTACCAATTGTTACCATATTTCCAGTAATAGCAGGTGATGTCGAGAGGCAAGTACGACAAGATCGGATAGATCGGAGTAGCTCTAACCCACATTACAGAGAATTGCAGGTGATGGTTGGGCCCCCGCGTTATTTCCAACGACTGAACAAGGAAGAGGCTCGGCTACTGGCACGATTTAGATGTGGGAACGAGGAAAGAGGAATGAAATGGTGGATGGGAGAAGAATATATGAAGTGTGTGTTTTGCGGGATAGAGAAGGATGAATGGGAGCACTGGACGAGGGAATGTACGGGTTTGCAAGTAACGGAAGCGATTAAAGGTATGAGTCGAAATAAAAGTATGTGTGAGAGCGGAGAGGGTATGGGCACGATAATGGAAGTGGTAAATCAAAGGCCAGGGAGGAGTAGCTAGAGAAAGGAGAACGTAGGAAGAGGAGGATTAAGCTCTAGTTAATAAGTTTAGTTTATAAGTTAAGAGTGAATTGTTAATTTATTGTTTTTTTTAAATAATTAGATTTGGAAGTGCTAGGGTGATATGCCAAATAAAGGTTATTTATATACCATATTTCCAGTAATATAACCCAACTTTAAATTACTGGTAATTTTACATCACTAATTGTCAGAGCTGGGCAGGATTCGAATCATTCACGATTCGAATCCTTTTAGAGGATTCAAAAGAGGCATTTCGAATACTCTAGTTCAACTGGATTCGTGATCCAGATTCGTTACATATTTTTAAGAGGATTCGTATTCAAATCCAAATGTGGGTGATTCGAATAATAAAAGGATTCGAATATTTATAAAAG
The DNA here is from genome assembly GCA_932526585.2 of Philonthus cognatus. Classification (NCBI taxonomy): domain Eukaryota; kingdom Metazoa; phylum Arthropoda; class Insecta; order Coleoptera; family Staphylinidae; genus Philonthus; species Philonthus cognatus. Next base: position 83,659,420 of record OW052244.1, on the reverse strand, counting down.
GATTCAAATACTTACAAAAGGTTTTAAATCGTCAAAAATAATTGGAATTAATTGTAAGGATTAACTTGAAAAATTTCTTTTGTGTGTTTCTAAATTTCTTGTTAAATCACTGTGTTATACGCGTGGCGCATGAAGTAAAATTTCGAGTTTAGAAAAGCCCAGAAAATTTGTCTCGGGTCGCTGCGCGACCCTCGACAAATTTTCACGGGGCTTTTCTAAACTCGAAATTTTACTTCAGGCTTAGTCTGGGAGTGGAAATGCTCGTACGTAACTTCAAACTGAATGCTTTGATAAGAACATTAAATAACTGAAAATGTTTTTAGAGATAATAATCTAGTTTTCAAAATTTTGTTTTATATTAGTTGATTTGGTCAATTTGAATATAATTCCATGACTTTTCTCTGACTTTTGTGAATTTTTTATTTACGTAATTTTCAGGCATTCGTCGATTTTATAATAGAGTTCAATTTGAAGTTTTGAACGGGTGTTTCCACTCCCAGGCTAAGCATGAAGTAAAATTTCGAGTTTAGAAAAGCCCCGTGAAAATTTGTCGAGGGTCGCGCAGCGACCCGAGACAAATTTTTGGGCTTTTCTAAACTCGAAATTTTACTTCATGCGCCACGCGAACAAAACACTGATTTGAAGTGAAGTTCAAAAACACACAAATACATCTTTAATCAGAGTAACATGGAATCAGATATTTAGTCTGTTATCAATGATGTTCAGTGTTAATAATAAATAATTAGGTTTTGAATATTTTTGTTAAAACAACTGGTAACGATATTTATATATTAATGGTTGCAAAAATATAATAAATTCAAATTTATTCTTAAAGGATTTGTATTCGTGATTTGAAAAAACAGAATTCGAATCTTTGATTCGAATCATATTTATCTCTTACGAATCCTATATTCCAGTATTCGTGATTTGAATCATGTTAGGTGATTCGGATTCGTGATTTGAATCCATTTTACCAGGATTCGTCCCAGCTCTGCTAATTGTATATTCATTTTAAAAAATGTTAACACTAAATATTTTATTTACGCAAAATGTATCTATGGTCTCAGGCGGGATTTGACCCACAGGCCGTAGTTTGGAGACCTCTGCACTGGAATACAAGTGGAGTTTATTTATTTTCTAAATACTTACATGGCAGACTTGATGTTGATGAAGGTCCCGAACTAGACACCGAGCTCGGAATACTGGCGGACGCTCGGCTGCTTGTCAACCCAATTAACGAAGTTTTCGGTACACCTGAGAAGAATTCATGTTAACAAAAGAACACAAATAAAACTCATTTATTTCTTACAACAACAAAACAAATAATGATGCAATGAAAGTATAAATAAGAGTATATTCCTGTTTTCTTTCTTTCTAATCTAAACACAGTGCTTAAGAAAATCAAAGTAAATACAATAAAATATGTGAAATGAAAAATAAATACCGTGCGATCATTTAAAATATAAATTAGAGTAGGCTTTGATTTTTAAATTTAATTGGCACTACTGACTGTTAACACATAGTTCATCAGAGACAACAGTTGGGAGTTTACTGCCAACTGTTAGGGAATTTTCTGATGACTGGATTGTTATTCAAGAACATGTTTGAGATTTTTGTAAAAATAGTGGAGTACAGTTTATTAGATACCATCTTACATCCAAATATGTTGAATGTTGAACATTTTCATGAATAGTTTACCATAACTTTAAATTTATTTCATTATTTAATTAGTATTCTAGGCAACCACACAAAAAAACACCACCTACTCTAATTTATAATTTTACGATCGCACGGTATAAATGACTACTTTTTTTAACTAATTACAAAATCCAGTGTTTTTATTTAGAGTTGGCCCTATTCGAGGGAGACAGATATATGTTTCAGATGAACAACGATTTTATTTAGAGTTGACAATGACCGACAAAGATAGATATACCCATTTTTCAGAAGGCCAACTCTAAACCAACATTTTGTGAATCACCCAATATAATCATGCACTTGCAGATGTTCACCCATGCACGTGATTTATATCAAAATCGGATATCTGTGTGTGTTCGAGTGTATGATAGATGAGACAAATGCGTGAAAATGTGGTGACGTTCGTGCTAACCCTTAGAATTGGAAGAGGGGGCGACACTGAAGCTCTTAGCTAAACGGCGCTGGGTCGGAGGTGTTGGGGAGGGTGTGGCCCCGCCGTGTGCCACCTCTTTCGCCTTCTCCGGCCCACCACCCATCACCATCGATTCCCACGATATCGGCTGTGCTATGCCTAAATAGAATTATTTACAAACATCGTTTTAAAAAATATAGCGCACATAAAAAATGTATGTTTTCGTTTGAATGATCTCACCAAAAAAAAAACATGATTATTCACAAATGCATAAAGATTAAGTCATCGTCTCGTGATTAATCTACAGGTATGAAATAATGTGTACTACCTGCACCAAAGATTGCAAAAAAGAATTTGTTTAGGTGAAAGATTGATGTTACAGTTACTCTTTATAAAGAAATTAAAATTTCAAATTTACGGATTTTTTATACAATGTTTTTATAGTTATAAAGAACATTATTTATTATTTAATACTCCAGTTCACGGACCAACATGTTATCTAAATAAATTAAATTTGATCAGAAATATGTTACTGTCAACAATTTTTTAAAAATGTAATTTTAATTTGATTTAACACCAACTTTATAACTAATAATAATAATATTTATTTATGACCACAGGTACATACGTCACAAAAGCAGAAATATATATGCATATAATTATTAATCACTTAAATCTGACAAAGTATTCATCCAGAGAATAATAGTTGGATAAAGGTGTAATTTCACCCTCATTATTTAATACTTGAGTAACCCGTTCGTAATTAATATAGATTTTCAATTTTATTAGCATACCAAGAAAAGCATCTACTTGTCCGGCTATACCCTTCATGGCCTTCAAAAAAATCAACGGCAACGACTGCAATGAAGGATGCTGGCAAGGATCCACCACTCCTTGAGTACTAATCGCATACTGCAAAAACTTCTGCGTCTGACTGATAATCTCAGGCTTCGTCAAATTAACTGGATTCCCGATGGTATTCAAAAACCTGTACCAACTCTGCGCGATGCAATCATTCGTCATCCCCACGGGAATCAAATCATCCTCCCCTATTTTCAACTCCGGGAAATTCGGCCCGTACATAAACCCCAACAACTTCGATGTGAGCGCCAAATTAACTCGATTCCACTGCTCAACCAGAGCGATCCTGTGCCTCCAGTTCATGCAACTCTCCCTCAATGTTTTCCATAAAGGCGGCGAGGGGAAATTGTGTGCGCAGGCGAGCAACCAGATTTCAAAGAGTACGCTTAGGATGCGCTCGCAGAGTTGGTCAGCGACGTCGTCTTTCACTGTCGGTGGAGCTAATAAAGTGTCGTTGATTGCGAGCAAAAATAATAAGAGCGCTTCCCATGTGGAGCGTTCTAGAGTTCGGGATTCATGAGCGACTTGTTGTAACGTTCGTAAAACACGGTGGCAAAGCACGGCTTGTCGGTTAATCGTGTCTATTCCTATGAATTTATCAAAAACACACAAATTAACAACGAAGTAATTAAATGAAAATATGAATTAATGTTAAAAAAACAACTTAATCAAAAAAGAGGGTAAAAATGACTAAATAATAGAAAAAAAGTTTAATAGATGGCGATATCGCTATCGATACTTTAATATACTAAATATTGTGTTATGGTTCATACCTAAATTATCCTGATATAGAAAAGGCCAGTCTTGCAAAAAGAAACATCAAATTTATTACTTCTGGGGAGCTAATTATAACACAGATGCAATTTGTCATCGGTAAGAAATCACACTGAAATGATGTAATTTTCGGAAGAATTGACCAAACCGTATAGAGTAAAATGACATAATTTCAGTGCGTCTTCGCACCGATGATAAATTGACAGATGCAATTTGTCATCGGTAAGAAGTCGCACTGAAATGGCGTAATTTTCGGAAGAATTGACAAAACCGTATAGAATAAAATGACATAATTTCAGTGCGTCTTCGCACCGATGACAAATTGCATTGGTGCTGTGAATAGCCCTCCGGCTTTGTTTTAATTTTAATCAACCTCGCATTGTAACTATATTAAAAATATCACTCACCTTCACCTTTCCGTGGAATAAACAAATAATGAAAGTGCGATATAATCTTCCTTGCGTACAAATTCGGATCGTCGCAAACCGGCTTAGGCACGCAAACTTTCGGTGTGGGAAGCAATGCGGACAACCACTCGCAGTAAATATTCACGCAGTCTTTAATTGCGTCATGTTCGGAGAGCGGTAAAGATAACCCGTAGCAAATTACTTCCATGCACCATTGGACTTCCCTGTCGGTTATTAATGAGCTCGGCTCGGCTGGTTGGGTGATACCCAAATTTCCCGAAAGCTGTTTTACGATGTTTAAGGTCACATCTCGGCTGGTGTTTCCGCCGAACTTGTCGAGCACACTCTGGCCGATCTCCCCGAAATTCTGCACTTGAGAGCTTAAAGATGTCCATTCTGAATACATGCCTCTATGTTCCGTGCTATCCTTTATTAAATATTTAAAATGTTAGCACAACGAAAACAGATGTTTATTGTATAAGTATAAAAAACAGATGACATCAAAGAAAATTAAGCAATGAACAGCACTTAATATAAACAGTGTGACGATATTATAACTACGCCGTATCTTATTTTAACAATACCTCAACACTTCTTACACACATAAATAAATCAAATTTGATAGCACTATACTTAATTTTCTTACGTTCACACGTACAATGTACACCTTTCCTCATACTTTAATAAAAAGGAAAAAAATTACACTAAATTGATGTTAATTAATTAATTACACTTACTTTCAAATTAACACGGTTGAAGAGGCCCAAATTCATGGGTACTGATTTTTATGTACAGCCTGCTCAACATTCACAATATATCAACGTTGCTGTTATAAAATCAACTCTTTTAACCTTAAATGTTCTGCAATACAACAAATTACATAATTATCAACTCTCTTTAAACGCAATCAAGGCTTCAAATTCATTTCAGGTTTTAAATAACCATTAAAAACATTCAGTTTTGACACATACGCAATTTGACGTTTAATAAAGTCACATTTTTAGGTTAGAATCGATCATAGAGTGTAAATTATATAGACAAAATATATTTCATTTTGTAAGTTGGTTGCACTAATGGGGAAATTTAATTTATTGTATTGGCAACACTTCTGAGGTTCTCAATGCTGCCAACTTTAATTAATTCATAGATGATTATGCTCATAGTGTTTTTGTATTTTATAAGTTGGTTGGGATGATTTTATTGGTGTAATTTAAGATTTTTTTATTGGAAGCCCTTTTAGGGTTATCAATGAAGCTAACTTAATTTAATCATAGATTTAATACTTATTTAAAATTGTAGGTAATTTGGGCCGGTATTCCCGAGATCGTGCAATCGGTCGCCTCGCATGGTTCATGCGCTGGGCGCACTGGTCGGCGTGAAATTAGGCGACCTCTAGATCTTATGCGAACCTCAGCGGAATCAAAAATGTCTAGTGGGGTCCAAAATTTGCTGGTTACATCAAGGACGGTCGAGTATACGGTGAGAAGGATCGACAGAATCGAAGATTTTGGAGTGGGGGTAGAGATCGCTTACGTCACAAATGCGCGCTGAATTTAAATGTGGTTACTTCATGGTAAACTTTAGGTAAACATGTATAGGCTGTAAATTTTCTGACATTCGTTGTTTTTTAAAAGAGTTAAATTTGATGCTTTAAACGAGTGTTGTCCACTCCCAGACTAAGCATGAAGTAACATTTCTAGTTTAAAAAAGCTCTGTGAAAATTTGTCGGGGGTCGCGCTGCGACCTGAGACAAATTTTCTGGGCTTTTAATTTTTAAGCGATTTTAAGCGAAGTTCGAATATACATAAATTTTACAATATTTTAGTGTTTTATAAGCGTGGCGCATGAAGTAAAATTTCGAGTTTAGAAAAGCCCAGAAAATGTGTCTCAGGTCGCTGCGCGACCCTCGACAAATTTTCACGGGGTTTTCTAAACTCGAAATTTTACTTCATGCTTGGTCTGGGAGTGGAAAACACTTGTTTAAAGCTTTAAATTAAACTTAAAAAAAATACAGGGAATATCCGCAATTGTTGTATCAATTCCATGGTATGTCATTATTTTTATAAAATCACATTACTTTTTCTTAATTATTGTAGCTGTTAATTTTCTGACATTTGTTGATTACTAAAACAGTTCAATTTGAAGCTTTAAACGAGTGTTTTCCACTCCCAGACTAAGCATGAAGTAAAATTTCGAGTTTAGAAAAGCCCCGTGAAAATTTGTCTCGGGTCGCGCAGCGACCCCAGACAAATTTTCTGGGCTTTTCTAAACTCGAAATTTTACTTCATGCGCCACGCGTATAAAACAGATTCTAAGTGAAGTTCGAATATACATAAATTTGACAATATTATAGTGTTTTATACGCGTGGCGCATGAAGTAAAATTTCGAGTTTAGAAAAGCCCAGAAAATTTGTCTCGGGTCGCTGCGCGACCCTCGACAAATTTTCACGGGGCTTTTCTAAACTCGAAATTTTACTTCATGCTTAGTCTGGGAGTGGAAAACACTTGTTTAAAGCGTCAAATTGAACTTTAAAATAAACAGGGAATATCCGCAATTGTTGTATCAATTCCATGGTATGTCATTATTTTTATAAAATCACATTACTTTTTCTTAATTATTTTAGCTGTAAATGTTCTGACATTAGTTTATTTTTAAAATTCAATTTGAAGCTATAAATGAGTGTTTTCCACTCCCAGACTAAGCATGAAGTAAAATTTCGAGTTTAGAAAAGCCCCGTGAAAATTTGTCGAGGGTCGCGCAGCGACCCGAGACAAATTTTCTGGGCTTTTCTAAACTCGAAATTTTACTTCATGCGCCACGCGTATAAAACACAGATTTTAAGTGAAGTTCGAATATACATACATTTCACAATATTTTAGTGTTTTATACGCGTGGCGCATAAAGTAAAATTTCGAGTTTAGAAAAGCCCAGAAAATGTGTCTCAGGTCGCTGCGCGACCCTCGACAAATTTTCACGGGGCTTTTCTAAACTCGAAATTTTACTTCATGCTTAGTCTGGGAGTGGAAACCACTTGTTTAAAGATTAAAAATTAACTTTAAAATAAAACAGGGAATATCTAGTGATTTACAGAAATTAGGCTGAATTTGTACGTATACTTTAAAGCCAAACAACGTCAACAATTTTTTTTAATTTGATTGCACGTAACGCAAACTATTATTTTAATTACACTTAACACTAACAAACCGTCTTATTTTAATAACACTTATTTTTAACATAAAATATTGAAAAAATCTATCTATGAAACTTCAGCGAAACCGGAAAGAGAGGTTATGATAGACTCAAAAACGTAACCAAATCAACGTCATTGTTCTCTCTCTGAGGAACTACGGCATAGGTAGAGGAAAACATAAAAAGATTCAATTCTGTCATACCTTGTAATACATATGTGTTACGCCTATCGACGTACCTTGGGTTACATAAAATAAAGTGCTTTGTTGTATATTTTATTCTATAAAAGATGCATTTAAAAGTAGTGAAATAATTTTCTGTACCGAAATAATTTGTTTAATTTAGAAAGAAAGTAAGATACGATGAATTTTACCTTACTTTACCTAAACAGTTTTATCATGACTGGTTTATGAAATGTCACGACTACTTTCGTAACCTTAGAAATATTTCATTTTCATTAAAAAAAAAAAGGTGAAATCATGACCCAAAATGGGCAAGTAATGGCAAAATATGTGTTCTCTACTTCACATTACAATTATTGATGTCCTATTAACAGGTGCTAATTTTTAGTTGAGATGTATCTTCAAAAACAAGTAGTTCTATCAAGTTCTCTTACAACGATTCTCTAAAAGCTTAGTGAATAAAATAATGTGTAATGATTGTGCAAATATTGCATTAGTGATTAATCCTGTTGTCTAGTACCTTCTATATTGTTTGTATTTTAGATGTTTATACATGTTTGCATTCGCGATAGCCAAAGATTTAGATTGATTTTTAATAATTAACGGTTAGTGCAACGCATGTATCCTTTAGCATTAATGCAAAAGAAATGCCATTTTTAAATCAATACTGCTAGAATATCTTTTATTAAGAAAATTAAATGAACAAGATGATCGATGAAACAGGTCGTTTGTAACTTATGTTTTGCACTTCAAGTTATAATGTGCTTCTGTCACTAAAGACTGCAAGTGTCGTTTGACTAGAAAAATAATAATAACGAAATAATCGTTCACTTGCCATAATAATAAGGGTGAGCAGCAAACGACACACTGGCCAGCTTCAATGGAGGTTTGTCATGGGTTTTAAACTAGTATGATAAATCATTTAGGTAAAGTGGTGCACTTTAATGATTTATTATATTAGGTTACAAAAAAAAAACAACCAAGAACGGATATACCCAACTGTTCTTTTTAAAAGCGAGATGTGTTATTTTCAAGAGAAATACTACGAATTCGGTGGATTTTTTTTAAACTTAAATCACACAAACATAAATTTTTGCTACATATGTTAATTTTTTTAGAATTCTATTTGCTAAAATAATACATGTTTGCAAGAAAAGGTAGTATGTTTTCAAAACTGTCGAGTTTAACTGTGTGCATCATCATTATAAAGTACTTAAAATTAATGAAAACAATAATATGGTTACTAGAATTTATTTTAAGTGTAATGCATTAAACACAAAATATGTAATGTTTTTATTATCAGAATTATTGCAGGAAATATGAAGAATTACAATCTCGGTTATTATAAATCAGATGAAAATGTGACTTGACCCACAGTGGATATATATCAGAGCTGGGCAGGATTCGAATCATTCAGGATTCGATTCCCGGATTCGAATCCTTTTAGAGGATTCAAATGAGGTATTCGAATACTTTAGTGAAAAAGGATTCGTGATCCGGATTCGTTACATTTTTTTAAAAGGATTCGTATTCGAATCCAGACGTAGATGATTCGAATCCTTATAAAAGGATTCGAATTCTTATAAAAGGATTCGAAACCTTATAAAAGGATTCGAATCCTTATAAAAGGATTCAAATCCTTATAAAAGGATTCGAATCCTTATAAAAGGATTCGAATTCTTATAAAAGGATTCGAATCCTTATAAAAGGATTCGAATCCTTATAAAAGGATTCGAATCCTTATAAAAGGATTCGAATCCTTATAAAAGGATTCGAATTCTTATAAAAGGATTCGAATCCTTATAAAAGGATTCGAATCCTTATAAAAGGATTCGAATCCTTATAAAAGGATTCGAATCCTTATAAAAGGATTCGAATCCTTATAAAAGGATTCGAATCCTTATAAAAGGATTCGAATCCTTATAAAAGAATTCGAATCCTCATACACGGAAAATAATTCGAATCATCGCTATTAAGGCTGGGATTCAAATTCGATTAATTCAAATAGTTAAATATTCTAATATGAATATTTAAATCACTAAATTATTCATATTTAAATATAAATATTTAAATTTTCGAATAATTCAAATATTTGTGAATGCATATTTGGTTACTTAACCGTTAAACATTTCCAACCTTAATAGTATATTTTTAACTTCACTTGAAATCAGTGTTTTATACGCGTGGCGCATGAAGTAAAATTTCGAGTTTAGAAAAGCCCCGTGAAAATTTGTCTCGGGTCGCTGCGCGACCCTCGACAAATTTTCTACGCGGGGCTTTTCTAAACTCGAAATTTTACTTCATGCTTAGTCTGGGAGTGGACAACACTCGTTTGAACTTTAAATTTAACTCATTTATAAAATCGACGTATATAATATAATAAATCATTCGTTGAAATCATAGAAAAAAATGCAAAATTTTACCTAAAATTAACTTTTAGAGTTACCTTTATAATTTGCTTGGCTCTTAATGGGTAAATATTCTATTCCTAAGAAAACCGTATTTATTTAATATTAAAGTTGCATTTAATATAATAACAAACTGAATAATTCGACAAAAATCTAGAAATATCGAAAATCTCGACATGTAGAAAATCTTGACGGTCCACTCCCAGACTAAGCATGAAGTAAAATTTCGAGTTTAGAAAAGCCCCACGTAGAAAATTTGTCGAGGGTCGCGCAGCGACCCGAGACAAATTTTCACGGGGCTTTTCTAAACTCGAAATTTTACTTCATGCGCCACGCGTATAAAACACCGACTTATAATGAAGTTCAATAACACATATATCATCATTAATTAAAATCATTATTTAATCAGATATTTAGTTGGTAAATGAACATTTTTGTTAAGAGAAAGTGATGGAATAAAATAATACTGGTTGCAAATAATAGATTCAAATTTGTTTTTAAAGGATTTGTGTCCGTGATTAAAAAATGAGGATTCGAATCTTTGATTCGAATCATATTTTCCACTTACGAATCCTTTATTCGAGTATTCGTGAATCGAATCATAATAGGTGATTCGGATTCGTGATTCGAATCCTGTTTTTGAGAATTCATCCCAGCTCTGATATATATGAACTGTGGGTCTAGTCACATTTTCAGTTAGCCAGTCTTTGTATAAAATTTGGTAACAGTGTTTGGATGCTACATCCAGAAGCGAGACTGGTGATTGGTGTATATAGTCGTCTGTCTTACTCGTACCCTACATCCCGACCATAGTCTCTCCTTTTCTACTCGATTTCCAGTTCTCCCATAAGCATTGGCATCCCTTGCTTGACCTAACGTATATGTAAATTTTATGTCATGAATAATTGAACACTAAGAGAGAGATGCGAGTATCCTAGGTCAGTGTACGCACTGCAAATATTTTCCGTCTCTTCGTAGGGTTTTCAATCTACAAAAAGTTGAATAGTTCATATATACATAATTTAATTATCTATTGAGCAATATAATTCTGTCGTGTATAATTTCTCATTATTTTGTAAAAAGAGGTGACACTTTAAATTTTTATTTGTGTCACAATATAAATATAAGTTTCATCTATTACCCGGATTTTAAAAAAAAATTATATGTAGCTAATCAGTTTCTAAAATACGTTAAAGTTGATCATTGTAAAAATTCACAAAAATGTTGGTACCTTTCTATGTATTTTTATTAATATCTCAGTAAATAATTGCTTTTCTCTTTTTTTTTCATCCAAGGAATGTAGACCTGTATTCATATTTATTCTAAAATCTTTTGTTTTTAAAATACAGCATCTGGAAATTGCTATGTCTTGCTTTTTGAAAAGGTAAATAAGCAATCGCAAATAGTTGACAACGTTAAAAAACAGTACATTTATCCTACACAGAACAGTCGTTTTATTTTTGCTTGAAAGGACTAGTGGAGTCTGTTGGACCCATACTAGTTATTCCAACTACAATGTGGATATATGGCAAAATATTTAAAAAAAAGTCTGGATGTATGTTTTAAAACATGTTATTAACATAATGTATAATAAAATAATATAAAACTCTGCATATGTTTATGAAGTATTAAATAAATAATACTCTAAATAAATGATATTTAATTTCGACAAAATATTGTTATTTTGTTTTTGTTATATTGGGTTTTGTGATCATTGCGCTCTCACAAATTATATTAGAGAATATCATATATGTGGGTCTTACATACCCACACTTGTCAAACAGAGTATTAAGAGTAATGTTCTAATGTGTAATTTAATAAATAGTCAGACATTAGTATTCTATTCTATTCTATTGAAAGTGAGTGGGTAGTTATGCTACCCTCCACTGCGACCGCAAGGATCTATTGTGGCTCACAATTAAGGTCGAACATCCGACCTTACAGCTCACCTTCCAAGTCCATCTTCTTGATGAAGTCAAGGATCTTGTCAGGTGAAGTTTTCTCCAGGTCCTTCAGGTTTAGCTTCGGTGTGCCAAACACCGTGGTCCTGATCTGGTTGCCAGCTGGACAGGCACATATGACGTGCTCTGCTGTTTCATCATCCTCTAGGCATAGGTGGCACTCAGTGGTGTCGCTTAGTCCTAGTTTGTTAAGGTGATGCCTTAGACGGCTGTGTCCAGTGAAGAAAGCAGTTAATGTGTGAACATCTGATCTGCTCAGCTTCAACCATGAGGCCGTCCTGGCCGCAGATGGTCCACTTGTTATCGCTCTGAAATGTCTCATCCCAGGGCGGTTTTGCCAGAAATCCTGTGCCTCGTGTCTCATCCATCCGTTGTTACGGTCTCTAGCTGTTGATCTGGGTATCCCCAGAGCGGGTTCTGGTCCGATGTAGGCTGTACGCGCCCCCTCTCTGGCTAGGGAATCGGTTAATTCGTTTCCCTTCACGCCAGAGTGGCTTGGCACCCACATCAGGTTGACCCCGTTTACCTGTGCCATTTGGCAGAGGGCTTTCTTGCAGTTCCGTACAGCCAGCGAGGAGCATCTAGAAGATGCCAGGGCCCTAAGGGCCGCCTGGCTGTCCGAACATATTTTTATTGTCCTGCCCGCCCAACCCTTTGAAAGGATTTCGTGGGCGCACATTTCAATGGCGTATATTTCAGCCTGAAGTATGGTAGCATACCTGCCAAGGCTGTAGTAAAGTTCAGTCCTTGGTCCGACGACTGCGGCTCCTGTTCCAGTGGACAGTTTTGAGCCGTCAGTGTACCAGTAGGAGTCAGCCAGACATTAGTATCTTTTATACTCGAAATGAAATATAGCTGGTTCTGGTTCTTTAGGGAGTGCGCATTTCTGCACTGCGCTTAGGCCTTATTAGGCCCATTGTGCTTTCTCCCGTCGATTACCCAGCCTCAGCTCAGCCAGCCTACCTGGTTTAGGTAGTCTAGCAAAGCCGAGGTGGGTAGATCCCTTATGTAGGCCATCTTTCACCCAGTAAGGAGCCTCTATTTGACGAGAGTGCCCGGCAATCGCTGAGAATGTATCCAGCATGTCTTCCATGTTACACCCTCTGCAGGATGGAGAGTGAACTATCCCCATCCTGTATAGGTGTGCGTTTAGCCCGCAGTGACCAGTCAGGTCAACATTTATGCGCCTAAGGTTCAACCTGGTCAGCTGCAGGTACTATTTCGCTGATCTCTCGTTGGGATACAATCTCGTGTTTCCTTAGAGAGCTTGCAGCCCTCGATGTCATCTCAACGCTTCCTGAATTTCTCTAGTGCGTTGGTTTGTACCATATTACACAGGGACAGAGGTGCAAGGCGCACTAGCGGCTCCGGTGAGAGATTGTCCATCCCAGCCGCTGCTCTTGCCAGTGTGTCAGCTCTCGTGTTACCTGTGTTCAAGTGTTGCCCCTTCATCCAGCAGACTTCAATGTTGTTATACATTGCTGCTTGCTTGAGTTTTCTGTGGCACTCTAATGTTGTATCTGAAGTTGTATCTGGTTTCTTCAGAGACAGTAGCGTTTGCCTGTTGTCCGTTAGGATCAGTATGGCTTCACTTGACACTTTGCGGTTTATGATGTTCTCAACCGCAAGTGTTATACCCATCGTCTATAACTGTGTGACGGTCGCATGCTTTCCAATCGGGACCTTTGTTTGGATTTTCAGGGTCCTGGAAATTACTCTAATCTCAGATCTAGCCATCCTTTTGGATCCATCGGTGTAGATCCTTATGGCCGACTCTCTCATATGTTTAGTGGGTTGAATGGTAACCGTGTAGGGTGCATTCCGAATGAGTGTCGGTCTATAGTAGTCAGTGACACTCCTCCAAAGGTGTTCTCTGACTTCCCTACAGCGGTTACTGTTTCAGATCCCACTGCCTTGGAGGCGAAGTATGGTCGCTACGGCCTCCCTCTCTACATGAATATCAAGTGGCGGAAGGCATAGCATGACCTCCATCGCCATTGTTGGAGTAGTGTACATGGCGAAATATAGCTAGTTTTTGGTACACACGTATTCAGTAGTTACTTAGGAACGAACCATGAAATAAATGTAAACTATTTTCAAATTAAAACTTTAATAAGTCATTTTATAATTTAAATAAACAAGGGAGCTTTGTAGGGAACTATGACTCCGCTGTTTTTTTAAGGGATAAATTAGATAAGTGATAAAGGAGTCGGAGTCGACAATTTCGTATAACTTGACTAATACATTTTTAATATAATTATTTCAATATACAACTGGGTTTAACCCAGTATATTAGCAGTAATACATAGCTGTAAACAAAATGTAGGTAATTTGCACCTAAAAGAAAAGTAAATTTACATAAAAATGAAACTATATTTGTTTTAATTTTAACACGTTTACATTTGTATAATACAGATATAGTAAAATTCAAACATTTATCAGTATCCCAAAAGTTTGCATTATTATAATTTACAATTGTGTATACAGAGAGCCTGAGATAGAGTTGAATTTTGAAAAAGATGATATTTAATAAATTGACTCCGGCTCTAGTCGGTAGTTATGAAACAATTTATTTTTTGTGATTGATATTTATTCCACTTAAATATTGCTGTTAGTTTTGGTACTTTGCAAATGTAAAAATCATAATTCACACATTAAATAATTCATCTTTAAGTACAAATTCTTCCTTCCCTTTCACAAAGTATTCAATTCAATTTATTCAATTCCAATAGATTTTTTTACAGATCATCACACATATATCAATTGCTCAGGCTCAATTTAAATATAGAAACATTACTTTTTTGGAGAAATGTATTCGACATGGGCTTTTTATATAAAATTCTAAATGGGTACATTAACTGTTCATCTCTCTTAGGAGCACTGGACTTCTGGCATAAGCGTGGAGGATCATTGATGAGATCTAGAGTTTTATTTAGGGAAAAAAATCATAGAACTGCGTACGGTGGCAATAATCCTTTGTCCAGATTAATGCATTAGGCCAACTGCTTGCTCTCATCCCCGAATTTCGATCCATTTGCGAACAATTTCTTATGTTTTCGAAGAGCACTGGTGGTCATTAATCTGGATAAAACTTTTTAAGATTATGTTAGAATTAGCTATGTAGTTATCATAACGTATGTGTGTAGTCATTCTGCGGCTCTTAAACTTTTGTTATTTCTTATTTTGTATTATTTCAATGTTAAAGAGGTATCTCGTGAATAAATAAATAAATAAATAAATATATCACATTTTTATTATTTTGTTGTTATTACTTATTTCCTAAATTGTTGCGTCCAATGGTCTACATTTTAAGGGGGGAAACTCATTTAGAAAAAAAATTTATTGCTTTAAACTACTTCTTATATATTTAAGAATGAACCCTTAAAAGCGTATGGCCATCCGGAACTTTTTTACAAATATATATCCATTTTAGTGAGTCCATGTCAGACGGCTGAAATACGTCTGTGGCGCGCTGACCGAAATTCACCTTTCAATTCAAATGCTTCTCCTGAAAAGTTGTGTTTTGGAAATCGCCGGAACATTTGGAGACCAGAGATTTGGTCGGAATTCATTGCGATTTCGTGGGCTGAATAGAGAATTCAATTCTCTACTTCGGTAACCTAATTATTTTCGTTTAATGTAACCAGAAGTAGTTTTTTTTTCAACATACAATGAGGTCTCTGAAATGCGCTGTCATGTCAACTGTAAGGCCCTATTCTTTTTTTCTGTTTAAGTCACGATCCTGAATCTCCACAGAGGCCAACGCAAACCGCTACACACGAAACTCGAAATTTGCGCATGTAAATAAAACATGTAAAATAAAACATTTTCCAAAAAATTTCTACACGGTTTTACACTTAAATACATGCCCAATAAGCTGCAAAAACAATGATATAGTTTCATTCATTTTCCTAGCCGCAATCCACTCCCAAAGTTACTCGAATTTTTCGGCTTTTAAATGAGTTTCTCCCCTTAAGTACAAGTACTTGTTTTATGCATTCCATTTACTTTTAAATCTATTAGAATTTACTTATACAAACTAGCTAAACTAGAAAAATATAAAAACAAAATAAGATAGAAAATAAAAAATAAAGGTCTACAATGTATAAAAATATTTGTAAAACATAATTATGTGTATATATATATATATAACTATATAAAACAAAGTGTAAAAATATTAGAATATTTGGAGGAAAAAAAAAACAATTAGATACATACAAGGAGAAAAAATAACCATTTGTTCAAAATATATATTATAATTTGTGTAATTAATGGAAGTGAGTAAAAGGTATGAATGAGGATTTATGATGGGGTATTATTGGAATATTGCTGTTATTTTATCTCTATTGTTATGTATACACGTTTTTATTTCATTTATGTAGCTCTTCCTATTTTGAGTCTCCATTATTTGCTTTGGTACTATATTGTACAGTTTTATTGCTATATAGCTGAAGTGACGTTGAGTTTTTTTGTTAATGCAAAATGGGATTTCTATTTTTTTTTCGTTTTAAATCTTGTTTCGTGGTTGTGAATTGGATGATTATTGTAGGTGTTATGTCTGTGTGTATATATGAGGGTTTGTACTGCGCAGAGTTGCCTGATATTAAATGTGGTGTTATTATAAAGGAGTTCTGTTGGGTATAATTTATTTCTTTTATTTATCACTCTTAGTATGTAGTTTTGTGCTATATTTAAGTTTTTTATTGCATTATTGTAGCAAGTGCCCCAAATGCTGATCCCATATGTAATTATAGGCTCTACAAAGACTTTGTAGAGTCTTTTAAGGGACAACACCACTGTGACGGCTTAAAAAAAATCGATTTTTTGAAAACCATCTAGAAAAATCTAAAATACATTTAAGAATAGAATGCCGTTGGTCCCAGGTCGAAAAAATTATTATTTTCGGAGATATTAAATATTTTGTGGAGCGGTGCAGCGCTCCGTGACGTTCGGGGTCCCGCGCAATTACGCCAGTGTATGAAAATTTGAGCAGAGACGATTTGCTGCAGCGTTGTTTGGGCGGCTTTACGCAAAACAATAACGAAAGCTACAACAAATCAGTTTGGGCAATAGTCCCCAAGTGTCAAAAAAATCATCGATATTGCCGCTGATATCGCGGTATTTATTATTCAACGATGGCCTGAGAAGCCTCAGGAAAGATATGGAGACGTTGGGGGTAACCATCGGCCCAAATTGTTTCAATTTTTGCGTTGAAACCGACGAAGCGCGGATCGAGCAGGCGGAGCGCTCGCTCACGGATGCTGCAAAAGAGGCAAGAAAA
This sequence comes from Philonthus cognatus, assembly GCA_932526585.2. NCBI lineage: Eukaryota > Metazoa > Arthropoda > Insecta > Coleoptera > Staphylinidae > Philonthus > Philonthus cognatus. The sequence continues at coordinate 83,642,246 of OW052244.1, read as the reverse complement.
GCCTCTACAAGTTCGAGAAAAGATGCTGGGGACCTTGATTTGCTTCTTGAAGGCCAGCTATATGGTGCCGGAATCGCTGATTAGGTAAAAAAATTGTTTTCTAATTTATCACATAAATTAACAAACTTCAAACTTTGAATGCGTTTTTCTCAAAACCACTTTTTTGAGTGCGGCACGCAGCAGAATTCGAGCAATTTTTATCCGATCGACTTCAAATTTGGACTGAATCAATAAAACTAGTTTATCTAAAGAAGTACATAGGATTTTTTCGATATCTCAATAAATAAAAAAATTATAGCCTTTTTTCAACGAGAAACTTTGCTCGAAAATCGACCTTAAATTTCGAAAGCGTTCCTATTTTTTAAAAATCAATATTTTTTCAAATCCCTATAGAAGTACATAGGGATTTGAAAAAATATTGATTTTTAAAAAATAGGAACGCTTTCGAAATTTAAGGTCGATTTTCGGTCAAAGTTTCTCGTTCAAAATATCATATTATTAACGAAAACACTCGATATTTTTTTTCAGATCGACTTTGAAGACAGTTCTGCTGCGTGCCGCGGATCACTGTAAAGGCAACAGCACCTGACGCGGGAGCTTCCCCAGCGCCACCATGAGGCGTGAAAAATTTGATTTTTTTTTATGTATCTTTAATAAACAACGAACAAAACCACAAAAAATTTTTGAATATCTCTTTTTTTTCCCACAAAAAAAAATTCTTGAAAAACGGCAAAAAAACAGGGGGTCACAGTGGTCCCTTAAGTAGTTTCTGTGACACTTTATCCCGCAAATTGTAAAATTTTAAAATCAGTATTCTTAACTTCTTTGCTACGTTGTTAGCATGAATATCCCATTTCAGGTATTTGTCTATAAATATGCCCAGATACTTTATATGTGGTGTTTCCTTAATTATTAATGTGTCCTTTATTTTTATTTCTGTATAATTTGGTCTATTTCTGTTTGTTGGTGTGAATGGTATGTATTTTGTTTTATCAATGTTTAATGATAATTTCAATTTGTCAAGTATTGTTTTAATATTGTTCATGCCTGTACAAACTCTGTCTCTTACTTCATTCCATGTTTTACCATGGAATACAATGGCAGTGTCATCTGCATATGAGATTATTTTTCCATATTTGGAGTTTTTTGTAAGAGCGTTTATATAGGTCAGGAAAAATATTGGCCCTAATATTGTCCCTTGGGGTACACCTATTGTTATGGTTTCGGGTTCACTTATATGTTCATTTATTTTCAAGAATTGCTTACGATCTATGAGGTAATTTTTGATCAGAGTTAATGGGAGTCCTCTGATTCCCATTTCTTGGAGGATTTCTAGTAGAGGATTTCATGAAAAATGAGTAAGTAAATTAGGTTATCGATGTCAATTGTATGTGTATGCCTTTCGCCAACAACGGTCGAGTCAGGGGCGTAGCGAAGCCTTAACTTTTGGGGGGGGGGGGGGGGAAACACCTATAATTTTCCAACTTCAAAATTAAAATAAAAATGTCTATTTTTATATTATTTTATTTTAACAAATTAATATTACGTAGTACATTGATTTATATAAATTAAGCTTAATTTATTATCCAATAATATAGTGCTTCCTAATATATTTTATAACATATGTACATAATTACATTTAACCAATACCTAAAAAAACATGGAGTTTTACAATTTGAATTAGTTTATTATAACTCGCCTGTTGCCGCTAATTTAGCATAGGGCCGATTTTGTAAATAAAAGGTTCGCGGGTAGGCGCGGGATCTTTACCTGCGAGGGACGAGGCCCTCATTATCCACGCGGCCGGACACCCAGAGAAAAAACAGATGTTTTAAACCCTTCGCTTGAGATGGACATCCGGGCCGGAATTTGTATATTCGCAGAAGATTATGCCAGAGCACGTTTTTTGGGAACAAAAAGGCAATAAAACGGACACTTTTAGCGGCAACAGGCAAACAACCCTTATTCCCGGAAAAACTTTCCACCACCACCACCAGCCCCAAGAGCTTCATGGGAAAGGAAAAAAGAGACACTCACTCTCCAAAATTCGATTAAGAAACATCGATCTTTTTGTAAATCATTTTTTAGTTCGCGATAGAGAATTTTATTTTGTTGTTGTTTACATAGTTAATAAATAGTGTTAAAGTCATTTTCTTTTATAATTAATGGGAGCTTCCCATTTGGTCCTTCGAGTATTAAAAGTTTTAAGGTTTAAACATCGCCTATGCTTTAGTTTACCCCAGGAGTTCACAATATTTGATAATTCAATATTATCAGTAATATCAGATTCTGTTTTCAAAATGCCAACTGGTTTAGCAATTTTTCATTATAAAGTAAAATTTGCCAACTGCCTTAGCTTTGGGGGGGGGGAGCGTCCCCCCCTATCCCCCCCCATGGCTACGTCCCTGGGTCGAGTATACGGTAAGAAATATCGACAGAATCAAAGATTTTGGAGTTGGGGTAGAGATCGCTTACGTCACAAATGCGCGATGAATTTAAATGTGGTTACTTCATGATAAACTTTAGGTAAACATGCATAAGCTGTAAATTGTCTGATATTCGTTGTTTTTTTTTAAAATTAAATTTGAAGCCTTAAACGAGTGTTGTCCACTCCCAGACTAAGCATGAAGTAAAATTTCGAGTTTAGAAAAGCCCCGTGAAAATTTGTCGAGGGTCGCGCAGCGACCCGAGACAAATTTTCTGGGCTTTTCTAAACTCGAAATTTTACTTCATGCGCCACGCGTATAAAACAATAAAATATTGTGAAATTTATGTATATTCGAACTTTGCTTAAAATCTGTGTTGTATAAGCGCGGCGCATGAAGTAAAATTTCGAGTTTAGAAAAGCCCAGAAAATTTGTCTCGGGTCGCTGTGCGACCCTCGACAAATTTTCACGGGGCTTTTCTAAACTCGAAATTTTACTTCATGCTTAGACTGGGAGTGGACAACACTCGTTTAAGGCTTCAAATTTAATTTTTTTAAAAAACAACGAATATCAGTGCCCCAAATGCTGATCCTATATGTAATTATAGGCTCTACAAAGACTTTGTAGAGTCTTTTAAGTAGTTTCTGTGACACTTTATCCCGCAAATTGTAAAATTTTAAAATCAGTATTCTTAACTTCGTCGCTACGTTGTTAGCATGAATATCCCATTTCAGGTATTTGTCTATAAATATGCCCAGATACTTTATATGTGGTGTTTCCTTAATTATTAATGTGGCCTTTATTTTTATTTCTGTATAGTTTGGCCTATTTCTGTTTGTTGGTGTGAATGGTATGTATTTTGTTTTATCAATGTATAATGATAATTTCAATTTGACAAGTATTGTTTTAATATTGTTCATGCCTATACAAACTCTGTCTCTTACTTCATTCCATGTTTTACCATGGAATACAATGGCAGTGTCATCTGCGTATGAGATTATTTTTCCATATTTGGAGTTTTTTGTAAGAGCGTTTATATAGGTCAGGAAATATATCGGCCCTAATATTGTTCCTTGGGGTACACCTATTGTTATGGTTTCGGGTTCACTTATATGTTCATTTATTTTCAAGAATTGCTTACGATCTATGAGGTAATTTTTGATAAGAGTTAATGGGAGTCCTCTGATTCCCATTTCTTGGAGGATTTCTAGTAGAGTATTTCATGAAAAATGAGTAAGTAAATTAGGTTATCGATGTCAATTGTATGTGTACGCCTTTCGCCAACGACGGTCGAGTATACGGTAAGAAATATCGACAGAATCGAAGATTTTGGAGTTGGGGTAGAGATCGCTTGCGTCACAAATGCGCGATGAATTTAAATGTGGTTACTTCATGATAAACTATAGGTAAACATGCATACGCTGTAAATTGTCTGATATTCGTTGTTTTTTTAAAAAAATTAAATTTGAAGCTTTAAACGAGTGTTGTCCACTCCCAGACTAAGCATGAAGTAAAATTTCGAGTTTAGAAAAGCCCCGTGAAAATTTGTCGAGGGTCGCGCAGCGACCCGAGACAAATTTTCTGGGCTTTTCTAAACTCGAAATTTTACTTCATGCGCCACGCGTACAAAACAATAAAATATTGTGAAATTTATGTATATTCGAACTTTGCTTAAAATCTGTGTTTTATAAGCGCGGCGCATGAAGTAAAATTTCGAGTTTAGAAAAGCCCAGAAAATTTGTCTCGGGTCGCTGCGCGACCCTCGACAAATTTTCACGGGGCTTTTCTAAACTCGAAATTTTACTTCATGCTTAGTCTGGGAGTGGACAACACTCGTTTAAGGTTTCAAATTTAATTTTTTTAAAAAACAACGAATATCAGTGCCCCAAATGCTGATCCCATATGTAATTATAGGCTCTACAAGGACTTTGTAGAGTCTTTTAAGTAGTTTCTGTGACACTTTATTTATTAAGCATGAAGTAAAATTTTAAGTTTAGAAAAGCCTAAAAATTTGGTTTGATCGCTCCGCGAAGCGAAGCGAGCAAACCAAATTTTTAGGCTTTTCTAAACTCGAAATTTTACTTCAAGCGCCAGGCGTATAAAATACTGACGTATTGTGATGTTTGAAATATACTTTTAAATCAGTATGGTGCTGAAAAACTGTATTTTAAACTCCAGATTATTTCAGCGTTTTACACGTTTTCTGTGACACTTTATCCCGCAAATTGTAAAATTTTAAAATTAGTATTCTTAACTTCTTCGCTACGTTGTTTGCATGAACATCCCATTTCAGGTATTTGTCTATAAATATGCCCAGATACTTTATATGTGGTGTTTCCTTAATTATTAATGTGTCCTTTATTTTTATTCCTGTATAATTTGGTCTATTTCTGTTTGTTGGTGTGAATGGTATGTATTTTGTTTTATCGATGTTTAATGATAATTTCAATTTGTCAAGTATTGTTTTAATATTGTTCATGCCTATACAAACTCTGTCTCTTACTTCATTCCATGTTTTACCGTGGAATACAATGGCAGTGTCATCTGCGTATGAGATTATTTTTCCATATTTGGAGTTTTTTGTAAGAGCGTTTATATAGGTCAGGAAAAATATCGGCCCTAATATTGTTCCTTGGGGTACACCTATTGTTATGGTTTCGGGTTCACTTATATGTTCATTTATTTTCAAGAATTGCTTACGATCTATGAGGTAATTTTTGATCAGAGTTAATGGGAGTCCTCTGATTCCCATTTCTTGGAGGATTTCTAGTAGAGTATTTCATGAAAAATGAGTAAGTAAATTAGGTTATCGATGTCAATTGTATGTGTATGCCTTTCGCCAACAACGGTCGAGCCAGGGGCGTAGCGAAGCCTTAACTTTTGAGGGGGGAAACACCTATAATTTTCCAACTTCAAAATTAAAATAAAAATGTCTATTTTTATATTATTTTATTTTAACAAATTAATATTACGTAGTACATTGATTTATATAAATTAAGCTTAATTTATTATCCAATAATATAGTGCTTCCTAATATATTTTATAACATATGTACATAATTACATTTAACCAATACCTAAAAAAACATGGAGTTTTTCAATTTGAATTAGTTTATTATAACTCGCCTATGCTTTAGTTTAGCCCAGGAGTTCACAATATTTGATAATTCAATATTATCAGTAATATCAGATTCTGTTTTCAAAATGCCAACTGGTTTAGCAATTTTTCATTATAAAGTAAAATTTGCCAACTGCCTTAGCTTTGGGGGGGGGGAGCGTCCCCCCCTATCCCCCCCCCCATGGCTACGTCCCTGGGTCGAGAATACGGTAAGAAATATCGACAGAATCGAAGATTTTGGAGTTGGGGTAGAGATCGCTTACGTCACAAATGCGCGATGAATTTAAATGTGGTTACTTCATGATAAACTTTAGGTAAACATGCATAAGCTGTAAATTGTCTGATATTCGTTGTTTTTTTTAAAAATTAAATTTGAAGCCTTAAACGAGTGTTGTCCACTCCCAGACTAAGCATGAAGTAAAATTTCGAGTTTAGAAAAGCCCCGTGAAAATTTGTCGAGGGTCGCGCAGCGACCCGAGACAAATTTTCTGGGCTTTTCTAAACTCGAAATTTTACTTCATGCGCCACGCGTATGAAACAATAAAATATTGTGAAATTTATGTATATTCGAACTTTGCTTAAAATCTGTGTTTTATAAGCGCGGCGCATGAAGTAAAATTTCGAGTTTAGAAAAGCCCAGAAAATTTGTCTCGGGTCGCTGCGCGACCCTCGACAAATTTTCACGGGGCTTTTCTAAACTCGAAATTTTACTTCATGCTTAGTCTGGGAGTGGACAACACTCGTTTAAGGTTTCAAATTTAATTTTTTTAAAAAACAACAAATATCAGTGCCCCAAATGCTGATCCCATATATAATTATAGGCTCTACAAAGACTTTGTAGAGTCTTTTAAGTAGTTTATGTGACACTTTATCCCGCAAATTGTAAAATTTTAAAATTAGTATTCTTAACTTCTTTGCTACATTGTTTGCATGAATATCCCATTTCAGGTATTTGTCTATAAATATGCCCAGATACTTTATATGTGGTGTTTCCTTAGTTATTAATGTGGCCTTTATTTTTATTTCTGTATAATTTGGTCTATTTCTGTTTGTTGGTGTGAATGGTATGTATTTTGTTTTATCAATGTTTAATATCTCGGGTTCTCCCTTGACAAATTTTCACGGGGCTTTTCTAAATTCGAAATTTTACTTCATGCTTAGTCTGGGCTTGGAAATCACCCGTTTAAAGCTTTAAACTGAACTTTAAAAAAATAATAGGGAATATCTCAGGATTTACAGAAAATAGGCTGAATTTGGAATCCGTATATTTTAAAGAAAAACTCTCTGTATAATGTAAATACATATTTAAGGGTCTTTTCTACTTTTTGACCTTGTCGAAATTGAGTCAGCTCTCGCTGGCGGATTATTGTGTGCATTATTGCATCTGAATTTTACATTTTAAAACCGGCTGATCGACACTTAACTCTAACACAAAGTCCTATTTGAGGGTGTTCAATAAATTACCTACCTACCTAAAAATTATTAAACATGAGATTAGATTTAAAACAGATTTGAAAGATTATTTGATCGAACAGGAAAATTACTCTATTTTAGATTATATGAATAAGTGAATGAATGCATACATAAGTATATGCACATAGCTACATGTATTAATAGTTTTTCTTTTTAGTCAAGTATTATTTTAGGAATTGTATAGTTTCTTCTTTTTTGACGCATTCGATTGGCAACGGAATATGTTACTGTTGTAATTATCCTAGTAATTATTGTATCTATCATGTACTGTCTCCATTTTGAATAATGATTATTATTATTATTATTATTATTTTAATAACACTTATTTTTAACACAAAATATTAAAAATCTATCTATGAAAGTACAGCGAAGACGGAAAGAGAGGTTATGATAGACTCAAAAACGTAACCAAATCAACGTCATTGTTCTCTTTTGCACGAACTATGGCCTGCGGGGAAAGGGGTAGGGGAAAACATGGGAAGATACAATTCTGTCATACCTTATAACACATATGTGTTCATATGTGTTACGCTCATGGACGTACCTTGGTCCAGGCCCTAGAAAAATTAACTCCAGACCAAACATTAAAATCATGCGAGGCAAACGTACGTTTCGTCGTATGATTTAATTTCAGGAATACCGGAGCGTATGAAACAGGATCAATTTCGGGAATACCGGCCCTGATAATCATATTTATTATGTTACCTGTGGTTAAGTTACAATCAAAAATACAGATGAATTAAGCATTTCTTGGATATCATTGCCATATTTATTCATTCGTTGTAACCAATTTCTATTTAGATAAATTGGAAGTGAAATAAAACACTTTAACTTTGTTTGTATAACACAATATATAGTGTGTTATATAGTGTGTTATACAAACAAAGTTAAAGTGTTTTATTTCATTGAATTAACATGTATAACGAAGTAGAAGCCTCCACAGTTCATAATTTAAATTGGAAGTGTTTTATAAAACGGTAATTATGTTTAAACTAGAATCAGCTAAACATAACACTAATAAAATAAAATAAAATTGGGCCCGTTCATCAAAATGTTCAACATGTTTGAATGTAAGTTGGTATACAATGAACGGTACTCTGGGTGGTCTATTTCGTACGATTACATAAACCCCAAACACGTTCAAGATTAATAATCTGGTCATCAGAGAATTCCCAAACAGTTGGCAGTAAACTCCCAACTGTTGTCGCTGATGAACGGGCCTAATTGATTGATGTTGAATGAAAGAAATACAGTCTTGTTAATCGACATTGCTAGATATTTAAAATTCTATTATTTATCTGTCACCTAACGTTCTCAGTGGAACCTAAAACATGTTTATAAATTCTTTAAAAACTCGCCTTTATGTTACTACATTTAAATTTAAAATATTTCGCGCGTTTACGGGATTATCAACATCCGCCGGAAGTACAGGGGCCGGGGTATAAATAGCTAAAACCCGCTCTGTTTTGGCCATTGTTTCTTCGTCAGCGACTCAGAAGGTATGTGCAGAACCTGACTTTTGAAAATTTAGATAATCGCCGTTGGACGGAACCTGATTTACTAAAAATAAAAGGTGAGTTAAGAGAAAATATCGTAGGCGTTTGCTTATCAAAATATTTGGTATTAGAATCGCAATGGCGACGATTGATAGAAATGGAAGGCGCCCCAGACGTACACCTCGGGACGAATTTCCAAAACCTGGAGGTAATTACAAAGTCAGCAATAGGTATGATTTTTATTACTTCATTATCTGGTTTAAATTTACAATAAATGATGTGTTATTTTTTCATAATTTTAATTTTATTTATAAACGGCCAGGCTGTTGAGATTAATGGGCCCGTTGATCAGAGACAACCGTTGGGAGTTTACTGCCAACTGTTGGGGCATTCTCTGATGACCGGACTGTTAATCGTGAACGTGTTTGGGATTTTTGCAATCGTACGAAATAGACTACGGAATACCGTTCATTAGATACCAACACACCCGCAATGAAGTCCAAACATGTTGAATGTTGAACATTGTGATGAACAGGCTCATTTTCATTGTTTTGTCGATTTTTTTTATTTACACAATTTAAGGTGTATGGCCGTCAGCCGCCATTTATAGTCGACAAATGAAAACATTGTTGTTTCACGTGATAATCACTAAGCACACATTTTCTCATTTATAGGGATGATGAAGTACTGATCTTAACGGATACGAAAGACAACAAAGCCCTAATTTACAACGGCAACACGTACCTCGAGGACAACCCGCTCGGGAAGGCCCTCCTGGCGCGCTGTCAGGCAGCCAGTTGTGTTTCCTGGGGGGTGATCCTCGACGGCGTCTTCTACGTGAGCGCTCATCATTTCCACGCCGAGGCGGACATCGTCACCTCGGAACTCCACGTATTTATTAATATTTTACAGCAAGCCAGCAGAATTCAGCCCTCTCGCTCTTTTAAGAGCATCTTCTTAAGCGAGATCGCAAGGAGGCCCCGTCTGCAGGGGATCGTGTTTGATTTGTCGGAGGAGATTAAGAGGGAAATGTACAGGGCGAGGAGGCTTAAAGTGCAGGCGCCGTTTAAGCTGCCAGCTGTGGTGGTTGATCTTAGGTGAGTTTTGTTGCATAATTGATTTGATTTACATGCTTATTGATGTTTATTTTACTGATAATTTATTTTGCTAATGAGGTAACATCTGCATGATCTTATTTTTGAATCTGGATCCAGAGGCAGTCCCTAACTTTAAATTATGTTGGTAAAAGGTTTTACTTTTGGAAAAAGTCATGCCCCGAAACAAATTTCTAAACTTTAAATATTTACTGTTTGGTGTTGTAGGCGTTCACTTTGTGGTACATCTTAAATACACTTGTAAATAAAACACTTTTTACTTTGTTTAACCACTGAATCTTACATTTAATTGTGTGACTAGTTTCGACTATCTAGTAGTCATTCTCAAACTAAAAACTTCTTTATTGATGTTTATTTTACTGATAATTTATTTTGCTAATGAGGTAACATCTGCACGATCTTATTTTTGAATCTGGATCCAGAGGCAGTCCCTAACTTTAAATTATGTTGCTAAAAGGTTTTACTTTTGGAAAAAGTCAAGCCCCGAAACAAATTTCTAAACTTTAAATATTTACTGTTTGGTGTTGTAGGCGTTCACTTTGTGGTACATCTTAAATACACTTGTAAATAAAACACTTTTTACTTTGTTTAACCACTGAATCTTACATTTAATTGTGTGACTAGTTTCGACTATCTAGTAGTCATTCTCAAACTAAAAACTTCTTTAGTTTGAGAATGACTACTAGATAGTCGAAATTAATCACACAATTAAATGTAAGATTCAGTGGTTAAACAAAGTAAAAAGTGTTTTATTTACAAGTGTATTTAAATATTTACTTGATGCTTAATCATGGACTGAAAAACTCTTCTTAGAAAACTATTTAAACCTTTAATGACAACACCCATTTTTAAAAAAAATGAACAAAAAGGTAATTAGCAAAACTCGTAAAGAATATGAAAATAACTACAGTGTGTGTTTGTTTGCCATTTTCGTTAAGACATCAATATTGTCATTCAAGGTTCGAATAGTCGAACGAGTGTTTTCCACTCCTTGGTTATGCATAAAGTAAAATTTCGAGTTTAGAAAAGCCTGAAAATTTGGTTTGGTCTCTCCGTAGAGCTGGGTAGGATTCGAATCATTCATAATTCGAATCCTAGATTCGAATCATTCATGATTCGAATCCTTTTAGAGGATTCAAAAGAGGCATTCGAATACTTTAGTTAAACTGGATTCGTCCCACTGAGCAAAAAACAAACAAATAACGTTATATCAACATTTTAGCAACATTAAACGTTGTTTTAATGTTGATGAAACATTACTTAAATGGATTTGCTCAGTGCACCCCACTGAGGGATTCGTTACATTTATTTATGAGGAATTCGTATTCGTATTCGAATCCAAATGCGGTTGTATATATAAAAGGATTCGAATATTTATAAAAGGATTCGAATATTTATTAAAGGATTAGAATACTTATAAAAGGATTTGAATAAAAAGGAAACTATACGATATTTCCTGCCACCAACATAATGAAGCCGTAATACGGCAAGCCGTTGACAAAACTAAACAATACACAATAAAGAAAATTAAAAAAGATGCTCAAAGACATTTCCATTTTGCTGGATACATAAATTAATTCGGCGCTGAAATTCCTGAACTGTTCTTAACAAAACTGTCCTTGGAATATTTTGACAAGCGGTCTGGATTGTACCTATCATATTATCTCTGTTTGTTGTTTCATGCTCATAAACAACATTTTTCAAATAACCCCATAAATAAAAATCCGGAGAAGTTAAATCTGGTGATCTTGGTGGCCATGCAACAGTTCCACCACGTCCAATCCACCTGTTATGGTAACTCTCATTTAAATAATTTCTAACTATCCGGGCAAAGTAGTCCAGTTCTATCCAATTGAACCCACATTCTCAATCTTGTTCGCAAATTCACATTTTCCAGTAGTACTGGGAGTGCATCTCTCAAGAAATTTAAAAAAAATTGCCCATTTACTTTACCGTTGAAAAAATGTGGACCAATCAAATGTCCATCTATGATACCACACCATACATTAAGACTCCAACGATGTTGATTGTTGACCTGTCTATGCCAGTGAGGATTCACGTCAGACCAATAGTGACAATTGTGTCTATTAAGCTGTCCGTTGCTTTTGAAAGTTGCCTCATCGGAAAACATAACATAACGAAAAAAAAAATGAGATCGTTCATTATTATTTGTTCTGCCCATTGGCAAAACTCTACGCGCTTCCTCATATCATTGGGTGTAAGCGCTTGTGTTAGCGAGATACGATAGGGGTGATCACGTAGGCTCTTCAATATTCTCAGTGAAGTACGTCTGGGTATGCCAGATTCTCTTTCAATATCATAGCTGCTAATATGAGGATTAATGTGAACCATTCCCAGAACAGTTATTGCACTAACGTCATTTTGGTTATAAATATGTCTTGGTTTAACACGTCGTAAATGTCCTTGTCGGGCTTTCAGATGGATGTTTCGAATTACAGAGTGATTGGGGTGCCGTCTTTGAAGATATCGATTCCGATACAAGATAGCAGCTTGTCGATAGTTACCTCCACATTCTCCTAGAATCAACAGCATATCGACTCTCTCTACCGCCGGATAGTCAGCCATATTTTATTTGATTTGCAGAAGATATCTTGTCCAAGTGTTTACTTCCTCAAATGAAATTTCCATTGAAAAATGAACGAATGCATTTTGTAGTGAAATTTTGATTGACACTATTTATTTGCATGACAACCTCAACGACCAATTGTTTATCGCCCCTAAGCTCACGAACAACACTCATTTTTGAATTTTTATTTAAAATATTGATCATAATGTAGTACAATTACATATCTAGTTTAATTTTTGAGTATTTGAATTAGAATAAGTGAAGTAGGTATTGAAATGATATGTTGGTGGCAGGAAATATCGTTTCGTTTTTTTATTTAATGAAGTATTGAACTTTTGAATTGAAGTCTATTAGTAAAATTTTCTTCAAGTTTTTTCCCGAAAATTTTCTTATGTGAAGTATTAAAATTTTTATGCAGCCGTACTAACATGATGGCCCTCTTTCAAAATAAATATTAAAAAAGTAGGGTTGCCATTTAAAATTTGGAAGTTGGCCTTCAAATGACCTTGAAAGTCAACTTCAAGGTCAGTTTAAAGGCCATCATCGAATGGGGGACCAGCCATACAACATTTGTTATGGTCAATTTTCGCTATCGAATATATCTTCGGAGTTATTTGCGTGGATTAATTAAAATGGCCTACCCTGTATATTAGGGTGTTTCGAAAAAAATCGAAACAGCTGGCTCACCGCTTAAATTAAAGATTTTGGTCTACAATAGATGTGGGCAAAAGCATTTGCGATTGAAAAAATATTTAGGGGGTCCCCTGAGCCCCCAAACATGCCATTTTTAGCCCCTTTTTAGATAATCGGTCAAAAACTTGCCTTATAGTCATCGGATCAAGGCGAATATTTTATATTTTGTGCCCAGATGAATATACTACAAGCAAAATATGCAAAACCTAACTTGGCGTTAGGTCTGGGTGAGCTACGAATTTTTTAAATAACTTTTTTCACAATTTTGAAGGTTTTTTTCAACTGTTTTGTTAAAAAGTGGGTTTTAACGACAAGAAATCAAGTCACACCCGCGATAATTTGTCCTGAGAAGTATATTGAATAATGTAAGCATGCGAACTGCGTATCTCACCCATGTCCGATTATGTGGCATTATTATGTTTGTTTCTTAAAAAAACGTTTTAAATTAATGAACTGGCTTACGCTAAATATTTCTTGCTTTCATTATAATAACTAGTTGTAAGCGTGCAACTGATGCTTTTGAGATCCATTAAATTCATAAATAACAGCCTGCAATTCTGCGTATAACGCTCAGTATGGATTTTCGCACATTTTCGTTTAAAAATACAGTACATCAATTAATTAATAAATTTCATTTTGTTAAACAATATTTGGTTGACACATGTGTTTTTAACCTGCAATCGATTATAATAAATTCAAAGTCAGCAATCTTGTTCGATGACAACGTAGTCTTTTTTACTTTGGAATTTGGCCATCGTCGCACGTCCCTTTAGGGCACAACTATACGGGCATGTCGGGAGTCATGTCCAATAACTGAACGCGAAGCTTCTGTTACCATTTTGATGTGTCTTTCTACCGATTGAGTGTGGCATGGGTAATCGAGCAGTTTCTTTAAACTTACGTTGTCATTCATTATCAGGTAGGTTAATCTGTCGGTTGGAAAAATTTTAATCAGAGGAGGTTCAGAAACTTCGTTCCAGTTTATCATGGATGTGTAATTCTGAGCCTCAAAATCTATGTCGGGTATTTTAAACTTTCGCAAGTTATCATTTGACAATTTTCGGCACTGCAAAATTTTGTTCATGGCATCTACTCTAACTTCCAATAAATCGTCAACGACCATTGCCAAAAGTAAGTTTTCAGGGTGGGCGAAATATGCATTGCGTCTTATTACGGGATCAATGACTTGTTTCACTGTTGCATCCAGATTTCGAGACAGAGAAATAGATTTCCAGAGGTGAAGCGCACCGTTGTAACATTCTGGTTTCGCTTTGATGGAAAACCATACTGGTGTGTAGACTTTGATAATCAGATTAACAAGGTTTTGCAAATTCGTTAAAGGCTCTGCAGTTGCTATGTACAGTCGCAAAATGCGGTTTGCTGTCGTAAGCCAACGAGAATGCGACATTTTTCCCGGAGTTCTGTTGCTTAAGTCTTCTGGACAATGACCTTTCGAAACTGCTTGGCTGATTTCGTAAAGATATTGTTGATCTTTACTCAGGTTTCGCGAATCGATTTCAGGCAACTTCACTTCCGCTTCAACTAATTTAAACGAAACAACTGGTTTCTCTTCACAAGTCAATAAAGCTTTACTGATAGGACCAGAATGCTTACATTATTAAATATACTTCTCAGGACAAATCGCGGGTGCAACTTGATTTCTTGTCGTTAAAACCCACTTTTTAACAAAAAAGGTGAAAAAACCCTTCAAAATCGTGAAAAAAAGTTATTTAAAAAATTCGTAGCTCACTTAGACCTAACGCCAAGTTAGGTTTTGCATATTTTGCTTGTAGTATATTCATCTGGGCACAAAATATAAAATATTCGCCTTGATCCGATGACTATAAGGCAAGTTTTTGGCCGATTATCTAAAAAAGGGCTAAAAATGGCATGTTTCGGGGCTCGGGGGACCCTCTAAATATTTTTTCAATCGCAAATGCTTTTGCCCACATCTATTGTAGACCAAAATCTTTCATTTAAGCGGTGAGCCAGCTGTTTCGATTTTTTTTTCGAAACACCCTACTGTATATATACATTTTGCATATTTAAAGGAAAAATTCTACATACTGTGAATTTTTGTTTTAAGTATGCAAAATGTTCATCGATTTTTTATAACAGTGTGCAATATGAAGTTTGGAACAAGTGTTTCCACTCCCAGACTAAGCATGAAGTAAAATTTCGAGTTTAGAAAAGCCCCGCGTAGAAAATTTGTCGAGGGTCGCGCAGCGACCCGAGACAAATTTTCACGGGGCTTTTCTAAACTCGAAATTTTACTTCATGCGCCACGCGTATAAAACACTGAAATATTGTGAAGTTACAAATACACTGATGTTTGTTTTTTAATGAGTAATAATCGAGAAAATTAATAATAAGTTATTCATTGAAATTATAAAGAGAAGTGCAGATTTTTACCAAAAATCAACTTTTAGAGTTAACTCTATAATTGCTCGGCCGTAAATGAGTTAATTTGCCATTGTGTAAGCAATTTGTAAATAAATCTAATGTGTTTTTAAGTAGTACTTATCACTGATTAAGTTAATCAATTTGGGTGCAAACGGGCGTCATTCTATATTTATTTCCAACTTTTCAAAACTGGGGCAAAAATTGATTTTTTTAACCAAATTTCCAACAGACAAACAAACAATGCAATCATTTCAAATAAAATTTCAATGTAAACCGATGTAAATGAATTTTGGATTCTCGGATTTAATGTTTGCTTATATTATTTTCAACTTTGATTAAAGCATCCAGTATTTCCAAAATTTTAAATCTCAAAATCAAAAATTGAATTTTTTACCAATTTTTAAACATAAATCAAGCGTAATATTTTGTTATTTAATTTTTTCGATTATTACTCATTAAAAAAAATACATCAGTGTATTTTTAACTTCAAAATATTTTAGTGTTTTATACGCGTGGCGCATGAAGTAAAATTTCGAGTTTAGAAAAGCCCCGTGAAAATTTGTCTCGGGTCGCTGCGCGACCCTCGACAAATTTTCTACGCGGGGCTTTTCTAAACTCGAAATTTTACTTCATGCTTAGTCTGGTAGTGGAAACAGTCGTTCTAAACTTTATATCGCACGATTTTATAAAAATCGATTAATGCCTGAACATTTACAGTGTATACATTTTGCATATTTAAAAGAAAAATTCTACATACTGTGAATTTTTGTTTTAAGTATGCAAAATGTATACACTGTAAATTTTCAGTCATTCATCGATTTTTTATAAAAGTGCAATATGAAGTTTGGAACAAGTGTTTCCACTCCCAGACTAAGCATGAAGTAAAATTTCGAGTTTAGAAAAGCCCCGCGTAGAAAATTTGTCGAGGGTCGCAGCGACCCGAGACAAATTTTCACGGGGCTTTTCTAAACTCGAAATTTTATTTCATGCGCCACGCGTATAAAACACTGAAATTTTGTGAAGTTAGAAATACACTGATGTTTGTTTTTTAATGAGTAATAATCGAGAAAATTAATAATAAGTTATTCATAGAAATTATAAAGAGAAGTGCAGATTTTTACCAAAAATCAACTTTTAGAGTTAACTCTATAATTGCTCGGCCTTAAATGAGTTAATTTGCCATTGTGTAAGCAATTTGTAAATAAATCTAATGTGTTTTTAAGTAGTACTTATCACTGATTAAGTTAATCAATTTGGGTGCAAACGGGCGTAATTCTACATGTATTTCCAACTTTTCAAAACTGGAGCAAAAATTGATTTTTTTTAACCAAATTTCAAACAGACAAACAAACAATGCAATCATTTCAAATAAAATTTTAATGTAAACCGATGTAAATGAATTTTGGATTCTCGGATTTAATGTTTGCTTATATTATTTTCAACTTTGATTAAAGCATCCAGTATTTCCAAAATTTTAAATCTCAAAATCAAAAATTGAATTTTTCATCAATTTTCAAACATAAATCAAGCGTAATATTTTGTTATTTAATTTTTTCGATTATTACTCATTAAAAAAAAATACATCAGTGTATTTTTAACTTCAAAATATTTCAGTGTTTTATACGCGTGGCGCATGAAGTAAAATTTCGAGTTTAGAAAAGCCCCGTGAAAATTTGCCTCGGGTCGCTGCGCGACCCTCGACAAATTTTCTACGCGGGGCTTTTCTAAACTATAAATTTTACTTCATGCTTAGTCTGGGAGTGGAAACAGTCGTTCTAAACTTTATATCGCACGTTTTTATAAAAATCGATTAATGCCTGAAAATTTACAGTGTATACACTTTGCATATTTAAAAGAAAAATTCTACATACTGTGAATTTTTGTTTTAAGTATGCAAAATGTATACACTGTAAATTTTCAGTCATTCATCGATTTTTTATAAAAGTGTGCAATATGAAGTTTGGAACAAGTGTTTCCACTCCCAGACTAAGCATGAAGTAAAATTTCGAGTTTAGAAAAGCCCCGCGTAGAAAATTTGTCGAGGGTCGCGCAGCGACCCGAGACAAATTTTCACGGGGCTTTTCTAAACTCGAAATTTTACTTCATGCGCCACGCGTATAAAACACTGAAATATTGTGAAGTTAGAAATACATTGATGTTTTTTTTTAATGAGTAATAATCGAGAAAGTTAATAATAAGTTATTCATAGAAATTATAAAGAGAAGTGCAGATTTTTACCAAAAATCAACTTTTAGAGTTAACTCTATAATTGCTCGGCCGTAAATGAGTTAATTTGCCATTGTGTAAGCAATTTGTAAATAAATCTAATGTGTTTTTAAGTAGTACTTATCACTGATTAAGTTAATCAATTTGGGTGCAAACGGGCGTCATTCTACATTTATTTCCAACTTTTCAAAACTGGGGCAAAAATTGATTTTTTTAACCAAATTTCCAACAGACAAACAAACAATGCAATCATTTCAAATAAAATTTCAATGTAAACCGATGTAAATGAATTTTGGATTCTCGGATTTAATGTTTGCTTATATTATTTTCAACTTTGATTAAAGCATCCAGTATTTCCAAAATTTTAAATCTCAAAATCAAAAATTGAATTTTTTACCAATTTTTAAACATAAATCAAGCGTAATATTTTGTTATTTAATTTTTTCGATTATTACTCATTAAAAAAAATACATCAGTGTATTTTTAACTTCAAAATATTTTAGTGTTTTATACGCGTGGCGCATGAAGTAAAATTTCGAGTTTAGAAAAGCCCCGTGAAAATTTGTCTCGGGTCGCTGCGCGACCCTCGACAAATTTTCTACGCGGGGCTTTTCTAAATTCGAAATTTTACTTCATGCTTAGTCTGAGAGTGGAAACAGTCGTTCGAAACTTTATATCGCACGTTTTTATAAAAATCGATTAATGCCTGAAAATTTACAGTGTATACACTTTGCATATTTAAAAGAAAAATTCTACATACTGTGAATTTTTGTTTTAAGTATGCAAAATGTATACACTGTAAATTTTCAGTCATTCATCGATTTTTTATAAAAGTGCAATATGAAGTTTGGAACAAGTGTTTCCACTCCCAGACTAAGCATGAAGTAAAATTTCGAGTTTAGAAAAGCCCCGCGTAGAAAATTTGTCGAGGGTCGCAGCGACCCGAGACAAATTTTCACGGGGCTTTTCTAAACTCGAAATTTTATTTCATGAGCCACGCGTATAAAACACTGAAATTTTGTGAAGTTAGAAATACACTGATGTTTGTTTTTTAATGAGTAATAATCGAGAAAATTAATAATAAGTTATTCATAGAAATTATAAAGAGAAGTGCAGATTTTTACCAAAAATCAACTTTTAGAGTTAACTCTATAATTGCTCGGCCGTAAATGAGTCAATTTGCCATTGTGTAAGCAATTTCTAAATAAATCTATTGTGTTTTTGAGTAGTACTTATCACTGATTAAGTTAATCAATTTGGGTGCAAACGGGCGTAATTCTACATGTATTTCCAACTTTTCAAAACTGGAGCAAAAATTGATTTTTTTTTACCAAATTTCAAACTGACAAACAAACAATGCAATCATTTCAAATAAAATTTCAATGTAAACCGATGTAAAGAATTTTGGATTCTCGGATTTAATGTTTGCTTATATTATTTTCAACTTTGATTAAAGCATCGAGTAATTCCAAAATTTTGAATCTCAAAATCAAAAATTGAATTTTTCACCAATTTTCAAACATAAATCAAGCGTAACATAAAACAACCATTGTAATTTATTCAATTTTTACGATCAAAACGATAAAAGTGTTCAGTTTGAAGCTTACAACGAGTGTTTCCACTCCTTGGAAGTAAAATTTCAAGTATAGAAAAGCCTGAACGTTTGGATTTGAAGCGTCCAAATCCAAATTCAGGCTTTTCTAAACTTGAAATTTTACTTCATGCGCCAGGCGTATAAAACACTCATTCAAAGTGAAGTTTAAAACATACTCCTTCCTCACTTATTGTGGGGATTCGAATTATTTTTGACGATTCGAATCCCTTTGTATTCGAACCACTAGTATTCGAATCCTTTTGTTTATAAGGATTCAAATACAAATTCGTTTTTCGAATATAAATAGAGGATTCGTATAGTATTTTTAATACCTATTTAGAAGTACCAGTTGTTTTAGTGACTTAACGTATGCGCCTTCTTGAACACACATAAAATTAGGTTAGGAACTTGTCATATCAAATGGCCGACATTTAAACCATTATTCTTAGTGCATTGATGGAGTAATTTGATATTTAATACAACCAGTGCCGGCGTAGGGTCACACATATTAATTAATTTCATAATATGAAATATAATAATTTATATGGACGTTATGTTGTTATATTATTATAATACAACTAAAAGTTCCACAAAATATTATATAAATGTTCTCTTTTTTTTGCAACATAATCTCTGTTTAAAATAAAATTCTTTTCAACCTGATTCCAGACATTTCCAATAAATGTTTTATCCGTCCTGCTTTTTGAAGCTAAAGCCTATTTTCTTAATTCCCAAATATAAAGAACTTTTCGAGATCTCAATTTCTGATGATTCTTCCATAAATTGCCAGTGAATAGTTTCTAAAGCAATATGTTTCTTTCGGGCATACATTTTGTAAAACATTACCCTTAAAAAATGCACAGTATTCTTCGTAATTCAAGTTTTGCTCAGGGAAACGTTCGCACGCATATTCTTTCTAAATTCGAAATCCGTTGATCTGTTTTTATCTTGTAGGCTGTATAACGTGCTTTGTGGAACTTTTAGTACTTTGGACGCTTTTTGAATTGCCTCAAATCAAGATCGTAATTCATTCTGAAAATAACTTACTACATTAAGCAAAGCTTTTTGGATCCATCGGAATATCGTATTTTAGTAGTGTATTTTTGCGTTATTTAATGACATTAACAGACATCAAACTTTTGACGTAACATCTATTTTGTAATCGACGTTCATTTTTGTTGGTAATTTTTTGTTTCATCTGATTCATGATTGATAAATAAGGATGGGGTTATTCCAAATGGGTATTAAAAATACTATATTCGCCCACTGAACAAACACATTTGAGTAATGGTTCATCAACATTAGGGAGTTTTAGTTTATTGTTTATTGCTTGTTACCCTGTAACGCAGATGGTTACCAGGCAGCAAGCAAGTTTAGCGTAGACATTAGTGTTACCGTATGTACTAAAACGTTAATCTAAAACTCTCTATTAACCCATTAAGGGCCATTGATGCATACACGCAACATTATTAATTGTTTGTAAATTAAATTACTAAATATGTTAATTTGATATTTATTTTTTGACCTGACTTGAAAATTTATAAAGAAATATATAAATATTTTGTTATTTAAATATTTCCATTATTACTCATTAAAAAAAAAATGTGAGTGTATTTCTAACTTCACAATATTTCAGTGTTTTATGCGCGTGGCGCATGAAGTAAAATTTCGAGTTTAGAAAAGCCTGAAAATTTGGTTTAGCCGCTCCGCTTCGCGGAGCGACCAAACCAAATTTTCAGGCTTTTCTAAACTCGAAATTTTACTGCATGCTTAGTCTGGGAGTGGAATCACTCGTTCTAAACTTCATACTGCACGTTTTTATATAAAACCGACGAATGCCTGAAATTTTACAGCATATACATTATGTATATTTAAAAGAAAAATTCACAGTGTGTAATACAATAAGTCATTCATAGATATCGTAAAAAGTGCAGAATTTTACATAAAATCAACTTTTAGTGTTATCTCTATGATTTGTTGCTCGGCCGTTAATGGGTTAACATGTTGATATGACGTTATTTGTTTGTTTTTTGCTCAGCGGGCGAATACCTTCGGATTCATATTCGAATAGTTTCGGATTCAAATCATCTTATACCTGCATCGAGAATTATTAAAGTATTCGAATACCTATTTTGAATCCTCTAAACGGAATTGAATCCTAAATGGTTAGAATCCTGCCCAACGTTGGTTCGCTTTTATCTTTGAATGCAATTAATTAACAGTTAATTTTATTAATTAGGCATGGAGTGAGTTCAGCAGATATTCTCAAGATTATACAAGAGGAAGTTAACCTCGCAAAGGCTAATTCTTCATGTGAGGGCGTAACTTCCCAAATGATGCAGGAGGCAATGTCCTCGGCTAATATTTTGAGGATAATCAAGCAAATGTCTAGCGGGCCTCCAATTGAAGACACGTGTCGAAAATCCCTCGCTCCAGAAATGTTTCACAAGTTGAAATCGAGCTATATGGGAATACACTACGATCATTTGAAACCAGAATCAAAAAATTCGTTCCAAATAAAATCACGTGCTAGGTTTGATAATCCGCAAATGGAACAAAAGAGTTTCAGTTGTTATCCCAAACAGAGTTCAAACAGTTTAAACTGTGCACGTGATGGATATGAATTTCCTCAAAACGTAATTGCTGATAACGTTCCAAGTAATGTTGCGAGCGATTCCCTCCGAACGATAATTGCGGGTCATTTATGTGAAATTCCCTTAAGTTCATTAAAAAATCCAAATTGCGTTTATAAAGTGTTCCCTCCTTTAACTCAAACAGATCAAAGCCAACAACTGCAAACTGCGCCAGCCCAGTTGGAAAACATCCACGCTTCTACAACTCATTCCATGCAACCTGGAGCAAGCGTTGATCATGCAGAAACTCAATTTCATTTCACGCACTCTCCGCGAGATTTGTCTACAGCAGGAGTTCATTTCCTTGATTCACCTGAATGGGCGGAAACCATCACACAAACACAAGATGTTAAGGATTACGTAAGCTTACGTCAGTATTTACTTTCTGATGAGAAATCTCGAAAAAGCTTATTTTGTTTGAATCGAAACGGCAAAGGAACAAATAATTATGATAAACAAATGGAAGAAACGAGTAAACCAGATTTTCAACAATTTTCAAACGTCTATACTCCAGAAGCAATTCGCTACCTCGAGTGGGATTACCAAAAGAAACAAAAGTCTGCTTTTAAACAACCTCCGCCTGTCTTTTTACAACCCCAGGCCTCTCAAAATACTAGTGATGATCTTCGTGAAATTGAGAAATTGTACACATCGCAGCACCACCTTTTCGGCTACGCACCTGTTCCCCAATTACAAAATTTAGACGGAGACGGAAAGAGACCAATCGTGTCCTCTTCACACTCACAACAAAATCTTGGACTAGATTCGAGTTTAGAACACTCACTGCCTGCTGAAATTCCTCCTAATCTAGCAAACCTAGCTTCCAATGTATTGGGTGATGAAGCACCTCGAATAATCAGTGAGACGTACAGTTCGCTTTTTGGTGAAAGTCCACAAAATATGCATTTTAACAGCAATAGCCTATCTCAAACTTCCCCGCAGTTACAACAACATTTCGGACAATCGGGCGCTCCAGAGAACTCAAATTTGAAATTCCCAGAATATACACTTTTTGGACCTTCGGAGACACCTAAAGAGTCAAGTTTAAAAGGAGTTGGAATGCCCGAATACAAACTTTACGGACTTTCGAGCAATTCAAGTTTGGAATATCATAGATCTCCCGAAAATAAAGTTGTTGGGCTAGCAGACTCGCCGAAAAAACCGACGTTAAAAGACAAATATACTCCCGGAAAAGCTTGCAAAGGCGCATTCAAAACAAGCCCTATTAAAATTCAATCTTTAGAAGGTAAATACGAATCGAGCACTCCCGAAAATTCAACTCTAAAAGGAGCATTCAATTCAAGCTCTCCTAAAATTCCATCTTTGGAAGGTGAATACGAATCGAGCACTCCCAGAAATTTAACTTTAAAAGGAGCATTCCAAACAAGCCCTAAAATCGTATCTTTGGAAAATGAATACGAATCGAGCACTTCAGAAAATTCAACTTTAAAAGGAGCATTCAATATAAGCCCTCATAAAATTCCATCTTTGGAAGGTGAATACGAATCGAGCACTCCCAGAAATTCAACTTTGAAAGGAGCATTCCAAACTAGCCCTCCTAAATTCGTATCTTTAGAAAGTGAATACGAATCGAGCACTTCAGAAAATTCAACTTTAAAAGGAGCATTCAATATAAGCCCTCATAAAATTCCATCTTTGGAAGGTGAATACGAATCGAGCACTCCCAGAAATTCAACTTTGAAAGGAGCATTCCAAACTAGCCCTCCTAAATTCCTATCTTTAGAAAGTGAATACGAATCGAGCACTTCAGAAAATTCAACTTTAAAAGGAGCATTCAATATAAGCCCTCATAAAATTCCATCTTTGGAAGGTGAATACGAATCGAGCACTCCCAGAAATTCAACTTTGAAAGGAGCATTCCAAACAAGCCCTCCTAAAATCGTATCTTTGGAAAGTGAATACGAATCGAGCACTTCAGAAAATTCAACTTTAAAAGGTGTATTCAATACAAGCCCTTCTAAAATCCAATCTTTGGAAGGTAAATACAAATCGAGCACTCCTGAAAATTCAACTTTAATACGCCATAAATCTCTCGAATTCAATGCTCTCTCGGAACCGCCGCATACCCCATTAAGTTTTCTTGAATTTGATTTAAATGAAAGTCCCCAGTATTCCCTAAAATCACATCAAGTTTTTAAGGAGCCAAACACTATACAAAAAGATAGTTTTCCCGAATTCATTGCCCTACCTGAAAATTCCGCTTTAAACTCTCCAGGAAATGTTGGACAATTACACACTCCGAACAAATCGGATACTCCAGAAAGTTTGCGTGAAGTTGATTTGCGTCAAATTCCATTTCAGTCTATTAACAGTGTTTCAGAGCTTGAAGATATAATGGTAAACGCTTCGACGAAAAACCCACCAACTTTTTTTGCTAATATTTATCCTGACAAAACACCGATTATATATTTGGCCTCATTTAGTACTGATTTTGGTCGGATTATAACGGATGGTCTAGATCCTCACGCTCGTGACTATTTTATCGAGATATACGATAAAACTCATTCTCATAAAAATAATTATGCTAGTGAAAATAGAATGACTCCAATTTTTAACCAGAATGGAAATGAAGTTGCTCCAAGTGTTGACCTAAATGAAAACAACGTATCTTCATTTGCTGACCAGAATGAACCGATTCCAAATTCTGGCCGCAAAAATGAAGTAGCTCCAAATGTTGACCCAACTGAAAGTTACGTATCTTCATTTGCTGACCAAAATGAACCGATTTTAAATTCTGGCCATGAAAATGAAGTGCCTTCAAATGTTGACCTAACTGAAAGTAACGTATCTTCATTTGTTGACCAAAATGAACTGATTTCAAATTCTTGCCATGAAAATGAAGTAGCTCCAAATGTTGACACAAATGAAGGTTGCGTATCTTCATTTGTTGACCAGAATGAACCGATTTTGAATTCGGGCCATGAAAATAAAGTAGCTATGCCAAAATTTTGCCCAAATAAAACCAAGGCATCTTCAGAATTAGGCCAGAATGAAAATGAAGACGTTAATAATTTTGGTTCTGACAAAGAAAATAAAGCGATACATAATTTACTTAGTGATGCTCAAGTAGTGGAACCACAAATCCCAATTAGTGATGAAAACAAAATAACTTCTGACACCAACCAACAAAATGCCAACGAAACCGCTGTCGAAAGTAAAAATATTCAAAATGAGCAATCTTTTAAGAGCGGAGATACACGCGAAACAGCTAAAAAAGCTCGTACTGCTCTCAGAAGCATAGACAATGAAAATATTAAAAATGATAAAGTTGCTCAATCGGGAGAAATTCTTGAAAACACTGTCGGTAAAAAGCAAATTCTTGAAGTTATTCACTCTATAGAAATCCTTGAAAACACCAAAAATCAAAGTGTTGAGAAGGTTGTTGAATCTGGAGAAATTTTTAAAAACACCAAAAATCAGAGTGTTGGGAAGGTAGTTAAATCTGGAGAAATTCCTCAAAATATCGAGCAGTTTGGTGAGAGCAAAAAAAAAGTTTCGTTTGATTCAGAAATACAATCGTCTTTTTACACCTCTATGGAATTGCTTTCACAAAGTGATGAAGATAGGGAGGTTTATATTGGGATAGACAAAGATGATATAATTGAAATTTTAAAGGGATAGTTTTAGGATCCTTATTTTTGATACTAAAATATTGACTTGTGCGGGACTTTCAAATTTTTATTACATCTTTGAGTATTGTCGTTTTAATTTTTTCCTGTCAATAATTATTTCATTATATGAGCCGTTTATTTTGAAAGTGGCCTAACTCCATTTCTCAGTTTTTTGTTCTTGACTAGTAACCTTTATAATTTGAGGTTTTGAGTAATCAATTTGTTTAGTATATTTAAAATATGTATTATATATTTTGAATATACTAAACCAAAAATTGTTGTTTGTGACAGCTAACCTCAAGTTATGAAGATTATTTTAGCCAACAAAAAATTAGGCCACTTTTAAAATAAACGACTCATATCTCAATTATTTATACGTTTTATTCAAAATAATAATTTTGCTGTTTTTTTAAAGCTATTTTATGCTGATTAACACATTTATTCAAAATGTTTAATTTTAAACTGTATTTTATTTCGTTTATTTTAAAAATTACAAATAATTAATGTTTTCTATTTATGTACTTTTTGCTTAATTATTGATAAGTCATTTCTTTCATATTATACAAATTATACAGGGTAAAGTAGAAAAAGCTTGTTTATTTGTTTATATTGTCTTTTTTAATTTAATTCAAAAATAATTTGTTAGTGTGTTAACTTTTAAATATTTTCTAGTTTAAATATGTTTGTTCGTAGTTTGTTAGTGTTATTAAAAGTTAAATTGTTTCGTTTTGTGTTCTTGAATTTAATAAAAAATAAATGTACAAATCCTTCCAGTTTTTTATTACACCGATTTTTTTTAGTTTACATATGCCAAAATATTCATATACAGGGTGAGTTTTTTTTCATATCCTCTATGGGGATCTCAAAAACTAAGAGATAGAGAAACGGTTAAATGGGCAAAGTAGTGCAGTTTTACGAGCTGAAAAAAGGCAGTTGTAAAATTTTCAAATAAGTCAACTGTAACTAGATATTTTGAAAAATGTGAGATGTTGATTTTTTCAAATCAATTTTTCTCAGTTATTAAAAGAGATAGAAAAAACTGTGTTGTAAATTTCAACGCCACAACAATTAAGTAAAAACGTAACACTTGCACGTTTTAACTTAATTGTTGTTGAGTTGAAAATTACAACACACAGTGCTTAAACTTAAACTTTATTCCTGACAGCTCAACGTTTAAATTCACACTGGGTCTGCATTGCGCATTCCGCAAAAGCAGAAACGGACTAACAATAAAAAATATTTGGCGCTACAAACAAAAATGTGTTTATATAAATTGGCGCCAAAAGAGAAACACTACAGCAAGTAAAATATCAGAATAAAGAGAAAAAATATCTCTTTCTAATAAAGACAGCCAACTATGGTTTCCATTAAAAAATGCAAGTTTGTGTTATATGTTGAAAACTAGTGTCGATAGAAAATATCTGATAACATTTTATTATTTAGTTTAAACTTGTTTATTTGTATATGTATACACGCATACGGCCATGTAATTAATCTATTTTACATATTGTCTTGTAATTGGGATGTAATTTTCCTGTTGGGCAATAAAGACTTATTATTATTATCTAAAACTAAAATATACATGGTAAAAAAAGCAAATGTGAAAGTTTAACGGTTTGTAAAATAAATGGAATTTATTAAAAGTTAATCCATTGTTCCCCACCCTCCCCTAAATGTTTTTGAAATGATTTACACTATACAAGAAAAATGTCATTATTTTGATAAAATCACATTCCTTTTTCCTAATTATTTTAGCTGTTAATTTTCTGACATTCGTTGATTTTTAAAAGAGTTCAATTTGAAGCTTTAAACAAGTGTTTTCCACTCCCAGACTAAGCATGAAGTAAAATTTCGAGTTTAGAAAAGCCCCGTGAAAATTTGTCGAGGGTCGCGCAGCGACCCGAGACAAATTTTCTGGGCTTTTCTAAACTCGAAATTTTACTTCATGCGCCACGCGTATAAAACACTAAAATATTATGAACTTAATGTGTATTTGAACCTCACTTGAAATCAGAGTTTTATACGCGTGACGCATGAAGTAAAATTTCGAGTTTAGAAAAGCCCAGAAAATTTGTCTCGGGCCGCTGCGCGACCCTCGACAAATTTTCACTGGGCTTTTCTAAACTCGAAATTTTACTTCATGCTTCGTCTAGGAGTGGAAAACACTCGTTTAAAGATTCAAATAGAACTCATTTAAGAAACAACGAATGTCGGAAAATGTACAGCTTAGGCGTATGTTTACCTAAAAGAAATTATTTTATTATTTTCTTTAAATCTTTAGATATTCGTTGTTTTTTTTTAAGTTCAATTTGGGGCTTTAGAAGAGTGTTTTCCGCTCCCAGACTAAGCATGAAGTAAAATTTCGAGTTTAGAAAAGCCCCGTGAAAATTTGTCGAGGGTCGCGCAGCGACCCGAGACAAATTACACTGGTCTGCAAAAAAAAATTTTTTTTCGAGCCCTGACACCATTCCTGCTGATTCTTATGTAAAATGACCTCCTGAATCCGAATATGACCTCCGTTTTCCCCCATCACCCACCGTTTTTGGGGGAGCCCCCCCCCCCACCTATTTTTATCACTTCGATAATTTGGAGGGATGAAAAGGATTATTTTAGCCTTTACATTTCTACTGAGGGGCTAGAGAGGTGAAAAGTTCCAAAACATGAACATTTGTAGCAAGGATGTAGATTTGGGGGGGGATTTGCCCCCTTAAATTGTAAAAAAATTATTAAAAATGATCAATTTTTTCCGTTTTTTTCGCAGTTTTTTCACTTATTTTCTACATATTCCAGCTTCCATTCCCCCTCATCCTCCCCCAAATACCCCCAAATAATAAAAATCTATTGCAACAATATATAGCAACAATAATAAAAATATATAGAAACAATAATAAAAATATATAGCAACAGTTCGGAAGATTCACTGTACCACGCTGGCGCTCTCAATACTCCCCCCGTTTCCCCCATCCATTGGAGGGGTGAAAAGGATTATTTTAGCTGTAAAGAATAATAAATAAAAAGTAAAATAATAAATGTAAAATAATAATTGTAAAGAATAATAAATAACTAAGATAAGTACCTTCATTTGGTGCTTGCTTTCCTTTTGTACCCTTAGGTAGAAGTTTCTCGTATCAAAAACCAGCAGTACTCTGCTAACATGCTCGCATTCCACTTCCCCGAAAATCTCCTCTCGAACTTAGAGATGTCTCGATGAAACCGTTCCCCGTGTTCATCCGAAACTGCTCCTAAATTTTCAGGGAAGAAGTCCAGGTGGGAGTGAAGGAAATGCACTTTAAGAGACATGTTACACCCCATGGCCTTGTACGCTGACTGCAATTCCTCGACATGAGCGACATAATCATCACTTTTGTTGTTACCCAAAAAGTTCTCACACACGTTTTGGAATGCAATCCAAGCTCGTTTTTCTTTTCGATTCAGGTGTTCAATAAACGTCGAATCTTGGAAAAGTTGTCTAATCTGGGGGCCCACGAAAACTACTTCCTTGATTTTAGCCTCACTAAGAGGAGGGAATTTAGTTTTCAAAAATTGAAATGCATTACCGGTCTTGTCCATTGCTTTCACAAACTGTTTGATCAATCCGAGTTTGATGTGCAAAGGCGGCAAGTAAATATTTTCCTTCGGGACCAGAGGATCGTGAGCGACGTTTTTCTGACCGGGAGTAAAACTTTCTCGCAGAGGCCAGTTCCGTACGATGTAATGTTTGTCTCGGGCTCGGCTGTCCCATTCGCATAGGAAGCAGCAGTATTTTGTGAAGCCCGATTGCAGGCCCATGAGTAGAGCAACAACTTTTAAGTCAGCGCAAAGTTTCCAATTATAATCATGGTATTTGATTTTATCAAGGATCTGGCTGATGTTTTCGTACGCCTCCTTCATATCCACAGAGTATGCAACCGGGAGTGATGGTAACTCATTCCCATTGGCCAATAGGACAACTTTGAAGCTTGTCTTTGATGAGTCTATAAACAGTCTCCATTTGTCTGGGTCACATGGCATCTTCAGTTCTATTATCAATGCATTTGAATTAGGGCAGAACACTAAGCCTTCATCTGCCGAAAAAAGTAATTTCAGGGTTGACTGCCTAGTCCTGTAAGAAGAGATTTTTACACCCTTTTCTAAGAGATTCCACTGCTGAAGTCGAGATCCAAGAAGTTGAGATTTACTCTTAGGTAACTCCAAATCCCTGACGAGATCATTCAATTTCGACTGAGTAACGAGGTGAGGTTTTCGATGAGCTGAATCAGCAGAACACTCTTCATCATCGGTGAACGTACCATAAGATGGTCCAGGCTGTGGCTCAAAGTCTTTCAAATCCGTTTCTGGCTCTAGAGTATAGGTTTTTGGGGGCACTGGGATTGGCAAAGATTCGTTGTGAGGAACTGGTCTTAGAGCTGAAGGGATATTAGGATACTGAATTGTATGCTTACTTTTGCTAGATAACCCGACGGTGGAAGTCATACAAAAGTAACAATCTGTGAGATGATAGCGAGGTTCGCGCCAAACCATGGGCACAGCAAATGGCATTGATTTACGGGTACCTTTGAGCCATTTGGTCAAGCTACTGTAACAAGTAGTGCAGCAAACTGTTGGAGCCCAATTCTTGTCCTGATCGCCAACTTGGCAATCAAAGTAAAATTTATAAGCAGTTTTAAGAAGCGGAGAAAGGGGTTTTCGTTGCGCTTTTATAGTCAATTCCCCGCAAACATAGCAGAAGCTATCGGGATGATTTTTACACTCGCGTGGCATAATTAAACAGTAAATAAATGCTCGATATTAATCACAACTCACACTCACGTACTGTAATTCACTTGGAAAAAGCCGGAATTAAAAAATTTCTACCGTTATACACAATTTAAACAACTTGGAAACAGAATCCCCGCCTAGAGCACCGACAAGTTGACTCTACGATCGCTAGAAATGTACTGAGGGAAGATAAGGATTACATTACAGTATTATTGTTGCTATATATTTTTATTGTTTGGGGGAGGATGAGGGGGGATGGAAGCTGGAATATGTAGAAAATAAGTGAAAAAACTGCGAAAAAAACGGAAAAATCGATCATTTTTAAGGATTTTTTTACAATTTAAGGGGCCAAATCCCCCCCTCCCCCAAATCTACCTCCTTGCTACAAATGTTCATGTTTTGGAACTTTTCACCTCTCTAGCCCATCAGAAGAAATGTAAAGGCTAAAATAATCCTTTTCATCCCTCCAAATTATCGAAAAGTGATAAAAATAGGTGGGGGGCCTCCCCCGAAAACGGTGGGTGATGGGGGAAAGCGTCATATTCGGATTCAGGAGGTCATTTTACATAAGAATCAGCAGGAATGGTGTCAGGGCCGATTTTCATGCCGACCAGTGTTATCTGGGCTTTTCTAAACTCGAAATTTTACTTCATGCGCCACACGTATAAAACGGATTTTAAGTGAAGTTCGAATATGCATAAATTTGACAATATTATAGTGTTTTATACGCGTGGCGCATGAAGTAAAATTTCGAGTTTAGAAAAGCCCAGAAAATTTGTCTCGGGTCGCTGCGCGACCCGAGACAAATTTTCACAGGGCTTTTCTAAACTCGAAATTTTACTTCATGCTTAGTCTGGGAGTGGAAAACACTTGTTTAAAGCTTTAAATTAAACTTTAAAAAAACTGGGAATATCCGCAATTGTTGTATCAATTCCATGGTATGTCATTATTTTTATAAAATCACATTACTTTTTCTTAATTATTTTAGCTGTTAATTTTCTGACATTCGTTGATTTTAAAAGAGTTCAATTTAAATCTTTAAAGGAGTGTTTTCTACTCCCAGACTAAGCATGAAGTAAAATTTTGAGTTTAGAATAGCCCCGTGAAAATTTGTCGAGGGTCGCGCAGCGACCCGAGACAAATTTTCTGAGCTTTTCTAAACTCGAAATTTTACTTCATGTGCCACGCGTATAAAACACTAGAATACTGTGAAATTTATTTATATTCGAACTTCACTTGAAATCTGTGTTTTATAAGCGTGGCGCATGAAGTAAAATTTCGAGTTTAGAAAAGCCCAAAAAATTTGTCTCGGGCCGCTGCGCGACCCTCGACAAAAAAAATGCATCTTAGAAATGAAATAAGAGGACTCCTTATCCGGAGAATGGATGCTGGCGTAAGTAGTGTTACATACAGTGCATTTTTCTTTAAGGTAAACAGAAGCTGTAAGTTTTCCGACATTCTTTCTTTTTCAAAAGAGTTCAATTCAAAGCTTTAAACAAGTGTATTCCACTCCCAGACTAAGCATGAAGTAAAATTTCGAGTTTAGAAAAGCCCCGTGAAAATTTGTCGAGGGTCGCGCAGCCACGCGATTAAAACACTAAAATATTGTGAAATTTATCTACAGAGAGTTTTATGTAACACCGAATATTTTCATAACGAGAATATTTATTTTAAGTATACATATGCATTCGTTGTACATTTTCCGACGCTCGGTTTACTGAGAGAATTCAATTAGAAGTTTAAACGAGTGTTTCCACTCCCAGGCTAAGCATGAAGTAAAATTTCGAGTTTAGAAAAGCCTGAAAATTTGGTTTGGTCGCGTAGCGCGAAGCGCGGAGCGGCCAAACCAAATTTTCAGGCTTTTCTAAACTCGAAATTTTACTTCATGCGCCACCGGTACAAAACACTGACATATTACAAAGTTTAAAACACACCGCTAAACTTTACATTGAATCAGTGTTTTGTACCGGTGCACAAACGTCGATTTGTTTGATTTAGGCGGCCATAATTGAATTTCCTTAAGTATACCAGGTAACAAAACAAGTCATTAGCAGCCTTAGCAGACACTTCCAGGTACAATACCCAACCCCTTTCATCCCCTTGTATTGCGCGGGAGAGCGGCTAGAGGTAATTGCCATTTGGTCATCGTTCGTGGTGTACGCAAGTAATCTCGGTGCTCTCAGTTTAAAGAAAGTTTACAAAGTGAATATTTGTATGTTAAAATCAGTTTTTCAAGAAAATATTAATGGATTCTAGCAATTCAGGTAAGCCCCTTTCTGATAACTATACATTTTTTTAAAACTTATTTCGATATAACATATTTCTAGGCCCTTAAAAATAGTTTGTTTACGGTTGTATTTTTAGGAGTAATTTTAGTTTTGAATCGTCTTTTTGTTGTGTATCCCTGTCCGTCCCGGCCTCAAGTTTTTTATGATTAATTAATTTGAAGTTATAGCTACTACCATTTTAAAATTTGGCCACCGGTTTGCACAGTTTTACAAAATAATTCACTTTAAAAAATATTTGCAATTAAAAAAAAATTGTGTTTTTTTCTTATATGTTGATTTTTATTTTCTTTAGGGTCGTCCGGCACACCGGGTTTGAAAATAGTGACTCGTACACATCTATTTGAGAAGTTATATGATCAAAATCTGCCATCGATTAACGAATAACTCGAATTCTTAGAAAATGATCTTCTCTCGAGTTATGGTGACACAGAAGAGAGTAAACAACTTTTGAAGCATAAATTCTCCTATTTTAAAACCAACATAAAACAAAGATGGTCTAAAGCACATAACATGAAAGAGACGTTTTTGAAAAACAACGATTCTTGGTTAGAGGGGACATTTGAAATACCCATATTGACGCAAAATCGCCCAGGTCGGCCCTGCAAATCATTTAGTGAATCGAGTGAGAGAAGTAAAAGGAGGAAGACGGAAGAAATTCGTTCTATCGTGGAAGAAGATGCAATAATTCATGCGGCCCAAGTGATACTACAGAAACGTGGACAAAGAAATGCGTCACATATCCTTAAGGACATCACAAATTCTCCAGCAAGTGCAAGTATATATAAAGAAAGGATTTCCGAAACAAAGGAAGACCCCTCAGCAAGCGCTTTTAATGTTTGTAGAAGCAGATTTGACAAAGCGTCAATATGAAATAATAAGAGCAACAAATACAAGTTTTTACCCGTGCTACGATCTAATATTAAAAGCGAAACAGGAATGTTATCCTCCCAAGGAAACAATACGTGTAACTGCTACCAGTGTTGAAAGTGATTTACAATGCCTAATGGATCTAACCGTTAGGCGCTTATCTCTTTACCTGCAAGAAGTCTTAGAAACACTTAACGAGACTGAAAGGAATACTCTGCACATAATTTGCAAATGGGGCTGTGACGGTTCACAGCAAGCACAGTTTAAGCAGATGTTTAGCAACGATGTGGAATCAGATGCAAATATATTTATAAGTTCCTTTGTACCCTTAAAAATTGTGTGTGGAGAAGAAAAGAAAAAAGTTGTTTGGCAAAACCCTACACCGTCTTCTCCTCGATATTGTCGTCCAATAAGGTTTAGATTCGTAAAAGAATCTAAAGATGTCATCAAAGAAGAAATAAGTTACCTTGAAGACAGTGTAAAGTCACTTGCTATCACAGAAGTGGACCTAAAGGGTAAACATTTCAATTTTAAGCACATTTTGAAAATGACCATGGTTGACGGTAAAGTGTGCAATGCAGCAACCAACACAACATCAACGAGCAAGTGTTATATATGTGGTGCTACCTCCAAACATTTTAATGATTTGTCAACAAAAAATGATGTCAGCTTACAAACTTTAGAGTTTGGGATTTCCGTGCTACATGCACGAATCCGGATATTTGAAAGTATCCTTCATTTGGCCTATAAATTAACTATAAAAAAATATCGCAAAATTAAGACAAAAGAAGAAAAAGATATCGAAGAAAACAGAAAACGAGAAATTCAAGAAAGGTTTCGCCTCGAAACGGGCCTCTTGGTGGATATGCCAAAATCTAATTTTGGTAACAGCAATGATGGAAACACTAGTAGACGATTTTTTGCAAATCCAGAATTGGCTGCTGACATCACTGGAATCAGCTTTGAACTAATTTACAGGCTGAAAATAATTTTGGAAGCTATATCAAGTGGATATGACATAAATGTTAAAAAGTATGATCAATACGCTTTAGAGACGGCAAAGCTATATGTTGAATTATATGGGTGGCATCCTATGACTCCAACCATGCATAAAGTCCTGATCCATGGTGGGACAATCATAGAAAATGCGCTCCTGCCGATAGGGCAGCTCTCAGAAGAGGCAGCTGAAGCCCGAAATAAACATTTTCGGTCTTACCGCCAGAATTATGCTAGAAAATTTTCTAGAGAAGTATGCAATGAAGATATATATAGTAGATTACTATTAAGCTCAGAACCGTTAATGAGTAGTATGAAAAAGCCTAAAAAAACATTAGTTAAGTCATTTTCTCCAGAGACAATTGATCTTTTAATACCAGCCCAGCCAAATGAGGATAATTAATACTTTATTTTTTAAATATTTCTTTATGTTTACTTTTTTTTATTATGTCTTGTCAATGATAAAGAACTATGTATTTTTATTTAAAATATACTATTAAACCTTAATAGACAGTAAAATAATTTTGGCCGCCTAAATCGGCCAAATCGACCTATGTGCGGTGGCGCTTCGCGCTACGCGACCAAACCAAATTTTCAGGCTTTTCTAAACTCGAAATTTTACTTTATGCTTAGCCTGGGAGTGGAAAACACTTGTTTAAAGCTTCAAATTGAATTCTCTTAGTAAACCAAACGTCGGAAAATGTACAACGTATACATATGTATACTTAAAAGAAATATTCTCGTTATGAAAATGTTCGGTGTTACATAAAACTCTCTGTATATACGAATTTCACTTGAAATCTGTGTTTTATACGCGTGGCGCATGAAGTAAAATTTCGAGTTTAGAAAAGCCCAGAAAATTTGTCTCAGGTCGCTGCGCGACCCTCGACAAATTTTCACGGGGCTTTTCTAAACTCGAAATTTTACTTCATGCTTAGTCTGGGAGTGGAAAACACTCATTTAAACTTTAAATTGAACTTTAAAAAAAACAAGGAATAGATTTACAGAAAATAGTTTGAATTTGAAATACTTAAAAGAAAAACTCCCTGTATATATAAATACAAATAAAATATTTCCAGAAGAAAGTTATTGTTAGTGTAAACATATTCAGCAAAAATATTAAAGGGAAAAGTATTTGGTATACAGTGAAATTCATTTCATAAATCGGGAAATCTTTTGACATATATTTGACAAGGTGAAAGATATTTGGGATAGAGTGAATCTCATTTGATTAATAGTGAAATGCAACAGAAAAACCCTGTAATTGAATTTAAGACATTATTTTATGTCAGGGTCCAGTGTAATGCGCATAGTGAGCTCCGATAATTGAATACGAACATTTCGTGCAAAATCGAGCAAAGGGTGCGAGTTAGTGGACTAAAGGACAAATAAGATATTACAAAACAGGTAGGATAAATAAAAAGTGAAAAATAAAGACGATTAAGGTCCGATTTTACAATCGCGAATAAAGCCTGGATAGCTTATTCCGCCGGATAAATATGGTGGATTACATTGATTTTCCTATCACTTATTCGCTGGATAATTTATCCGGGACTTATATGGGAATTGTAAAATTAGCCCTAAGAAAACGAGGGTAGAGGTTAGACATCCGAGGGGACGACCCGTGAATGACCTTTAGCCTAGGCGGCTGCGTAGATCAAGTTGCATACAGTAACAACGACAATCCACGTTAAAAATTAAATCCGAGGTTGCCGGATCGCCAAAAAGTAGCGGAAATAAGGAATATTATAAATTTAATAAAATAAGAAACGTAATTTAAGTAAGTAAAGATAGAAACAAACTCAAATGAGTAAAAGAAGAGGAAGAGACGACATAGAAAGCAATAAAGAAGATAACATCTTCAGAAACAGCAAGAAAGTAATCAGATCACCGGAGCAAAGGAATAACAAACACTTAAGGGGTTCAGAACAAACAAAAATACAAGAAAAC
Organism: Philonthus cognatus; assembly: GCA_932526585.2. Taxonomy (NCBI): domain Eukaryota; kingdom Metazoa; phylum Arthropoda; class Insecta; order Coleoptera; family Staphylinidae; genus Philonthus; species Philonthus cognatus. The sequence continues at coordinate 83,605,992 of OW052244.1, read as the reverse complement.
ACAACAACAACAATAAGTAGCAGTGAAAACGAAGACAAGAAAGAAATGGAAGAACTTAAAAAAATGTTTCAGGACATCATGCAAGAAATGAAAAAAAATACAAATGCACTAAGAGGAGAAATAAATCAAATGAGAATAGAAATGCAAAATAAAGTGGAAAAGTGGGAACAAGAAAAGGCAAAAATAGAAGAAAGACTAGAAAGAGTAGAGAGAAGATTAGAAAAAGAAGACAGAGAAAAGAGAAGGAAGAACATAATAGTAAAAGGATTCAGATCAGAGAACAAAAATGTAAAGGAAGCTTTAATAGAATTTATATCGAATGAACTAAAAATTGAAACGAAAATAAACATAGCGTACAAAATTAATAAAGGAGAAAAAACCGAAATGGTGGTAGCAGAATTAGAATCAACAGAAAAAAAAGAGGAAATAATGAAAGCCAAGAGCAAGAAACTAAAGTCCACCGAAATATACATCGATAACGATATGACAATAGATGAAAGAGAAATTAGGAATATCGCAAAAGAAGAAAAAGAAAAGGGAAACAGAGTCAGTGTCGCATACAAAAAAACTGACTATAAATGGAAAGAAATACTTCTGGAACCACAAAGAAAATGGACTAATGGAGAAAGAAGATAATGAGAAAACAAAAAACTAATACTCGAGGGAAGCAGAGGTAATTGGACAACAATAGCAATAAATAAGAACACGAGAAAAGAGAACAGCCAGAAAAATAAAGACAAAGAAAAGAAAAGAGAAATAAGAAAAGACGACAAAGAATTCACAAAAATGAGAATAGGAACGTGGAACATAAGAAGCATTACGGGAAAAGAAGAAGAACTAATAGAAGAAATGATAAAATACAAGATAGAAATATTAGGTATAACAGAAACAAAAAAGAAAGGGAGTGGAATAAAGAGAATTCATAAAGGATACTGGATGATGTGGTCAGGAGTAGGAGAAAAGGAAAGGGCGAAAGGGGGAGTGGGACTGATAATCGCACCAGATAGACTAAAAGATATAAAAAGGGAAAAATATGTAAATGAAAGGATACTGTCAATAGAAATAGACATGATAGGTAAGGAGACATGGTTACTAATAATCGCATACGGAGAAAACGAGGATGCAAAAAAAGAAGAAAAAGATATTTTTTTGAAAAACTACAGAAAGAAATAGATGAGGGGTCACAAAACATAATTATACTGGGAGATCTAAATGGACGAGTGGGTAACAAAAATGAAGGGATAGAAGAAGTAATGGGAACAGAAGGAGAAAACGTTAAAAACAATAATGGAAAAAGAATAATAGATATGAGTATTGAAAACAATCTAGTAATAGCCAACACTAAGTTTAAACATAAGAACATACACAAATACACTCGAGAGGAACCGGCAAGGAAGGAAAAGTCTATCATAGATTATTTTTTAATTAGCAGAAATAAATGGAATATAGTAGAAAATATAAAAGTTTCTAGACAAGCTGAGATAGGAAGCGATCATTATTTGTTGAAAATGGACATAAAACAAAGAATGAAGGAATACACCGACAAAAGAAGAAAGAAGATAAAAGAAAAAATAAGAACATATAAGCTAAAAGAGACAGAATATCAAAATAAATATCAGGAGATATTAAAAACTAAAATACAAGAGAGAGAAATAAATACCGATGTGGAGGAAACGTGGTCAATACTGAAAAAACATATGCTAGAAGCTGCTAAAGAAACCTGTGGTATAACAAAAATTACAAATGATGTCATTAAGAGAACGGAATGGTGGACGAAAGATATACAACAAAAAATCAAGGACAAAAAAGAAACATGGCAAAGATACCTAAATAACAAAAAAATAGTGGACTATGAAAAATACAAAGAAAAGAGAAATGAAGTCAAAATATTGGTTAAAAATGCTAAACATGAATCATGGACCAAATTTGGAAGAAAAATGACCGAAAACTACAGAGAGAATCAAAAACTATTTTACGGGACACTGAAACAACTAAAACAAAAAAAAGAACATAATATGGTAAATATAAAAGATGAAAATGGAAACATAATTACAGAAGAGGACAAAATCATGGAAAGATGGAAGCAATACTTTGAAGAATTAACCGAAAAGGGGGCAGACGCAATAGAAGACCCAGATGGTAATAACGAACTGCATGAAATGGAAAACATAACAGAAGTAGAAGTTATGGAAGCGATGGAAAAACTGAAATGCGGGAAAGCTCCAGGGATAGACGAAGTAACCACCGAAATGATAAAATATATGGGCCCAGAAGGAATCACATACTTTACACAATACCTTAATAGTATAATTAGAAGCGTCAAAATACCAACAGACTGGAAAACAGGGATAATACTACCCATATACAAGAAAGGAGACAAGAGAGACTGCAAAAACTACAGGGGGATTACAATCACGAGTGTGCCAGCTAAGATTCTGACAAGAATACTGGAGAAAAGAATTAGAGACCAAATAGAGGATACAATAGAGGATACCCAAGGCGGATTTAGACGAGGAAGAAGTACGCAAGACCTAATATTCGTAATACGTCAGATGAGCGAAAAATTTATAAATAAAAATAGAGATATCCATATGTGTTTCATTGACCTGGAAAAGGCATTTGACAGAATAAGGAGGAAAGATATATGGAATACTCTAAAGAAAAGAGGGATAAATAAAACAACAATAGCGCTAATCAAAAGTTTGTACAACGACAATAAAAATATAGTTAGGACTAACAACGAAGAATCACTGGAATTTAGCACTGAGTCAGGAGTAAAACAAGGGTGCATACTAAGCCCTCTAATATTCTCACTCGTACTCGACGAAGCCATAAAAATTGCAAAAACTAAGATGCGGCCAATCAAAGTAGGACATTGGAAAATGAATAAAATAGAGATAGGGGAACTTATGTTTGCTGATGATATGGCCATTCTAGCAGAAACGGAAACAGACCTCCAATATAACATAGACATACTAGCAAACGAACTAAACAAAATTAACATGAAAATAAATACGGTAAAAACCAAAACGATGATAATCTCGTAACAAGACAAAACACACAACATACAAATACAAGGGGAACGAGTAAAACAAGTGGATAGGTATAAATATTTAGGGACAATAATATCAAAAAATGGAAAGATAGATGATGAGATTAAGGACAAAATAGGGAAAGCAGGTAAATTATTTAATATGACAAAAACCACCTTCTTCGGAAATAAAGAAATACCCAGCAAAATCAAAACTGAAATCGTAAAAAAAGTCATAAGACCAACAATAATGTACAGCAGCGAAGCGTGGACGATAACAAAGAATCAGCAGACAAAAATTAATGCTAGCGAAATGAGGTTCCTCAGGAAAATCGAAAACAAAACAAGAAAAGACAGAATAAGGAACGAAACGTACAGACAAAATTTAGAGATCGGAGATATAAACGAAAAAATAATCGAGGGACAACTAAGATGGTTCGGACATATATGTCGAATGGAGGACACGAGAACGACAAAAAAAAATATTGGAAGCTCGAACAACAGGAAAAAACTATAAAGGAAGACCAAGAAAAACATGGATTGATGGAGTTTAAGAAGGAGCAGAAAAGAAAGGTATACCGTGGAAAGGAATAAAGGACAAAACACAGGACAGGAAACAATGGAGAGAATTGTACTCGGCAACACAATAAAAAAACAATAAAAGACATAAATTCATGCCTTACACCGAAAGGTATAAAAGGCAAAAGATTAAAAAAAAATATATATATGTTCTGGGATTATACTTTGTGACTAGATGGAATTTCAAAATTTCTTGGTCCAACAGCAATGGGAACATTCTCCATGGAAGTATGCTCCTAGCCCGGCGTGAAGAAAATCTCCACGTTCGTGGCTGTTTCATACATAGTACTTGAAGATCATTCACAAATTCTAGGAAGAAATAAAGAGTAATAATGTAGAGACCCTGGTTTTAAATATGTTTGACTATAGACCTAATTAAAAGAATACGCAATAACTTAAAAACTTGAAACATAATAATAATAATAATAATAATAATAGTTTATTCGTGCTGTAAACAAAAGTTTTACACAGGTCGGACAAAAATAGACAGATGTTATCAGTGCGAAAAAATAGAACATTGTAAAATTACAAGAGTAAACATATATGATTAAAATATAACACAAATAAAAATGAACTAGACGCACAAGTATATTAAAATATAATAAATTAGAAGACAGCTCACTTTAAAATTACAAAAGTAAACATATATAATTAAAACCTCTTCCTGCAATACTAATAAATATATAATTTAAAGTAGTAATAGTGATACTTCTATCACTACTACTAGCAATAAAACACAATTAGCAATCGAACTTATAAAAGTTAGAATGTATGGCCTAGAAAATCATCCACGGAATAAAATGCGTTTTCTAGTAATATTATCTTGATCCTTGATTTAAATAACTTTTTATCAAGGTTTCGATAACTATTGGGTAAAACATTGAATAACTTTAAGCCATAGTAGTTCATACCATTTCTCGATCTCTGAAGTCTTAAATTCGGTACGTATAAGTTGTTTTGCGTTCTAGTTTGATAATTGCGATTGCAGGATTGCAGTATATGATTGTCGTAGCAAGATTTGACAGATAACAAACAATGCAATATGTATAAACTAGGAAATGTTAATATTTTGAGTTTAATAAAGACATCTTTACAATCTTCTCGAAACCCCAAGTTGCATATGATTCTAACGGCCTTGCGCTGGAGTCCAAACATTCGGTGTCTTATTACAGAATGACTCCAGGCAACTATGCTATATGTCAGGTGGGACTGAAATAGCGCAAAATAGGCAGTTTTCAGCATATCAGGGGTAATATTATTCCTTAAAACTCTTAAGATATAGATGCTTTTATTTAACTTCGCTGCCAGTTCATCGCCATGTCGATCCCATAGAAGCAGGTTATCAATATAAACACCTAGGAATTTAACAGCTGTGTTAAAATTATTTAGATAGGGATTATTTAACGTATAGATTGATGTTTCAGTTTCGTTAATATTAAGACTCAATCTATTTGCAGTAAACCACTCTGTAGCTTTTAACACGAATTCCCTATTTTGTTTATTTGCTGCATCGATACTAGTTGATACATTAATGATAGTTGTATCATCAGCGAATAAAATGACTTTACAGTCATTTATGTATTTAGGGAAATCATTGATATAAATAAGAAACAGAAGTAGTCCTAGTGTTGATCCCTGCGGGACACCACAAGCCGTTTCAAGAAGATCAGATGTCTGACCTCTATAAGTGACCGCTTGCTGCCTTCTAGATAAAAAAGAAAGCAAAAGGCCACAGCTCTGGGGGTTGAAATTGTATGTGTACCACTTCCGTAAAATTAATGTATGGGGAACACAGTCGAAGGCCTTGGAGAGATCAATGTATGTAGCAAAAGCAAATTCACCGTTTTCATATGCATCAATAATGGATCCTGTAAGGTCCAGTATGGCATTAAGTGTGGATTTCCCTCCCTAAATCCGTATTGTTCTTCACTGAGGATATTATTGCTTTCAAAGTGTATTATTATTTGCGTAAGCATTATTTTCTCAAATATTTTCGAGAAAATGGGGGGTAAAGATATAGGCCGGTAGTTATTGCAATCATTGAGGTTACCTTTTTTGTGAATCGGGATAATCTTTGACACTTTAAGGACCTCCGGAAATACACTTGATGTTATACTACGATTGATTAATTTTGTAACTGGTTCAATTAGAACGTCTATGGTATCTTTGATTAAGTTAATCGAAATGCCGTAAATGTCTGTACTTCGATTATTCTCCATACCTTTGACTATATCCCTCACAAACGCCTCAGACACTAAACTAAATGAGAAAGACGGTGGGTTAGATAAGAAATATTGATTGACCAGAGTTATAGGATCTATATCACAGATAGGTAGTTCGTTGTTAATTTTAGTAGGAACATTTACAAAAAAAATCATTAAACATATGGGCTGTTATATCACATTCATCTATCACAGACACGGATTTTTTCCTATGGTTATTCAATATATTCCACATAGCTTTTACTGGATTACTTGCTGATGACACTAATCTATCATTTGCTTCTAGTTTGGCCTGTTTAATTGCATTTTTGTATGTTATCTGCATGTCTTTTTTTAATTGTTTCATTTGAGCATTGTTAACTTTTGCACTAGCCTCATACACTAAGTTTAAATTTTCTCTCATAGTTTTTAAATCATTTGTAAACCAGTTGGTATGAGATACGCCTTTGGTAAATTTTTTGGACTTCAATGGAAAACAAATTTCGAAATAGTTCAGAAATATATTCATAAATTTAGTCCAACTATTATTTATATCTAAATGGTCAATAATGCTCCAATCGACATTACTAAGCATATCATAGAAGTTAATTTTACCAAGAGATGTGATTGGACGAATTAATTTGGTTTCGCCATCGTTTAATCTATGATGTAATTTAGTACATACACTTACCCCATCGTGATCGGAAAATGGTACTACAATTGGTTTAACCGTAGCTTTGATATGACAACGATTTGTAAACACATTATCCAAACAGGAACCTCCTCTAGTTGGAAAGTTTACTAGACCACACATACGATAGCTGCTTAAATAGTCGCACAGACTTTGTGTATTTACGTCTTTCCTATTAATAAAATCACAATTAAAGTCGCCACAAATAAAAATAGTATATTTAGTAAAATCTATGACGGACATGATATTGTTTAGTACGTCTAAAAATAAATTAAAATCTCCCGAGGGGGCTCTATAGATATTAATTATTACAATATTTATATCATTTAATAAAATTCCTGATACTTCACATTGTTTTTCAATGGAATACATATTTATATTCAGGGTGGTAAATTTGAAATCATCCCTTAACAAAATCATGACACCACCATGTGTGAACACTTTTCTTGAATAATGGTTTGCCACAATAAAATGTTCAAGTATAAACACTTCAGATTCTATTTCTGTGAGCCAGTGCTCTGTTAAACAAATAACTTTAAAATTTGCATCACTTATAAGAGCTTTTAGTAGATTAGTTTTACTTCTAACACTTTGAATATTTAACAGTAAGAAGTTAAACGCATCTTGCGAGTTATCGATGTTTCCTGTTGTTGTTTTACTCACTCCCTTTTTCGGTCCGGTGTTATCTTCGGCTTCATCATCCAGAAAAAAAAACGGGTGAACACTTACTCCTCGGGGCCATACCACTGGATCCTTCAGTTTTATTATTTCTTCTGGTGGTGCGGATACGTTAAATGAGGAATATTTCTCGGTATGTTTTGATGTCATCCGCGTACATTCTATGTTAGTGAAATCATTTTTGTTTAAAAATTGTTTTATGTCCATTGCAGTCACTGATGGATTAACTCGGCTGACATAAATGTGTTCCATCTTTGTTACACCTTTAATGTCCGTATCGTCTTGGCAGCCAATGATCGGTTTGATTTTCCGATGTTTTCTTCTCACCACCGTTTTAAATTCATCTGTTTGACTAGACTTCATTGTTATAGAAGTTGTAGTAGTTGAGTTAGATTGGTCGGAGCTCGGTTTATGAGCTTTATTATTCTCTTTGATAACGCGACTAGGAGTGGTAGATTTCTTCAACACCAACTGATCGAGCGGGGCTAGCGCGCCCACCTTCGCCTGCGCGCGTATTGGAACAGCGTCCGGCCCAGGCGATTTCGCGGATTTTGTTGATACATTAACGACCTCTGCCAATGTCGCGCTTTTTTTATACACCTTGCTTTTCAATGAATTAATTTCAATATCTTTGGTTGTAATTAATTTTTCTAGCGATGCTACTTTGTCCAACAGGAGACTGTTGCTTAATTTAAGTTCGACAACTAGTAGTTTCATAATTTGAAAGCAGTCCTCACCAGTGATGTCTTCTGCATTTAGGTTATCCTCCAACGGAAGATCACAGCACTTCACTATTTTAATTGCACAACTTGTATGAAACGTTGCGCCACACTTAATACACGATCGGCCACTTGCAGCCGTCTTTTTACACCTTGTACAGATCTTCTTAAAATTTTCTTGAGGAGCATCTCCCGATGCGTCCGTCTCGCTCGCCATCTTGACGAACACCGGTTTTAATTATTTATGTTAACACCCATCCCCAAAGATTCAGAATTGCTTAATCCAACAACAACGGGGATATACTCCATGAAAAAATGCTCCTAGTTCAGTATAATAAAAATATCCACGACCATGGGTATTTCGTACACTTGAAGATCATTCACATGTGCTACGAAGAAATAATGTAGTAACATCTTGGTTTTAAATTTGTTTGACTGTAGACTTGTTTAAAGTAATACACAATAGGTTAAAATTTAAAATTATTATATATATTTACGGTTGTAATTTTTTTTTTCGGTTTGTTTGGCAAAGGTATTACCATTCAGCCACTAACGTTGATTTATAATATCTATATTAACATATATTTCGACTATTTGGACGTCACAACACATTCACACACATCCATGGAACCGGAGACGAGTATTTTTCGTTAGAAAAATTACTCGCCTCCGCTGGGAGTCGAACCCAGATCACCTCCGTGTCCGATTGGCACGGTTGTAATTATTTATATTTATTAACACTCATCTCGAGACGATTTCGTCTTATCGGCATTTTTGTGTCTTCAGATCTAACGGATCTGACAGCTGTTGATTGAAAACGAGCCCGTTAGAAATTGCGGGAAATTTAAAATTCCGACATATGCGCCCTCCCATCGAGTGGGTCAGTCAACTATATATGTGAACTTACAGAATCATATGGAGTCGACTGGGTCTGATTCGCACATGATGCGTCGGATAGCTCGTATGACCCATTACAGGCAGAACAATTCGAAACAGAATCGACGTCAGCTTCAAGATCAGGGAATAATTTATAGCGCTTAAAGCAGCTACGGTTCATTAAGCCGTTACAAGATAGGCACACTGTTACCGGCGCTTTTCCGTAAGCGCCGTCAACTTGCTCATTCAGCAATATTTCAGCTGCAACGTAACCACGGGCGTTATTTTGTTACATATTTTAATATTCGGAACAACGGCCCCAATTCACTTAAACCTTTTTTTTCAGTATTTAATATTGCTTCATTCTCTTTTACTTTCCAAATGAGTAAAGTTCGCGCCATACATTGATAGATATAGCATTTAGGATTACGTTAGGTTGCCTAGTGAAACGTCGTCAGATAGGTCAAGCGCAGCTCAACTTCATCCCCTAGGGATGAAACTCCTTTCGGCTATCGCACAATACACACTCAGCCAAGAGTGGACAAAATTCCCGGTTATCCCGTTCGCCATGACGCCGTTACCTTCGATCGGGCCGAGCGAACGAGCGTTCCGTACGTGCCCCGAACAAAAGAATCGGGCACGACGTCGGAGGCCAATAAACCGCCGAACCCGAGGCATATGAAAACTCCCCTACGTGGTTCGCGAAATAATCCACATACGCGAACGAGACACATATCATTGGATAGCCGAGAGTAACCCGGTTCGAAAGGTACCACATACGTTACCGTTGAGCGAATCCAAACATGAGCTGCCCCGATGTAATTTGTCAATTATTATTGCTAAGACGACGTTTCACATAGCAACAATTATCCATAAACAATTACCTTACCCCCCTTTATGCTTGGACGAAGTTTCATTAACTTTCCGTTAGTATTTTACTAAATCCAGGCATAAAACTTATACATCCCCTTTGTTTATATTATTTATTAAGTTTCTACCCGTAATTGTTTATGGATATTGTTGCTAGGTAGATCAAACGATGCGCCTTTACATTCCACATCGTTTGGTATTAGTTTTAGGTAAATCAGGTCAACCCCTTCGGCTTTATTTAATTAAATATATATAAAACCCCGTCCTTAACTCTAACCAAAATATATCATATATGCCCAGACGCGGAATCATTTCGCGCATATAATGATATATTTTGTACTCTAAAATATTAATATTTAATATTTATTTCGACCATTTTTCTTTCGGTCAACGAAAGTTGGTGGTCGCCAGAGAGGGGCGAAAGGAAGAGGGTTGACCATAAACGATATAAATATCCCCGGCCCACAGGGGTAAAGACCACTTCGAAAAAGTCTTCGAACGGTGCATCGTCACCACGCCAAATTTCGGTCCGTGTCCGCGAAAGTTTTATAAGTTGTCTTTACGACCCAGTGGTCGTCCGTAAGTTAGATTTCTCACTTTGGAAATTTTCACAATTGAAAATTCCCTTCTTTCATTTTCTTCTTAAGTTATTTTTGTAAATATAGTTATTCTTTTTTTTACTACGAGTTGAATATACATATATCCGACTAGTGGATATTCAAATCGTTAAAAATCGAGTCTTATTTTGAATTCACCCCGACCGTAAATCAAAATAAAGTGTTGTGCCCAAATTCGAGCTGCCGAGTCCATTCCCGAGCGTATCCAGTTATAAGGAACAGGAACCGTCCCCAACGACCAACGCTCGCTAATCAAAGGTTAGTTTAATTTATATCTTTTGTGTGACTTGTTCTGATGCTCTACTCTAAACTATCCGTGCAGTTGTTGAGGCAGGGACGTAATTAACTCATCATTTCATTGATTCAGTCCCGGGTGGTAATCTTCAGAAGGATTCCCCGCTTTCGGCCAAAGCCCGAAAGAGCCTTGATAACAACACTACGCCAGTTGTAGCAGACGCCTTTCTTTTACATCTGTGGCAAGTCATTATGAATTATAACGTGCAGGGATAAAAACAAAGAACAAATTTTGGAAATAATTAGGAGCAAAGACAGACTAAACACACTTCACAACATTGGGCCCATCGTGTTGACTTTAAACAAACGTCATAGGTTAATTTAGGCCACGGTAGTGTAGGAATAATACCACAGGCTGTCAGAAGAGCTGACAAGCCTTGCAAGGTAATTAAGGTTATGTGGAGAGAAGTAACATAAACGTTTGTAGTACTTACTAATAACTAACAGAATAATGAGTAATAAGTGACAGTTTTTTAGAAAAAAAAAATTCAAGAAAATCGATCGGTACGTGTTTATTGGAAATCAACATTTTATATTAAAAATTTGAAAATTTTATATAAATAATTTCCGAATATTTTTGTATGTGACTTTAGTTATAATCTATTAAATTATTAAGACATATCTAGTACATTTCATAAATGGCAAAAACTATTGGTGGTGGACTTGAGAGAAAGGTTATTATTAACTTTTAGTACTGATAACTGAAACATGTAATTTGAAAAATTCGAAAAAAAAAATAGATCCTATTGTTATCCCATTACCGGACTAGGCTTAAAAGTTGCGGAATGAGTAACAGTCCTTTAGATAAACATTTCTAGAAAATCGATTAGTACGTGTTTTTTGGAAATCAATATTTTATACTAAAAACTTGAAAATTTTATAGAAATATGGTTTCAAATTTTTTTTTTTGAAAAATGAAAAAATCGAAAAAAAAGGTTAAAATCGGCCAATTTTTCACAAAGTTATTAGCATTTAAAAAAAGGAACGTTTTTTTTTTCAAAAATCGATATCTCGAAAACAAAGGCTACACAAATAAAATTGAAAAAAATCACGGAGGCCTCTCTCATCTGGTACTATAAAAATTATGAAAAAAATCGGAGATGCAAAAGCCAGATGGTATCCGATTTGGCGTGGAATGTCCCATGTATATTCAGGTACCGATTGATTCAGAAAAAGATAAAATAATTAACGTAGCCAAACAGTGTAAAACCGAATCCAACGTGCGAGAAGAAGTTTTCACGCAGTTGCTCAACGATGAACTTCCGGAAATCCGTGAATTGAAGTGCCTATTTAAATGTTTCGCCCAAAAACTTGGCATAATGAAAGAAAACGGTGAAACGGATTTGACAAAACCGGAAACGAGACTGAGAAAGAAGCAATACGATATTGTCGCCGAATGTTCGAAAATCCGGGCTGAGGATTTGTGCGATCAAATCTATGAGGTTCATATATGTAACGCGAACGGATTAAAAAAGAATAATTTAGTTTTGTAAATTCAATAAATAAAACTACAATAAATAAAAAACACTTAACATAAAACCGCATATATTAAAAGTTCGAAATTTTCTTTAACAAAAAATCTTTATGCAGTATTTCCTTGTCTTGCCCTCGCCCTTTCGGCCTTCGCCCTGGCCGCCTGCTCTTTAGCGGCCATTTTAGCCTCCTTTTTCTCCAGCTTGGCAGCCTTCTGGCTGTCCCTGGTCGCCTTGTACGTGTCCGGATTATTCCAGTACTGTACATCGCCCTTCGCGAAGATTATGTATACAACGGACGTCACCGCGCACACTCCCAATGTGTAATAAAAAATCATCCTCCACAGCATTAATTTGTCCTTAACAAACAAAATACTTATATTCAGGGTGTCTCACTACTACTGTTTATACACCAAAACAATGGCGGCTGGTCATAAAAGACATTTCTGATAGAAATGGATATAGTATCGCGCGATTATTCAAAACATGATTTAGAGTAGGCTTTGAATTTTAAATTACATTCGCACTACTGACAGTTAACACATAGTTTACCGTAACTTCAAATTTAGTCATCAAGAATATGAATTTGTGTTCAGGGCCGGTATTCCAGAAATTAATCGAACGATAGGTCGCCCGCCAACTGTCAAATTCACATGGTAAATCCCTATCTAAATGAGAGATTTCATACGACCGAATCGTACGACCAATTTCGGGAGTGGATAGACCCATATGTCGTGGGTGTTTGAAAGAGGAGGAAACTCCCCAACACCTACTGTGTACATGCGAAGCCTATTAAAGGCAACGCACGGAGAAATTCGGGAAGCCTATGCTTCCTGAAATAGAGCTCAAGAAAATCCCCTGGCTGAAACAGGGAGTAAACCATCCAGAGGCGCACAAAAGGACAACGGAGACCGCGACACCACCTCACCTGGGGTAAAGGAAGCGAAGATGATGGGAACAAAATTGGAATGAAGTAAGATCGATAGAAGAGATGAAAAATGTAATTGTGGGGTGTGGGAGAAAAGTGAAGAGAAATGAAGAGTGTAGGTGGCGAAGAACGAGGTCAGAAAGGCGGTGAGATGGAGAAGAGGTGAGAAGAGCATAGTAACAACGAGATCGCACTATGAGAAGGTGTGTGAAAAAAAAAGAAAGAATATTTAGAGAAAATAGGGGAAAAAATAAAAGCTTGTAGGAGTAAAAAAGAAATGTGGAGTATCTTGAAGAAGAAGAGGTGAAGTGAGGGGGCAGATAGAGGTGTTTTTTTGGAACATAGCTGGAAAATGTGGGGTCGAGAGAAGGCAAAAGGATTTTGAAGAGTGGGTGTCTCTGGAGGAGTGGACCAAGAAGTGTAAGAAATCAAAAGGAGAGCTGGCAGGGGTGCGAGAACGAGTGTCAGTGGAAGAAAGGGAAATTGAGGGCTCTACGGAAGAGGAAGTAGAGAAGGCGTTTGAAGAAGTTAAAGTTAGAAAGGTAGCGGGTATAGACGGACTGAAATGTGGAAGGAAATCGGAGTGGACGGAAATAGAAGATTCGGGGAGCTGCTAAATAGGATTAAGAGAGAGGAAAGTGAGCTTCCAAGATTATGGTGGTGTGTCCGGCACATAGAGGAGAAAGAACGATAGTAGATAATTACAGAGGGATTTCCATCATGAGTGCCGGGTACAAAATCGTCATGACAGTGGTCAAAAACAGAATTGGAAAAGGAATTTTTACATTAGCGAGGATGGTAGAGAGAAGACTAGAAGAGTATGTATGCTGTATTTTTAGATCTGAAAGCTGCCTATGAAAGCTGCCTATGAGGACAATGTAGTGCTTCTGGCGAAAGAATGAGGGGAGATGAAAGAGGTATTACAGCGAGTGGAGAGGTATCTGGATAAGAGAGGATTGTGTGTGAATGTTAACTAAGTGGATAAGGTTCAGAAACAGAGGAAGGGCTGGAAGAATGGGTGAACTGAAATGGAAGGAAAAGGTGATTGAAAGAGTGAATGAGTTTAGGTATTTGGGCTTCGTATTCAAGAGCACCGGAGGATACAGCGAGCACGCCGAATGGGTTAAAGGAAAAGGCAGAAATGCCTGGGGTATGGTGAAAGGAAAGTGGGGAAAGTGGTTTCACGGGAATTTCCATTTGAAGTGCAAACTGTGGGATGCGTGTCTGAAGCCCATCCTAATGTATGGTGTGGAAGCATTTGGAATGGAAGGGTCTCAATGTATTAAAAGAGCAATGGTGGTTCCTAAAACAAATACTGGGAGTTTCAGGAAACCAATAGGGGAAGTATGATGGCGAACGCGTTGGAAATGGTGGTGAAATACGAGATGAAGTTGAATGAATTAGGGCAGCGGTTCTTAATCATTTTTGGTGACGGAACCCTTTTGGAAAGCGAAATACTTGACGGAACCCTACAATAAAACAATAGTTTTTAAAAGTGTATTCTTTATTAATAAGCATAATAAAAGTACCATGTAACAGTTACTTACTTACATAACAAGTATAATAATATAAGATATTAAAAAAGAAAACAAATCTAACTAATGGGAGGTATGAAACTGTTTTTTATTTTTCATCAATTGGTTGGCATCAAGTTTGATAGAGGACAATTAAAGTCTCATATCAGGTTCGGCGTCCAGTCTATTGCGGTATTTTGTTTTCGTGGCTGCATAGGTTGAGAATCCTGTTTCGCACAAATATGGGAACGGGAGAAGAATATTCAGAGCCATTTTGGCAAGCATTGGATATTCATCACGGATTCTGCACCAAAAATCGTTGAGAGGCGTCGTTTTGAACAATGACTCCATACTTGTGTCTGATGACATTTCTAAAAGAGATTCATATATCTCGTTTGACATACTTTCGAGCTTTTGTAAGTTGGGTAAAAAACGATTATGAATTCAGTTTCATTTTTGTATTCTGTTTTTCGGAAAAATACTTCTCAAAAGATGCGCGCATCGAAGTGAGATATTGGACCAATTCTTCAAATACATCATCTCGAAACATTTCTGAGTCGTTATCGCTAACAAACTCACTGGGTGCTTTCTATTTCTCTCTTTCCAACGCAAATAATCCCAAAATCTAATTTTCTTTTGAAGGCAGTTATTTTGTTACAGGCCTGGAACACTGTTGTCTGTTTACCTTGCAATGATAAATTTAATTCGTTCAGGTTTTGAAAGATACCCGCCATAAAAGACAGTCGAAACAACCAAGTGTTATCATACAAACGGTCTTTCAAATTTAAAAAAGTATCTGAAAGAAACATTTGTAACACGGCTCTAAGTTCAAATAGCCTTGTTAAAGTTTTACCCCGAGACAGCCCACGCACTTCTGTATGGAGCAGCAGTGTTTTATGTTTGCTGCCATAATCTTCACATAATAATGAGAACAATCGGGATTGTAGTGGTCGTGATTTGATAAAATTAATTATTTTTACCGCTTCATCCATAACTAATTTTAAATTTGACGGCATTTGCTTCATCGCCAGTGCTTGTCTATGCAGGATACAATGGCTGGAACTACAATTAGGCGCTTTATTTTTTATTCGTGACACTACTCCTGCTGTCATACCCGTCATTGCCTTGGCCCCATCTGTACAAATGTCAATGCAATCGTTCCAACTGAGATTATTTTCCTCAAAAAATATATTTATTTTATTAAACATTTCTCTCTGGTAGTGTTTGTGGGCAGCGGTGAACACATAAGCATGTCTTCATCAAAAGAACTTTCATATGGATATCTCACGATAACCAGCAAGATAGCCAGACCAGCGACATCAGTCGACTCATCTATTTGCAAGACGAATCATGTTTTTTGTAGACGTTTAACTAGTTCTTGTTTGACGTAGCTTGCCAGATCATGAATTCGCCGTGAAACAGTATCGTTTGATAGCGGCACAGTAGAAAGATGCTTTGCAGATTTTTCATCGAGCATACATTTTGTTATGTCTAACACACATGGTTTTATTTAATTCTTAGTAATAGTGTACGCTTCACCTGCTTGTACAATGCAACTAAATATGATGCCTCCGTGGCCTTTTGATTGATAGTTTCGGTTACATGCATCATAGTTTTTTGACTTTCCAATAACTGTTCTTTTTTACGTACAAAAAATTCTTTATTCTTGTCTTTAGACTCGGGATGTACAGTTTCTAAATGTCGGCGCAACTTGGCAGGTGCCATGGAACTATTAGGAAGCAGTTTACTACATTCAAATGCACGGAATAGTCCATCTCTAAATTAAATTTTAAAAAAAATATTGAAAAAGATCTCTAGCGCCGTCGACAAATGTGCAATAGAATATTTTTCATCAAAAAAAAGAAAACTGAAGTTGACCATCGGGAAGGAGATCCTTGTGAATATTATCTCTTGAGCCTTCTACCTCATATGAAGACTATGACTGCTAGACAGCAGCTACAATTCCAAAGAGAAATATTGGACTTGATAGAGTCAATAAACTTCCAAGAACCTTTTGAAAACAACTAATAAATAGGGATTTCATTTGTAGTAGGATTTATATCATTTACTTACCTCAAAGTAATCAATAAACGTTCTTCGGCAGAAATGCATTCTCTAAAGTTTGTATTTTATTTCCGTATGCTCAAGTCTATCAAACTTAATAGAACTTTAAAAGAGGCTCGCGACATTCGGTCATAAGAATAAAAGTTATTTTCATCATATATCAATTTCTTGGCCACTTTAAAATTTCCGACAGTAGACCATACTTGATGATATGGATGTACCCACGACGTTTTGTAGCAACGTTTTTGCGATTAAGCATTAAGTGCCACATTAAAAAATCATCATCTTCTGAAGATGACATGACGTAAATGTTATAAATTGACAAGACTGCAAATGCGGCGCTGCATGCTGTTCAGTGTGCGTGTTCGCGCCGCATTTGTTTGAATGTAAAATGCCTCAAAGCAAATGCGGCGACGCAAATACGTTTTGCTTGCTGTATGCATCTTTGGTGTGCAGCCTACCTTATACGCTGTACTTGAGCAGGACTTGTCACCGGGAGAAAAGGTAGCTATGGCAAGAGCTAGGTGCGGATTAGGAGAAAGAGGTAGAAAGGTATGTAAGTGTGTTATGTGGAAGTGGAAGGGATACTTGGGCCCATATAAGAGGGGAATGCAAGGGTGTACGTGGTTAGTGGACTGGTGGGAATAGAAGGATAACAGAGTGGATGAGTGAAAATAGAGCTGGTGTAAAGATTTTCATGAAAAAGGAAAATGTAGAATCCATTTATTTGTAATTGTAATGTCGGAATTATGTTTTTAGTTTCGAGGTGATGCCAATCAATGTCTTTTTTTAATACAAGTGGAATATTGTAAATTTAGTTGGAGGAACTTTTCATATTGTTGATATTTTAATCATCATATCATTAACGGGGATAGTGCAATGATGGACAAGTCATCATATTTTTTTTATTTGTATTTATTATCTATAACCTGTCGATCGCCAAATAACTTGGTATGTAAAAGTAGCTCGCGTATTACAAAAGGTTGAACACCCCTGGTCTACTCCTGCTGATAATGTAGTAAATACTACGTGTATATCCAAATCTATTAGACATTTTTTAATGAGGTACCGCCTCACCTGCCTCCCCTGACCAGCCACCACTGCTCAATACTTGAGTATATTTCAGCTCCGAGTAGAAAAGGGCAAAGAACCTTTTGTGAAGTTCTCTCGACGTTAGACTTACCCCTTCTTGTTGGATGACGTGCCCGATAATGTAGGGGGTGGCGATGCCGGACAAGGCGCCCAATCCGTTTTCGATGCCCATAACCAGCCCGGCGTAATTGGTGGTGATATCCAAAGCGTTCACCCTCATCCCGGCGTAATACGGGCCCATCGTTGCCATCGCGATACAGAACACGGTTATCACTCTTCCTACGTCCCTTTCCATGTACGACGCCACCACTACGAAAATCCCAGGTAAAACGGCTCCTACAAAAATTAAATACATACATCTATTCAATACGAAAATCTATTGCGATCAACACAGGTACCGACCGAAAATTAAAATAACATAGGATTATTAATTGATTTGGCTCGGTCGGTTCGCTACGCGCCCGTGCCCAACTTTCAGGCTTTTCTAAACTCGAAATTTTACTTCATGCGCCACGCGTACTAAACACTGATGTGATTAGATGTTTCAGAATTTTGAACTTCACCTAAAATCAGTGTTTTATACGCGTGGCGCATGAAGTAAAATTTCGAGTTTAGAAAAGTCCCGGAAAAATTGGTCTCGGGTCGCTGCGTGACCCTCGACTAATTTTCTACGCGGGGCTTTTCTAAACTCAAAATTTTACTTCATGCTTAGTCTGGGAGTGGAAGGCACTCGTTTCTTTCATCATTGAAACAATTGAAAATTGAGGTAATAAGCTACGCCTCTAAGTAACACCTTAATTGCGGTTAGTTAATCACATGTTAGTGTTACTCAGTTGCACCAGAACACGCAGAACTGGTTTATCTTTAAACTTGAGTTCAAGATGACAGTTCCTATTGTTCTAATGTCACTTTGAACTCAAGTTCAGAGATGAACTAGTTCAACATGTTTGGTGCAACTGGCCCTAACAGTTTAATGACAGAACTATGCATAAGGCCGCGAAAGCCTAGAGTTTGCGACTCACCTATAGTAGTAAATACTTTCCTAACGGTGACGACTTTACAACACTTCCTTTGGATAATAACATCAGCCACGAACCCGCAGATAAGCGAACTGATCCACATTGAAATGTAAGGAAGGGCGGATAAGAGGCCGTTCTGGGCGACATTCAGATCGAGCGCCTCCTTCAAGTACTTGGGCAGATCGGAAACCATCGCGTAAAAGATCCAATCGTGCCCGATGTGGCCTACGATGAGCGCCCAGACCGGCGCCGACGTCCAGATGCCGTACCAGGGAATCGGCCCCGCAGTTCTGACGAACGTCAGCTCGTTTACCAAGTACTCCTTCTCCTTGTCGCGTATGTAGGGATGGGTGCTGGGCTCCGAGAAGCAGAGCACTTGCCACGCGAGGAACCACAGGATTCCGGTGAAGCCGAACACGTAAAAAACGGTGGACCATTGGCCGGTCGCCTGGATCAGGTAACCGGACGCGAGGTTCGCCACGACCGTCCCGATCTGCGACCCGGTAAGGACTATGCTGGAGAACTTAGAACGGTCCTTTTTCGGAATCCAGTGCGCTAGGAGGACGTTGATCGCCGGGAAGGTTGTTCCCTGAAAATTTACAAAAAATAAATAAATCCAACAACAACTGCTCCATTTTTCTGGTGTACTTCTCCTAAACCTTCGAGAATCCTGAGCACGAATAGTGCCTGCCCACCTCCGTAGTCCACCACAATCGGTGTCAACAAAGTGAATAGCGCTGTGGAGAGTATGCCCAAGCTCAGTGTGTACTTGCCGCCCCTTCTGTCGGCGAGTATCCCTCCCGGTATGTGCGTGCAGACGTAGCCCCAGTAGAACGCTCCCAGGATGAGTCCCTGATGGGACTCGCTCCAGTCGTGCGTTTGTGATGCCGCCTGAAATTTCGGCCTAGGTGAACGCAGTTGACGGGCACGGTTAATAAAGTAAAGGCGTGTTTACACAGTGCGAGTTGGCGTAAACAGTAGCTGCAGGACAGCTACTGTCGTTGTGTAAACGTATCATGCGAGTTACTGTCAAGGCGAGTAGGACAACAACTGGGGTGCGAGTTACAACAACATTTTTTGTTCTGACTGTCTACGCGCCTTACCCCACCACACCACATGACAGTGGCTCGCCCACAACTCTTGCTGTGTAAACTACAGGCGTGTTAGTGCCAGGCTAGTGTTCAAGTTCTCTTTCCATATATTGATAAATATTCTGGCGTAGAATATTGTAATATTTATCAACATGTCTGAAAGATGGCCTTTCGAACATAATCTACAGTTTATGAAATTAAATCCTGTGGAACACTTTTCATCCTAATTACAAAAACCGAGATTTGCAGGTACCAACTGTCATAGCAGTTGGCTTGACAGCACTCGCCAGGCAAGCTGGTAGCACTGTGTAAACAGTCAGTGCACCTCTCTCCATGACGTCCCTTCAAATGCTTTTAGATTTAGAATCCGAGTCCGAAACTGAGGACGTAGTTCTTTTGTACGCGTTATCTAGAGTAAAAAAAAACGCCCAAGTGGTTACTTAAGTGCGCGAAATATTCGAGAGTTTTTGTTAAGTTTGGAAGTTCCAGACAATGTATTAGTGTTGTTTCCGGCTCAATACGTCAAAAACACTTTTTAATTAAATTTTTAGGTTAATGTAAACAAAATCAATATAAACAAACTCGAGTCTCGAGATCCACGATCTACGAAATCTGTGCGACTCTCGCAAATCTTCACACGCGTGGTTGACATCATCGTGGGCTCGCCGTGGACTGTCAATATGCGCCACTTCATGTTTTACTATGATTCACAGCATTAACCAACGCGTGGGCCTGGGCTGTGCTGTGCTGGGCTGGGTTCAATATGCAGCGGGCCTAAGCCCCGCCGCATATTGAGCGAAGCGCAGGGGCAGCAGAGACGTAGCGCAGGTACAGAGAAATCTGTAAACCACACGTTCTTATGCAGCGCCGCAAATTGAACACAGCATAGGCGCAGCCGAGACAGAGGCTCTGTCTTCCCATCGCGCGTTTGTGTTTGCAACACAGTTTCCTGCGTCCTCTGTACATAGCACGTGTGTATTTCACAGATCACGGAGTGGCGCCAGAGCAGCGCACTCAAAAAAAATAGTATGGAGAATTTAATTGTATTAGTGGAATCTCATCCGGTGTTGTACGATACGTGTTACCCGGATTATATGAGGACGAAATTAAAAGATGTTCTTTGGGCAGAAATTGCAAAAGAACTTAATATGGAAAATGGTAAGGACTTTATTGTTTCTAGAAGTACAGAATTGGCTTTTAATTCTTTATACCCACGTAAGTAAATTTAATTTTGCTAGGTGAAATATATAACATTAGTGCACAGGCACCATTAATTATAGCATTTTAAAGAATTATATTATTTATATATTCTAGAGCAAGTATTATTATCAAAATTGTATGAAATGTGCATTGCATTATTGTTTTTATATTTCCAAAAGAAAAAATATGTAACTATAGATGTACCTATATATTATTTTATTCACCGAAACTTGTTAAATTTATCGGTATTTAATAATAATAACTATTATTAAATAACGTTTTAATTAACTAGTTATTCAAAAGTAACTGTTTATCCCAACACTAGTTCTCACTAAAACAACGTTTTTTAAATTTGAACTAAAATCAGGTACGTGATTTTTTCTAAAAAATTAAACCAAGGGTCTTATGCATTTTATGTGTTAATTCACTTACTTACCTTAAACATATGGCTAGTTTTTCCTCACTTGTAATAGGCCTTTGAGCATTACATTCCTTCCCACTAATGTAATCTTTAATTAATGTATGAATTTCACCAAATTGTTTTCTTGTTACTCGAAATGACGATTTGAATAGATCGTCGGGAATCTCACTTAAAGTATTAAATTCGCCATGCGTCTCCCGTTTTCTTAAAAACGCGCTTGTTTTTCCTCTCTTCCGTTTTTTAAGAAATAGTGAAGATATATATTGTAAGTTTTCTTTATCTGATTCGGACTCGAAGTCTAACAAAAGTTGCATAGCGTTCATGTCCATTGCAACGAAACTGAACTCTGCGAGACTGCGCCGGAGATACTGTGCTCAATATGCGCTGATGCCTCGGAGGCGCAGCACAGCCCGCTCAGCAGCACGGGTTTTCCCGGCTTAGCCCCGCCGCATATTGACCGCAGCGCAGGGGCAGCAGAGACGTAGGAAAACCCGTGCTGCTGAGCGGGCTGTGCTGCGCCTCCGAGGCATCAGCGCATATTGAGCACAGTATCTCCGGCGCAGTCTCGCAGAGTTCAGTTTCGTTGCAATGGACATGAACGCTATGCAACTTTTGTTAGACTTTGAGTCCGAATCAGATGAAGAAAACTTACAATATATATCTTCACTATTTCTTAAAAAACGGAAGAGAGGAAAAACAAGCGCGTTTTTAAGAAAACGGGAGACGCATGGCGAATTTAATACTTTAAGTGAGATTCCCGACGATCTATTCAAATCGTCATTTCGAGTAACAAGAAAACAATTGGGTGAAATTCATACATTAAGTAAAGATTACATTAGTGGGAAGGAATGTAATGCTGAAAGGCCTATTACAAGTGAGGAAAAACTAGCCATATGTTTAAGGTAAGTAAGTGAATTAACACATAAAATGCATAAGACCCTTGTTTTAATTTTTTAGAAAAAATCATGTACCTGATTTTAGTTCAAATTTAAAAAACGTTGTTTTAGTGAGAACTAGTGTTGGGATAAACAGTTACTTTTGAATAACTAGTTAATTAAAACGTTATTTAATAATAGTTATTATTATTAAATACCGATAAATTTAACAAGTTTCGGTGAATAAAATAATATATAGGTACATCTATAGTTAAATATTTTTTCTTTTGGAAATATAAAAACAATAATGCAATGCACATTTCATACAATTTTGATAATAATACTTGCTCTAGAATATATAAATAATATAAATTGTTATTAAAAATATGGAAAAAATGAATGAATTCCGAAATATTATTTTTTCTATAAATGTTTTCAAAATACAACACCGGATGAGATTCCACTAATACAATTAAATTCTCCATACTATTTTTTTTGAGTGCGCTGCTCTGGCGCCACTCCGTGATCTGTGAAATACACACGTGCTATGTACAGAGGACGCAGGAAACTGTGTTGCAAACACAAACGCGCGGAGGGAAGACAGAGCCTCTGTCTCGGCTGCGCCTATGCTGTGTTCAATTTGCGGCGCTGCATAAGAACGTGTGGTTTACAGATTTCTCTGTGCCTGCGCTACGTCTCTGCTGCCCCTGCGCTGCGCTCAATATGCGGCGGGGCTAACGGTTGGCACTCGACCTAGACTTATGATCTGGCCACGGTCCTGATTAATTTTTGCACCTACTTACAACAGTCGTCTTGCCCTTAACCATTTCCGTGATCGTCAGGGATAAACAATTGCGCATCGTATAGGCGTTGACCACGGCGAGGAAACTCATCATGCCCAGGATGTATCTTTGCGGAATAAAACAACCTAAAGCAAAATTTAATAAAATCGCAATTATACGGTATAAAATACTTACATGTTTGTAACGGTACCGCCCACTTTTCCACCATGTTTATCTTAGAAAAACGATGCGTTTACCAAAATTAGACTGCGGACGAGACGCATATCGTTAATTTAGGTATAAATTCCTAGCACATCCCAAAATTAAACTAAAAAGCGACTCTGACAGTATTTTTCGTGACATATACCTTGAATTATTTTTTAAATACGTCATGTCAAAGTTGATTTATAACAACCTGTCCTGATGGATTTCGCAAACATTTTAATTTTCTTAAATAACTTTCTCACTAATTAAATGAATCAGTAGGGTGCGTGGGACGCACAGATGTTAAGATACAGTTTTTCTCGGAGACTTATCGTTTAGCCGCAAATCGTATTTTAAGTTCCGATTTTGAGCTTATTTATGTTGGTATTTTTGCGTAAATAAGCACATGAAAGGTATAAATTGTACACATGATGAAATTATTTCCATAATTATGACGTAATTAATCAAAATTGTAGTATTATCTTCATTTGTACAGCCAAAATCACGATATTAATTTTACACTAAATGTGCCGTCTTCTGACGCTTATTTAAAATAATGGATATATAAATTGGATCCATTAGAAAATTAGAAGTATTTTAGTTTATGATATAAAAAAATAGATGGCGCCACCTTTACGCGGAAACGAGAATATTGTGATAGCAAATCATGCTGTAATGTTTATTAACGGCAACACGTACCTCGAGGACAATCCGCTCGGGAAGGTACTCCTGGCGTGCTGTCAGGTAACCAGTTGCGTTTCCTGGGGGGTGAACCTCGACGACGTCTTCTACGTGAGCGCTCATTATTTCCACGCCGAGGCGGACACCGCCACCTCGGAACTCCACGTATTTATTAATATTTTACAGCAAGCCAGCAGAAATCAGCCCTTTGCTCTTTCAAGTGCATTTTCTTGAGGGAGATCGCGAGGAGGCCGCGTCTGCAGGGAATCGTGTTTAATCTGTCGGAGGAGATTAAGAGGGAAATGTACAGGGCTAGGAGGGTTAAAGTGCAGGCGCCGTTTAAACTGCCAGCTGTGGTGGTTGATCTTAGGTGAGTTTTGTTGCATAATTGATTTGATTTACATGCTTATTGATGTTTAATTTATTGATGATTTATTTTGCTAATAAGATCACATCTGCATGATCTTATTTTTGAATCTGGATCCAGAGGCAGTCCTTAACTTAAAAATTATGTTCGTAAAAGGTTTTACTTTCGGAAAGACTCAAGCCCCGAAACAATATTTAAACTCTAAATATTTACTTCATGCTTAATCAAGGAGTGGAAAACCCTTGTTAGAAAACTATCAAAACCTTTAAAGACAACACCCATTTTTTTAAAAATTGAACATAAAGATAATTAGTAAACTCGTAAAGATTATGAAAATAACTACAGTATGTGTTTGTTTGCCATTTTCGCTAAGACATCAATATTGCCTTTAAAGGTTCAAATATTTGTCCGAAAACTCTTTCCACTCCTTTCTTTCCACTCTTTGGTTATGCATAAAGTAAAATTTCAAGTTTAGAAAAGCCTGAAAATTTGGTTTGTTCGCGACCAAACCAAATTTTCAGGCTAAACTCGAAATTTTATTTCATGCGCCACGCGTATAAAACACTGGTTTCAAGTGAACTTCAAAATATAACTCGGTACTAGAGCTGGGCAAGAGTCGAATCATTCATGATTCGAATCCTTTAAGAGGATTCAAAAGAGGCATTAGAATACTTTAGTTTAACTGGATTCGTGATCCGGATTCGTTACATTTTTTTAATTCGAATCCAAATGCGGTTGATTCAAATCCTTATAAAACGATTCCTATATTTATAAAAGGATTCGAATGCTAATAAAAGTATTCGAATATTTTTCAAAGGATTCGAATACTTACAAAAGCATTTTAATATTTACAAAAGGATTTGAATCGTTAAATATATTTCGAGTTAATTGTGAGGATTAACATGAAACGTTTCTTTTGTGTGTTTTTAAATTTCTCGTTTAATCAGTGTTTTATACGCGTGGCGCATGAAGTAAAATTTCGAGTTTAGAAAAGCCCCGTGAAAATTTGTCGAGGGTCGCTGCGCGACCCTCGACAAATTTTCTACGCGGGGCTTTTCTAAACTCGAAATTTTACTTCATGCTTAGCCTGGGAGTGGAAACGATCGTTCGGAACTTCAAACTGAACATTAAATGACTGAAAATGTTTTTAAAAATAATAATCCAGTTTTTTTCGTCAATATTTAAGTTGCTTTAATAAATGTTTACGTGTGTTGTAATTTTTATGATGCCTGTTGATTTTGGCAAATTTAATAATATCATATGGCGTTTTTGTTAGTGTTTTGGTCAATTTAACCCTTCAAGCGCTAGCGTTACCATACGGTAACGCAGATATAACAGGTTTCATTATTTGTTTTTAAAATAAATTAAAGCTTGTGACCACTTTCGGCAGCTCTCACTCGGTAGGCGGCGTCGTGGGTAAAAAAAAAGAATCGTAAAATTAATAATAACAAAAAATAAAACTTTTGGGCGCCACTTGGTTTTATAATTTACCTGTTGTGTTATCCTCCCCTAAACCAAGAAATGTAAGGAGGCTGGTATAAAAAAACTAATAGCAAGTTGACATTAAATAATATTTTAATAAAAATTAAAAAAACTAAAAATGCTTACATACGTGTATTTGAATATTAATGATCAAAAGAAAACAATAACGATCAAAAGAAATTAATGAACTATCGAGACACAAAAAAAACTTAAATTGATAACCCCGTTGTTATTAAAACCCCCCAAAATATTACTTGAATGTAAATAAAAAATATTGTGTTTTAAATAATACGGCTAGGTACAAATTAATAATCGGTAGAAAAAATGACGTCACCTTTCTTTACACAATTGAAATAACAATAAAAATACCTCGTATTTTTATATAAATCGTAGTAACAAAAAAATATATACAAGTTAAATCACCACCCGGTAGATAAAGTATTACACAATTAAACTGACTAATTACGGTCCAAAAAAATAGCAATTCTAGTTGTTTGGCTTAAACGCAATATTCACTTATCTGAAATTCCATCAGCGATTGTAAATCGCGTCCCTTATCCTTCGCTCCACTGCCAAGATACTGAAAATCCACTCCTCGACCAGACTGCTCCCGAATTCAATAGACGAAACGCCAAGAACCGGTACCCTCTCTCGAAAATCTCTCCAAACAGGAAATTCCGGAACTTCACAGTGAAATAACCTCAAGATCTCAATTGGTAATCGACTCAACCAGCGAGGCCTGTGGATATAATGCGGCCTCACTTGAATTTATTATTAATTGTAAAATTACTGAAAAGATCACACAGATACTTCCAGATATATTTTCTGAACACAGCACACAGCACGTGTCTATTTTTTCTCTCTTCCCAAGCACACAGCTCTGCACGGGATTCGTCTCTCCATCAAAGTCAATTAATCCAAGGATTAATTAAATTTCACGCCCCCTATCCGAATTAATAAATCTATTGGCAGCTTCGACTTATTGAACAAATCTATTGGTAGCTCCGATTTATCAACATTAGGATGGCGCTACGCTAATCTTTATTTGCACAATCAAACTCGAAACTACATTCACACGGATAATTATTACATACATTAAAAGATTACTCAACCACACACCTATCCTAGAGGATTGATTTAAATGGAATATATAAATGCCTGGCCAGAACCTAGCAAATCTATTTCGCGCCATAGAATTGTACAAGTACGATCGCTCCCTAATAACGAATGACAGTTAACAAAAAGCGTGACAGCTAAACAACAATGAAGTGACTTTACGTAAATTGTTTCCTAATCAGCACTCTCCAGAAACAGCAATTATCACCTGGAATAATCACAACAAAGAGTCAATAACCTCCGTCTTCAGAAACCAACAATTTATTTGTGAGGTTAGTTTTTCTAATTCGAACTGCCCTTAACCTTAGGGGAATACAACAAAGATGTACCTAAATAAATGCCTTCATGAACTCTAAACCAACTCCCCAATTCGATATGAATGCATTTATACTCAGAAAAACATATTTTGTAGGAATTTCCGTGACGACGGATTTGGTGCAGTTACGTAACGATCGAGAACTGACAGAACGTAGGACACTATTGCCTAACACTCTACACACATAGGAACCGTTGTAGAAGTGAAGAATTAAACAAATTTTTATTAAATAAATTTAGATCAAAATCGGTGTTGTTTACATTTTTGTGATGCTTAAGTTGCCTACAATAAACTATCGTTTTTAATTTTTAATTCAATTTGGTTTTTCCATGTATCACTTTGTTTTGTTATTTTACTATATTCTTTGAAAGAAACGGAGAGTGGAAAACGCGAACGTTACAAGCTAAAATTGCCAGATGGCGCGCGAAATGTGTTCATATTAAGTCAAGCTAGCCATGTATTTGACGTAATGCCTTGCACTTGTGTTCTTTTATCAGTTGTGACCATTTGAAAAGTGTTCTCCTAAAAATGTCGGAAGTTATCGATTTTCGCTTGACGTAAGTACAAAAAAGTAACGTATTTTCAATTGTTTTTTATTGATATATGGAATAATAATTGTGGAGACTTCATAAAATGTCTCTATACAGCGTATAAACGAACTACTGTACAGGCTCTCTACCACATAAGGGGCAGCGTTTAAATAAACAATACCTGCATTTGAAATTACCATACCTTTAGTAGATAGCTCACAAATAATTATTAAAAATAATTAATAATAATAGGCCACATGTTTGTGGTATCTGGTATACGCGCACATTGCGTATTTTAAGAGAGATTCCACATAGACTGGTAGTTTTTAAACGATTTGGATATTATTACACCATCCAGAGAAAAGTGGGTCAGATTGTGAAGAATTATGTCTATGTTATCGTTTTCATAAGTACCCATTGCTGACTAAATTCCGAATATTTTCTAAACGTGTTCATGAAATTCAATATTTTTCCTTATTAGGTTCACACTTCACTTTATCTCCACTCTTATTGAAATGTTTAGATAAGAGCGGCGAGGGTGGATGATTTTTAAACATAAAAGTAGTTTGCTGTTTAGTATATGGTGAAACTTATTCCATGAAACATCTACATTTTGTAACATGGCGCGATACGTTTATTCAAACATTGAATTGGCAGACATGTTTCTTATTTACGTTGAAACTCGGTGTAATTCCGCGGAAGCTGTAAGAATTTATCAAGAGCGATTTCCTGAACGACACTTACCACCGCCAAACCGATTTAGAAATTTATTACAAAGAGCACGCGACACTGGAAGTTTGCAGCCCGTCGCCGGGGCCGTCGGAGGTGGTGAAATTTTGAATCTGTTGGAAGCGGATCCTGGTTTAAGTACCCGTATTATCGCCGCTCAGCTAAATGTATCGCACACATTTGTCAGCAGTGTTATACGAGACAATAATTTTTATCCGTATCACTACCAGCGTGTGCAACATCTTCAACCCCATGATTTTCCCAAAAGAATTGCATTATGTAAATGGATTTTGGCACAAAATGTTCAAAATCCTAACTTTACCAAAGACATTTTAGTGACCGACGAATCGTGCTTTACGCGTAATGGAAGTTTTAATTTCCATAATATGCATGTTTATGCAATAGAAAATCCCCGTGTTACGCGTAGAACTCATTTCTAGCATCGCTTCTCCCTTAATATCTGGGCAGGTATTTTAAATGATCAATTAATTGGGCCATTTATGTTCCCATTTAATTTGAATGGAGAACGATATTTACGATTTTTGCAAGATGACCTTTAAGATCTTCTAGAAAATGTACCCTTAGCGGTTCTTAGAAGAATGTGGTATATGCAAGATTGTGCGCCAGCTCACTATGAAAGGCGCGTTAGAAGATATTTGGATGATGAGTTTCCAGGACGTTGGGTTGGTCGTGGAGGCCCTGTACCATGGCCTCCAAGTAGTCCGGATTTAAACCCCTTAGATTTTTTTCTTTGGGGATACTTTAAAAGTGAAGTCTACACTACGGAAATTGACAATGCTGAAATGCTGATACAACGAGTAAACGCCGCGGCTAATACCATTCGTGAAAAACCTCGTGAAATGTTTGCTACTGTTCGTGCAAATTGGATACGTAGAGCCCAAATGTGCATTGAGTGCAGCGGACGTCAATTTGAACACGTTTTGTGATTTTTTTTATACGTGACCCAGTTTCATCTAGTAATTCTAGACAGTGTGTGTGTGTAGTGCGTGCTAAGTGATTTATACGTCTCGCAGTAGTAACAGTAAATAAACAATACCACAAATGAGTGACCTAGTTTCATCTAGTCATTCGAGACAACGTGCGTGCGAAGTGATTTATGCGCCTCGCAGTAGTAAAAGTAAATAAAAAATACAACAACTTACGCATCCACGAAAAATATCATGAACACAGGTAACCAGAAGTTCTCAAAAAGTAAAAAATGCATGAAAAATTATGAAAAATCCAATATTTTTTTTCCGATTTTATTTTTGCTGCAATTGGTGTCAAAATATTTTGTGTATACGCCCTTAAGAGGATGTACATTGGTTCGATTACACGCTGTATATTGTATAAGGCCATAACCTATTTCTATGGTCAGTGATAAATAATTTTATTTCTAAGTTACCATATGGTAACGCTAGTATTTTCGCATGTAAATACATATATTATTTCAGTGACGGACTTACTCTGCAAGAAGCACTAGAAATGGCATATGCGGATAATAATGAGGCAACAGATATATTTATTACACCTCCAGATGCTCACGTTCTTACTCACGAAGACTCTGGGGATGAAATGGAATTTGTACCGGATAATCTACCAAGGCGACAACTATTATCTGAAGCAGAAATAAGGCTAAAGAATATTATTGATTTGGATAACGAACCTGAATATGAGGAAGAAATAGAAAATAATAAGAATGAAGAGACTGATGGTAATACTACTCTAGACGACCAAAACCACAACATTTTTATTTATGATGATAAACTAAATACTCGCAATATTGAGTGGATAAACGGAGATTTGATAGATAGTGCAAAAAAAATCCCTGCTGGTGATTATTCACCCTATAAAAACATGACAGCTACAGAATTGTTTCAATGCTTTTTCGACAATGAAATATTTTTGATGTTGTTAGATGAAATGACTCGCTACGCTCTGTTTTTAAACTGTTTAGATCCAAAAGTTACTTTAGAAGAACTGAAATGTTTCATAGGTATACTTATTGTGAGCGGTTATAATGAATTGCCGGGAAAGAAATTTTATTGGGTTTCTGAGAATGATATGAATAATTCTGCAATTAGTGGGGCTATGCGACGCGACAGATTTTTTCAGATAATGAAGTTTATTCATTGTGCTGATAATACCAAAATAGACGAAAAAGACAAATTATGATAACTTCGACCATTGTTAACAAAATTACAAGGAAATTGTTTGAAAAACTTTATTCCAGAAAAGCATCTTGATTACGATGAATCGATGATAAAATATTACGGCCGTCATGGCTATAAACAATTTATTAGGGGCAAACCGATCAGATTTGGATATAAAGTTTGGTGTCTAAATACAAAAGAAGGCTACCTTGCAAATTTCGAAGTTTATCAAGGCAAACGATTTTCGGGAAACGAAAGAGATGAAAGGTTATTTGGAAAAGCCGCTGCGCCACTTCTGTCTATGATTACCCAACTAACCGAGAAGCATTTGCCATATCACTTTTATTTGGATAACTTGTTTACAGGCATTCCGCTTTATAATTTCTTGAAGGAAAATGGTTATTCTGCCACAGGCACTATAAGAAAAAACAGAACCTCAAATGAATGTCCTCTTACAACAAAGAAACAAATAAACAAGTAGCCGAGAGGATTCTTCGAATCTATAATTGCCCGTGAAACTGGTGTAATTCTTGTGAGATGGGTTGATAACAATGTTGTCACTGTTGCATCTACATCGTACGGTGTTCATCCAATCTCCAAAGTAAAGAGGTACTCGCAAACTGAAAAGAAGATAGTTCAAATTCCAAGACCACATCTAATAGAACAATATAATAATTACATGGGAGGGACAGATCAAATGGACGAACATATTGGAAGATATAGAATTTCTATTAGAGGAAAAAAATGGTGGTGGTGTATATTTACATGGGCAATAGATGTTGCTATAAACAATGCTTGGATTTTGAAGAAAAAATCAGAGGGAAAACATTCAGACCAATTATCATTTCGGAGAGAGTTAGCCCAGAGTTACTTGCAAAAGTATGGAATGCCCCCTAAGAGTACAGGAAGAAAAGGTACTGCGAAAAACAGCGTTTCGTGCAATCGCGTAAGCGATGAAGTAAGGTACGATCAGCGAAATCATCTTATTACTCATACCCCTAATAAAAAAAAGGCGGCGATGTGCCGGAGAAGGCTGTGATTCTAGCATCAGAACCATGTGCTGCAAATGCAATGTCGGCCTTTGTATTGAAGGCAATGTTATATTCCATACTCCGTAGTATGTTTTATTTTGTTAATTGTATTGTAAACTAATATTCTTTTGTAATAAAATACGAGAAAAGCGATTATATTTATTCTTTTATGTAAATTTTTGTACCTCGAAGTTTTATGTCAGTTACCCAATAAAGTACTAGCGTTACCATATGGTAACTTGAATTTTTCAAAAATAAAATTGAAAGAACATGCAAAAAATAAAATTTAAGCCATAATCTACCAAAAGCAATAATATAATTTATGCAAATATTTGTTTTTTTGTTAATTTAAAAATTTCGGACTTGAAGGGTTAAATATAATTCCATAACTTTTCTTTGATATTCCCAGTTTTAATGATATTCAGTGAATTTTTTATTTACATAACTTTCAGGCAATTGTCCATTTTATAATAGAGTTCAATTTGAAGTTTTGAACAAGTGTTTCCACTCCCAGACTAACCATAAAGTAAAATTTCAAGTTTAGAAAAGCCCCGTGAAAATTTGTCTCGGGTCGCGCAGCGACCCGAGACAAATTTTCTGGGCTTTTCTAAACTCGAAATTTTACTTCATGCGCCACGCGTACAAAACCTAAATATTGTGAATTTATGTATGTTTGAACCTCACTTGAAATTAGTGTTTTATACGCGTGGCGCATGAAGTAAAATTTCGAGTTTAGAAAAGCCCCGTGAAAATTTGTCTCGGGTCGCTGCGCGACCCTCGACAAATTTTCTACGCGGGACTTTTCTAAACTCGAAATTTTACTTCATGCTTAGTCTGGGAGTGGAAAACACTTGCTTAAAGCTTTAAATTAAACTTAAAAATAAAAACAGGGAATACCCACAATTGTTGTATCAATTCCATGGTATGTCATTATTTTTATAAAATCACATTACCGTTTCTTAATTATTTTAATTTAGAGAAACGTAAAGTGTAAAGTGTGAACATTCATAAATTTAGAATTTTTTCCCTCTACAAAAAAGTGAAATACATTTTGTCTCTAAAATAAATAAAGAAGCTAATGTTTGAACACATTGAAATTAACATGCGATTTCCTATGTTGCGTCCGCCATGTCAACACCCGGTATATGTTTATTCGTGTATCGAGCCATTTATTTTATATTTGTAATCGTAATTATTTTATTTTTATAACACATTTCGACTTCTTTATTTAACTTTATGTTTTCTTCTTAATTTGCATTTTATTACTTCGTCTTATTTCATATTTAGTTGGACGGTTTTTTTAGCTACGGGGGGTGTTGTTGTTGGTCCGCCTTCGGGAAAACACTCAGAAAAATATAATTTGCATAGCCATGTGGCTAATTCCAAGGGTAGACAATGCTTATGGGAGAACTGGATTCCGAGTTTTCGAGGATAGAAAAGGAGAGACTGTGGTCGGGAAGTGGGTCCATCTACTTATGAATAGAGTAAACGTAGAAGTATTATAGAGAAAACTGCTCCGGTTGCGTCTACACACACGCGCACACACAAACGCGCTCGCTCTTATGACCTTCAGAAAAAATAAACTGTTCCGAAACATTTCTTTTATTTTCAGATTTCTAGCGTGTTCAAAATTATGGACTTTGGGAATCAGATATATTTAAAAAGCTCCTAAAATAAACCTAAAATTTAACTAAAAATCAAAAAATAAAATTCAATGAGTTTACATTAAAGAATTCATTTGATATTATTTTTATTTTGATTGTTTTTTTTTTCTTCATAAATTCAATTAAAACTTCGGTATGTACCAAATTTGGCCAATAATTTATATTATTGATTAGTTATACAGAGAGTTTTTTAAGTATAAATAACTCAATATACAGAATACACTGTACATTTTTCTGGGCTTTTCTAAACTCGAAATTTTACTTCATGCGCCCCGCGCTCTAAACACTGATTTTACGTGAGGTTCAAATATACTTAAATTTCACAATATTTTAGTGTTTTATACGCGTGGCGCATGAAGTAAAATTTCGAGTTTAGAAAAGCCCAGAAAATTTGTCTCGGGTCGCTGCGCGACCCGAGACAAATTTTCACGGGGCTTTTCTAAACTCGAAATTTTACTTCATGCTTAGTCTGGGAGAGGAAAACACTCGTTTAAAGCATCAAATTGAACTCTTTTGAAAACACAACGAATATCTACAGATTTAAAGAAAATAATGTCAATTTGAAATATGTATACTTTAAAGGAAAACTTCCTGTATATGAACTGTGGTAGACGAATAATAAAATTTATTATCACCACAAAAAGTCTATTCGAAAATATTTCTTTTATTTTGAGATTTCAAGCGTGTCCAAATTATTAAATTCGGGAATATATTTTATAAAAACAAATTTACAATGAAATTAACAATTCTAAAATATATCTTCAACGTTTTTAGTTATTTTATATATTTTTAATAAAAAATTGTTAAAATTATTAGAATAATAGATTATTGTTTCAAATATTCATAATTTGTATAAATAAACAGTCATTTTACAATGAAAAAATGTAAAATATATTTCCAACATTTTTAGTTATTATATATATTTTTAATAAAAACGTCTATAAAAATTAATAGATTTTTAATATATTTATGTTATTAAACATTTTTTATTTAAAAGTTAGATAAATACAAAAATCTTTTTACAATGAAAAAATCAATTTGAAAAATGTTTGATGGGTATTTTAATTGGAATTGATAATAAAAAAACAGAAATTATTTCAATAAAATAGATAAATTATTTACGAATTCACAAAACTAAAAACATAGCAATATAGATTCATATAAACATTCATATATACAAAAAAACTAACAAACATTAAAAAACTATTAAATATACATATAACTGTTTTCTTATTTATTAACGATATTTTAGAAGCAGTTTTTTATTTATTTTTTTTATTCAGTAATAATTATACAGAATAGATCGAAGTGTAACACAAAATCAACAGAATATATTTTAAATAAAAAGCCAACAAATCAATACCTCATCATTTGCTTGTTTAATTTCATGACACTCAGGTTTTTAAAAATGCAATAAATAGCAAAGCTCGGTGTGTATATTTTTACTCTAACCAAATGAATATCATAATTTCCCTGAAATAATTAGGGAAGATAATATTTTAATTTTGAGAAATTAACATTAAAAATGCTACGTTCCGTTTCATCCATTTACACTCTGAATAACGTGTATGAATATCGAATTAACTTTTTTCCTTGACTATTTTCTTTTTGGACAAAATTCATTATTTTAGTGGGGATAGCTTCATAGAAGGGATGAAAAATCAAATTCTTCGAAGTGATCTATCTGTTTTTACCTATTTGTAGGCATTTTTTCGACCACGTTTTTATTATGGTGTATACCCTCAAGTATTGCGCGACCAGAACAATACCACTGCAACTTACAGATAATCCGCAACCTTCTAAAAACCATAAATATTTTGGGATTTAAAAAGATTATTTACTGTTGACACATTTAATCCGTATCCGCAGAATCCAATTCGGTAATTTCTTATCATGTTTTTCACTAACCGATATTTTAGTTAGACACTTTTTGATCGGGTTTTCTTAAATCATTTTGAATTATTTTTACTTACCTATTTAGTCTGTAACATAATCCCATCGGTACCTTTTGTAAATGTAATCTGATTAAGAATAAAACCATTGAAATAATTGAATTAACCTGACATACAAAACATTGTAAACTGGAAATAGAGTTGTTCGGGTTTGGCAGGTAATTTCTACCGAAAATTACTGCCCGTGCCGATCCTTCGGCATTAGAAACGGTACCCCAAATAAATACTCGGACTTCCTGGAAATACACCCCGGCCTCGAGACCATCGGTTTACGCGAAACCTCCCTTGGGTTCTTACCTGCTTTCCAGGCCAAGACGAAAAAGGGACAACGATGACCACCCCCTCCACTATAAAGAAGACTGTGTACATATATTTTTGTAAAGTCCGTCAAAAGATATTCTGCGTTTACGACTTTGATTTTACAAGAGGTTTATGGCATCGTCCGCCCAAACACTCGAGAAGGTTGCTTCCGAACAGCCATAAAGGACAGATGGCCCGTAACGATTTTTTTCAGGTATTGGAGGGATTTCGTCAACTCCAATTTGTATATTATGTTGTAATTTTTGTTTACGTTCACATTATTTTATCACTATTCC
This sequence comes from Philonthus cognatus, assembly GCA_932526585.2. NCBI lineage: Eukaryota > Metazoa > Arthropoda > Insecta > Coleoptera > Staphylinidae > Philonthus > Philonthus cognatus. The sequence goes on along the minus strand of OW052244.1, from coordinate 83,570,157 downwards.
TATACCTATAATAATTAACATTATCATTACAATTATTTTATTAATTATATAATAACAAAACATTGATAAAGCTGTAATAACCTACGTACATCGATCCCAACCAGTGCCGAAAAAATAGTCGTTTTTTATTTGGATGAATATTTTAAATAATAAAAATTAAAATCAAACATAGTCGATTTAATAAAAGTAACAATGTTTTTCAATTGTTTTATCTGATAAATTTATCATAGGAGTATTGAAAATTATGTTTGTATAAAATCTGTATAATGATATTAAGTATTAAAATATTAAAAATCGGATATTTAAATGATCAAACTTCACGGCCGGAATCAATCATTGTATTATCTTCCACTGCTTCCAGGCTATTGAGCCGTCGCGTGGTTGATCGCAATTTTTTAGAAAAATAGACATTCTACAAAATGGGGTTTGAACAGCGGGTGATAATCCTTCCTTTTGTATAATGTTATGATCAAAGGAATGGTATGAGCGCATCTACATAAAAGAAGAATGACGAGTTTACCATTTTAATATTTACTTTTGCAATGATTTCGTCAATTGTCTCATTTCTTTTCCAATCTTTGTCCTATTTAGTGTTGCGTGTAATTGTTGTTCAGTGTATTATTATTAAGTTTGAATTTAGTTACTCAAAAAGATTTGCAGGTATGTACTTCATATTTTGTTATGTACATTTAATATCATTAAAATAGCCGAAGAAAATTAATCTCCTATTTCGAAAGAGTAATTAGTATTTGTCGATTTTTAACCCCAACATATTTTTTTAAAGAATGATACATTTTCCATGTAATTTTTTTATCCATTGTTAAAAATTATATTAACAGCTATCTTATCTTATTGAACTGAATAAAGTTGAAGTTCAAGCTATAAAACCTTTCAGCAATGAATTTTATTACATTATTTTTTTATAAATTTCCTAGGTTTTATATATTGACACTGACGTAACTAAACCAAGTTTTTGTTAAACTTTGCTGAAACCACAGTTTAAAACCGGGCCTCGCATATTCAGATTCAACACACTCTAATCTATTATTTAAACAAATAAAATTCGGAACGCCGGACTAACTTTTTATGATAGTTTCAAACATAAAATCGAACTTCTGTGAAATTCCGTATTAATTCTACATATAGTTGGTGAAACTCTTTTTTGCCCACCATCTCAGCAACATTAATATAAAATGTTTATAACTTAAGCAATTTAGTTAAAACTAAATATTAACTTTTATTGTTAACTTTACACCGTCACTAATTCATTATAGATGATATCTATAATTCCAATAAAATTTTGTAATTTATGTAACAAAGTATATAAATATTTTTATTTCTTCTAGTTAAAACTTTCGGCACTTCAACTTGATTTGTGATATTCAAAATAGAAACATTTTGACTTAATTTCACCTGTGGAAAATTACATATACATTTTATAATGTGGAGACCTTGGGCAGAGATGGATGTTTCAGAAGAGGAATATCAAAACTTGGCAGAAGAAGTTCACGAAGAAGATGAATTGAATGATGATTTATTCGATGATGAAGATCCCTGTATCAAACGATCTCACAAACATTTACAGTTTGAAAGTAAACAAATAATTTTAAACGTTTACGAGTATATTAAAAACGTAGAAGGGAAAAGCGGTGCCATAATTAAAACTAGTCGTATGACAAAAATTTCGCAGTCAACGGTGAGAAATATAATCACTATTGGAATTCAGAAAAGGAAACCAAGGAAGGATGCTGGTTGTCCCAGAATATTCCAGGATTATCATGCCGACTTAGTTAGAAACATGATCCACGATGCTTACAAAAAAAATATTGTCTTAACATTAGATGAATTGCTTCATAAAATAAAGCGGGACCTAAATGTTCACTGCAGTCGGGAGACCGTACGATCATTGTTACAAAAAATGAATTTTCATTTTATGAAATTAAACAAAAGACACGTTCTTATGGAGTCTGCTCGAATTTCGAAATGGCGCGTCGATTACTTGAATAAAATAAAAACATTCCGAGACGAAAACAGAGCGATAATTTATCTCGATGAAACATGGTACGATACACATGATACTGTTAAGAAAGGATGGTGCGATAAAAGTAATAAGTGTACTTTGGATGTTCCGGTATCACGTGGAAAACGCATAATAATTTTGCATGCGGGATCTAAAAATGGTTGGGTTAACGAGGCGTTATTTTTATCGGCGAAGAACATAGAATTCCCCACAGTGGATTATCATCAAAGCATCACTGCTGATGTATTTGAAAATTGGTTTGAAAATAAATTAATTCCTAATTTGTCTCCAAATTCAGTAATTGTGATGGATAATGCATCCTACCATTCAGCCTTATCTTGTAAGATTCCAAATTCAAGTAGTTGCAAAGATGAAATTCAAACATTTTTAATGCAAAATGACTTATATTATGATGAATCATATACTAAAAAACAACTACTGGAGGTTTTAGCAACAAAAAATTTCCAAAAATCTTTCAGAATTGATCAAATTGCCCAAGAGAGTGGGCATACAATTTTACGATTACCTCCTTACCACTGCATGTTCAATCCTATTGAATTGATTTGGGCCGAAATAAAAAAATATACCCGAAAAAACAATACATCCCCAAAATTTTCAAATACAACTGTACAGATAATCAAAGATGCTGTATCAAATATATCCACTAGGAGTTGGAATAATTGTGTACAACATGTGATTAAAGAAGAAAATGTTTATAGAGAACGTTTAGTGCAAGAACTAATAATCGAACTGCGTGAAGACTCTACTGATAGTGATGATATTTTAAGTGACAATTAAGTATATAAGGTGTATATTTTTTTATTAAATTAATTAATTAATTTTATTGATTTTTTCTTCTTATTGTGTTGCCTTTTTTTAATTACAATATTTTTAAATATATGAATCAAACGTTAATTAAATTCTGAAAATATTCCATGCTGGAATTATACCTGTATTCGTACATTGTACTGCATGTTTTTGCCAATTGCCTCTTACCAATTATAGTTTACAAAAAATATTTCTGTGGCATCAGTGAATGGTATAAAAATTGCATTTTTAGGAAATTGACAGTTTGTATTTTTTCCAAAATCGCATGATTTATAAAAAATCAGTATTTGCCCCAAAAAATGTAATTAGCGATTGCTATATTTTTCAAAATTAAAATAACCTTATGAGCGTTTATTTTAATTAGCCATTAAAATTTCATTAGTTGAAATATACAACATGAAAAAAAATGTTCATATTGGCCTGTTTTGCTTTTTATTTTTTATTTATAAATTAATTCAAGAGACTTTAATTATCGTTGTCATTCTTTAACATTTATTATTTGAGCAAAGTCTTTTATAATAAAAATATTTGTCAATATACCAAGAATTTATAGATATCATCATGTTATCATAAAAACCCGCTTTTCCGTTTAATGATGTCATTGAGAGTTAAATTTGCATGTTAAGTCATGCAAATTTACTTTTAAATTGCTTTATTACTTTTAAAAGATAAAGTAAACTTACAGCTTGCAGCAAACTTGACAATTCATTGATTTAACAATATTTTTTTTAACAAAATAATTAGAATAGTGTTATAATTAGCATCATATGGATAGACCTATAAAATATTCATGAATCGCTAAATATTATTTTAGCAAAACTATAATAATATTTAGCAACAACTGGCAAAAATACGATATTCAACGTTAGGCCCTTTGAAACTGGATAACCGGTATATGAAATTAGCAAAATCCAAGGGACGGTCCTGTTAAGCTTATGCCGACCCTCTTGTAGGTAAGAGGTTTATTGCAGAGGGTGGATACTATTTTATGACCAATAATCACCAGCTTAAGTCGTAAACGCAGAATATCTTTTGACGGACTTTAAATATTCATTACGATCTCAACCAGCGTACAGATAAGTTCAATAGAAGTATTTTTAAACGTGTGTTCTCTTGTTTTTCTTCCGAGTCGTAACAACCGCGTGCTCCTACAAAGCACACAACAAATAAACTTATTCAAGAGTATTCAATAATTTTTGCAATTACACTTCTCAGAAAAAATCTATTATACTTATTCTATTAAAAGACATCTTGTTGTTTTCTAAATGTTATTGATTATCATCACTTAACGAGACTTTTCAACATATTTCAATATTTGAGCCAATTATCTCAAATATTAGGGATAACACTTGTTTCTGATTCCTGGGACCCTAAAACGTATATTTCCGTACAAACAAAGATAGCCATGAGGTCGGTAACAATTATTAAAATGTAAAATTTATAATGTTATTAATGTGACTAATTACTTGATTTAACAAGTTTGTTTCTTTCGCAGTTTTTGATAATATTCTCAATTATAAAGTTTCATGATTTTTATATAATTTGTACTTTCTCTATATAACATTTCGTGTATCTCAGGAAGTATTGAGAATATCGAAAAATATTTCTGCTTATTCTTTTTCAAATTATCCCCATGCAGCCGCACGACGGATGCCATAAATTTTAATCCAAAAATTAGGTAACATATAAGTGCCCGCTGAGTGTTGTCGGTGTTGGTCAAATGGCACACAATTAGCGTTTATAAAATTTCAATCGGAAAAGTACAAGTTGATCATGTAACAATCGTTCAAAGTAAACGGATAATTAAAGTAGTCAGTGCAAAAACCACAAATTTCTGAAACTGTTAATATTTATTAAAAGTATGGTTCATTTAATAAAATACGCATCGTGATTAAAATATATACTGTGTCCATTTTGGGATCTGATTTTTATCTTTTGCAGAATAAACACTCATGTTGAATTGAATTATTGCTTTGTGTTTTAATAAATTTGATGCCAAACACTGACTTTTCGTAGCAACTACTGTTTTGACGATTTTATTTTCGTATAATCGTTCACTATTTTCAAGCTATATTTCAAATGAAACTGAGGAGAACTCAAAAATAATACCTCGAAAATACTGCTAGTAGGGAAACAAATGATTTTAATTTTATTTTAATCGTTTTGGTTCAATAAGCGATACAAACTCAAATTCAAATTACATTGGAAATCTTTACTTGAAACATACAATGCGCCTTGAAACGTGACACATAGTATATTTAAAACTATTTTAACCCATTAACGGCCAAGCAATTTTAACTCTAAAAGTTAATTTTAATTAAAATTTTACACTTCTTTTTATGATTTCTATGAATGACTTATTGCATTACATACTGTGAATTTTTTCTTTAAATACACATAATGTATACGTGAATTTAATAAAAAGTTAAAAATCATAAATAGTTTATCATTATTATTATATTAAAGTGATAATGGATTTTCAAAAAATTAGTGCCTCAACAATGTAATGTATACGCTGTCAATGTTCAGGCATTCGTCGATTTTATATAAAAACGTGCAATATGAAGTTAAGAACGAGTGTATCCACTCCCAGACTAAGCATGAAGTAAAATTTCGAGTTTAGAAAAGCCTGAAAATTTGGCTCGGGCGCGTAGCGAAGCGGAGCGACCGAGCCAAATTAGGCTTTTCTAAACTCGAAATTTTACTTCATGCGCCACGCGTATAAAACATTGTAATATTGTGAAGTATTTATAATACACTTTAAATAACAAAATATTTAAATTTTTCTTGGTACATTTTCAATTGAGGTCAAATAATATAATATATCAAATAAACTTATTTAGTAACTTAATTATCAAAAAATAATAATGTTGCGTGTATGCATCAACGGCGCTTAATGGGTTAAAAACTTCAAACGGTAATAATTCAAAAACTAAAAAAAAATGACAACTGCATTTTGCACTGACCCCTTTAATTAAAAAAGAAACCCTTATCGATCAGTAGATTTGATCTGATCAATAGGATTGATCTGATTAGTTAATAAAATGATAAGTTGATGTATTTGTTTTACTTTTTATCAAAAGTTAAATAGGTTTGTATTTTAAGTTTTTTGTACAAAATAAATAATACTTAATGAATTTTACAATGTTCACATATAATTTCATAAAATCTATTCTCTAATAATGCAGAAAATAAAATTGTAGAAGGAAACGCATGAATGAATGTAACACGCATCCTTAGCTCGTTAAATGAAAAAAAAAACGTGTTTTCAAGATTGAAAAATCAACATCTGGAATATGATACGAGAAGCGCGGAATAGAGGGAGAAAGAAATTGTCTCTCTCTCACTCTCTCTCTCTCTCTCTGAGACTTGATTTCGCGACATCTGGAGTAAAATAGTCGTAACCGACCGACCGCAGGAAGCCAGACTGGTGTATATAGGCAGCCATATACACCAATTTGCTCTGCTCCCATTCGCGTGTACCCAAAATTTATATGGGGACTGGCTAACTGGATATATATGAACTGTGCTAATTCCTAGAAATTCATCCCTTGAACACAATCTAGGTAAACGAAGGGTACGTCCCCTCCTTTGCGACAGATTTTGCGTCCCGTGACCATTGCTGGTCAATAACAACACACTCCCACTTAACGTAACATTCAGTTTTGATTTTTGAAATTTAAAAACTAACACTAAAATTCTGTTCTTGAAACGATAATCATCAAAACATTATACTAACGCAAAACAACGAAGTATTTTATTTCAATTTTATTCACCCGCATCGGAAATAGTGGTAATTTAGAATCAGTGAAAATAAAATCACCACAGATATTTACCTCTAAAACAGTTATATTAATGGTAAGTTTTCTTTCTTGTAAAAAAAAACGGCAATTTTAAGTTCACAAATATATTTTTGGGTTAAATAATAAAAATAATCTTAAACTGTCCATAGTCTGTTAAAAATGTCAGGAAAAAAAGGTATATAAAAATATAAAATTTACACACAAAACAAAACAAATTCTTATCTAAAACAAAAATAACCAAAAATATAACAAATTAATTGTTGAGTGAAAAATTCTTCATTCAACAGTTTATATTTTACAAGCATATTTATATCGTATGTTCAATAAAATAAAACCTCTAGAGTGCCATGATTTAATATTTATTTTAATTTAAGTTGGCTACACTTTTCAGGAATTGACATAACCTCAATAGTTTGTTTACGTTAGAATAATAATCTCTAAAACTTGCGGAATGACATTAAGGCAAAAATGCGCTTTTAAATTTTAGAGTTGCTAATCTACAATCTTTTCAATGGCACTCTTGCGGTCTTTTTTATTGAATATACGATAGTAAAAATTGCACAATAATATCATTACTATTTTCAAAATAAACACATTCCTATTTTTTAGTAACTTGTATCGTTAATTGACTTATTTATTTAATAATTTAATCAACATTTGTTTTTTACGAAGACATTGTCAAAAAGTGACGTTTAACCCTAACATTTTAAAGCTGCATACCGGAACATACAGAGAGTTTTATCTAACGCCGAACATACTAAAATGTACTCAATGTTAATTTTCCTATGTTCGATGTGTACTGGGACGCATCAAAGCATTGAGTGCGATGTGATTGGCTACGATTTCTAATTGTAATATAGTCAACCCAATTTACACGCTTCCCTTCAAAAATAAATGAAATCTGTCAGTTATCGCAAGCAAGTGATATTTGCTGTTCTAGCACTTGAAGCAGACATAGACGAAGAACGGAGAGTTAAACATATCAATAATGTATACAAAGGAGGAAAAGATTATTCTGGTAAACTTATACCATGGAAAAAACAGTTCAAGAAATTCTCATGATTTATTTTCTGAAAAAATTTCTGTTCAATCAGACTACCATTTATTTCAACCATTTCGAACCTTCTAGAACAGTTTGTTTGGATAAATTTCACAAGCGAGGAGTTAGAAGTCCGTCGATATTATCGGAAGAGATGAAATTAAACAATTTCTGTGATGTCGAAGAGTGTCTAATACTATCCTTACTATTGCAAAATCATTTAATATTTAAAAATCCTTTGTACGTAGGAGTTTTACAAGAATTTAAGTTTAGATCCTACAAATTCCAACATTACTAGTTGCTGTATAGCAACATTAAGCTATAACATTTTTGTAAAATTGTATTTATTATGTTAAATTAAACAACGAAATGTTGCGAAAAATTGTGTTTACTGATGAAGCGTTTATATCTTCTTACCTTCTTTAACTAGTATTTTACTGATTAAAAATATAACAAAAGTTGATAACTATTCTGTTGTACTAAAATATTCATAATACAACATATTGTGGTTGACATAATAATTGACAAATTTAATTTATTTTTGACGTGAGGAGTGTACATTGGGTTGACTATATTAGCATTAGAAATCCTAGCCAATCACATCGTACTCAATGCTTTGATGCGTCCCAGTACACATCGAACATAGGAAAATTTACATTGAGTACATTTAAGTATGTTCGGTGTTACATAAAACTCTCTGTACGTTTTCACATGTTCCATCTAAAAACCATGTCAGCTATGGTTTTTAGAAGTTTTTTGTCTCTTTTCACACACGTAATCTAAAGACATCAAATTATTTTCGTATTACATGTATTGGTGCAGAAAGCTCTACAAATCAAGGAAACCATGGGACACCTCTCGTAAATCGTACCTTACCTATTTTTTCAAAATATATTATCCCTATCCACTGAACACAGTTAAGTAATGTATCATCAACATTAAAACAACATTTAATGTTGTTACAATGTTGATAAAACGTTATTTGTTTGCTTTTTGCTCAGTGGGTAAATAAGGATGTAATTATAATATGCTAAGTTTTATACGTTTCGACCTCCTCTTAAATTGCAGAATAAGATTTATCATAATTTTTTTAAAAATCAACACACGCTTATAAATATCTTAAAACTACTATCACTAGAATCTTCTTAAATGTTCACAACTCCGTGATAAACTTCTTCAAAGAAATCCTCATTAATTTCAGTTTTAACGCAAACTTTGTTACTTTCCTCATCCTCGGTGTTCATTTTCCTTCTTCTTTGGCCGTAAATATCAATTTTTTTCGTTTTATTTTTGTAAGATTTTTCTATCAAAGGATCGTTAATATTTTCCGCAACGAAACAATTGTCATTTCCACCACTCACGCTCATAAATTCGGAAAAATTATTATAATCACCCGAATTACTATTTTCACCACTTCGCGAGGAATCGTTAAAAACGCCATCATTTTCGCAATTTGTAAATTTCATCGAATTCAAGGATTTATTAGTTTCAATGAGAAACTCTTCGATCTTTGATGATGTAAATATTCCATTGTTATCAACACTGTAATCTTTAATGTTTAACGTTCTTTCTTCTGCAATTTGATCAGCGCTGAAATATTCAAAGTTCAATGCTTTTTCTTCAATTTTATCAACACTTAAATCTTCAATTTTTAATGTTTTTTCTTCTTCAATTTTATCAACACTAAAATTCTCAATTGTCAATGTTTTTTCTTCTTTAATTTTATCAACACTAAAATCCCCAATTTTCAATGTTTTTTCGTCTTTAATTTTATTAACACTAAAATCTTCAATTTTTAATATTTTTTCTTCTTTAATTTTATCAACACTAAAATCCTCAATTTTCAACGTGTTTTCTTCTTTAATTTTATTAACAGTAAAATAATCAATTTTCAATGTTTTTTCTTCTTCAATTTTATCAACACTAAAATCCTCAATTTTCCATGTTTTTTCTTTACCTTTATCAACACTTAAATCTTCAGTTTTTGTAGCTATAAATTGTCCAACTTCATTCAAAATTTCAATATTTAAGATTCTAGTTTCTTCATCCTTATAAACGTCTTCAATTTCATCGACATTTATATAAAATTCGCCAATTTCTAAACTTGATTTGTTTGTATTTATATGAACATCAGAATCTATAATTTCTAATCGTATCTTTTCTTCACTTTCATTAAGATTTACATAATGTTCATTTGCAATAAGAGTTTTTGAAGGTATAAATTGTTTTTTATTCAACATTTTAATATTTAAAATTCTAGTTTCTTCATCATCACAAACTTCGTCAATTACATCGCTATTTATATAAAATTTACCAATTTCTAAACTTGATTTATTTTTATTTTTATGAATATTAGAACCTATCATTTCTAAACGCATGTTATCTTTACTTTCATCAAGGTTCACATAATTTGAATTGCATCCCGTATCTTCACTTTCCGAAACTAACTGATTATTATCATCCAAAACAACAGTTTCAAAACTCTGTTTATCCCTATCTTTAATGTTCACTGATTTAAATCTAGTATCTGTAGCAACAGTTTCAAAACTCTGTTTATCCTTATTTTCATCAACCAGATCTTCAATTTTCACCGATTTAAATCCAGTTTCTGTATCCACGTCAGAATCATCAGAAACATAGATGTAATCTTTTTTTAAATCCTCGTTTTCATCAACCAGATCGTCAATTTTTACCGATTCGCCAATTTCTAAACTTGATTTATTTTTATTTTTATGTACATTAGAACCTATCATTTCTAAACGTATGTTGTCTTCACTTTCATCAAGGTTCATATAATTTGAATTGCATCCCGTATCTTCACTTTCCGAAACTAACTGATTATTATCATTCAAAACAACAGTTTCAAAACTCTGTTTATCCCTATCTTTAATGTTCACTGATTTAAATCCAGTTTCAAAACTATGTTTATCCTCATTTTCATCAACCAGATCTTTAATTTTCACCGATTTAAGCCCAGTTTTTATTTCCACGTCAGAATCATCAGGAACATAGATGTAAACTCTTTTTAAATCCTCATTTTCATCAACCAGATCGTCAATTTTTACCGATTTACCAATTTCTAAACTTGATTTATTTTTATTTTTATAAACATTAGAACCTATCATTTCTAAACGTATGTTGTCTTCACTTTCACCAAGGTTCACATAATTTGAATTGCTTCCCGTACCTTCACTTTCCGAAACTGACTGATGAGTATCATCCAAAACAACAGTTTCAAAACTCTGTTTATCGCTATCTTCATCAACCAGATCTTCAATATTCACTGATTTAAATCCAGTAAATGTAGCAACAGTTTCAACACTCTGTTTATCCTTATTTTCATCAACCAGATCTTCAATTTTCACCGATTTAAATCCAGTTTCTGTTTCCACGTCAGAATCATCAGAAACATAGATGCAAACTCTTTTTAAATCCTCATTTTCATCAACCAGATCGTCAATTTTTACCGATTCGCCAATTTCTAAACTTGATTTATTTTTATTTTTATAAACATTAGAACCTATCATTTCTAAACGTATGTTGTCTTCACTTTCATCAAGGTTCACATAATTTGAATTGCATCCCGTATCTTCACTTTCCGAAACTGACTGTTGAGTATCATCCAAAACAACAGTTTTAAAACTCTGTTTATCCCTATCTTCATCAACCAGATCTTTACTGTTCACCGATGTAAATCCAGTAAATGTGACAACAGTTTCAAAACTCTGTTTATCCCTATCTTTATCAACCAGATCTTTAATGTTCACTGATTTAAATCCAGTAAATGTAGCAACAGTTTCAACACTCTGTTTATCCCTATCTTTATCAACCAGATCTTTAATATTCACTGATTTAAATCCAGTAAATGTAGCAACAGTTTGAAATCTCTGATTATCCTCATTTTCATCAACCAGATCTTCAATTTTCACCGATTTAAATCTAGTTTCTGTTTCCACGTCCGAATCATCAGAAATATAGATGTAAACACTTTTTTCCTTCGATTTCTTCTTAATTTTTATACCAGTATGGGATTTTTCAACAATCTCCCAATTAGATTTTTCCTCTTCAGATTTTCTATTAGACGTCGACGACTTTTTTCGTTTTTTCCTTCCACCTTTTCCTTCACTTATCTCTCTTAATTTCTTTCCCAAACAAAGCCACGGTTTTTCCACATTTTTGTTTTCTTCCAAGTTTGGTGATGCATCCGGGTTATTTTCCTTGTTTTCTTCATTCGAATTTTGATTTAATAATGGGTTATTAACTATCAAATTTGAATTTAATTGTTGGTTATCGACTTGACTCAAACTTGAGACTTCATTCAATAATGGATTATCATCAGCAGTTTTTTGATTTAAATTTGAGAACAATTGTTGATTTGGTAAAGGATTCTTATCAACAGTGAAATTTGAGATTATTTGTTGATTTGGTAAAGAGTTATCAACAGTGAAATTTGAGATTAATTGTTGATTTGGTAAAGAATTCTTATCAACAGTGAAATTTGAGATTAATTGTTGGTTTGGTAAAGAGTTCTTATCAACAGTGAAATTTGAGAGTAATTGTTGATTTCGTAAAGAATTCTTATCAACAGTGAAATTTGAAATTAATTGTTGATTTGGTGAAGAGTTCTTATCAACAGTGAAATTGGAGATTAATTGTTGATTTGGTAAAGAGTTCTTATCAACAGTGAAATTTGACATTAATTGTTGATTTGGTAAAAAGTTCTTATCAACAGTAGAATTTGAGATTAATTGTTGAATTGGTACATAGTTCTTATCAACAGTGAAATTTGAGATTAATTGTTGATTTGGTAAAGAGTTCTTATCAACAGTTATATTTGAGATTAATTGTTGATTTGGTAAAGAGTTCTTATTAACAGTGAAATTTGAGATTAATTGTTGATTTGGTAAAGAGTTCTTATCAACAGTGGCATTTAAGATTAATTGTTGATTTGGTAAAGAATTCTTATCAACAGTAACATTTGAGATTAATTGTTGATTTGGTAAAGAGTTCTTATCAACAGTGAAATTTGAGATTAATTGTTGGTTTGGTAAAAAGTTCTTATCAAAAGTGAAATTTGAGATTAATTGTTGATTTGGTAAAGAGTTTTTATCAACAGTGAAATTTGAAATTAATTGTTGATTTGGTAGAGAGTTGTTATCAACAGTGAAATTAGAGATTAATTGTTGATTTGGTAAAGAATTCTTATCAACAGTAAAATTTGAGATTAATTGTTGATTTGGTAAAGAGTGTTTATCAACAGTGAAATTTGAAATTAATTGCTGATTTGGTAAAGAGTTGTTATCAACAGTGAAATTTGAGATTAATTGTTGATTTGGTAAAGAGTTCTTATTAACAGTGAAATTTGAGATTAATTGTTGATTTGGTAAAGAGTTCTTATCAACAGTGGCATTTAAGATTAATTGTTGATTTGGTAAAGAATTCTTATCAACAGTAAAATTTGAGATTATGGGTTGATTTAATAATGGGTTATCAATCAAATTTGGAATAGATAGTAGATTAAAAAGGGGTTGATACATAAATGGAGGAGGGTGGAAATTTAAGGGATTTGAATTTGAAGGACAGTAATTTTGATTATGAACGAATCTTGAATTGCAATTCGGTTGTTGAAATAACTGCGGGTAACAATTTGTTTGTTGGAGATCATTTTGTTCAATTGATTGTGGGTAGCAATTTAGTTGTTGGACATCTTTTTGTTGAATTGATTGCGAGTTACAATGTTGCTGTGGAAAACTCTGCTTCTCACTTAGTGAAAGGTTGGAACATTCTTGAAACCCCTGTTTTTCACTTGATAATGAATTAGAATATTGTTGATGAAAACTGTGCTGTTGAACTAATTGCGAGTTATCATGTCTTTGCAAGTTGAAATCTTTCTGTTGAAAATGTTCCATGTTATCATTTTGATATTGAAAATTATTTGCGTGAGTTACTGGAAAATTTTGATGGATAAAATTGTTTCGTTGTTGAATATGATTCACAGGATTTTTGGGTAAATATGAAGAATTATTTATAGGATTGAAAATGTACGGATTTTGGGGGATTATAAAATTGTTCTGTTGTTGAATGTGTCGAGTGCTGTGATTTTGTTTTGTGTGACTTTTTGCTTGTTTTGAAGTGTTCTTCTTGGTGTTTGATTTTGGCTTTTTGAGTTGTTTCTGTTTTGAAATGTTTTTAGTTTGTTTGGTTTTTCGCGATTTGGAGTTGGACGTTTGTTTCTCACAAAACATTTGTAATTCAGTTGGTTTTCTTCTTCAAAATGTGTGACTGAAAATGTAAGAACAAAAATGGTCAGATTTCAAGAAATATCTAGATTTAATTAATATCACCCACTGAGCAAAAAACAAACAAATAACGTTAGATCAACATTGTAACAACATTAAACGTTGTATTAATGTTGATGAAACATTACTTCAACGTATTTGCTCAGTGCGTCAATAAGCTCAAAACTTTTTGAGATATGTTCCGTTTCACCAACATCAAATAAATAATAATAATAATAATAATGTTTATTCGTGCTAAGACTGACAGGTTTACACACGTCAGTAAATATATGAGAAGGAATACCTAAACTGGATATACATTGCAGTATTGCAAACTTAAAATCTATTAATGAGTAAGATAAACTAAGTATATATATGGGCCATTAAACAACTATAAGAAAGGTGTGCAAGTAAAATAAAATAAGATCAGTGTATATATAAATAAAATACGGATCACTGTTAAACAGACCGGCAAAACATTTCAAAATTTAGGCGGTCCATCAGACTAGACTAATGGCTTAAATATCTTATTTATAATTAAATACTTTAATTAAAACTAGAAAATAGGTGTACAAGTAAAGTGAAATAAAATCAGTGTATACTAGGTGGCCAGAAAAGGTGTGATAATCTTCAGGTAGCGTGGTTCATTGATTAATTTCAAGCAGAAAATTTAAGTAAAAAAATATTGTATTGTGGCTTATAACTCCTCACGAGCCAATTTAAAGAAATGTAAATTTGGCAACAATGGATCAAACAAGTGTTTAATTCAATAATAATCATAAATTTAACAAATCTACAAAAATTAGTATTTGAAGTATACATCAAAAATGAAAGATTAAAGTAAATGTTCAAATTGATAACCATCCGTTTCTAAGCAGATCTGGAGCCGTCGTGGGATAGAATTAATTACTCGGAGCAACATCTCTTCAGTAATTAATTCCACTGCAACACGAATTCTATTCATGACGTCTACATTGTCCACTGGAGGTGTTGCATACACCTTTTCTTTTAAAAATCCCCAAACGAAAAAATCAAGTGGATTCATATCCGGCGACCTTGCTGGCCATAGTATGGGTCCATTGCGCCCAATCCATCTATTTGGAAAATGTTAGTCCAACCATTCTATTGAAATTCTTGCTGTATGAGGTGGTGCACCATCATGCATGTACAGCATGTTGTTTACTAAATTTAGTGGAGCATTCTCCAAAACTTCTTCTAAAATATTTACATAATTTAAGGCATTTAATCTTTGATGAATAAAAAAAGGCCCAATTACACGTAAATTTAGAATACCAAGCCAGACGCTAACTGAAAATTTCCTTTGATGTCCCATTTCTCTAACCGCCCGAGGATTTTCTTCTGCCCAAAAGTGATAATTATGACAATTAAATACCCCATCTCTAGTGAATGTACATTCATCACTCCAAAGAATTTTAAATAAAAAATTTGGTTCTTCCCGAATTTGATCTAAAATCCTGTCACAAAACATACGTCTACGCTCTTTATCATTTTCATACAGTGGTTGAACTTTTCTTCCATGAAATGGACGCATTCGATTTTCTTTCAATACTGCATGGACTGTTGTTTTACAGGGGACATTTAACTGTTGAGCTATTTGTCTCGTACTAATATTGGGATCTTCTTGAACTGCATTCAATATCTGTTCTTCTAGGTGAACAGTGCGACGTTCCCTAGGTCTCCCTCCATCTATGTTATTATAAACGAACGACCCAAAAGTACGTAGCCTTTGGTCTAATTTTCTAAACGTATTTACGCAGGGCTGTTGGCGATTTGGATATCTTCTTTGGTACTCATCTTTGGCACTAGTTGCATTACCATTGCAGAATCCAAATATCATGTACATATCTGCATACTCGTTGAATGTGTACATTTTCTAACAGTATGATGAACTTATACAAACTTACACAAATAAATTATGACAAGTATATGTCAAAGTCAAGTGAAATTTAATAAGGTTACATATGAAAATACATAGTTGCCAGATCTATTTTTATTAAGAAAATGCTTCTGAAAAAGTTATTAATTTGTTAAAGTTTCCAATTTATTTATCACCTATGTCATTTAAATTTTACAAATGTGTAATTGATTGTAAGTTCTATTGATTTTTTCCAAAATAATAGAAAATAACACTAATTTCCAGAGATACGTTTAATATTTTAACGACCTCGTGAGATGTTACGAGGAAGAATAGAATATTTCTTTATTTAGATTTTTTATCCAAAATTAATCAACGAATCACACTACCTGAAGATTATCACACCTTGTCTGGCCACCTTGTATATAAATAACACAAAATCACAAATCCACCAGACAAGCACAGACATTTTAAAAAAGAGGCGGCCCATCAGACTAGATAATTAATGGCTTAGAATAAAACTTTAAGCATTGTACACATAAAATAGGGTACACGTTACAATCCAAGATCGGAAAAGTTGTTTGAGATACAATCATCAATTGAAAAAAATGCATTATTTGTTAGGTAATTTTTAAGAATATTCTTAAACTTCTTATTGGGGAGAGATTTCACTGTCTGTGGCAGGATGTTAAATAACTTTGGCCCATAAAATCTTGAGCTGTTCTGGCACCTAGATAGTCTTGATTTTAGGGGACAAATTTGATCACGACTTCTGGTATTGTGTCCATGAATTTGGTTATGTGTGACATAATTATCTGCATTTTTATGAACATGCAGTAGACATTCTAAAACGAACAGGCCTGGCAATGTAAGGATTTTCAGGCTTTGAAAGTGGTTCTTGCATTCATCTCTATATCCTATACCCGCTAGGATACGGACTGCTCGACGTTGTAAACTGAACAAACGAGAAGCAATACTCGAGTGTCCCCAGGCCAAGATACAGTACCTGATTTTCGATTGGAAGAGAGCATGATACGCAGCCATAAGTGTTGATAAAGGTACAGACTTACTTAGCATTCTAAGTAAGAAAGTGACGCCATTAAGCTTACTGCTCAGGTCTTTTTCATGCTCTCTCCAACTTAGCTTGGTGTCAAGACATAAACCGGATCTTATTGGATCCAATCTGAGCTAGCATGGGAGTGCATCCAAAACCTGACGAAACTGGCGACGGAAAACACCGTAACACTACGCTGGACGCCGGGACACACAGGGGAGGATGGCAACGAGAAAGCCGATGCCCTGGCAAAGATTGGATCACGCAGACCCTACATTGGACCAGAACCAATGCTACCGATTCCCAAAAAATCAATAAGACCAAGCGCAAAAGAGTGGACCCTAGAAAGACACACCGAGCGCTGGAAAAACCTGACAGGGCATAGACACAGTAAACTACTGATGGAAAAACCCTGCCAAGAACTAGCAACTGAGGCCCTCAGACTCAGTAGAAACAACCTTAGAATAATTGTTTGGTGTTGTAGGCGTTCACTTTGTGGTACATCTTAAATACACTTGTAAATAAAACACTTTTTACTTTAGTTTGAGAATGACTACTAGATAGTCGAAACTAGTCACACAATTAAATGTAAGATCCAGTGGTTAAACAAAGTAAAAAGTGTTTTATTTACAAACCTTAGAATAGTCACAGGACTGATAACTGGACACTGTACCCTAAGGAAGCACCTGCATAACATGAAACTGTTCACAGAAGATCCAATATGCAGACTATGCCTGGAAGAGGATGAAGACGCCTCACATGTACTATTCGAGTGCGAGGCACTTTCCACCTGGAGGGAAACAAACCTTGTCTAAGGGAATCCAAGCCACTTCCCGAAGGGAAAGATGATCGAAAGGCTGCTGGGACTAGCCAAGGAGACAGAGCTTTTTGATTAACTACGGTAACGGAAGATGTACAATAAGCCACACGGCTGCGGTGGCAGAAATAACCCTAACTTCCGTTTCCTGCCCCTAAAAAAAAAAAGACATAAACCGAGGAACTTGCAAGACCCGTGTTCTTCATTGCCAGCATTGAGTGAAAAAGTAAGTTTTTCCGTCTTTGCTGCATTGAGAGAGAGCTTATTGGAGTTGAACCATATTGCGACTGTGTTATTTATATAATCTCTGTGTTGCAGCGCATTTTCATAGTTACTAGATTTGTTTATTGAAGTTGTGTCATCTGCATACATGATTATTGTACCGGTGCTAATATGTGGAGGTAAATCGTTGACATATATTAAAAATAGCAGTGGTGCCAAAATCGACCCTTGGGGTACACCACATGTGATTTCAGCAAGTGCTGATGTGCGGTTTTTAAATGTGACACGCTGTGTCCTATTTTGTAGATATGAGCACACTAACCGACAACATTCTGGACTAAAATTATAAAAGTACAACTTTCGCAGCAAGACGTCATGAAGAACGCAGTCGAAAGCCTTGCCGAGGTCGAAGAATTGGGCCGCTGAATATTGACCAGATTCGAAACCAGTCATGATTTCCTCAACAAAAGCAATAACCGCGCTCCCCGTAGAACGTCCACCGCGAAACCCGTACTGGTTATCCGTTAGTATCTCATTTTCGTCCAAGAAATGTAGAATTTGTTTAAAAAGCAATTTCTCAAATATTTTTGAAATGATGGGCAAAAGAGAAATCGGGCGGTAATTATTGATATCTGCAACGGAGCCCTTTTTATGTACAGGTATGACCGTTGCTATTTTTACGTTGTTGCGAATGCAACCATTTAATAATTTGGTTAGAGGAGTTATAATTACGTCTATCGCATATTTAATTGAGACACATGTCATACCGTACACGTCTCGAGCATTTGAGTTTTTTAAAGACATTAAAGCTTCGCACACGTCAATCTCGCCCACTTCTTCAAATGTGAGGTAGTTTGTGAGGGAAGTATGTTTTAATAAATTCTAGTGGGTCTGTCTGAGATTGCGGTAGGTCGGATTTTATGGATTCCGAAACGGTGGCTAAGAACACGTTAAAATCGTCCGGCTCTATATCACAGTTATTGCTATCACAGTTCGATTTCTTATAATTAATTAAGGACCACATTGCCTTTGGTTTATTTGTGCATGTATCAATATAATTTGCATTAATATTAAAAATATTTATTATTAAATCACAGACAATTATCTGTGGTTTAAATGTTAAGAAATATTTATTATTAGTGTATTATTTTATGTATAAACGTAGGTTTAAACTCCCAGACTAAGCATGAAGTAAAATTTCGAGTTTAGAAAAGCCCCGCGTAGAAAATTTGTCGAGGGTCGCGCAGCGACCCGAGACAAATTTTCACGGGGCTTTTCTAAACTCGAAATTTTACTTCATGCGCCACGCGTATAAAACACTGATTTAATTAGTTTAATTTTGGCATTTTGAAATGTTTTTAGTTTTCTTGGTTTTCTGTGTTATCTCACTAAAGAGATATGGTTTTCTTCATCAAAATGTGTTACTGTAAATATAAGAACAAAAGTGATTAGATTTTAAGAAATATTCAGATTTAATTAATGTCAATAAGCTGAAAACTTTTTGAGGTGTGTTTCGTTTCACCAATATCAAATAAATAAAAATAATATTAAAAGTATTTATTATTAAATCACAGGCAATTATCTGTGGTTTAAATCTTAAGAAATATTTATTATTAGTGTTTTATTTTATGTTTAAGCGTAGGTTTCCACTCCCAGATTAAGCATGAAGTAAAATTTCGAGTTTAGAAAAGCCCCGCGTAGAAAATTTGTCGAGGGTCGCGCAGCGACCCGAGACAAATTTTCACGGGGCTTTTCTAAACTCGAAATTTTACTTCATGCGCCACGCGTATAAAACACTGATTTAATATGTTTGATTTTGGCATTTTAAAATGTTTTTAGTTTGCTTGGTTTTTTGTGATTTGGTGTTGGACGTTTGTTTCTCACTAAACATTAGTGGTTTTCTTTATAAAAATGTGTTACTGAAAATATAAGAACAAAAATGGTTAGCTTTCAAGAACTAACTATTTGCAAGCAATAGATGGCGTTACCTTTCGAATTTTGCTAAATGTTAATAAAACAATAGTTATTAGTTAGTTTGTTAAGAGGAATAGTTTGATACATGCCAAAAAAAAAATAATCATTCACCAGTTTCGACATCATAATAATTATATCTCTATTCAAAAAATAGGCCAATGTTAGTTTAAATCACAAACAATTATCTGTGGTTTAAATCTTGAGAAATGTCAATTATTAGCATTTTATTTTATCTTTAAACATAGTTTAAATTGGACTATAATGAGATGGTCATATTATTTTTTTATTTTTGTGACAATCACGACACACATTTTGACAGTTGTGATATATGTTAGTAGAGGGTTACAGCCGATTCTAGAACCTCCTCCTCATTTGAGAGGAAACTTCCCAAAATGATTAAAAGAGTTAAAACCTCCTGGTAGGGAGGAGGTGTCTTTTTAGAATCTCCAAAGAACCTTCTTTCCTCCTCCTCATAAAATGAAGAGGAAGAGGAAGAGGAGGTTACTTTACGGTTTTATTGATTCTAAAGAGGCAATATACTCTTAATAATTTTAAGATAGTTTTCACCAAATAGAAGAGGTAGGGTTCATAGAATCGGCTAAAAATATCACCCTTGAGTGCTTACAGTCCACGGTCTAACGTATTGTCTAGCAGTCATTAAAGACAAATAATGTGTCTAATTAAAATCCAAAGGGGCCCTTACCCCCTTAAGATTTTCACCCGATACATTACAGCTTTTATGCGCTGTATCGCTATAGGCGGACCATGCACAAGACAAGATGTGTTCATAAAACACATCTTGTCTTGTTAGCAACATCGATGATTGAAGGTATTGAATGCCTTCAATTGGATTCTAATGAGTGGGTAAACGACCTCCTTTAGGCGGGAAAATCATAAAGTAGTTAGTCCTTTTCAGAGGAGAAGTATGTGAGGTCGTTGTGATGTAAAAATATATACAGAACCTCCCCCCAACATAATATTATGGGACTATATAAGATCTGCCGGATGGGTGTAACTTATTACAGTACACGTGTTGTTGTCAAGAATTTCATAATCTTTCAAATTATGACAGTCATATGTTTGTAAAAAATATTGCATTAAACAAGGAAGATGTTGATGTTATTGCACAAAACAAAGAAAAGTATATAACTTTTACAAAAAATGTGCACGTTGGTGAATATATTAATGGTAACGGAAAAAAGAGAAAAGTATTTATAAAACTAAGGTTTGTAGATTCATTTAAATTTTTATCACAATCATTAGAAACATTGGGATCACTTTTGGACAATGATCAGTGTGTTGAAATAAGAAAAAGGTTTCAGGAGGATGAACAATTTAATCTAATACGGCAGAAAGGCGTTTTTCCTTATAGTTTTATGAATTCATTTGAAAAATTAAATTACAATCATTTGCCAAGTGAGGATGAGTTTTATGATCATTTAACGGATGAAAAAATATCCAGAAAAAACTATGAAAGAGCTTGTAAAGTGTGGGATGTATTTAATTGTAATTCATTACGTGATTACGTAAACACGTATTTGACATCTGATGTGTTGTTGCTTGTTGACGTATTTGAAAATTTTCGAAAAATGTCATTAGATTTCTACAAACTCGACCCCGCACACTATTTCACAGCGCCGGGATTTGCTTGGGACGCTTTGTTAAGGATGACAAATGTAAAATTGGAATTATTGACAGACATTGACATGTTACATATTTTTAAAAAGGGTATCAGAGGTGGATTAAGTATGTGCACTCAACGAAAAGCTGAAGCAAATAATAAGTTTTTACCAAATTTTAATGCTTCTGAACCAACTTCATATATTCTTTATTTAGATGCTACAAATTTGTATGGGTATGCTATGAGATGTAAGCTTCCTGTTGGAAAGTTTCGCTGGCTTGATCAAAATGAAATTCTCGAGTTTGATATCGCATCACTGGAAGATGATGGTGAGATGGGTTATGTGTTAGAAGTTGATTTAAAATATCCAATAGCTTTACAGGATTATCATAATGATTTTCCTTTTTGCCCAGAATCGGCAATACCTCCAAATTCAAAATATTCTAAATTAATTCCTACCTTATATGACAAAGAAAAATATATTATTCATTATAAAAATCTAAAACAATGTTTAACACAAGGCTTAAAATTGCGACGGATACATAGAATTTTAGAATTTAAACAAGATAATTGGATGCAAAAATATATTGATTTCACTACTAGTAAGAGAGAACAATCTAAAAATGAATTTGAACGCAATCATTACAAAAGTATGAATAATGTTGTATTTGGAAAAACGATGGAAAATGTTGAAATTCGCGTTGATATTAAATTATGTACGCATTGGGATTCTCATTTCAGGAAACCTGGTGCAGAATTTTATACATCGAAACCAAATTTTAAATCTTCAAAAATATTTTGTAATAATTTAGTCGCTGTGGAAATGGGTGTTCTCAAAATGCAGTACACAAAACCACTGTATGTAGGATTTTCTATTTTAGAATTATCCAAAACTGTAATATATGATTTTTTCTATAGTTACCTTAAGAGAAAGTACGATAACAACGTAACATTATTGTACACAGATACAGATTCGTTAGTTCTTCAAGTTTTTACAGAAAATGTATACGATGATATTAAAATTAATATTGATAAGTTTGATACATCCAACTATCCAGTTGACAATCAGCATTGCATCATTCCAAATAAATCTTACATCGGAAAAATGAAAGACGAATTTAAAGGTCAGATCATTGAATCATTTTATGGAACTGGTGCTAAGGCGTATTGTGTAAATTTACTCAATTCAAGCTCGATTAAAAAAGCTAAAGGCGTTAAAAAATATGTAATAAAAAAACATTTAACGGTAAATGATTACATTACTGTAGTGGAGAATGGGGGTGCAGTTTATAAAAAAATGTACAAATTTAGATCCAGTTATCATAATATGTTTACAGAACTTCAAAACAAAATTGCATTGAATTCAAAAGACGACAAAAGATACATTTTAAATGATAAATATCATACATTAGCATGGGGCCATTTACGTATAGCGGATTTAGAAAACGAAAAGGTGTTGGATAAAATGATTAACGATGCAATTCAAGAGCTTGATTAAACATTCAATTATATTTTTATTTTTTATAAACCTGGGTAAGAAACGCTTACTCTTTCGATACAATTACATTATAAGTATTATAAAGTTATTTGTATCTTTAATAAATGTATGTCTGAACAATTATAATTTAAATATTTCTTTAAATATTACTTTTAAATATATTTTGATTTTTCATAAACGTGAGTAAAAAAACCCTTACTCTTTCGATACAATTAAATTATAATTATTATAAGGTTATTTGTATCTTTAATAAATGTATGTCTGAACAATTATAATTTCAATTCTATGTTTATGTATATTTGTTTTATTTTAAATATATTGCTTCAAATATTACTTTTGTCTACTTTATTATAAAACCACTATCCATTATAAATATTTCCCCAGGTAACTGCTTTTAAATATCTGATTTAATTAATTTAAAATATATTTTTTTTTATTTCATGAAACATTTCTACAATCTTACTTAAGTTGTTCAAAGACACACCCTCATTGTAATTAAAAAAAAAATTAAAAAAAACTAAAAACTAAAATAAATAATAAAAAGAAATAACAAAAAAAATATATAAAAAATGTACTCCCTCTTCTTCCTTGTCAGCCAAAATTCAAAAACCTCCTCCTCATCCTCCCCATCCTCCTCCTCCTCCCACGAGATAGCCGATTCTAGAACCTCCTCCTCCGCGAGGAGGAGGAGGTTCTAGAATCGGCTATCTCTCCCTACTTATGTTAAACTGACGAGTGTCTTCCACTCCCAGGTGAGCATGAAGTAAAATTTCGAGTTTAGAAAAGCCCGCAAAATTTGGTTTTGTCGCGCTTGTCCAATCAGTCTTTAAATAATTAAATGTATATTTTCAAACAAAAATAAATACCTTTCTTATCTAAAAGATTTCGGCATCCAACATTTCTGGTTATTCTCCAAATGTCTTAGTCCTGTTCCATCTTGATTTTCACAGCTTTTGGAAGGTAATTGTTCATTTGAAAGAAAAACAACACACCATGTATCCGCCTCGTCAATTAAATATTTGAAACAGTAATTGTTTGCCTTATTTTAAACAATTCCACCTATGAATGAGAAAAGCGTCATTCAACGATTCCACTTTAATTAAATTCCGTTATTTCAACACCAATATTTATCTTAACCAATTATAATCAATCTCACAGTTTGTTGTTTTTTAACACACTTCACGTTTCTTCAGTTAACTCTTCCACGAGAATTTTGTCTTTATTTTTATTAAACATTAAGTGTGGGTAGTGTGTTCATAATAAACAGATCATGAGAAATCTCCTAATGTTTTCACTTAACTTTTATTTAACAAGCGTTTTCACTATAGATTCCTTGCGGACACATTTTTCCAACTTTTGTTTGTTTATAAAAAAAAAAACACAATTTTTTGCGATTATAACAAACGGCCGTTGAACGATCAATCATTCTTCTTTCAATAGGGAAAATTAATGTCTGTATCTTAGAAACAAAAAATCGATGGCAATTCCTGTTCAAAAACATCACACACTTTAAACACTATTCTCACTTTTACAATCATGCAAAGGCTGTCGCACAGTGCACTTTTTTATTAAGAAATGAATGAAATTGAGTATATATACTGTGGCTCTGGTTCTTCTCTCTTCAAGCTGTCAGACGTAAGTGATAAGTCTGCACGTTTTTCAGGCGGCCCGGGTAAGATTTATTAGGGGTTGCAAATGAAGGGGTTCCATAAAACTGCGGGGTGCTAGAATGCCCAAATCGGAAAAAAGCACGTGTTTTCAAGGTTTTCCTTTTCTTGTTTACTAAAAACAGGCCAGGTTTAAAAATTGCATACATAAATTCTCCACGAAATCAAAAACGTGAATTATTATTAGATTTGAGAGTTAAATTGCATACATAAATTCCGTATAAATTGAATGAAAGGTAGCGATGTGTTTTTGAAAATAAATGTTTACAGCAATAAAAATGTTTTTATTTTTTATTGTTATAAACATTTATTTTCAAAAAAAAAAACGTGAATTAATTTATATTAAGTGTAACAACGTACGAAGGTGTTGTTTGTCGTTACAGTTCTTTTATATAAATTAACTTTACTCGTATACAAACCAATTTTTTAAAAAGGAATTTATTTCTTAACACCCGTGTTCACGGTTTGGTCTCTAATTCATAACTAACGATACAATAATAAAATATAATATAATAAGATAAAATAGCGAAATAAGCATAAGATAACAATTATGCAAAATAAGCAGAATAATATATAAATGAATAAATAGATAATAAGTCGTATTGTTTATGATGAAAGGAGTCTGTTGTGTTGGCGTCAGGTAACTTATATATATATTTTAGATTTCCTGTATTTGTCGTTACTCAACTTGGGTCCAATCACAGAGATTCAAGGTTTATAGTTTTACTCGGTATTTAATTTGATACTTAATAAATGAATTTACAGACTTAGATTTAAGAATTAGAGTTTGAAGATTCAGAGTTTAAGATTTAGTTTATAGATTTAGAATTGACTATCTTGATCAACTGCAGAAGTGGAAGTCTTCTCCTCAACACCGGAACAACTCCAAGTCTTTAGTGATAAGATAAGACACTGTTTATGTGCACGTATAACATGAAATAACAAAACGAGGTTATAATTACTTTGAAAAGATTTTGAATGTGAAAAATATAATTACACTATAATGATAAATATATACAGAGTGATTCATAAACACATTAAATATTATAATGAGTGAAAGGTACATCACATAAGATTTGAGAGTTGAATTGCAAATTAATAAAAGTTATCGATGTGAAATTTTTTTTATTGTTATAAACATTTTTTTACTACAAATTAGTTAATCTTCATATAATGTAATTTGTAATTTTCTTTTTATGTAATTTGTAGAAGAAAATGAGATTGTAAAGTATGAAATAAAGTGGTATAAAAACATAGAAATACTCCCCAGTCATTAATTAATTGTAAACAGTTTCCTTAAAATTAGAACAAGTCACATTTGGCCGATACTTGCATCTTAATACTAAGATGCAAGTATTTTAAGAAACTATTTCCAATTTTGTATCTTACTCAAGGAATTTTTCTTTTAAGTATACATAAGCTGCAAATTTTCTGATTTTCGTTATTTTGTAAAAGAGTTCAATTTGAAGCTTTAAACGAGTGCTGACCACTCCCAGACTAAGCATGAAGTAACATTTCGAGTTTAAAAAAGACTGAACGTTTGGATTTAGACGTAGCGTCCAAATCCAAATTCAGGCTTTTCTAAACTCGAAATTTTACTTTATGCGCCACGCGTACATCACAAAGGTAATAAAACCACCAATTTTGATTGCTTCTTTTAATTACAATTTTTAGGCTTTTAAGACATTGTGTAACTTAAATTAAAGTTTTGATAGATCTTAAATTGTAAAGTTGAATCGATTACTTATTTTAATAAATACTTTACGATAAAGATTTTATAAATTACAGCCAGTGAATATAAAATGGATATAATTAATGTGAATGTGAATGTAAAATAAAATATCTATATTCAATACGAGGGTTGCCTTTTATATTTCGGGATTGGGCAACCCTAGTGTTGCAATCTGGCAACTGAGAGCTCTATCGTAAAGTTTGTCATTTTTGAGGTTATACGTACTCAGAACGTTTTGACATATGAGCGTTATTTGTGTCGTTTACACTAACTTAAAAGATTTATCTCGGCCAAAGAATGAAATTAAATCGTGAACATTTTCGTGCGATTATTTTTTACAACTTTCGACGTGGATTAACTCAACAACAGTGCATGGATGAACTTAATTCAATTTTTGGCGATGAAGCTCCATCAAGGACCAGTGTTTATCGATGGTATGGTGAATTCAACCGAGGTCGTAGTTCACTCCAAGACGAATTTCGTGGAGGTCGTCCAAAATCAGTTGTTGTTCTGGAAACCATTGATGCTGTGCGCAAACAAATATTGCAAGATCGTCATGTGACCTATCGTGAGATTGAGACAACCTTAGGCATTAGTGGGACCAGCATACATTCAATATTGCATGAACATTTGACTGTCAAAAAAATTTGTTCGCGTTGGATCCCACACAATTTGTCAATCACTCGAAAAAAGGCTCGTGTCGATTGGTGCAAAGAAATGCTCAAAAAATACGATTGCGGTGCTTCGAAACACGTCTATGACATCGTGACAGGTGATGAATCATGGATTTACACGTATGAGCCCGAAAGTAAACAGCAGTCGACCGTATGGGTGTTTCAAGATGAGCCAAATCCAACAAAAGTTGTTCGCGCACGAAGCACTTCCAAGCAAATGGTCGCCTGTTTTTTCGGAAAAACTGGACATGTCGCAACCGTACCACTAGAACAACGCAGAACAGTCAATTCTGAGTGGTACACAACCATTTGTTTGCCAGTTGTCATCCAAGAAATCAGGAAAACCAACCGCCGAAAACGGATCACTCTTCACCACGACAATGCGAGCTCTCACACATCGGCTCAAACAACTGCATTTTTGAGCACGCAAAACATCGATTTGATGAGTCATCCGCCATATAGTCCTGACTTGGCACCGAATGACTTCTTTTTATTCCCATCCGTAAAAAATAAAATGAGAGGTCAACGTTTTTCGACACCTGAAGAAGCGGTTGATGCGTTCAGAATGCATGTTTTGGAGATACCTCAATCAGAGTGGCAAAAGTGCTTCGACAATTGGTTCAAACGCATGCAAAAGTGTATAGATCTTAATGGGGAATATTTTGAAAAACAATAAAGCGATTTTCAATGATTAATATTTATTTTTGTTCTCTAATCCCGAAATATAAAAGGCAACCCTCGTATACCAACTTAATATTCATGATCAGCAATCTCAAACTCTCTATGTACAATTTTCACTAATAACGGATCTATTTTTTAACTATAGACCAGATTTTTGAACATTTTGACCAGAATCGGCGATCAAAAGCAGAAAATGTTTTGTTTGTAAACGTATTATTTTTTGTTGTTTATACGACCCCAGTCGCACATGAATTGAACCAGAACAAACTGCCAGAAGAAATTATATTTTTAATCAAATGTATTATTATAAAATAACTTTAAAAACTAAAACTAAATGTATATTATATTACCTATATATGAACAACAAATTGTCTTAATTTATGAACATATACATTTTTAACATTAGGATAATTAAATTAATAAGTAAAAGTAAGTCTGGCGCAGATAAATTGAACCTTTATGTTTTATCACCTTTTTGTTTCAAAACAGCACTAATACGTCGAGTCATAGTGTCTACTAAAGACTTACAGTAACAAGGCTGAAAATTATCCCAGATTTCTAGGATTTTTATTTTTAATTCCGGGATTGTGCGTACAGACGAAGTTTAAAGAAAAAAATAAATTCTCCTTCTGGTGATTGCAGATTCACAATTGAGGGTAATAATTTTTCTTGAAGAATTGTTTTATATTTTGCAGCATTAACCGTTTCGTCAATAAAACAAAGTTGTCCAACTCCTTGTGATGACATGCACCCCCACACTATTACAGAGGACGGAAACTTAACTTTCCTTTTAAGACAATCTCGGTGATATGTTTCCCCTTGCAATCGCAACACTACTCCTTGAATTGCCAACACACTTCAAATTTAGATTCATCGCTCCAAATTATGGAATTCCATTGTTGTTGAGTCCAGTTTTTCATTTCTTTTGCTCTTTTTTGCTTTTGTGTCAATAGGGGTTTTTCTTTTGCCTGCAGTAATAAAAAATTGTAATTTTAAAAAAGTTGTGCGCTCAAACTTACTTTATAAAATCGGTATCCCATTTTTTAAATATTTCTTAGGCACGTATCTTTAGATACCGATCGTCCAATACTGTCTGACCATTTAGTGGTCAATTCCTTCAAAGAAATTCGTCGATCCTCTTTAATTAAGGCTCTAAGAGCACGTTGATTTCTTTCAGTAAGTGTATATTGTCGGCCAGGTCTATTTTTTTTTTCTCAACATTTCCAGTCCTTTTATACTGTAGAATTATATTTCTTACTGTTTCTCGGGAAATACTCAAATTTTTTGCAATTGCATGCCCAGATATATTTTTCTTATAAGCAGAATTTCTAATATCTTCTGACAATGCCTTTCTACGCACCATATCGACAGCTAAATAACAATTAACTTCACTAATGAAGACTTGATAAATTCAGTTTCAACTAAATTATCTCAAATTTATGTTGGTCCAATTTCTCTGCGTCAGATTCACTTTTAGTTATTAATTGAATTATCGTAATGTCAACTGTTTACTTGTTCATAATATAAGTTAATTAGTTGTTCACATATAGCCAACTAAGAATATATTTAGTTTCAGTTTTAAAAGTTATTTTATAATAATTTAATTTAATTGGGAAAGTAACTTCTTCTCATAGTTTGCTTTGGTCCAATTCATGTGATAGCAAAAAATTAAATAAATATTTTGTAATAAATATTGTGACGAGTATTTAGTCAGTGTTAAAATGCATTTTTACTAAGGTTGTACCGGGCTTTCATTAATTCCCGAACCCCACGTGATCAAAAATAATAGGCAACCAAATGTACAAGGTGATATGGCTCACACAAAAATTCCCTAGATTTAAAAATATTTATTCGCCGGCGTATTTTTATGACGACTGAAAATATTATATTTAAAATGATTAAAAAATAGGCTCATCTTCAAAAATGTAACTAATTTTTATTAATTTTCGCAGTATTTGCTTATCCTAGCAAATTGACTCTGCAAAATAAATAGAAATAAAACTCAATGTTTCAGAATAATTAAACAATTTTTGCTTACCTGAAAATTCCGGGCGAATCTTGTAAGATCTCAAAGGTTGGTTTAACGATGCACCGCGCATAAACGTTTATGTCAAATTTGACTTTAGTAACGTTTGGTTACTTTTTTCAAAGCCTCCAACGTACAAATACAATAATTTACGCGGCAATTTTAAATTTAGTCACGTGGGGTTCGGGAATTAATGAAAGCCCGGTATAACTGTATAATACAAAGAAACATGCAATTATTAGGATGAAAAAAAGTAATGTGTGTAATAAATGATCATCTATAATAATTGAGTAATTATATATTTTAATACAACATTGTGCGTGTATATTTTTTGGTTTGTTAAAATTGCACATCCTGAATTATCATCATTCTATTAATTAAAACCCCGCAATTAACTGTATTTCCTATAAACGTACACTTATTATTATTATCCTGCATTTGTTGTTCGTGTCGTGATCACTTGAAAACGCGCGTATATTTATTTTTACACGGAAAAAGCATTAAAATCCGTATTTGCATAACCAGTTTCACTTTGTAATAGATCTCCTTGGGCTTTGGGAAAATATTTATTTCTAACCGGCCATTAATAACTGCCATAATTGTCACGCCAAATATTTAACAATCGATTATATATTTGTTGTTAAAGAATATGTCATATGTATGCGCTTAAGTTATAATTCACATTTTTGCATTGTATTGTATGTAATTCATAAGAATGGAATTCAAAATGATTGGAAATAAAAAGTGTTGAATTTATAATGTACACCTTTATACAGCGTATTTTTTTAAAGTATAAATATCCCGATGTATACGCTATACATTTGTATGCATTCTTTGTTTTTAAAAACTGGAAGAGAAACATAAGTTTCTGGATCGCCACTAAAAACCAATTTATTATAAAATTCTACTGTGCAATTTCTATATTTTTATTTATTTTTATAACCAACGTTATTGGTGTATATTAAATAATTACACATAAAAAGACTGTTATTCCTAACTTCAATTTTTACTATTCTACTTTTTACTATTCCTTACTTCACTAAAAAAGTGAAGTAAGGAATATCAGTCTTGTATGTATACTAATCACTTCACGTAAACTCAAAAACAACAGTTATAAATAATTATAATTAAAAAGTAGGCATTCTTTTTATTATTAAAGTTGCAACCAATTAAAATCTTACGTATAAAATTCCTTTAAAACATCCATCACACTTCCCTTCACACCAGTGGCGTAGTAAAGGGGGGATTTAGGGGACCAATCCCCCCCTCTCCATGAATCTTAAAAATTAGGAGAATGAACTAAAGGGCAATTTTTCTGTTAGCAATTTATTTTGTTATAATTTTACTTCATGCGTAACGTGTATAAGACAATAATTTCAAGTGAAGTTCACTTGTTAACAATATTTTAGTGTTTTCAGTGATTAATACGCGTGGCGCATGAAGTAAAATTTCGAGTTTAGAAAAGCCTGAAAATTTGGCTTGGGCGCGTAGCGAAGCGAAGCGACCGAGCCAAATTAGGCTTTTCTAAACTCGAAATTTTACTTCATGCGCCACGCGTACAAAATGCTGATTTAATGTGAAATGGTCTTTAACCAATTAACAAGTGAAATACTTTTAGTATGTTACTCAACAATTGTTTAAATGAGAAAGTGCTACGATGGGCACATCATCATTTATTGTACTTGTTTATGCATAACTTTAAAAAAATAAATTTAAGAAACAAAATACTAACTCCCACCCCATCACAAGAAGCTATCTACGCCACTGCTGCACACATCGATTTACTCGATTCTTGAATAAATTACTGTAAATCTAATAAATTTTTTCGCGTGCATAATCCTGAATAAATCAACTTACATAACTTGGGCGATTTGCAAGTGCGAAAAATCTCGCATATATATATGCATATTTACATCTTTCTCCCAGTCTTTTTTTCCTTCTCTCTTTCGCTAATTAAACCGGATAGCTTTCGCAGAATGCGAAGCATTTAAATTGGATAACGCTCTGGAGGAATTTTTGTGATGTTATCACTCAAATGTACGATTTCTCTAGTTATTAGCGATAGAAAAATTGTTAATTAGGTGTTCTGTCGTAATAAAATTTGTGAATGTGGAATGTTTTTGGTTGTGATTGCGTTATTTTGAAATAATTTGAATAAATATTACTAATGCATCGAAATATAATAATTATAATTAATGTAGTACTTACGAGTAAAACTAGTTATAAAATAGGTGAGCCGCTTGTCTCTCAGAAAAAGGTTTTTAATAGTTATTCTTATTACATTTATTGCATGTACAACAAATTATTTGAAATTTATTCCCCCTTCGCCGAAATAAATGTATCTTTATTTATAGTAATTATGTACGGTAAGTGATGTTAGATAGGTAATTTAATACTGGTAACAATGTTAATTTCAAGGTAGACATATAACTAAATCCCAGAGCTGGGATGAATCCTCAAAAACATGATTCGAATCACGAATCCGAATCACCTAATATGATTCGAATCACGAATACTCGAATAAAGGATTCGTAAGTAAAAATATGATTCGAATCCTCATTTTTGAGTCACGGATACAAATCCTTTGAAAATAAATTTGAATCTATTATTTGCAACCAGTAATATTTTATTCCATCAGTTTCTATTAACAAACATGTTCATTTACCGACTAAATATCTGATTATATAATGATTTTAATTAATGATGATATATATGTTATTGAACTTCATTTTGAATCTGTGTTTTATACGCCTGGCGCATGAAGTAAAATTTCGAGTTTAGAAAAGCCCCGTGAAAATTTGTCTCGGGTCGCTGCGCGACCCTCGCCAAATTTTCTACGCGGGGCTTTTCTAAACTCGAAATTTTACTTCATGCTTAGTCTGGGAGTGGACCGTCAAGATTTTCTACATGTCGAGATTTTTGATATTTCTAGATTTATGTCGATTTATTCACAGTTTGTTATTGTATTAAATGCAACTTTAATATTAAATAAAAACGTTTTTTTTTAGGAATAGAATATTCACCCATTAAGAGCCGAACAAATTATAAAGTTAACTCTAAAAGTTAATTTTAGGTAAAATTTTGCATCTTTTTCTATGATTTCAATGAATGATTTATTATATTACATACGTCGATTTTTTAAAAGAGTTAAATTGAAAACTCAAACGAGTGTCGTTTACTCCCAGACTAAGCATGAAGTAAAATTTCGAGTTTAGAAAAGCCCCGCGTAGAAAATTTGTCGAGGGTCGCGCAGCGACCTGAGACACATTTTCGCGGGGCTTTTCTAAACCTGAAATTTTACTTCATGCGCCACGCGTATAAAACACTGATTTAAAGTGAAGTTAAAAATGCACTGAAAATCAACCCAACTTCGATATTTTTTCAAAATTACATGTTTTCTCTCCTATCCATGCTGTAAACCTTCAGATATTCGTTGTTTTCTTGTAAAAAAACTTCGATTCCCTGTAGTCCTTCGTTCTGCGAAGACCATGGTTGGTCATTTGAGCTGTAGCCTTTGTAAAACGGTAATAAACTTAGTAATTTAGAGTAATCCTTCAATTTGAAACTTCTAAGAACGAGTGTTGTCCACTCCCAGACTAAGCATGAAGTAAAATTTCGAGTTTAGAAAAGCCCCGCGTAGAAAATTTGTCGAGGGTCGCGCAGCGACCCGAGACAAATTTTCACGGGGCTTTTCTAAACTCGAAATTTTACTTCATGCGCCACGCGTATAAAACACTGATTTCAAATGAAGCTAAAAATATATATATTAACGTTGGATATTTTTCATGGTTAAGTAACCAAATATGCATTCACAAATATTTGAATTATTCGAAAATTTTAATATTTATATTCAAATATGAATAATTTAGTGATTTAAATATTCATATTAGAATATTTAACTATTTGAATAAATCGAATTCGAATCCCAGCCTTAATAGCGATTATTCGAATTATTTAGGAGGATTTGAATCCATGTATCAGGATTCGAATTTTATAAGGATTCGATTCCTTTTATAAGGATTCGAATCCTTTTATAAGAATTCGAATCCTTTTATAAGGATTCGAATCCATTTATAAGAATTCGAATTCTTTTATAAGGATTCGAATTATCTACGTTTGGATTCGAATACGAATCCTTTTAAAAAAATGTAACGAATCCGGATCACGAATCCGTTTTCACTAAAGTATTCGAATACCTCTTTTGAATCCTTTAAAAGGATTCGAATCCGGGAATCGAATCCTGAATGATTCGAATCCTGCCCAGCTCTGCTAAATCCACAGCAAAAACATCATGAAACTGAAAAAATTGTGGAGTAAAATTTATCGTAATTTTGTTCTTTTTTTCTAAAATTTTATATAAATGTAAAATTTATAAAATCTTTGTGGTTTTTTGGCAATTCATAAAATATTCCTTTTGCATTTTCGATGGAATGTTTTTATAATTTTTTTAATCTTAAAAGCAACACAGATATTCCCTTTGATGTTACTGTTTCATTCCTGCAGAACAAAATATTTCACAAAACTTACACATATTCAAGACAGCTAAAAAACTCTTAGACGAACGCGTTTTCCACCAAATCACTTTTTTATACGCCTGGCGCAAGTAAATATTTCGAGTTTAAAGAAGCCTGAAATATTTACTTCGTGCCTAAACAGGAAGTGAAAAACACTCGTTATAAAATTAAAATTAAACCATATTAAAACCAAGACTTTTTATTCATAATTTACCACATTAATAAAAATGTAAAATTTGACAGTTTCAACAGAAATATCGAGAAAACAAAAAGATAAATAATATATAATTTAATTAATTAAACGATATTAAAATCAAGACTTTATATCTATAATTTACCACAATAACGAAAATATAAAAATTCACTGTTTTAACAGAAATATTTCAAAAAAAAGGCGGAAAAACCAATGGTCGATAGCCAATTGGCAGAAGAATTTATTTGTTATTTTAGCCATCAGAATTATTTTTATGTTAATTATTTATTGTACAATCTGCCAATAAAGATTTATATATATATATATATATATATATATATATATATTAGGGTGGGTCGAAAATTTTAGATTTGAGACGGGTAGTGAAAAAATGATAGTTGTTATGATTCTATGTAAGGGAGCGACCGTGGTTTCGATCATGGGTTTACCCCCAGCTTGCACAAATGCCTCAAAAATGGCCATTTTCGTAGTTTTTTCATATTTCACCCAATAGATCATACTGTACATGTTATAAGTGCGACTTTTTGGTCACAAATTACTCATGGGTCTTCAACCTTTAGATAAAGTCCATTGGGACCATATTTTGATGGTAAACCGGTGGAGTTATTGCCCTCTGAAAATATCGATTTTTTTAGACTCAAAGCCTTGGACATAATTTTTGAATGTCGTGAATCAGCTGGAAACGGTGTCCGTGATTTTAAAATCCCAACATTCAATTTTAAAGCTGCAGATTACACGGAATTGATAGATTGGTCAAATGTAACTGAACCTCCCCTATTAAAAAGAATTCCCAGCGAAATATTGCGGGAACTTGTGATAGAAGATCAGACAGAATTGATAGACATGTTAAAATTTCCTTGCCATACACAGGCCGTTGAAAGGCATATCAAACTCGTCACTCGCGCTTCGCATCTCGTGTGCGGGCAAAATGCTCGAGAGTCAAATATTAGAAACACTTTAGATGCTCAGAAGAAAATGCCAACGTTCGAGACAAAACGAGATTATAGACTGTAATATTATAAATAAAAATAAATGAAAAAATAATAATGCATCATACTTTTCATTACACTTCTTTCAGTTACATAGTTGTGTGCCTCTGCAAATGTATCATTTTCCTTAATTCCATATCCTATGAATCTGATATCAAGTTATTGTGCTCAATGAGTGTAGAGAATCAGTTTAGTACACTATATTCAACATTTTGTTAACCACACCTGACATAGGCACAACAGAAAATAAAAAGTCAAAAATAGGCTTAAACAAAAGTTTTCTTCGATCGGAATTCAGTGTAATGAGCTAACGGTGAAGTTAAGATGTTAAATTAGGACAGAGAGTGGTTTTTAAATCCACATTTAGACAATTTATCACAGCAATAATCATCTTGACATTTTCGACGATTTAAGCTAAAAAGTCGAAAGTAAACGGCAAAACAAAGTTTTCCTTTGGTCGAAAGTGAACTACATAAGCTTGCGGTGCAGTTTAGATTCTAAATTTAAACAATAGGTGGATTAGAAGCTAATCATCACCTATTAATCACTTTAAAAAGAGTCTCGTGTTTTTTCGCCAATTTGAGGTAAAAAATCGAAAATGAATGTCAAAACAAAGTTTTTCTTCGGTCGTAAACCAACTTCACGCGCTTGCGGTGCAGTTTAGAGTCTAAATTAGTAAATGAGGTGGTTTAAAAGCTAATTGTTACCTATTTATCATTGTAACAAGCATCTCGCAGTTTTACCCCCAAAAATCAATATTTTCAGAGGGCAATAACTCCACCGGTTTACCATCAAAATATGGTCCCAATGGACTTTATCTAAAGGTTGAAGACCCATGAGTAATTTGTGACCAAAAAGTCGCACATATAACATGTACAGTATGATCTATTGGGTGAAATATGAAAAAACTACGAAAATGGCCATTTTTGAGGCATTTGTGCGAGCTGGGGGTAAACCCATGATCGAAACCACGGTCGCTCCCTTACATAGAATCATAAAAACCATCATTTTTTCACTACCCGTCTCAAATCTAAAATTTTTGACCCACCCTAATATATATATATATATATATATATATATATATATATATATATATATATATATATATTTCAAAAGAAGAAAGATAAAATGACCCAACTTAATGAATTTTATGCCGATGGCTTATTTTTACGATCTTTAATAAACCTCTTAAAGAATACACAATTCGTAAAAATTAACAAGATCATCTAAAATTAAAACTGATAACGTCAAATATACCCACACAACAGGGTTTCGAAATATCATGATATTTATACAAATATCAATATTTATCCGATATATAACAACTTCTTGATAAGGATTCTC
Organism: Philonthus cognatus; assembly: GCA_932526585.2. Taxonomy (NCBI): domain Eukaryota; kingdom Metazoa; phylum Arthropoda; class Insecta; order Coleoptera; family Staphylinidae; genus Philonthus; species Philonthus cognatus. The sequence goes on along the minus strand of OW052244.1, from coordinate 83,533,286 downwards.
GTTTATAAATATTTATAACTAAATTGCCATAGAAGGCGTGAATATTCTTTACTGGTAATTTCTTACTTTCTTTTCTCTTGGTTTTCCCATTTTGTCAATTGTATTTCATTATTTCTTAAAAGAATTTCCTTTCTCTATTAAACAGAGTGCTGTGTTTGTCAAAGAATACTTATGAGAAATAGTTAAATTCAATTGACAAAAGAGAAAAACCAAAAGAAAGGACTGTATTTAATTATTTAAGAAATATTAACATTCGTATTTTATTTAAAATTTCGCTCCAATTTTGTTAGCTTCGTTTGAGTGGTTTCTATAATGAAACATACAAAAAAATATATTTTGAAACTTAAATAATTAAAACTATTAATGATTTCGATAGCTAACGCCATCTAATGCTTCATAGTGGCATCGTCAGAAATGTTCAGTATTCCTCAGCACTGGGTCGGGACCACACTGAAGAGGACCTTGAAGTCCGAAACGCGTCTGTGGGTACCTGGTGCCGGAATACTGAACACAAATTCAATTTTGATATTTGTGTTCTGGTTTCAAAAACAGAGTTCTGCTCGCTCGTGGACGAAACAGTGACCTGTATATGCACTTTGTGCATTCGTGTCACTGACGATGCCACTATGAAGCATTAGATGGCGTTAGCTATCGAATTCATTAATAGTTTTCACATATTGGCTTGATATAGTCAGAAACTGGGTCGGGACCACACTGAAGAGGACCTTGAAGTCCGAAACGCGTCTGTGGGTACCTGGTGCCTGAACACAAATTCAATTTTAAATAATTAAAGTAATATATCACAACAACAATTTATTTTTTTATCATTTTGTTTGTTGCAAATTGAATACAGCTTTTTAATAAAAAAAAAACCTTTATAATGTATAGTCATTCACAATCCTCCACTTCCCAATAACATTTAGAGAGCCAGTCCGCCCCTGATCTAGATGTCTTTTTTTAATTACATTTTTTCTAAATCTTGACATTTTTAGTACAATCATCATAAGAAAAATATTCGTGTGTTTATAAAACGCGTTTGTTGGCGAATCAAATTTGTATGTGAGAAGAAAAACCCAACATCATCATGATAATTATTTCGTAATTGTTGCTGGTGCTTAATAGCCCTCGTTATTGCAGTGTCATCTTCCTACAATGAAAGAAACAAATAGATAGCTTAAGGGGAATATAACAGTGGTCTGAAATTTAATGTTAGGTTTATTTAAAAACTAAAGGTCCTAGAAAGTTGAAATTTTGAGAGCGTATATTAAGCCCAATTATCTAGTAAAATATCGAAGTACTTTTTTTTAACAATTTGCTTTCAGAGGTATGAAAAAAATAATGTTCTATTTTTCAAAATTAAAAAAAATATTCCCATATCTTACTAGTTTATACTATAAGGAATATAATGTGAACATTTCATAAGGATTATCGCATCCTCATGCCCGAGTCAGGTTAAAATAAAAATCTTGAAAAATAAGACCGTAAAATACCGCCGCCTTGCGGATCTTCTCTTAGTTGAACGCGTTGTACACTCATCTGCACAATTATTGAAGGGGCGAGCAGCATGCGGCCAGCGTTTAGCCCCGCCGCATATTGAGCGCAGCGCAGGGGCAGCAGAGACGTAGCGCAGGCACAGGGAAATCTGTAAACCACACGTTCTTATGCAGCGCCGCAAATTAAACACAGCATAGGCGCAGCCGAGACAGAGGCTCTGTCTTCCCTCCGCGCGTTTGTGTTTGCAACACAGTTTCCTGCGTCCTCTGTACATAGCACGTGTGTATTTCACAGATCACGGAGTGGCGCCAGAGCAGCGCACTAAAAAAAAAATAGTATGGAGAATTTAATTGTATTAGTGGAATCTCATCCGGTGTTGTACGATACGTGCCACCGGATTATATGAGGACGAAATTAAAAGATGTTCTTTGGGCAGAAATTGCAAAAGAACTTAATATGGAAAATGGTAAGGACTTTATTGTTTCTAGAAGTACAGAATTGGCTTTTAATTCTTTATACCCACGTAACTAAATTTAATTTTGCTAGGTGAAATATATAACATTAGTGCACAGGCACCATTAATTATATCTTTTTAAAGAATATAAAAAATCTGAGGTGTATAAATTAACATGTCCCGAATGTAATAAAATATATATAGGACAAACAATTAGAAGTGTGGAGAAATGTTTTGAAGAACATTTTCGGGAATTCAGATTAAAACAAAATTCTAGTTCGTTTTCTAATCATTCACTAGAATCTAATCATAAATTTCCCGAGATGAAAGATATTAAATTACTACATAACTGTTCAAACAGTAAAAAATTACATTTATTAGAAGCGGCCGAAATTTACATAGTAATAATCCAAAATTTAAAGTACGAAATGAACAAACAGATGTCAACTTTTCTCCACTCTTCCAACAGCTTAAATATACTTTGAAACTTTTTATTTTTATTTTATTTAATGTATACGTTTTATGTAAAATTTAGTAACCTAATGTTTTGTTTATAAAAAATTTGTTAGATTTGAAAATGACAAGAAATTTGTAGAAACTCGAGTCATTCTCTAAAATAAAGTGGTAAAACAGCAAATAAAAAATCATTTATTAAATAAACAAAAAGAAAATAGTTATAAATAAACAACATTTTCTGTAAACGTGCCCCAGAAAGCAATACAAAGCGTTATTTTTTTCTTTTAATTTTCAAAAGTATTTTATTTGATTTATTTCAAAATAAGTTTTTAAACGATATTGCATTTGGATTTTTTACATACATGTATTTTTGAGGGTGGTTTCGGGGTGATTTTATACATTTTGAAAAAATCGGCGAGGTGATTGGGGCATTTTTGTGGGTTTGGTGGGGTTTTAATTTTGGCTTTTTCAAAAAATCGTCTGTCCAAGTTATATTTGCCATGCTGTAGTTAATGTATCCTAATAATTATTAAATTAGTATAAGATGTTTTATAAGCAAAAATATTTTATTTTTTCGTAATAAAAAAATAATTAAAATTGAAATAAATAACTACTTAATTTTCATTATACAGAATCACCCATTTTCTATGGTTTTAAGGTTCTAAGTTAGTATTAGAAATAAAAGGATGCGTTTTTCGCATTACTGTACTACTTTGAATAGATCGTCGGGAATCTCACTTAAAGTATTAAATTCGCCATGCGTCTCCCGTTTTCTTAAAAACGCGTTTGTTTTTCCTCTCTCCCGTTTTTTAAGAAATAGTGAAGATATATATTGTAAGTTTTCTTCATCTGATTCGGACTCGAAGTCTAACAAAAGTTGCATAGCGTTCATGTCCATTGCAACGAAACCGAACTCTGCGAGACTGCGCCGGAGATACTGTGCTCAATATGCGCTAATGCCTCGGAGGCGCAGCACAGCCCGCTCAGCAGTACGGGTTTTCCTACGTCTCTGCTGCCCCTGCGCTGCGGTCAATATGCGGCGGACCTTATCCCTGGGCCGGTGAACGCTGCGCAGCTTCGCGTTTGTTTTTATTTTCTTTTCTCAATCATAGTTAACAAAAACGGCTCGCGTCGCTAGCATTTATTCTCGTAAAATTAATATTTCGCAATTATAATCGATATTTTATTGTACTAGTGTTTTATTTTTATGCTTTCTGACTACTAATGGAATACGTATTTTTTTATACTGCATGTTCACTAATATAGAAAACACGAAATGTTTTACTAATTTAAATAAAGATGTGTAATATATCTTTAATATTGGCTTCCCTAATTATTTGACAAGGTCGGTATTATTAAATTATTTTTAAAGTTTTTTAAGCTGATTAATAAGCCAGAAGCAATCGAATAACAATCAGTCTTGTTCAAATCATTATTGGGCTTAAATCTTTCGTTGTTAAAGCAGTTGTTAAATGCCATTAAACTTCTCGCAATAAACCTATAAAAGTAAATGGTAAAGTTTCTAGCAATCGGACCTATTTGAAACAACTGCGACTTCATCAACGAATCAATGATATCAAAACTATAAGAATAGTAAGAATAACGTCACCAATATGACGTTGTCGTAGATTAATGTCACAAATCAACTATTTTTTACTGAGCACAGGTAATATATGTTTGACAAATGTTTAAAAAAATGTAGAGTTTAACTGCGTGCATATTCATTGTTGATTATTTTAGAAAAAATAGAACTACAATAATAATAAGGTAGTTATTATAATGCATTTCAAATAAAAAGCTTCTTGCTCAACATTGCACCGAGCCCAATATATTTTTTAAGGCCCGGCTTGGCCCGACCCGGTCATAAAATAAGAGAGATTGAGTTTTGCCTAACCCGGCCCGGTCAACATTTCAGGTCTAAATAAATAAAAAATATACTTATCCGATTATAGGCGTAGTTTTTAGAAAAAGTAAAAAAAATATATAAAATTAAGATAATTTAAATATTGAATATGATACGGAAAAATCGCCTAAGAAAAATTCAGGCCAGTGCAGTACTCCAATTGACATATCTTCCCTAAATATTTTAGATGACAAATTTCAAATATATTTTTTATTGAGTATAAAATGTCTGCCTGAAGTCATTTTATTATTTATTTGTTGCATTCATAAAAACTAGAATATTTGATAAAATCAAAATTGAAATTCTTCCCAAAACCCAATTTGGCAGAGGCCAAATTAATACACATTATTTTCATGGCCATAGCAGTTAGGAAAGATAATATTCCTATATAAAAAATATCATTGAAAAACCTATGTTCCGTTTTTTTTTCATATACAGAGAGTTTTATGTAACACCGAACATTTTCATAATGAAAATTTTTCGTTTAAGAATACGTTGTATATTTGCCGACGCTTGGTTTATTAAATGAATGTAATTTGAAGCTTTAAACGAGTGTTTTCCACTCCCAGGCTAAGCATGAAGTAAAATTTCGAGTTTAGAAAAGCCTGAAAATTTGGTTTGGTCGCGTAGCGCGAAGCGCGGAGCGGCCAAACCAAATTTTCAGGCTTTTCTAAACTCGAAATTTTACTTCATGCGCCACCGGTACAAAACACTGATGCAATCTAAAGTTTCGCGGTGCGTTTTAAACTTCGGAATGTCAGTGTTTAGTACCGGTGGCGCATGAAGTAAAATTTCGAGCTTAGAAAAGCCTGAAAAGAGAGTTTTATGTAACACCGAACATTTTCATAATGAGAATTTTTCGTTTAATACGTTGTATATTTGCCGACGCTCGGTTTATTAATTGAATGTAATTTGAAGCTTTAAACGAGTGTTTTACACTCCCAGGCTAAGCATGAAGTAAAATTTCGAGTTTAGAAAAGCCTGAAAATTTGGTTTGGTCGCGTAGCGCGAAGCGCGGAGCGGCCAAACCAAATTTTCAGGCTTTTCTAAACTCGAAATTTTACTTCATGCGCCACCGGTACAAAACACTGATGCAATGTAAAATTTTGCGGTGCGTTTTAAACTTCGTAATGTCAGTGTTTTGTGCCGGTGGCGCATGAAGTAAAATTTCGAGTTTAGAAAAGCCTGAAAATTTGGTTTGGCCGCACCGCGCTTCGCGCTACGCGACCAAACCAAATTTTCAGGCTTTTCTAAACTCGAAATTTTACTTCATGCTTAGTCTGGGAGTGGAGAACACTCGTTCTTAGGAGTTTCAAATCGAAGGATCCCTCTAGATTACTAAGTTTTACAAAGGCTACAGCTCGAAGGACTAATCATGGTCTTCGGAGACCGAAAGACTACAGGGAATCGAAGTTTTTTTTTACAAGAAAACAACGAATATCTAAAGGTTTACAGCATGGATAGGAAAGAAAACATCCAACTTTGAAAAAAATATTGAAGTCGGGTTGGTTTTCAGTGCATTTTTAATTTCACTTTAAATCGTTTTTTTTAAAATAGTTCAATTTTAAACTTAAAATTAGTGTGTTCCACTCCCAGACTAAGCATGAAGTAAAATTTCGAGTTTAGAAAAGCCCCGTGAAAATTTGTCTCGGGTCGCTGCGCGACCCTCGACAAATTTTCTACGCGGGCTTTTCTAAACTCGAAATTTTACTTCATGCTTAGTCTGGGAGTGGAACACACTAATTTTAAGTTTAAAATTGAACTATTTTAAAAAAAACGAGTATCTAAAGATTTACGGCATATACGCTGTAATTAGGACATGTATACTTGAAAGAAAAACTTCCTGTATGTACAAGTTAGGGCATTAATTGCGATTGATTGGCTAAAATTTGTAATGGTCACCCAATTTACACATTATTTTAAAATTAAAGATGTCAAATTGTATTGGATGAAAATGTTCGGTGTTACATGAAACTCTCTGTATATCCGGCATATAAATATGTATTCACAAGGAGCTTATGAACATGAATTATTTTATTATTATATTTTTAAGAAATAATCTCTAATTTAATAAAATGTAACACATAGTTTGTTCGGCTGTCGAAACTGGAGTCTTAAAAGAAAAAATAATGTGTTATAATGACAAAAATAAGAATCATCGGTTTTGTAAATACCGAAAAATAACACAGGATACGATAACGCTTTCTAACGAATTGAAAACAATACATAGCTTGTATGTATTATCAGCGTGTTTAAATAATACGAATCGACACTTTCCTTCGATCCGTCTTTTTTATACGCTTTTTTTTTCGTCTATTCCACGCGACGCGAGACCCCATCCGTTCATGCCAAGGAGCAATGCACAAATGCACAGCGAACTGCCGCACAGTGGTCGATTTTCAAATTTAGCCGAACATTTCGCGAAAAATAAAGTATTTAGAAAAACGAATATTTGTATAAATATCATTAGTATAATGACCCATTGGTGCGCAGGTAAAAGCATAATTCCCTCAACCCTCTTTCCTGGTAATTATCGGTACCCAAAGTACACCCTATTGAGTTTTAAATATTTAGTTTTCAGTTGTGTGAAGTGAAATTTTTAAAACAACCATGGATATACATTCTACTGGTATGTATTTATCATTTGTGTTTATTTGTTTTTTTTATATTTTTATGCAACAATAATAAATAATGACATAAATTACTCATACAATTTTTCATTGTAAATTAAAATTTCTTAAGTATGATAGAGAAAAAGTATATTCCGTACGCAGCGGTACGCATTGGGATTTTTTTCAGTTATAGAGCAACTATTTGACTTATCATATAAACAAAAATTATATGCAGCCACGTGCAACCATTCAAGTAATAATTTTTTTTCAGGCCGCGTAACCGTTCGCCGAAGCGCTCTCTTCAATGTTTGGCGTATGGAGCGCACGGTGGAAGAGAAAAACAGCGCCGTTCAAAAATATATTTTTGATTTAATGAACTTTAATGTTCAAGACCAAAATGAAAATATAAATATATTAAAAGATCAAATACGTTCTTTTACGTCATCTTTAAATTCTAAGTGGCAAAAAGTATTTAGAGTATGTTCTCGATTTGAAAATAATTATGCAGAGTGGCTAAACGAAACACAGACATTTTCTTTGACTGATACAATCGATGAACCTGTACCTGGACCATCTTCGAGAGGGCCGTACAAATCATTTAGTGATTTATCAAATTTTTCGAAAAAAAGAAAAGTTAGGCCATTGATGGAAAATTATTCCGAAGAGGAAATTGCGTTCGCCACTCAGGTTAATTTACGAGCATCTGGAAAGAGGGATAGTGCAGAAATAGTGAACGAGGTTACAACAAATTCACCAACAAGAGGTTCCAGTATTAAGCAGGCTTGGAAATCACCCCAACAAAAAGTTCAAAAATATACACCAGAAGAAGCCTTGGCGTTATATATCGACGGAAGATTTACAAAGCATTCCTATAAATTGATACAATCTGCAGCTAAGGTACGTAATGCAAATATTTACCCAAGCTATGATAGTATTTGGAAAGGAAAAAAAGCATGTTATCCCGCAGAAGTTAGTATATCATACACTGAAACTGCTGCAGAAGTTACTTTGCAAGCCTTGGTCGACCATACTAGTCAAAGATTATTCATTTCTCCGGGAAATTTGAGTTCATTTGATGAAATTGGAAACGAGTTTAAAATTATGTACAAATGGGGCTGTGATGGTAGTTTAGGTCACTCATTATATAAGCAAAAATTCTCTAATGAGTCCGAAAGTGATGAATATATATTTTCTGCGTGCTTAGTGCCTCTTCAAATAATATCAATAAAAGATGATAATATTTTATGGCAAAATCCGAAACCATCCTCAACTAGATTTTGTAGACCAATTAAGATTATGTTTGAAAAGGAGTCTAAAGAAATTATAAAACTTGTGGTAAATGATATTGAAAATCAAATTGAAACCATTTTACCAACGAATGTAGAGTTAAACAATATACAAATTATAATTAATCATAGTTTTAAAATGACTATGATTAATGGCAAGACTTATAGCACAGTTACAGACACTTCAACTCAAACGTGTGCTATATGTGGAGCTACCCCTAAAATAATGAATCAATTAGAAAAAGTAAAAAATTTACCGAAAATTGAAAAATACTATGATTATGGTATTTCTTCTTTACATGCTTGGATTAGTTCATTAGAATGCATGCTGCATATAGCATATCGTCTCGATATCAAAAAATGGCAAGTTCGAGATATCAATGAAAAAAAAAACATTAGAAATTACAAAATTAAAAATTCAAAAGGAATTAAAATCTAAATTAGGATTATTAGTTGATGTGGTAAAACCTAATTTCGGAACAACAAATGATGGTAATACCGCAAGTCGTTTCTTTGAAGAATATAAGACAACATCAATTTTTTAAAAAGAATTAAAATAATTTTGCAAGTCATTCCTTGCAGAGAAGCTACAAATATAGAAGCGTTTCGTTTGTATTTGGATGAAACAGCAAAAAAATATATCGAATTATATCCATGGTATTACATGCCCACCTCTTTGCATAAAATTTTAATTCATGGTGCGGATATAATTCAATCAGCAACATTGCCAATTGGGATGTTATCCGAAGAGGCACTAGAAGCTCGCAATAAAGATTTAAGGAAATACCGAGAACATCACACTCGAAAATTTTCCCGCTTACATACCATCACAGACCTATTTCATACATTGTTATATTCTTCTGATCCATATATTTCAACTATATCAAAAAGAAATCATATATCAAGATCTGCTAGAATTAAAACATTTGACGATGAGGCTGTTAAATTGGTACACATTTCAAATAATTTTGATTTATCAGATAATTCAAACTCCGACAGTGATACTGAATAGTTTGGTGTAAATGTGTATTTGCATTATGTACCTAATATTCTGGTTTCAATTGAGCATGTGTATATATATTTATGTGTATATAGTGTGTCCATGTATAATATGTATATATAATATATTTGTGTAAATAATGTTGTAAATATATAGTTTTCTAATAATAGAAACATTCTCTAATGCAATTAATTGGATTACCCTTAAACACAAAATAAAATAAAAAAAGATTTGGAACGGGGGGGGTTACAAAACAATGTTTTTTGTTATTTTCATACAAGTCTACAAAATTCGCTAAGACGTTTTATATTTTCGCACAGAATTTCGGGGGGGTTCAAACCCCCATATTCCCCACCCCCCTAGCTACGGCCTTGTGTTTCTAGTATAAAATAAACATGTAATCTTTATAGGAACCATTCCAAGTAAAATAATCTCATATTTTGTTACAAAATTTTAAATTATTTTGAAATATGAGAGTGTTTTCTATATAAATCAGATGGGTGGGGGTTGTTTAAAACTTTTTATTATTTTTTTTATTTTACGAAGAATGACTCATTATATTTGTTTAAAATATTAAAAAAAAAGATTTTTTTTACAAAAAAATCTTTGATTAGGGGTTGGTAGTGGGGTGGAAAATGTGTCCATAACATAAATGACAATTAAATACTTAATTGAAAAAATATTTCTTTCTATTAGACAGAATTAAAAAAAAAAAACAAATAATAACGAAATGTTCAGTTAAATTTGAAAATCGACCACTGTGTGCCGCTTTTCTCTCTGACTGTATTCGCCCCACTTGTCCTGTAAATTTGGCATCGGATGAGCTACTCTAAACTATGTGGGTCTTTCCAACACGATCGGCGTGTTACACCGCAATAATCCCCTTAAGTGTTTTTTGCCTTCATCAAAAATAAAAATCATCATAAATATTATCAAAAAATAAATGCATTGAATAAGGAATAATACACATTATTGAACTCATAGAGTTAGAAATGGCTTTTTAGTCTTTGTAACATTAATTTTACTGTAGTTTATTTGAAGGCTTCGAGCCGTAATTTTTTTCGTTTCGGTTTTCGTTCGAGTTCAATTAAACACAAATACAGGGCTATTCAAAATGAAAAAAACAGATTTAAAACAAATTACAAAAAATAGAAGCAATTCCAACATTAGGTAATTTCAAATTAAAACACTTGTTTAGTTTCATGTTGTTGTATTCAGTTTCCTGACACGTGTTTCGGTTAATGACGACCATTCTCAAAGGAATTACAAAAATAACTAATTAAAAAGAAGAGGTTACAAAGTATCTATATTATGTGGTTGATTGCGGGAAAGTCCAGAGATTAAGAGATTCAGAACTCGTTAGTAGTTCGTTCCGGTTGTTTAGGAGATCATCACCATTCCTAATAGCTGGCTTAATCTCCAGGCCCTTAGGAGGTTTAATTTTTGGCCTTTTTTTGCGAAGCGGATTGGCTAATTGATGTCCCGCTGTGAAGCAATGCTTAGATAATCCCGTTCCCGTGTTTTTTTTTCTATTGCCTTCTTGTGTTAAGTTCAAGTTGAGAAAAGTCCGAACAATTAGGATCCAAATCCAAATTCGAGCTTTTCTCAACTCGAAATTTTACTTCATGAGCCATAAAAACATTGATTAATTGTCAAGTTTGAAATATTCAAACATATTTTTGATTAGAGATTATCACTTTTCGACATATTTTAAATTGCCAAATTTCAATATTTCTTGGCATTTCATCACTTTTTGACATTGTTTCAACATTTTCTCAAATGTAACCATTTTCTCAAATGTAAACATTTTATCGTTTTTCGACAACTTTCAAAATTCTGGCAAATTTCAACATTTTCACCTTGAAATGTCATCACTTTTCCATGGTTTGCGCACCACTGACAAAACATTACATTCTAGATAAAGACAATAAACTCTATTATTATTATTATATTTTGCCCATGATAGTAAGAACAAGTTAGAATCGAGTACGTATGTTTTTTTAGCATTTTATTGCCATCTTTTAACATTCGATTTTATTGATTAAGTTATAAATTATTCCCTTACTTAATGGAATTATCTTTTTATCCCTCTTAGGAACCTCTTAGATGGACGTTTTAAACGCGAGGCGGAACGTGAGCGGGCGCAAGCGTTTGCGTTTTAACACATAGGTTTATATGAGAGTCCGTAGACGGACGGGTGCGAGGCAGAGAAAACGCCAGCACTCGCGTCTGTTTAAATTTGAGCGGAGCGGGACGGACGCGTTTTTCAGTTTTAACACATGGTTTCTTATGCGCCTTCTTATACGGGCGGGTGAAACGCGTTTTCAAAGCGGGCGTTTTTTGCAATATTTTTGTAAAAAATCGGCCAAAGCGAGTTAAATTCGTAATATTTTCCTTACAATAATTAGTCGTAACGCAAAAAAAAATATTTTTGCGTTTAGATAAGTGTCCAAAATTAAAAAATAAATAAACAAAAAATGTAAATTATAAATTTTTAGGATATGAGTAAGATATGAGTATAATTTTAATTAATATTTAAAAAATCTTTGATATTTTCTAGAAATTGCGAAAAATAAAATAACTAACAATTTAAAATCGCCCCTAATCTCTTGTAAAAATAGTGTGATGAGAACAAAATAATTAAAAGAATTAATAATCATTTTTTTGAGAGCGGTCTCTGTGCTCGTAAATTTTGTACCGTCAGCTAGGGCTGTGGAGTCGGTGGATACAGTATCCGACTCCGACTCCGACTCCGACTCCTCAATTTAAGATAAAACGACTCCAGCTTCAACGTCCGACTCCGACTCCGGTGATTATTAGGAAATCATAAGGATTAAAGGGTACTATTAAAAACCACATGTATGTACAAGAAGTTCAAATGCAAAATTAACATGTATTTTTTTTTTTAAAGGATTAACATGATCATAATTGATCATTTTAAAATTCTACCATATTAATAATGATTCGTTAAGCCACTATTACTCACCGACCGGCTCTTTATACAAAGAGAAGACACTCTATAAAAAAAATGTAACAGTCGAAGAAAATTATCAAAATTAAATATTTAAAAATGCACTAATAATCGTGTTAATTCAATAAGCCCAGTAACACTATATTATTTTTCAATGTTACAAATTAGACATAATTTATTATTATATGTAAAACCAATAATTTCACACAAAATATATTAAAAAATACTTATTTTTAATCATATATTTAGAATTTAAATGCCTATAGAGACTTAATAAGAAGCTATAGGTACAGCATTTTTAAATTACGATTAACGAATAGCGTTACCTGAAGTGTTACGCTCAATTTTCGTCCATCTTGTACTTTTTATTTCGATTTGTCTCGAGTCGGAGTCGTAACTAATTTTCGACTCCGCGACTCCGACTCCGACTCCGACCAAAATATCTAAACTCCGACTCCACGACTCCGACTCCGACTCCACAGCCCTGCCGCCAGCAGCTTCTCTTTTCCCTGACTCTCCAATTGGCCAACATACTAGCGAAATGCCCATTTCACAGTCTATTTCTAATATGCAGGTTATTACCCATCAAAGTGTGTGAAATTTATGACAAAAATTTGTATACCGGTTACGGGTTAAATAAAAGGAAAAAAATGATTGTCTATATCCTAGCGCTAAAACGTGATTTTATAAGTATGTTTGATACAGAAAGTTTTATCTTAGAATTCAGGCACCGCCCAAGGTACAAATTCATTTAAGTAATGTTTCATCAACATTAAAACAACGTTTAATGTTGCTGTACTGTTGATATAACGTTATTTGTTTGTTTTTTGCTCAGTGGGCGGAGTGCATGTGGAATTTAGGTAAGTAATGTTTATATTTATAAAAACATTAAATACATAAATACCGTAACGTCTATGAATAATAAAGCATAAATATATAATAATATGACGCAATTAAATCTATTTCGTCCATGCTTATTACTCAGCGTAGCACAACTGAATGATAGACGGCGCCGAAGGCTCGGCGGCGAACTCGCCTAACACCCGCTTGCAAAACGCGTTCAATCCGCTCCGTGTAAGAGCTAAAAGCGGAGCGGAAAAACTGATCCGTCCCGCTCCGCTATCGCGCTAAAAACGTCCATCTAAGACCGCCCTTAGAGTAAGAAATCTCCCTTAAAAAGGGAATTTCCCTTCCAGTTCCCTGCCAACGTCTGTAGAGGATAATAAAACACACACACACACCCATGCAAACAAAACTAGTTTTATTTTCAATCACCTGAAAATCCCTTCAGGCATTACCCGCAATAAAAAAAAACATTTCCAAATCCTTATCTCAAATTTATACCAACTTTAATTCGCCTTAGTTATCTCGTTTTCGTTTCGACACAGGATCGAGAATTTGTGGGTGCGTGCGGGGGGACAGGTGGGCAGAGGGGAGGAGAGGGCAGAGAGCGGGACCGCATTCACCTGAGAAATGCGTCAACGAACCGACAAAACTAGCTAGTTGGCTCAGTCTTTTTCCGACCGCGCGGTCGCACACTGTAGTACGCTCACCGCGAGTCACGTGAACCGTGTTTTGTTTAATCACCAACGTTTGTTTGAAACAGAAGAGTGTGAAAAGTGCCCGGGAATTGAGTAATAAACAGGATTCTTGTGGCGGTTGGAATAAGTGATAGTAAGGATTGTTTTGGAAAAAGGTGAGCGATTGGATTTATGTCGTTTTATTGCAATACGCCATATTTTTAGTGATAATTGCGTTTTTTTAAACGAATGTTTATGTTACGATCAGATTAGGGCTTGATATCAAGGCCGTAGCCAGGGGGGTATATGGGGGTTCGAATCTCCCCCGAAATTTTGTAAATATTCAATTTTAGTATGTAAAAGCGGCCCTGTAAGATTACAAACAATATTTTTACCATTAAGGCGCCCCCCGAAATGCTCATAATCCCTCCGATTTTTTTTTTTGGCTACGGTATGTATTTTACTTAACTTCAAGATTGTAACTAACGTCGATGTAATGCTGTAGTTCAGGTGGTTCTCAACTACAATACAGTAGTTTAAGAAACTTAATGTGTACTCCGTACATTTTCAGGCATTTGTTGTTTTTTAATAATAGTAGATTGTTTGACAAGTTTTGTAAGCTTTGGTTTGCATGCGAATACCAATTTGCGTTTACGAGCCCGCGGGGCGAGTAAATGCAAGTTGTGAGTATGCAATGTAGCTTTCAGAATGTGTTTAAGACTCCGCTTTTCCTACGACTAAACAGCGGTGGCGTTAATTGTACTTCGTCACTGTTCATTTTATTTTAATAATTTTGACATTGACGTTTGAGGATTTCACTTTAAAAACTATATCTATATTATCTGAAAAGTAGGAGGACCACAACAAACTTTCCGGTTTATATAGCCGAAATACAAGCGAATATTTTGATGAGTGGGGAAAGGTAATACAAAAATTCTTTAAACACATTGATAACATTAATCCAACACCAGAGGTGGCGTCTAACCGCCACTTGACAAAGAAACGTCAGTTGTGATTTTAACATGACAGCCGAAATTTCTCGTCCTTAGATCTCTGCTTCAGTTTGAAAATGTCTTTTCGGTAGCCAATAAGATCGCGTAATTTTAATAGCCGATTTTTGTTGTGGTCCTCCTACTTCTGAGACGGACCATAGTTTTGCAAATTCAATTTTCAAGCGTGACATTACTTGTTAAAATACAAATATACAATAGACAACTTTTAATGCAAAGGTATTGCGACGATATGTCTGTTTTCGGAAGCGGTCATAGGAAAATCTTCTAAACTGTGTTTTAAGTAGCTCTTAGCAGTACCACAATGTTTTAAGAAGATATAAAAACTGTGCTTTTACTTTAATTCGCGTTTTATACAGCTTTCAACTATAATATTAAGTTTTGATTAGATTTTAACTGTAATACAATCTTTTAAGTAGCATTTAACTATAATATAATGTTATGAAGTAGCTTTTATTTATTTATGTAGAGTTATTAAGATAAATTCAAATTCAAAGTATATGTAACGTTTAGGTCAAATTCTCTTCAAACCAACTAACAATACAATTTAAAATGAAAGGAGAGATAGCAACAAATTAGAAGTGAAAGGACTTAGATTAAAACTAATGTCTTAGGCCATCTATAGACGCGTTTTGAGATTTATCTCTCTTCAGTATAGCTTTGCTTATGACGTTTAAACGTTTTAAACGTCATAAGCAAAGCTATACTGAAGAGAGTTAAATCTCGAAACGCGTCTATAGATGGCCTAAGACATTAGTTTTAATTTAAGTCCTTTCACTTCTAATTTGTTGCTATCTCTCCTTTCATTTTAAATTGTATTGTTAGTTGGTTTGAAGAGAATTTGACCTAAACGTTACATATACTTTAATAGAGCGTTGTAACAAATCAAATTAAATAAGATTTTAAATATTTCATCGTATAATTCAATATCCGGAGGTGTATTTGCACGGGAAGTAGTTGTTTCAATGGATATTTATCGTCTTAAATTGTCTTATTAATCAAGACACTGTTTGCATTTTCACGAATAGTTTTTTCGTAATTTTATATATTAGAGTTATTAATTTGTAGAATTACTCAATTTAAATACAAAAAGACATTTAAAACCCAGTGTCAAATTTTAAGTGTTTTTTGTTTTTAAATTGAGTAATTCTGCAAATTAACAACTTACAAAAGTTGAGCAACCATTGAATAAAAGTGGACAACTTAAAAAACTGCGCTATAAGTATTTTTATTTGCCAGATTCATATTTGCAATACCTTATTATTAAAGATAACAATCCAGATTAGTTATCTTTATTATTGTTATACCGTTTTATCTAAACAATAAATCTGTGCTTTATCGGTTGAAATTTAACTACAATGTGTTCATAAGAATGCGTTTTATGAATTATATTAATTTGCTGTATTAATACAGTGTGGACCAAAATGATTTTCATCAAGTTACATTTTTAATTTTTCCTGTGCCGCTATACTCTTTGAATTTACTAGTTCTGTCAATAAATGTCATCAATCAATCAAATTAAAAATCGAGGGGCTCAGTGGAAATTTAGTGCAAGTGCCATTTTCTTAAAAATTGGTATAAGTAAAGATATCAACAAATGAGATTCATATTTAGTGATAAAAAAATGGTTCAATAGATTAAATGTCCACAGATTTTTCTATAAAAGTTAAACTTTATCTCTAATTTACAGAAATATTCACCAGTGCTACTTTTCCACTTAGCCTCTCATTATTACAATTTCTGTATGTTTTAAGGTTAAATAGTGCATTCCCTTTATTGTAGAGCGGTACTATTTTAACATGAATATTGCAAGGACGACTAGATAAAAATCATTTCATTCCACGTTGTATTTTAATAATGCAAATGCGTGCCTTAAGAATCACAAAAAAGATGAAATTCAACGAATCTTGCAGAAACGTTTTTAAATGCGAACGGCTATTAACGCTCGCTGCACTGTATATTTATAAATGTGTCATGTTTTTTCCTAAAACACAATAATTATTTCAAAGACTATAAGATAAAAAATAATTACAGCACAAGACAACACAATGTATATGTAATCCCTAAGCATAGGCTTGCAAGATGGCCGGCAACGGAGTTGACGTGCTACCTAGACTCGATGTAAAAGTATCGAAAAAGAGTAGTTCGAAACCCGCGAGTGCTATTAAATTGTGCGCCTGTAGTTCAGTTGCGAGATCCTGAACTCATTGTAGCACCTGTAATACTTATTACCACTCTAGTTGCGTGCGAAAGGTAAAAACATGCTGCGGAACTCAACTGCCATCGGATTCAAGCCCTCTACCCGGCGACCGTTTTCCCGATTTGGATTTTGAAAAAGAGGCCTACATGAACATGAAGGACCTGGTGAAACAGTTAAAATTATCAAATCAACTACTATTGGAAAGAAACCAGTGGCTAGTGGAAGAAAATGCCAAACTACGTGCGGATATTACAAATATCCCGCCAAAATACTCCGATTCAACAATACAAATTATAAACAATCGTGAAGTCAGCGCAAATGACAACTCAGCTACGCCAGTGCAACCAACAAAGTCATGTTTCTCCAGATGTACAAATATCTCGAAAATGAAGGAATTATTGCAGATAATCAGTTTGGTTTCAGATCAGGAAAATCGACCGAAGACGCGGTATTGCACCTCGTCGATAGTATTCTACGTGCTTACGAAGATCACAAGCACTGTATTGCAACTTTTCTAGATCTAACCAAAGCCTTTGACTGCGTGAATCATAACCTACTGTGCGATAAGCTGCTGCATTATGGTTTTGACATGGACAGCACAAATTTAATTAAATCTTACCTATCAAATTGGAGCCAAATTGTTAAATTTGGCAGTGAGGTGTCTACCACGGTTGAAATAAAATATTGTGTTCCTCAGGGATCCATTTTGGGCCCTCTATTATTTTTGATTTATATCAATGATTTCACCAAATATCAAACAATAAGTAAAACCATCTTGTATGCTGATGACACTTCATTGCTAAACAATGGCCGAACTTTGCCTGAGTTGGTGCGTCTGAACCGTGATACAAAGCATGTCTCAGGTGAGTGGTTCAGCAGTAATGGAGTAACAATTAATGAGGCTAAAACGATTGATGTGTGCTTCACATTAAGACCTTGTGAACATGACTTTGCTACCTCATCTAAATTTTTGGGTGTGGTGTTGGATTCCTCTCTAACTTGGAGTTCTCATGGTGATATGTTGGCAAGGAGATTGTGTTCCAACATTTTCCTTCTACGGAATATCTCTTATTCAGTATCTCCGGCAGTTTTGAAAACAGCATACTTCGCACGTGCCATTCTTTAATGACGTATTGTATATTCGCCTGGGGCCACTCTGTTGTTAGACACAGGATTTTTGGACTACAAAGACGGGCAATTAGAATTTTAGCAGGTATAAACTACCGCGAAGAATGTAAACCTTTTTTTATAACTAAATATAATGACATTTCCATGTCTTTATATTTATAAATGCCTTATATACATCAAAAGACACCTGAACACCCATCAGTGCACTGATACTTTACACAGGCACGATACCCGTCAAAAACACAACTTGATAATTCCATTCTCTAGGTTAAATAGATCACGAGATGGACCCAGATACTGGGGGTTAAAATTTTTTAATAAAATACCTGTCCTCGTCCGATGTTTACCTATGAAACAATTTAAAAAGCACTTAAAAATTGTTTTAAACGCTACACCGTACTACTCGTGGGACGAATTTTTTCAGTCCCAATAGGGTTATCAAACTGTGATATGTTTCTGTCCATTGTAAGCAGGTCTCCTCCTACTACCATTCTTAATTTGCACGTGTTTTATATATAATGATATATTTTAATATTTGTTTTTTTTTTAATGACTTGTGTAAAACTTCCTTGTAGTTATGGCATCAATAAATTAGATGAATATGAATATGAATATGAAAAAAAGTGCACTCTACGCTTCCATCAAAATTTGGAACAAAATGCCCCAATTTATCAAGGCATCCCAAACCTTAAGACAACTAAAAAATCAACTATTTGAATATTTATGTGAGATGGAACCATATACTGTAATGAATTTCTTAAATAGCTAATTGTCATTAGTCTACGATTTATTTCAAAATATTATTTTTAATTTCTGTATTTTTGGCACTATTTTAAGTTCTTAACATGTACTGTGGTTACCTTTATTACATATCATTTCTTTAAAATAAATAAATCGTATTATTATTATATTTTTCTAAAGAACTCTTCAAACACTATCACGTTTGAAGTAGGCTATAATCTAGTAGGTAGAAACAGGAAAATAAAAAATGATTTATGTTGAAATAAAGTCCTTTACTTTGTCAAAAACCGTTGTTTATGTCAAGTAAAAATACGGGTGAAATTATACAAATAAAAATGTATATTAAAATCCTTACTTATAATTTTCTGAGATTTTTTTTTAAATGTTTCGAGGATGTAATTTCACAACCAGAACATTTTTATTTTAAATAACATATGTTCAATAAAAAAACACCTCTGGAGTACCATGGTTTATTTTTTTTTTAAATTTAAGTTGGTTACGCGCTTTAGGAATTGACATATAAAACGTCAGAGATAATAATTTTAGAGTTGCAGACCTACAATATTTTCCATAGAACTCTAGAGGTTTTTTGTCGTTGAATATACGATACATGCATACTCTATAAATGTTCAGGCTTCGTTGTTTTTATAATTGTTTAATTTGAAACTTTAAACGGTTGTTTCCACCAGAGCTGGGCAGGATTCGAATCATTCAGGATTCGAATCCTGGATTCGAATCATTCAGGATTCGAATCCTGGATTCAAATCATTCAGGAATAGAATCCTTTTAGAGGATTCATAAGACGCATTTGAATACTTTAGTTAAACTGGATTCGTGATCCGGATTCATTACATTTTTATAAAAGGATTCGTACTCGAATCCAAAGCGGGTAATTCGAATCCTCATAAAAGGATTCGAATATGTATAAGAGGATTCGAATACTTACAAAAGGATTCGAATCGTCAAAAATAATTCGAATTAATTGTGAGGATTAACATGAAAAATTTGTTTTGTGTGTTTTTAAATATCTCGTTAAATCACTGTTTAATACGCGTGGCGCATGAAGTAAAATTTCGAGTTTAGAAAAGCCCCGTGAAAATTTGTCTCGGGTCGCTGCGCGACCCTCGACAAATTTTCTACGCGGGGCTTTTCTAAACTCGAAATTTTACTTCATGCTTAGTCTGGGAGTGGAAACCCTCGTTCGAAACTTCAAACTGAATGCTTTGATAAGAACGTTAAATGACTGAAAATGTTTTTAAAGATAATAATCTAGTTTTCAAAATGTTGTTTAACATTATTTAAAGTAAAACTGACATGGTAGCCACAATCTGAAATGTAAAATTTTTCCGACATTTTCCTGATTCAAGATTTTTCTCCCTGACCTTTTAATATAACTTTCTTTTGTGGGAAACCCCCATTTCGTTAAATTGTTTTCATTGTTTTTGTCAATATTTAAGTTGGTTTTATAAATGTTTACGTGTTTTGTCATTTTTTTGACGCCTGTAGATTTTGACAAATTTAATAATGGCATATGGCTTTTTTATTAGTGTTTTGGTCAATTTGAATAAAGTGCCATGAGTTTTCTCTGACTTTCCCGGTTTTAATGATATTCAGTGATTTTTTTATTTACGTAATTGTTCAGGCATTCGTCGATTTTTTTTTAATAATAATAATAATAATACTTTATTGGTGCTCGTAACAATTGTTTTACACAGGTCATGATACATAATCAAAATACATTAAAGAAAACATCACATAAAATTACAAAAGTAATACATATACAGTAAAATATAAAAAAAGATACTATAATTCTGTGGTTTTGAGGAAAAACCAGTTAAGTCACTTTTTTGGTCAAATTGAGTTAAGTACGGACTTAAATACATATTCATCTACATTTTGATTTTCTGACCTCGATACAATGTTATCTGACATATCTTTCGCGTAATTTGGACAAAACCTAACCAGTAAAGTGTTATTTTTGAGAAAATAACCAGTTATGTGATATTTTTCGCGGTATAACCAGTTATGTTCTATTTAGATGCACGTTGAATTAATATCAAACATTTTTACAAGTTAAACATGAATTTAATGCTTTTTTGTAAAATATAAATGATATAAGATAGATATTTGGAGCTATTTTAAGGTATTTAAGAAGTTGACTTGTAAAACTTTAAACGCAAATAACTCGAAATCATGATAAAATGACTTAACTGGTTTTTCCTCAAAACCACAGAATTATAACGTTTAAAAAATACTAGAATATAAAAAAATAAGATTAAAATGAATTGAGTATATATAAAATATTCTAATATAGAGTCTAAAATCTATAACGAACACAAACACAATAAAATATAATAATTTAGGAATTAACTTTAAAATTAACATAGATAAAATATACAATTTAAGATAAATTTATAGATAAGTGTATAATATGCATCATATAAAATTACAAAAGTAATACATATATAGTAGAATAGTAAAAAAATCTGTAACAAGCAAAAACACATTAAAATATTAAATCTTCTTCACCCATCATTACAGTCTAAAAATAAGATACAATACGATGAATTAATTAAGAAGAAGATAAATTGCACACACTATGTAGCTAATGGATGTCGTAGTTATCAGACATTAAATCTTCAATGGAGTAGTGGCATTTTTGTATAAGGTACGTTTTTAACGTTTTTTTAAACTGTTTAATATTAAGTATTTTTATCCATTCTGGCAGTTTATTAAAGATCTTTGGACCATAGTAGCTTGCACCATTTTGAGATTTTACTAATCGAGATCGATACAAGCAGATATTATTTTTATTTCTGGTATTATATTTATGGATTTCGTCATGAGAACGATAATGGTCGATGTTTTTATGAATATATAATAGACAGTTAAGAATGTATATTGATGGTAGCGTTAATATTTCCAACCTTATGTATTCATTTTTGCAGTCATCTTTATAACCTAGCCGCGCTATTATTCTAACTGCTCGTCTTTGAAGTCCAAATAACCTATGCATTATTGTAGAGTGTCCCCAAGTTGTAATCCCGTAGGCAAGTATTGACTCACACAGAGAGAAATATATGCAACGTAAAAAGTGTTGTGGCTAACAGTTTGATAGATGCCTTAATAAATAGATATTTCTACAGACTCGAGAGGCAGTTTCCTCCCCATGTGTGCGCCACGTTAATTTCTTATCGAGGTAAATACCAAGAAACTTCGTTGATGTCTCTGAGGTGATGTGCGTAGGTCTTAAGGAGAAGACCAGATCAACTGTTCTTTCATTGTTAAATGTTAATTTGTTATTTACCGACCATTCAATAATTTTATGTTTGGTATATTCTAGATTGTTTAGGCACACATTTAGACTAGCATCGCTGTTTGTTACTAAGGTATCGTCAGCATAGAGAAATATTGACGAGTCTTCCTTTTGAAACGAATAACATCATCATCATTTCTAAGATAATATTATAAATATTTATTCGACAACGGTAAATCATTTATAAAAATAAGAAACAATATAGGTCCGAGGATTGAACCTTGTGGTACACGATATTTTAATGTCTGTTCTGATGACACATTATTTTCTATTATGACTGTCTGCGTCCTCTCACATAGATATGAACTCAAAAGTTTACATGCTGTCAGGTGAAAATTATAGAAATACATTTTTCGAATGAGGGTTTCGTGACAAACACAGTCAAATGCCTTACTTAGATCAAGGAAAGATGCAGATGTATACAGACCCTCGTCGAAGCATTTTAGAACATCCTGGACCAAAGCACTGACTGCGTCTGTTGTTGATCGGCCCACTCGAAAGCCAAATTGTTTTTCGCTTAAGACCTGTTCTGTTTCCAAAAATTCTACTATTTGGTTTACAACGGCTTTCTCAAATATCTTAGAGAATATAGGAAGTACTGAGATTGGCCTGTAATTATTTTGATCTGATCTGTCTCCTTTTTTTAAAATTGGTGTTACCTTTGCTTTCTTCAGGGATGCTGGAAAAATACCTTGTAGTATACATAGGTTGATAAGTTTTGTTATAGGTACTACTATTACATCTATTACGTCTTTTATTAGTTTGGTTGTGATACTATAAATGTCCCTGCTATTAGAATTTTTCAATTTCTTGACAATATCTCTTACTTCGATTAATGTTAATTCGGAGATTTTGAAATAATTGGAAGTTGACGTATGATTACTATCAGCCATTAGACTAATAGGATCAGCAACCTTGGAGTGAAGATTAGTAATAAGGTCTTCTGCAATATTAGTAAAAAACTGGTTCAGTTTATTTGGATCTAGAGCACAAATAGCATCTGCTTGCATTTTTGCACGATTATTATTTATTATTTTCCACATTGAGCGGGTGCTATTTTGTGAGTTCTGGATGAAGGATACATTGGCAGCTATCTTAGCATCTTTCAAGGCCTCGTGATATTTTTTTCGATACCTATAATAATTAGTTTTATGGTTTGCATCTTTCTTATACGCTTCTCGAATTAGATTTAATGTTTCGCGCATTTCACGCAGTTCACTGTTGAACCATTTTATTTGTGTATTGCTTTTTCTTAGTTTTTGTTCAGTATAACTTATTTTGAAGTTATCATTAATAATTTGCATGAAAATATTAAATTTTTCTTCTGCGGTATAACAGTTGTCGTCAATAAAACTCCAGTCAGTATATTCGAGAAGCGAATAAAATTGCATAGTACCTTTTTTTGTAATTGGTATGTACCTAACCTTGTTATCGTTATCACTTTCACTCATAGTAATGTCTACTTTAAAGTGTATGCCAATGTGATCCGACAATCCAGAATCACAAGCCAGAACCGATTATAATAGAGTTCAATTTGAAGTTTTGAACGAGTGTTTCTACTCATAGACTAAGCATGAAGTAAAATTTCGAGTTTAGAAAAGCCCCGCGTAGAAAATTTGTCGAGGGTCGCGCAGCGACCCGAGACAAATTTTCACGGGGCTTTTCTAAACTCGAAATTTTACTTCACGCGCCACGCGTACAAGACACTGATTTGAAGTGAAGTTCAAAAACACACAAATACATTTTTAATCAGAGTAACATTGATATTTTGTCTGTTATCAATGATGTTCAGTGGTAATAATAAATAATTCGGTTTTGAATATTTTTGTTAAAACAACTGATAACGATATTTATATGTTAATGCTTGCAAAAAAAAATCTAATTTATTTTTAAATGATTTGTATTCGTGATTCGAAAAAACAGGATTCTATTCATATTTATCTTTTACGAATCATTTATTCGAGTATTCGTGATTCGAATCATATTAGGTTTCCACTCCCAGATTTAAGCATGAAGTAAAATTTCGAGTTTAGAAAATAATACTCCTTTACTAACTTCACAATATTTCAGTGTTTTATATGAATTATTCAATCATTAAAGTTTTCACAAATTTGATTATTGAAAAACCAATATTTTAATATTTGAATATTTAAGTATGTTTTTAAACTAATATTCAATACTTCAATTTTAAAAACTCCCAGCCGTAATAGTATTATACTTCACTTGAAATCGGTGTTGTATACGCGTGGCACGTGAAGTAAAATTTCGAGTTTAGAAAAGCCTAAAAATTTGAGTGTTTTATATGAATTATTCAATCATTAAAGTTTTCACAAATTTGATTATTGAAAAATCCAAATATTTTAATATTTGAATATTTAAGTATGTTTTTAAACTAATATTTAATACTTCAATTTGAAAAACTCCCAGCCGTAATAGTATTATACTTCACTTGAAATCGGTGTTGTATACGCGTGGCACGTGAAGTAAAATTTCAAGTTTAGAAAAGCCTAAAAATTTGGCTTGGTCGCTCCGCTTCCCAATTTTTAAAAAAAAAACAACAAATGCCTGACAATTTACAGAGTACACCTCTTGATATGTATACTTTAAACAAAAATTCTCTGTATTCGAAAGAACGAAGTGTTATTTTTATTTGTATGATTTTAAAAAGTTGATTCTTGTTAGATTGTTGTTAAACTTGGTTCTAACGATTTACATGTGTGAAGCAAATTAACCATTCTATTTGCTTCATTAAGGAATTACTGTAATATTTAATAACTCTAATAAACCGTGCGAAATACTCTAACGGTTTCCTTTAGAATTTCTTCTTTATAATTAACATGAATCAATTTTGAATTATTTAGAAAATTTGACACTCTTTGTGAAAAATTTCAAACAAATTATTAAAATCAGCTTTAGGATTTAAATAATCCGTTGGAAATTTTGTTTAATTTTCTACTGTTTTCTGTAGTTCCAAAAGTAAATTACAAGAAAAACCAGTTGTGAAAATTTTGTTTTTTTTGAACTGTTTTTTTTTGTATGAAATGTTTCACTACTTAAGATTCAATTTACGACACGACAAAATAATTTATTTCCATTAGGTTGAAGTTTAAAACTTTATAATTTATTTTAAAGTAAATTTACCATTCAATTTACGACACGACAAAATAATTTTAAGTCCCCGAAATTAGATAAATACACAAATTGTATCAAAACAAATAAAGCAAATGAATGAATTCCGAACATTTCTAAAACAAAATACTAACTCAAATCCCCCCCCCCACCATCACAAAAACCTTCACTCATTATTTTCATTAGGTTAGGTACTGTTAAATAAGTTTAAAACTTTATAATCTATTTTAAAGTAAATGTACCATTTTCCATAAACCTCTTTCGACCATGCGATTCATCCTTTTCAACATTTGAGAACATTTTTAGGTTAGTTTTAATGCCGGCTTTATTTATTTAACGTCTTTAACTTTAAAGTCGACTTTTACTTTGAATTTGCATTATGAAACGGAATTTTACGTTAAAGTCGACTTTAAATATTTAAAGTAGCTTTAACTTGATTATAAAACCGACCGTAAGTGATTTAATAACATTAACAAAATACCAGTGTTCGGAAATATTATGATATTTATATAAATATCAAAATACTGTGCGATCGTTTAACTGATGATTTAGATTAGGCGGCATTTTTTTGTGCGGTTGCCCAGAACGCTAGTTGAATGATGGAATAAATTTGAGGTTATAGTAAACTATGTGTTAACGGTCAGTAGTGCCAATCGAATTTAAAATTCAAAGCCTACTCTAAATCATGTTTTAAATGATCGCACGGTATCTGATAAATATCGATATTTATCCGATATATATCAACTTCTTGATAATTATTCTTGTTCACAAATATTACTGTTTTATATTTATATTATTTATTAATTACACAAAGTGTATTTCTTTTATGTACACATGTTATAATTTACAGTGTATATGCTGTAAATCTTTAGACATTGGTTATTTTTTTAGAGTTCAATTTAAAGCTTTTAACGAGTGTTTTCCACTCCCAGACAAAGCATGAAGTAAAATTTCGAGTTTAGAAAAGCCTGAAAATTTGGTTTGGTCGCGTAGCGAAGCGAAGCGACCAAACCAAATTTTCAGGCTTTTCTAAACTCGAAATTTTACTTCATGCGCCACGCGTCTAAACCACTAAAATATTTGGAAGTTTACAATATGCTACTAAAGCAGTATGTTGAAATATAATATAATATAAACAATATAAATTTGGTTTGGTCGCTTCGCTTCGCTACGCGACCAAACCAAATTTTCAGGCTTTTCTAAACTCGAAATTTTACTTCATGTGGGAGTGGAAAACACTCGTTAAAAGCTTCAAATTGAACTCTAAAAAATAACCAAATTTTAAAGCTTTCATAAACTCGAAATTTTACTTTATGCTTAATCTGGGCGTAGCGAAGCGAAGCGACCAAACCAAATTTTCAGGCTTTTCTAAACTCGAAATTTTACTTCATGCCCCACGCGTCTAAACCACTAAAATATTTGGAAGTTTACAATATGCTACTAAAGCAGTATGTTGAAATATAATATAATATAAACAATATAAATTTTGTTTGGTCGCTTCGCTTCGCTACGCGACCAAACCAAATTTTCAGGCTTTTCTAAACTCGAAATTTTACTTCATGTGGGAGTGGAAAACACTCGTTAAAAGCTTCAAATTGAACTCTAAAAAATAACCAAATTTTAAAGATTTCATAAACTCGAAATTTTACTTTATGCTTAATCTGGGCGTAGCGAAGCGAAGCGACCAAACCAAATTTTCAGGCTTTTCTAAACTCGAAATTTTACTTCATGCCCCACGCGTCTAAACCACTAAAATATTTGGAAGTTTACAATATGCTACTAAAGCAGTATGTTGAAATATAATATAATATAAACAATATAAATTTGGTTTGGTCGCTTCGCTTCGCTACGCGACCAAACCAAATTTTCAGGCTTTTCTAAACTCGAAATTTTACTTCATGCTTTGTCTGGGAGTGGAAAACACTCGTTAAAAGCTTCAAATTGAACTCTAAAAAATAATCAAATTTTAAAGCTTTCATAAACTCGAAATTTTATTTTATGCTTAATCTGGGAGTTAAAACCACTCACTTAAAGCTTCAAATTGAATTTTTCTAAAAAAACATCGGTTGTCTGAAAATTTACTCCGTATGCATATGTAACGTTGACACTCGTTAAACTGAAAAATACGCCGCGATGCGCAATTTAATGGTTGTGTGTATTCCATAAAAATTCATGATATATATCGTTGTTTATAAATATCGATATATATCATTATAAATATCTTACGATATTAAATGTCCGAACCCTGGAAAATACATATACATGTATGCAACCCAATATACATTTACGGCATTTGTTTGCCTATAATCACTGTTTTAAACAATTGGCTCAATGCATTTGACTCGCTATTTATTCAAATATACATCAAAGACTTTAATACAGATAAAACAATTTCTCTGTATATTAACCAAAACGCTTTATTGCCAATAACGGCATATTGCCGGTACATTTTAGAGTCCATTTTTTACGATTCGGTAAAACGGTTCGTTTACTCGTGTTACAATCTTTACTTAGTAATTATGAATTTTCTTGGTCAGTACAAAAATACGGATAATATGTATTTTTGTACTGACCACGAAAAATCTTAATTACTAATTAGGGTTTGTAACACGAGTAAACCGATTTACCATTCATTATAATTAGTAATTTATAATGAATGTTGGATAATAATATATATTTTTGTACTAACCAAGAAAATTCCTAATTAATATTTTTGTCAACACACACGTTCCTGAATTTTGAATTTTCTTATCACCCTCCCAATCACAAATAAACACACACACATACACGGACGAATAAATTAATGATTATCCATGACCCTGTTGCGAAACACGCTCAAGCATACCACTCAGGTATGCCGGTTATATCCACGTAAAGTACATATGGTAAGCGCGGACAATTTACATTTTCAATCTTTAAAAGGCATTGTCGAGAAGTGAGTCACATTTTCTCCCATTGTCCTCGTGGCTTTAAAACAAACACAAACAATTGATTATTGCACGGCCGTTATCGAATTAGCACCACGGCCCACATGCGCCATGCATCTCCTCGGCAAAACAATCAACAGGTGTCACCTGCTTTGTACTAACTTTTTTAATCCGATAAAATATGAAAATGATGTATGGGTATGAATAAATAAGGTTCGTGTTTTATTACGTAACACAAACACGAGCCTTATCTGTATTCATTCCCATACCAAAAAAGTTCAATAATATCAAAAAAAACTTTGAAATTTGTAACACATCAACGCATCTACAGGCACTTGATATATATATCATGATAAATATGGTGATAGATATCTTATGATATATAGGGTGGTTTATACCAGGAGGCGAAAAATTAATATTCGTGTCCGAGATTGGATTCTGAGTAAAAAATGAGAAATAACTTTTTTCTGGGCTTTTCTAAACTCGAAATTTTACTTCATGCGCCACGCGTATAAAACACTATAATATTGTCAAATTTATGCATATTCGAACTTCACTTAAAATCTGTGTTTTATACGCGTGGCGCATGAAGTAAAATTTCGAGTTTAGAAAAGCCCGGAAAATCTGTCTCGGGTCGCTGCGCGACCCGAGACAAATTTTCACGGGGCTTTTCTAAACCCGAAATTTTACTTCATGCTTAGTCTGGGAGTGGAAAACACTCGTTTAAAGCTTCGAATTGAACTCTTTCAAAACTCAACGAATGTCAGAAAATTTACAGCTAAATTAATTAAGAAAAAGTAATGAAATTTTATAAAAATAATGAATATTCCCTGTTTTTAAAAATTTAATTTAAAGCTTTAAACAAGTATTTTCCACTCCCAGACTAAGCATGAAGTAAAATTTCGAGTTTAGAAAAGCCCCGTGAAAATTTTACTTCATGCTTAGTGTGGGAGTGGAAAACATTCGTTTAAAGCGTCAAATTAAACTCTTTTAAAAATCAACGGATGTCAGCAAATTTACAGCTAAAACAATTAAGAAAGATTAATGTGATTTTATAAAAAAAATGACACCATGGAATTCATACAACAATTGTGGATATTCCCTGTTTTTTTAAAAGTTTAATTCAAAGCTTTAAACAAGTGTTTTCCACTCCCAGACTAAGCATGAAGTAAAATTTCGAGTTTAGAAAAGCCCCGTGAAAATTTGTCGAGAGACGCGCAGCGACCCGAGACAAATTTTCTGGGCTTTTCTAAACTCGGAATTTTACTTCATGCGCCACGCGTATAAAACACTATTATATTGTCAAATTTATGCATGTTCGAACTTCACTTAAAATCTGTGTTTTATACGCGTGGCGCATGAAGTAAAATTTCGAGTTGAGAAAATCCCGAAAAATTTGTCTCGGGTCGCTGCGCGACCCTCGACAAATTTTCACGGGGCTTTTCTAAACTCGAAATTTTACTTCATGCTTAGTCTGGGAGTGGAAAACACTCGTTTAAAGCTTCGAATTGAACTCTTTCAAAACTCAACGAATGTCAGAAAATTTACAGCTAAATTAATTAAGAAAAAGTAATGACATTTTATAAAAATAATGACATACCATGGAATTGATAGAACAATTGCAAATATTCCCTGTTTTTTAAAATTTAATTTAAAGCTTTAAACAAGTATTTTCCACTCCCTGACTAAGCATGAAGTAAAATTTCGAGTTTAGAAAAGCCCCGTGAAAATTTGTCGAGGGTCGCGCAGCGACCCGAGACAAATTTTCGGGGCTTTTCTAAACTCGAAATTTTACTTCATGCGCCACGCGTATAAAACACTATAATATTGTCAAATTTATATATATTCAAACTTCACTTAAAATCTGTGTTTTATACGCGTGGCGCATGAAGTAAAATTTCGAACTTAGAAAAGCCCAGGAAATTTCACGGGGCTTGTCTAAACTCGAAATTTCACTTCATGCTTAGTCTGGAAGTGGAAAACACTCGTTTAAAGCTTCAAATTAAACTTATTTCAAATACGAGGAACATCTGAAAATTTACAGCGTATACCGTATATTTACATACCCAAATATACGGTATACTCTGCAAATTTTCAGATGTTCGTCGTACTTGCAACTAGTTCAAATTGAAGCTTTACTTATATAAAAACTCCCTGTATATTGAATATCTATGCTATAGATGCTATTAAAATAATATTACCCAAATCGATCAACTACTTCCGAAACCTCGTATGTCCAAAATGCCCATTTTTACACAGGAGACACAACAAATTACTAGTTAATTATTACATAAGCTGCGTCATCCTTTTGATTTTTTTATGGCACGGTTATGATAGATGGGGATGGAGGCTATCAAGGTAGTACAAAATGTTTTCAGAGTGTGCTCAGCAGACATTTGTCTAATGACCTTAAAAAGTGATTTTTGAAAAATCGGGATATACGCGTTTCAGGCTTCAACGCCATCATCAGTATAGTCCCGAACCGGTGCCTAGAGAATACTGAACATCTTTGACCATTTATTATGGCATGTGCAATTTACTTATGTTCGAAAGCGTAAACGCCATCTAATGCCCATTAGCTTAAGTAGCTGCTTCAAGCACTGGTTCGGGACTATACTAATGATGGCGTTGAAGCCTGAAACGCGTATCTAGTTATCCAGTGAATGAATGAGTACTGAACACTAATTCATATTCTTGATATTTGTATTCTATGAAATAAAGCCGTGTTGTGGACGATCAATTGCTGTATACAACCGTTTAGTTTGCCCGCTATTGATGATGCTACTTAAGCTAATGGGCATTAGATGGCGTTTACGCTTTCGAACATATGTAAATATAAAAGTATATATAGAGGAACACAGTAAACTTCTACAAAAACGTGACTAGTTACAAAATACAAAAATAAGACAACATTTAAGTGGATAAACAGTCCCAGGTTAGTATCTCTTAATTTTTTTCTAAAATCACAATTTTCAGTTTTTTCGCGATAAATCAGGAACCTATCAAAATGATCATATTTTTTTAAGATTCTCAATCGCAAATTAAAATGAGCTACTTCTCTCTAATTTAAGCGACATCGTGTATTTTAATATTTTTAGACAATTACAGTAGTATAGTATAATACATATATATATATATATATATATATATATATATATATATATATATATATATATATATATATTATTACACTATGGGGTTAGCCTGTCTGGGCTATCGACCAGAGGTCTTTCTGCCCTGTCTTGAATTTATTTTATTTGAGAAATTTTATCGTATGCTAGGCTTGTGAACTGTCTTGATGAACGGTACAAATGAATTGATTTATTGTGAGAGGAGGATGTTTATATTTGGGATGGATATTTAGGTTTCTAGGAATACAGAATTTGTTTAGGAGTTCTAGGTTATGGGTGTTTACAGCGAATTTTTCGCTGAGGGTTAATATGCGCTGGGAAATTGGTGTTACTTGGGTAGTTTCGTAGAGGATGATGTTTAAGGGATTATGAAGAGGATTTATTGGGTGCCTGAGTTTGGTGAGGATTCGTAGTGCTGATCTTTCGGCGACTTGGATATGGTGTGAAATTGAAGGACGGATATGAAGGAATAAAATTGCACCATAGTCTAACAAGGGCCGGCATATCGATTCGTAAATCCTAACTGCTGTTTTTGTGGAAATTCCTTGTTGTTTATAAGTAAAAGATCTGAAATGCCTAGCCCTTGTTTTCATTTTGGTTTTAATGGATTTGGTATGTGGGAGGAAGGAAAGTTTTGAATCAAATTCTATGCCTAGGTATTTGCAGGAGTATGATGGAAATTGAAATTGAAGAATTGTGGTGTTATTTATTACTATTGTAGGAGATCGTGGAGTGATTTTATGGAAAGGAATGAATAATTTGGTTTTGGAAGGATTTAATTGTATTCGCCATTTATTACACCATTTTTGTATGGAATTAAGAGAATTTTGAAGGAGGTTTTGGGATTGTTGAAGCGTGGGAGATAAGGGCCGTATCATCAGCAAAGAGGGCGTATCTTGTTGGGTTAAAGTAGGAAGGGTTGGGGCGACATCGTGTATTTTATCGTTTCCGAGATACCAATGGTGAGCATCGAAAAATTCACCACCCGGTATAATATTCATAGCTGATACAACATTACAGAAATTAAATATTTATTATTGAAAACTAAACTATTTTTATACTGGGATAAACAACTATTCACTGTGTTTTACAAAAAAATGCCGAATTTATTAAGTGTCCGTTACACCTTCCTATTATTTTGGCGTCAAGATGGATGGTACTAAATCTAAGGGCATTAGCATCTTACAGCGCATGCGTATGCGTGGATCGCTACGTCACACAGCGTTTTCACGAGTACAATTTGCGGGAAATCTTTAACTATTAATTATTGCTTCTAAAGAATTAATTAAGACAATGAAAAAAAAATGTGCAAGCACCCCATTCTTGGCTATTTTCAAATATGTCTTTATCTTAATAATTATAAGATATACAAAAATGAGTTTATTAGTCATTTGTGTACTTTTCACTGTAAAATGCAGTGGCTTACTTATTTTTTTATTTGGACTTTTAATTTCGGAGCTGTGATATAAAGTTGTATTTTTTTAAACGGAACACTCTTTATATTTTTATGTCATTAAATAGCACGTTAAATTAGCTTTACATTTATACAGTGTGTCCACGGATTGAGTGCACATAAGGTGTAAATGACAAATTTTTTTAGAGTTGGATCTTCATGTTCTGAGGATCGCTCCTGCTTAGTCTCAAACTAAGATATTGAAAAAATGAGCCAAATCAATTAATATCTAGGGTGTTTTTTTTGGCCGAATTCTAAAAATTAGTCAAAAGTAAACTGTCTTTATTTTAGCAGATATAACAAACATGTATTAGAAAAAGTTGTTTAGAATTAAAAGTTATGAAAGACTTTCAATTTTTGTACAAATCAGCCTACTTTGATTTTTTTCATCAACATGAGACTTTTTTTATTGTGGTTTTAATGACCCATGCATATTCATGTTCATATTCATATTCATATTTATTGATGCAACAACAATGTACATGTTTTACACAGGTCAGTTCTTAACTAAATAATAATAAAAAAAAAATAAAATAAACTACATGCATGAAAAGTAATTAGGCAAAGTACTTGAAAAACAAATAATTATTTATTAAAATATACTAAACCTTATTAATATAACACAAAGAAACGGGCTAAAACAACAATTAATGAGATTATTCAAATATGCTAATTTTTAGAATTCTGCCAAAAAACACCATGTCTATTAGTTGAATTGGCTCATTTTTTCAATATTTTAGTTTCAGACTAAGCAGGAGCGATCCTCAGAACATGAAGATTCAACTCTAAAAAAAAATTGTCATTTACACCTTATGTGCACTCAATCCGCGGACACACTGTATATAAAATTAAGTTTTTTTTTTGTTGAAAAATTGTGTTTCCAATTCTGAAGCTTTTTGATAAATATTTGAAAATACATACTATTTTAATGACAGAGATGATAGTATCACTTGTTAATAATGAAGGGGTCTGTGGACTCAGTAATTGATCGCAAAAGTCCTTAAAAATTATAAAATTAATATTTAAAGTAAACTTTGTTTTCAATATAATCGTTTTTTATTTGCTAACTTTTACGATTTTTTGTTTTATATGTATATCAATGTTAAGCTAATTTAAAATGCTATTTAGTGACATAAAAACATACAGGGTGTTATATTTAAAAAAAATTCAACTATGTTTCATAACTCTGAAATTAAAAGTTGAAAAAAAAATAAGTACGCCATTGAAATCTACGTTGTACTACACAAATAACTATTAAACTATATATTTACATATCTTATAATTATTGAGAAAACGACGATTTTTTAAATAACCGACAATTGATAAACGCTCCAAACTAATCCAGCTAGCCATGATCTATCAATGCTATTGTTATTTTCTCAGAAAAAGAGGTCATGATGTGTGTATCAGATTTTGTCTAACTATTCGGGTTACTGAGATACCCTATAAAAGACATCGAATTTGGGTCACCCTGTATACGTTATAAATGACCAGCCTTTTTCGATTTTATAAAAGCGTTCAATTTGAAGTTTTGGACGAGTGTTTCCATTTTTGGATAGATAGATACCCCATTTATTCGTTTAATTTTAGCGATCTTTGTCACTAATTAAGCATTAATAATCATGAATAAAGATTTGATTTGATTTAAACAAAATATCTACATTTAAATATTGTTTTAAAAACGTCGATTAAATAATACTTAAATGATATTTTTTTTATTTAGTGGACTGCTATGAAATGTATCAATGCTTATTCATATTATTGACAATAATACCAAATTAAAATCTTCATAAATCTAAATAAAAAATAAATAAATAATTGTACGTTTATTTATTTATTTTTTATTTAGATTTATGAACATTTTAAATTGGTATTATTGTCAATAATATGAATAAGCATTGATACATTTCATAGCAGTCCACTAAATAAAAAAAAATATCACCAACCGCGGGCAGCACAAAATGTTTCAGAGGGCAACGGGTTGTTTAGCACTGTTTTAGAGTAATTCTATCTATTTTTTTTTAAATCGACCTAATAGAATATAGGATGTCATATATTTTTCTAGGAAATTTATCGTGGCAGGTGGTTTTGCACCTGCTCAATTTTGAAAGGTTGCTAACAAAGGAAGTTTGCCTGTCATAAAGTACATGCTACCCTCCAAAAACCACCTGCCATTGTACTTGTTGCTGTCTAACCCCAAAAAATACAGGATATATCAATTAAGATAAAAAAGGAATTTGTATAATGACTAAATAACACTTTAATGCCCGGTATCATAAAACGGTTTATTCCCTAAATAAAATTTACTTTAGGAATAAATTCATTTATTCCAAAGATTTCGGTATTATAAACACAAAATAACTTTATTTGGCTAATAAATCTCCGCAGTGAATTATTTGTTTGTTTTTCTACCAAGTAAATTTTATTCTCTAAATAATTTGACAGTCAAAAGTCAAAAGTGTATTATATTATTATAATTACTTCAGATTCTACTACTTGTATTTATTAATTTCATTACGGTTATCATGTCTACCATATCATCCTTGTCAGATTTAAGTTCGCTCATAGTATCTTCCCTGACAGTGATTAATTCGAACCACAAGACATTCCAAGGAGTCGAAGACCTAAAGTTTTTCAAATCATACATAACCAGGGATTTTTGTACTTATACATATGCTTTTTTTAAATTAGTTCCATTTAAAGTTTTAAACGAGTGTTTTCCACTCCCAGACTAAGCATGAAGTAAAATTTCGAGTTTAGAAAAGCCTGAAAATTTGGTTTGGTAGCGTAGCGCGAAGCGCGGAGCGACCAAACCAAATTTTCAGGCTTTTCTAAACTCGAAATTTTACTTCATGCGCCACGCGTATTTAACACTGAAAACACTGAAATATTGTGAACAAGTGAACTTCACTTGAAATCAGTGTCTTGTGCGCGTGGCGCATGAAATAAAATTTCGAGTTTAGAAAAGCCTGAAAATTTGGTTTGGCCGCTCCGCGCTTCGCGCTACGCGACCAAACCAAATTTTCAGGCTTTTCTAAACTCGAAATTTTACTTCATGCTTAGCCTGGGAGTGGAAAACACTCGTTTAAGTCTTTTATAATTTCTAATAAGCTTTCTTTTTCTTGTTCTGTGTAATTCTGTCCTATTCCACGGTTATTCTTCATAATTATAAGGAATTATACTAAATTTCCAATTTGATTGACAATTTAATTTGAAATATTGACAATTCAATTTAACAAATTGGTGATTCCAGCTATGGCCACAATGAAAATGCATAATTTCGGTCTGTAATCTACTAATTAAATTATTTATTTCTATAATTGCTATTTATTTGGTAGGTTTGCTTTATAATACGCAATTTTATTTGCCTATTAGTTTACTAGATTAATAAATTTACTCCACAAATAGTTATCTAATGATTTATTAATCGTTTATAATACCGGGCATAAGAGAATTTATTATAAAAAAAAAAGATAATGTGTTTATCAGAAAAATAATTATTACGACGAATACATATCCTTCTTTTACCCTCTCGCGTTGAGATCGCAACAAAAAAAAATCTAAGGCAATCCCCGGGCTGAAAAATGTATGGTCGATAGCCCTTGTGAAGAAGAAGAAAACAACAGATTATATTTAATTTTTAATTAAATTTAATATAAATGTATTGTATTACTTTTTCAGTAAAGATATTATAAAAGTAGTAATTATTACAGAAAAATAATTATTATTTTTGTACTATTTTTTTGAACAAGTTTGTATATATGGATCCATACGTGACGAGCGGAAGATTTTTTTTTTTTTCGGGAGTGAAAAAGTGCTCCAAACGTTTTTTTGACTTTTGATTATGAAAGTACACACATTAATGATAAGAATAACAAATTTTATTTATCCATGGCCCTTTGCCGAATTCGGAAAAAATAATGTTTAATTTATTGCATATGGATCCATACGTGACGAGCGGGAGATAATTTTTTTTCGGGAGTGAAAAAGTGCTCCAAACGTTTTTTAAATTTTTGATTATGAAAGTACACACATTAATGATAAGAATAACAATTTTTATTTATCTATGGCTTTGCCAAATTCGGAAAAAATGTTTAATTTATTGCATATGGATCCATACGTGACGAGCGGGAGATCATTTTTTTTTCGGGAGTGAAAAAGTGCTCCAAACGTTTTTTTGACTTTCGATTATGAAAGTACACACATTAATGATAAGAATAACAATTTTTATTTATCTATGGCCCTTTGCCAAATTCGGAAAAAATTATGTTTAATTTATTGCGTATGGATCCATACGTGACGAGCGGGAGATTATTTTTTTTTCGAGAGTGAAAAAGTGCTCCAAACGTTTTTTTAATTTTTGATTATGAAAGTACACACATTAATGATAAGAATAACAATTTTTATTTATCTATGGCCCTTTGCCAAATTCGGAAAAAATTATGTTTAATTTATTGCATATGGATCCATACGTGACGAGCGGGAGATTTTTTTTTTTTTTTGGGGAGTGAAAAAGTGCTCCAAACGTTTTTTTGACTTTTGATTATGAAAGTACACACATTAATGATAAGAATAACAATTTTTATTTATCTATGGCCATTTGCCAAATTCGGAAAAAATTATGTTTAATTTATTGCATATGGATCATCCATACGTGACGAGCGGGAGATTATTTTTTTTTCGGGAGTGAAAAAGTGCTCCAAACGTTTTTTTAATTTTTGATTATGAAAGTACACACATTAATGATAAGAATAAAAATTTTTATTTATCTGTGGCCCTTTCCCAAATTCGGAAAAGATAATGTTTAATTTATTGCATATGGATCCATACGTGACGAGCGGGAGATTATTTTTTTTTCGGGAGTGAAAAAGTGCTCCAAACGTTTTTTTGACTTTTGATTATGAAAGTACACACATTAATGATAAGAATAACAATTTTTATTTATCTATGGCCCTTTGCCAAATTCGGAAAAAATAATGTTTAATTTATTGCATATGGATCCATACGTGACGAGCGGGAGATTATTTTTTTTTCGGGAGTGAAAAAGTGCTCCTAACGTTTTTTTTTACTTTTGATTATGAAAGAACATATATTAATGATAAGAATAACAATTTTTATTTATCTATGGCCCTTTGCCAAATTCGGAAAAAATAATATTTAATTTATTGCATATGGATCCATACGTGACGAGCGGGAGATTATTTTTTTTTTTCGGGAGTGAAAAAGTGCTCTAAACGTTTTTTTGACTTTTGATTATGAAAGAACACACATTAATGATAAGAATAACAATTTTTATTTATCTATGGCCCTTTGCCAAATTCGGAAATAATTATGTTTAATTTATTGCATATGGATCCAGAGAGAGTGAAAAAGTGCTCCAAACGTTTTTTTGACTTTTGATTATGAAAGTACACACATTAATAATAAGAATAACAATTTTAATTTATCTATGGCCCTTTTCCAAATTCGGAAAAAATTATGTTTAATTTATTGCATATGGATCCATACGTGACGAGCGGGAGATTATTTTTTTTTCTGGAGTGAAAGAGTGCTCCAAACGTTTTTTTGACTTTAGATTATGAAAGTACACACATTAATGATAAGAATAACAATTTTTATTTATCTATGGCCCTTTGTCAAATTCAGAAAAAAATAATGTTTAAATCGTTGCACATAGTTCCACACGCATATAAATCCATACGACGAGCAGGAGATTATTATTTTATTATATGGGGGTAAAGTGTCTGACACTTTTTTTTTACTTTTGCTTATTAGAGTAAACACACTCATGATAAAAAGAAATAATATATGATACATATCAACATTTAAGAGGATTGTGAATTTAAAAAAATATATATATTACATTTAAAGACAAGAAAAATGAAAGGGTAATTTTAGGGGTTGATCTTCTTTGTGCTATTAATTAAGATGTATTCCTTAGTAATATTTTGTTTGATTTGATTTTGCTTTCTCGGAAATATTGATTTCCATATTCACGGGG
The DNA here is from genome assembly GCA_932526585.2 of Philonthus cognatus. Lineage (NCBI taxonomy): Eukaryota > Metazoa > Arthropoda > Insecta > Coleoptera > Staphylinidae > Philonthus > Philonthus cognatus. Next base: position 83,494,554 of record OW052244.1, on the reverse strand, counting down.
TAAAAAAAATATTTTAGGGGTGAACAGTGTGACGAAACGTTTTTTTGATTAGGTGTATTAAAATAGGGTAGAATAGAGATATTTTGAGATAAAAATGAATTTTATGGAACATAGCCAAAGTAGAAAAAAATTGATTACGTTTTTGGAAGGGGTTAAAAAATATTATAGGTAAAAATTATGGGGTGTCGAAACGTTTTTTTGATTTCACTTATCAAAAGAAGGTATTATAGAGATGTTTTGAGCTAAAAAGTAACTTTATGAAATGTAAAGTTAATTAAAGGAAAGGCACTTGGTATTGTTTCACAATTAAATCTTTATTCCGACTAGTTTCGGTTTGTTAGACCATTTTCACATTCCTTTGAAAATGGTCTAACAAACCGAAACTAGTCGGAATAAAGATTTAATTGTGAAACAATACCAAGTGCCTTTCCTTTAATTAACTTTACATAGTGTAATATGTTTCACCAAGTGCTAGATGAGAAATTAATTCAAGAAACTTTATGAAATATTGCCAAATTAAAAAAAAAATCATAACATATTTTTGGAAGGGGTGAAAAAATATGAAGGGTAAAATTTAAGGGTTTTATATTTCTTAGGGTAATAATTTAGGCTATTTGAAGTGTATATCTTTAAATTTCATTTAATTTGCTTTTGTTTTTTCCGAGATATGAATTTTTTAAAATCTATTGCTGGATCTATTGCTAACTTCACACCCGTCACTATTGAGTGTGTGATTTTACAAATTATAAATAAGAACATAATATAACTTAATTAAGGATGTAGGGTAAATTCTGTAATAAAAGAAACCTATTCATTCAGTGTATGTGCAGCCATTTCCTGCAGGTGCTCTTCTTTTTCTTCCTCGACTGTCTGTCTGTCTCCTCATTGTTCTTAAGCAGGGTAGCGTGACTCAAACAAAAGAGCCCCTTACTTAAGTGTATTAATTTCTAAAGAATCCCCTTCTGTTTCCTGTTTTACTTAAACAGACATAACTTTTACATTTTTATTTTAATGGAAACCTTATCAAAACTTCCACACTATTTTTACCGGCCGTTATACTCTTCTAAACAGGACCCGAACATCCACATCCACACAGAATTTCTTGTACAAAATTGTTTTTTTGTTTGTTTTACACACACTATTTTTAATGTAAATTGATTTTTTATGGAGAAACTCCAAAATATTACAGGTAATTCAATTTCTAAAAGTTAGTACATACGAGTAGGTACTTCAATTTTTGATTTAAAAGAAATTATCAAAACTATGTCAAAAATGTAAATAGAAGACCAGCACTACGGGTGGCAGATATAGTGTGGATGTTTTGATGTCCCTTCTAAACATTTTATTATACAATTTAAGTGTTGCCAATAAATAATTAACACTGTTGTATCCTTTCTTCACACTTTATTTTCTAATGGTTAGATATACAGAGAGTTTTATGTAACACCGAACGTTTTCATAACGAGAATTTTTTGAAGTATCCATATGCATACGTTGCACAAAGCGAGTGTTTTCCACTCCCAGGCTAAGCATGAAGTAAAATTTCGAGTTTAGAAAAGCCTGAAAATTTGGCTTGGTCGCGTAGCGCGAAGCGCGGAGCGGCCAAACCAAATTTTCAGGCTTTTCAAAACTCGAAATTTTACTTCATGCGCCACCGGTACAAAACACTGATTCAATGTAAAGTTTAGCGGTGTGTTTTAAACTTCGTAATATGTCAGTGTTTTATACCGGCGGCGCATGAAGTAAAATTTCTAGTTTAGAAAAGCCTGAAAATTTGGTTTGGCCGCTCCGCGCTTCGCGCTACGCGACCAAACCAAATTTTCAGGCTTTTCTAAACTCGAAATTTTACTTCATGCTTAGCCTGGGAGTGGAAAACACTCGCTTAAAGCTTAAAATAAAATTCTTTTAATAAACCGAGCATCGAAAAATGTGCAACGTATGCATATGGATACTTAAAAAAAAATCTCGTTGTGAAAATGTTCAGTGTTACACCTGTATATTTCAAGTACTAAGCATTCATTATCAATAACAACAAATTCTAACAACTGCTGTCCGGTTTCTTTATACCTACAGTGGATTAAAGGGAAAAACCAGGATTAAGGGAAGACCTAGAGTTGGTTCACATTTGAATTTTATTGAGTTATGTTTATGGCTTTAATAACAAATTTAGTGTTGCCAGATGAATTTTAAATTTTCCTAAAATCTTTCATAAAGTTCCCCAAAGTTACGATGTTATGTTTTTTTTTATTTTATGACTGCAGTTTTGCCACGTGGAATTTTAAATTTTGCCCAAATCTTTCATAAAAATTGTTAAATTCCCTACCAATAAAAATTATCACGAGATGCATCCCAAAAAATGGCCCATTGATCACATTCCCCAAAACCTTAATTTACCCCCATTTTAGGGAGAAAACCCCCAAACTGTCAACACTGTATAACCTTGTTTCGCAAACATCTTGTAAATTTGTAAGTATTTTATAATTTTGAAAAGGTGTAAAACAGAGGAATGGTCTCAGCCAGAGAACAAATTCATAATTACATAATTGTATACAGTAGAATCTTAACAAGTTAAAAACAGGGTGCATTCACCGGCAAAAAAGATTGAGAACCACAGGTCTAGAGTTTAGATTCTATAATTACAGCGCAAGAAATTAGAGTCCAGAAACTAGATTAGTTAGTCTGTAGATTACAGACTAACGTAAAAAGAGGGACTTGTAAAACTTTAAACGCAAATAACTCGAATCATGAAAAAGCGACTCAACTGGTTTTTCCTCAAAACCACAGATTTGGCAATGGAGTTATTAATTTTTAAAAAATACATAATTAGTGTCAATTTCTGCGATCGACTTTGTTTTTTAGTTTATTTGAATCAATCAATAAATAACAGAGTTATGGCGTTGGGCGTTTTTTGATCGAACACCCGGTATATGATACATATCGTAGGGTTATTAAAACCAGTCTAACAGACTAACTATTAATTTTACAATGATAAATAATAAAAACTATAAATATGGGACTACTTTATTTCAACTTCGAAGACATTGTGTGTCAATTGTAATTAGTTGCGAAATTAATTCCATTGGAAAGAAAATCAATTGTAAATTCAATTCGCGCACCGTCCTTACGAAAGTCAATTCCAACCTGTGCACTGACACAAATAACACACCAAAACGGCGACGGTTAACATTCGCAACTCGTCCTGAAAACCGTGGCTGGCTCGGTCGACGCGAATTGCACAAGAATCCAGCGGTAGCGAACCCGGCAGGAAAGAGAGCCCAGTTCATTGGCTCCTCCACTTAACCGTACACATTCGAAAATATGTATCCTCGCCGGATGTCGAGGATCTCCTCTTATTCGCTATTCAGAGATTTATATAACGGAGAGAAAGGCTTCTTCTAAGCTAGTTTGCATGAATGGAATGCGCCCGTGTGTACATTTCCCACCATCGAACATGGCGAAGTGTTTGAATATTCCTTCTTCCAGGTCGAGAGCTTCTTCTACGCCGTCTTCGTTTTTTCTCTCTTCTTCGTCTTCTCTTGAGATGGTGTCCATGGGAGAGGAGCAACCGTGACGACCCCACTCAACATGCGGCTCAACGGCAACTCCGAGGAGACCCCCAACGAAAATGGTGAGTGTTACATATGATAAAAGCTTTCCAAAATTTGGAAGGTCTCACAAATTTGAATGCTATATACATCAATTTTTACAAATAAAATATAAATTAGAAAAGTCTGAAAATTTGGAGTTAAGCGAAGAGCTTTACAAGTTCAATGGGAACCTAAAATTAGCGTCTAAGTTTTTTGGGGTCTGTTGAAATGCCAAGGTAATTTTTCGAGAATTTTTTGGGTACCTACCTCTACAAGTGGTTGCAAAATCTTAAGTAAGGCAACCACTTATAGTGCTAGGTCCGCTAGAAATTTAAGCAATTCTCGAAAAATTACCTTGGCATTTCAACAGACCCCAAAAAACTTAGACGCTAATTTTATGTTCCCATTGAACTTGTAATGCTCTTCGCTCAACTCCAAATTTTCAGACTTTTCTAAACTGGAAATTTTTCTTCATGCGCCAGGCGTATCGGTAAAACACTGATTAAATGTGAAGTTCGAGATCTTCATGCAATATCGATCAAACAAAGATTGTCTGCTTAACTAACTTCATTTTTATACTGCTCTAAGCTAGCATTAAATTAAATAACCAGTAATAATCTAAGATATGATCTGATATCTTAATTTAGTAACTAACTATTAACTTAAGTAACGGATAGTGTGGTCTTAGGTTAGGCCAGTTACCATAAGGAACTCATAAATAACTTGTGACTTCCGGTTTCTCTAATTAGTGCGGGGCGGGTGAAGGTTCAAAACAAAAAAAATAAATAAGTAATTTTAATTCAAATCGAATTTATTAAAATTACTTCAATAAAGAAAAGATATAATTCAAATTAAATTTATTAAAAAATAAAGAAACGCAATCTTGTGATTCAAACACAAATTAGAAATTAAGATTTGCATTCGCGGATGTGAGTGGAAATAAAAATGAATTCAAGTAAATAAACGTAAAAAAAAAACATAACGCAAGTATCTTAACAAAAACGCATTCCATAAAAAACTAAAATTTAACTAAACTTACAAAATTCTGACCAATGGGCGCCACCCAGAATTATACGTCTGGGGTGTAATATATTAAAGCGTCGCGACGCGATTACGAAGAAAAATAAAAAAAAAACTCGAAATGCCGCAACTTAAGTTTCCTTTCCTTTTTTTTTGTTTCACTATTATTTTATGCACTTATCTGTTATCCGGTGTGAAGCAATTAAGGGCGGTTGCGACGGAGATGGCGGCAGCTGCGGTGGCACGGCAACAGCGACGATAGCAGTAACGGTCTACAGCAGCAGCGACAACGGTAGCAGCAACAACACAGCGTCGGCGGCAACGGTCACAACGGCAGTCGATAACGACTTAAATGTTCCTCCCTGATTTAACTCCCGGGTTGCATCAACACTATACGTACAAAATGGCTGCGAAACTCCGCACTTAAAGGGTTCCTAAATATTTATTTAGGCGTTACTAACGTAAATATATATAGATATACATACATACACATAGTAGAATTAGTCCATAACATCATTTATTTGCAAAATTGACAGAGAATATAATGTAATTACCTTCGTTAAGAAGAACCCCTCGGTAAAAACGGCAAATTAACACTCAGAACGGCCAGTCCGCTCCTCCTCGAGCGCAGATCGCAAAGGTCGCGTCTTGCATTTAATCGGCACGAGTGCCCGATACGACAAAAAAACATTTATTTTATTTGTAAACAATCAATACCTACAACCCGACTAGCAGACTTGCAATTAAACTCAATAAACCAAAGAGTATTAATTAAGGCCTAGTTAGACGAGAATTATTTTGTTATAAACTGATCGAGCTGCTCGATCGTTTGCAAATTCTATAGTTTATAACAAATGCCCAATTCTTTAATTTTGCAAATTTTAAAGTTTGTTGCAAAAACCAACTTAGTTTTTTAAATTTACAAACTCTAGGCTTTTCTTGGGGTCGACCGTTCCTGGCTGAAAATATTTCTTATCCCTCGACAGGGCGAGGAAAGCATTTTCTCACGAAAGAACCCGAACATTTACTACAGCTCCTCGAGATTGTTGTACTCCTGGGATTTTTGACTAGTCGAAAATTAAACTCAGTGGTTCACTTTAAGGTCGGAAATTCATATGTTATTTGGCCATAAGAACGACCAACGATTAATTTTCCACAATAATGAAAATAGATCTTTGAAACTCATACATATTGCACATTGAAGCTTTGCGAACAAATTGACACTATTCTTTTAAAAAAAAAGTTTCATAAATTATATATAAATCAAGTAATGAAACACTCTCAAATGATCACATAAATCCGTGCAATACTTCCATAAAAAATCATTATTTCTTCTTCTAATTGCTTTAATTTATTAAAGTAATTATTATAAACATGTTGTATTAAATAGATTATTCTAAAATAAATGATGACTAAAATTAATCATTGCTTAGAAATCTCCATAAGAGCAATGTAAATTTTGATTATACTTTTAATAAATAGGGGGCAGCATCGTCCATTTTAGTAATATCTTAAAATTATACTATTTCCAAAAATATGTGAAAAGAAATTGGGTTTGATATGTAGAATTCGTGTCGCGACACGGATTCTCGGTACGCGGCCTTGAATTGCCAATGTAATTTTTCTGCCGCGGACTGTTCATTGATTATGTTGTTGATACACAACAAAGAAAGACATTATTAAAATATTTTCCAATACATTCTTTAAATATAAGTGCATTTCTGGATTCATGTTTTGAATAGGAATGTCGAATGCCGGTATATGTTGATTCAAGTGATGAGTCGGAAAAATTCCTTTTTCATTTATTTAACAAATTGAATGTGCGATACTCGCGATTTGATTACCGAAGCACTTAGTCAGCTTAGCGTCTAGAGTTCGAATTGGGTTATTGTAATTTCTTATTTTTGGTACGGTTTAGCCTACTCAGCTTGAAGTGTCGCCTACCCAGATTAGAGGGTAGACCTCCTCTCGTGTTCGCATCTATTCCTTTTGTGTGCTTCATTGCAATTTACCAAATTAAGGAGTGCAGCACGCGACAGTCATGTACGATATTTGATTTTTGATAGTAATCATTTAAATCACTTATGTAGTTGCAAATAACATGAATATATATTTTATGTTGCCAGAATTTAACTGTTTGCCAGAATTTTACTGTTTGCCAGAATTTAACTGTTTGCCAGAATTTAACAATATAAATATAGGTAATTTTTATTTTGGTAAACATGTGCATAAGCTGTAAATTTTCCGACATGCGTGGTTTTTTAAAAGATTTCAATTTGAAGCTTTAAACGAGTGTTTTCCACTCCCAGACTAAGCATGAAGTAAAATTTCGAGTTTAGAAAAGCCCCGTGAAAATTTGTCGAGGGTCGCGTAGCGACCCGAGACAAATTTTCACGGGGCTTTTCTAAACTCGAAATTTTACTTCATGCGCCACGCTTATAAAACACTGATTTCAAGTAAAGTTTAAATTTACATATATTTCATAATATTTTAATGTTTTGTACGCGTGCCGCATGTAGTAAAATTTCGAGTTTAGAAAAGCCACGTAAAAATTCGTCTCGGGTCGCAGCGCGACCCTCGACAAATGTTCACGGGGCTTTTGTAAACTCGAAATTTTACTTCATGCTTAGCCTGGGAGTGGATAACACTCATTTAAAGCTTCAAATTGAACAAATTTTCTGCTGCTTTTCTGCTTCTGCTTTTCTGCTGCTTACCCTAGGAGTGGAAAACACCCATTTAAAGCTTCAAATGGAAATTCAAATAGGAAATTAAACAAACTGTGAAATATTCCTTAATAGGGTGGTACGAGAATCTATATGGACATCATCGCGCAACCAGGGGGGTGGCTCGCGGGCTTAAGGAGTTCCAAAGAGTTCACTCCTCAAACCCGCGAGCCACCCCCAAACAAAATGGTTAAGGCTATAGTACGACTACTGAGAGGACACTGCAGGCTCAACAAACACATGAGCAAAATAGGTCTGGCAGAGGATACGATATGTAGATTCTGTCCATATAGATTCTCGTACCACCCTATTAAGGAATATTTCACAGTTTGTTTAATTTCCTATTTTTGTATCTGGTTGTACTACATTATTATTCTGCTACCATTTAATGAAAAATTTAATTGTTGTTTCTTTAATGCTATATTTAATTTTTTTATATTTTTTACTTTTTTTTTTTACAAAATTTACCTTTTTTTTCTTTGCTTTTATTGTTACTTTTATTATTGTTATTATTAATACAATGTTTCCCTGTAATTGGATGTATCTATTGGGAAATAAATAAATAAATGATTTGTCAAAACTAATTTACAATTATTTTTTGTAAATCATCAAGAAAGCAAATAATAATTGGCCAATAAAAACCGTGTATCGGGCGATACTCTCCCAACAGCGCGATAAAACTAAAAGGAGTCAGCTTTATATAAAATTTATTATTCCATCAGTCGTAAACATTGATTGCACGCCTCTGGAGGGGCCCATTAAACGGACTCGTACACAAATATCCGTGAGCGCGAGCCGTGAGAAAAACCGTTCTTGCACTTAATCGCCTCCAACGGCCCAGAGGCGGTAACAGCCGACCAGCGTCAAATAAACGACAAACGAGCGCGAGACCGTGCGAAATGAAAAGCGAAGCGCGTCTTTCGAACAAAACGCCGCTTTTCCCTTTTCTGCAAATTCAATCGTGGCAAAGAGAAAAATCGTTTTTGCCGAGAGAAAGCGGAATCCTCAAAAGGTAAACCCGATATACTAATAACAAAAGATACACCTGTAACAAAATGAAAATAAAAATATTGTACATTTACGTGTTACTATAGTGAATCTTAGTTAATACAGGGTGGCGCAAAACCACCGATATGGTTTAAATGTTTAATAACTTTTTTATTTAATGGTTTATTATTATTATTATTTTCTTGTTATGCAGTATATTAATGGGGAATATTTTTGGCTTAAGTATGAAAAATTATATCGAGCAAGTGGTGGCCATTTTCGGCTTCACACATACGCGCTCTTTCCAGTACATTTTCCATAACTTTTCGTAACATTTCCGGTGTTATGGCTTGAATTGCATTGAAAGTGTTTGGTTTTAGCTCTGGTATGGTCGCTGGCTTATTTACGTATACCCTTTCTTTCAAATAACCCCAAAGAAAACAGTCTGGAGCTGTTAAATCCGGTTCTGCGCGAAATAACGCGTTCGCCAAAGAGGTCCTGTAACAGAGCCATTGTGTCCCTTGCAGTGTGGGCTGTAGCTCCATCTTGTTGGAACCACAACTGTGGATGGTGTTCTACAGCTGGCCTCAAAAAATTGTCCAGCATCGTTCGATTTTCAGCACCATTAACCGTAACTGAGGCGCCATGTGCATTTTCAAAAAAATATGGACCAATGATCCTTTCAGACGATACACCGCACCAAACAGTACACTTAAGTGGGTGTAATTGTCGCTGATGAACTGTTCTCGGATTCTCCGTAGCCCATATCCAGCAATTATGCTTGTTTACGAAACCATTCAATTGGAAATGGGCTTCATCGCGCATTACAAATTGTTAACGAAATCGCGATTTTCTTCTGCTTTTTGTCGGAATGAAATGGCATAATCAAGCTGTTGTTGGTAGTCTATCGGCTTTAATTCTTGCACAAGCTGAACCTTATATGGGAACATGTGCAATGTCGCCAAAATCCTCTGAACGGGCCTCCGCCCCAGTAATGCCGAACGTCTTCTTGTTGATTTTTCTGGACTGTCCTGTACACTATCCACAACACGTTGGATATTTTCTGGTCCTCCGGTACATGGAAGGTGACTTACTGTACCATGTTGTCGAAAATTTGCAACCAGGCGGTTTATTGTTGATGCTGGAGGTCCAGTACGCACATTAAAAAAACGACGATAAGCACGCTGCGTCAAAACAATTGACCGTTGATTTAGGCAAATCCTAAAACAAAATTTCCAAGCTATGCCATGTTCAAGAAATATAATTCCGACAGAAAATACATCGTGATGATTCCGCAGAGGGACGACTGGGCGGACGGCGAACCTACCAATGCGGAATCTAACTGGTATACTGACGGCTCAAAGACATGTAAAAGAGTCGGATCCGGAATATACAGCATAAAACCCGAGACAAAGATTTCAGTCAGTTGCGAGGGACACCACAGTGTTCTAGGCAGAGGCGATCGCGGTTTAACATTGCATTGGAGAAAAAGCAAGGCAAGTCAACAAAAGTCGATCAGTAGCCATTTTCTCGGACAGCCAAGCGCTGCTAAGGGCACTAAGTACCACACAGGTCGATTCCAAGCTAGTGTGGGACAATGGTATGTGTCCTTCGACACAAGGGCTATCAAGAGAACGATAAAGCAGGCGAACTGGCCAAACAAGGCTCGTTAAGCGCATTTACTGGCCCGGAATCCTCCTGCGGTACCGCAAAAACCGCAATCAGAAAATCCATCAGGAAATAGACGGAGACACAGACTCAAACTTGGTGGACGAACACACCAGGGCAGAGGCAGGCGAAACAGTTTCTCAAAAAACAAAATGGTTAAGGCTATAGTACGACTACTGAGAGGACACTGCAGGCTCAACAAACACATGAGCAAAATAGGTCTGGCAGAGGATACGATATGTAGATTCTGCCAGGAAGAAGAGGGGGACCCTCTCCACATCCTGTGCCAATGTGAGGCCCTAGCAAGGGTTATATACCTGAAGCTGGGCAATACTAAACCAAGCGCAGAGCTACACCCAAGGCTCATTGTCAAGGTTAATAGGGCTAAACAAAGAGGCGAAGCTTGAGCACATTTATCACGTCTAAGATAACAAGGATCCACAATAGATCTGCAAAGGTCGCGGTGGTATAGGCCAAGAGGCCACCCCAACAATTACCTAATCTAATCTAGTAGGACATCTATCGCAATACTAACTCAGGTCGGCCTTACACATTAATCGACTAGGTCGATTAGTTAATAGGACATCTCTCGCTTTCTCGTTGAAATCGGCCTTACACAACAACCACACATATTTGAAATAAAACAACGCAGTTGGAAGGGTTTCACTTTTATTGTTGAACACTGCAACATGTTTCACCACACAGTGGCTTCATCAGGCAGATGAAATAATGATTTTTCATTATTTCATCTGCCTGATGAAGCCACTGTGTGGTGAAACATGTTGCAGTGTTCAACAATAAAAGTGAAACCCTCCCAACTGCGTTGTTTTATTTCAAATAGTATTATGGAGTTTCATCATGTATCCGCCTCATCAATTAAATATATAAAAAAAATAACCACACATATATTCCGCATTCTTGTGATTAGTTAGTAGGACATCTATCGCAATACTAACGCAGGTCTGCCTTATATATCAAACGAGTTCTGTCGATTAGTTAGTAGGACATCCCTCGTTTTCTCGCTCAAGTCGGCCTTACATATCAACCACACATATATTCCATATTATTATGATTAGTTACTAGGACATCTACGGCACTAACTCAGGTCGGCCTCATCAATCGACTGGGTCCATTAGTTAGTAGGACATCGCTCGCTTTCTCGCTCGTCGGCCTTACAGTAACGGAAACTAGTTTTTGAAATGAGGTTTTTTTCACGATTTGGAAGATAATCCCAACAATCAACAAATGAATTTAAATTTATAGAACGTTTGGGATTTTTGATTAAAAAAAATAATTACACTTTAGATTTAGATAAAACTCACAGATATAACTTTTCCTTATTCATATAATTTTCCTTAGGGCCACTGGATCCTACAACTCGACTTAATTTTCTGCGTACATTAATTTCCCCGAAAATTGTTAAAGTTTTAAACAAAACAAACGATGATTTTGTGATAAATTTGTTGATTTTTTTGTTCGGTGTCTTCACTTTTTAAATACTAATAAAATCGCAAATTGAAAATTCGATGCGGCTTAATAATTTTGAAAAAAAGCTAATTTTATTTAGATTAAGGAATCATTTTAAATAAATAAAAGTCTAAGTAACTTTTTAATAAGTCATGTTTAGTAATCTATGTATAAAATTGGAAGTTATCGTTTTTTAAAATAAATAAAATAAAAATAAATTTAATTATGTATTTTAATTGTGTTTCCTAAACTCAATTTTCTAAACTCGAAATTTTACTTCATGCTTAATCAAGGAGTGGAAAACACTCGTTAAAATATAATTAATCACTTAAATAAATAAGATCTGAAAATAGGAAATAGAATTAAAATACATAATTAAATTTATTCTTATTTTATTTATTTCGCAAAATCCTTTTTTAATTATTTTGTGTTACCTTAAAACTGTATATAGTGATTTTAAAACTCCACACTAAATCAGGCTTTTCTAAACTCGAAATTTTACTTCATGCGTCACGCGTATTAAACATTGATTTAGTCTGTATCCATCTGAATGATAACACAAAATAATAAAAAAAAAAGTATTCAGAAATTGATTTTTTTCACTTTATAAATCGACGGTTTCTATTTCAACTTCTTCTAGCTATATTTAAATAAATTGAGAGCATAAATAATATTCGAGTATTGGCAGTAAATTTGGCGAATACGAATATAGGAAAGTAAGAAAATATTCGTTAAATCGAATGCGAATACCTGTATTCGGAACTCCTCTAATATCTACCACCTTGAAAACCTCAAATATGTACAAACTTGAAAAAATATTTGATATTGCCAATGCTAAGAATTTCATATGTACTTAATGACTTTTACTTTTAAACTCAAGATATATACGACCTGTTTTTTTTTTTTAAGGTAGTATATACATTTTGGTGCTGATTTAATTTTAATTTTTCTAACATTCTTTAAAAACCTTGGTTTGTGATTTAATAAAGAAAACACTTGGTTAAATTTCACTAATATATTAGTTATATATTATAATATTAGTGAAATTTAATCAAGTGTTTTCTTTATTAAATCATAGTTAAATATGTTTCACCACGTGAAAGATGAGAAACTTGTTCAAGACCTTGGTTTGTGTTGGGCGCACCCTATGACGAAATCCTGGCTGCGCTACTGGTTGTTACAAAAGGATAAAATGATCTTTATATATTTGTAGTAACTAATTCAATAATTGAATTGATTAAAAAACTTGAAGAAAAAAGCAATAGTATATACTCAATTACACCCAAACGGGGCGTAAAATTACCAAGAATCAAAACATCATAGGCGGCGGCGCGCATCACTTACTTAACTACAAATTGCATAACACTAATTGGTTAATTACTATACACAATTCTCCATCTCTTTCTACATATCCACTTTATTCGATGCATGTGTATGTTTGTATGCGATTTCACTCGCAAGGCCATCGCGCAAGGTAAATAATATTACACGATTTGCGCAAAACGTAAATAGACCAAACTCTGCGCGATTACATCAGCGAAATTTAGGTGCAGCTAAAAAAAAAATAAAGGGCGGTCCGAAGGGTGGATCCTTTAATAACCGGATCGCGTGAGGTAATCGCAGTAAATGGCGGTTTGGCTTTAATTAATGCGGTGCGAAAGTGAAAGCGACCTTTAAAAGGAAACTTTTTTCTTTCTCCCGCGTGCTTGAGTGCTAAATGGTACCGGTTTTTGTTTTGTGAGAGGTGATGCAATTGTTGCAAATGGGGAGATTTATTGATTTGTAGGAGCGATTGTGTAATGAAACGTTCGTGCCGTTTATCAAATTATTTGTGTGGATAATTAATCGGTGAAAACGTGGAAATTATTACACAGTCAGATTCAATTGCCACAAGGGCGATTCCAACGAGAATTTTTTTCTCAATTTTATCAACTGTAGTTCATATCGACGATTTTATTAACTATTGTCCATTTTATGGTTTGTGTAAATTAAAATCAGCTGACTTTGTTGAGTTTACCAATTTTCACGTTTTTATAAAAGGAAAAATTGAGCTTTATTTTTATGTAAGCACAAACAATATTTTGGGGAGTTAGTGGTAAACAATAATAATAATAATTTATTTATTTGTAAGTAGACATAAGAATATGTATTACAATAGTCAACATAGTTATATATACACTCGACCGCAAAAAAAACGCGCCACTTGAAAATTCACGTTTTTTCGTGAATATTCAAACAGCCATAACTTCGGTCGATGTGGATGAAATTTGATGAATTTTTGAGTTTTTGGAACGCTAAAGTTTTCTCTTTAAAGACACATAAGTGGATATAACGAAATTTAAGCATTTCTGCATTTAAAAGTCCTACCAACAAAAAAATGTTCAGAATGTTAAAAATGATAAAAGTTGAGAAGTTATACTGTGCCCAAAAAAAATCGTAGCTCTACTTCAAAAAAAAGCGCAACCAAATTCCATCATTTTCCTTTGAAATAAGCGAAAAATCATGTCGATCCAATGATTTGACTCGAAGTTATGACAGTTTTTTTAAAAAGTGTATTTTGGGGCATAACTTTGGCGGACAGGCATAACTCTGCTCGCAAACCTGTGACATTATGCGATTTAAAAAGCTTGAAGTTTTCTCTTTGAGGCATGTTAGTCAGATCTTTAAACATGCACATTTTACCCCCTTTCACCCCCCAAAGACGATGAAACGTTTTTCACTTTAAAAATCAATTTATCTCAAATTGTCATAACTTTACTCCAAATCAATTTATCGATCTGAATTTTTGCGCATATTAAAGGAGAAGGACTAAATTTATTCTGGATGTCCCTTGCTCGAAGCCACAATTTTTTTTGCGCATATTACAAGTTAAAAAAGTTAAACGTTTTGTGAAAAACGTTTCATCGCCTTTAGGGGGTAGAAGGGGGTAAAATGTGCATGTTTGAAGATCTGACTAACATGCCCTTAAAGGAGAAGGACTAAATTTATTCTGGATGTCCCTTGCTCGAAGTCACAATTTTTTTTGCGCAAATTACAAGTTAACAAAGTTAAAAGTTTTGTGAAAAACGTTTCATCGCCTTTAGGGGGTAGAAGGCGGTAAAATGTGCATGTTTGAAGATCTGACTAACATGCCCTTAAAGAGAAAACTTCAATCTTTTTAAATCGCATAATGTCACAGGTTTGCGAGCAGAGTTCTGCCTGTCCGCCAAAGTTATGCCCCAAAATACACTTTTTAAAAAACTGCCATAACTTCGAGCCAAATCATTGGATCGACATGATTTTTCGCTTATTTCAAAGGAAAGTGATGGAATTTTGTTGCGCTCTTTTTGAAGTGGAGCTACGATTTTTTTTGAGCACAGTATAACTTCTCAACTTTTATCATTTCTAACATTCTGAACATTTTTTTGTTGGTAGGACTTTTAAATGCAGAAGTGCTTAAATTTCGTTATATCCACTTATGTGTCCTTAAAGAGAAAACTTTAGCGTTCCAAAAACTCAAAAATTCATCAAATTTCATCCACATCGACCGAAGTTATGGCTGTTTGAATATTCACGAAAAAACGTGAATTTTCAAGTGGCGCGTTTTTTTTGCAGTCGAGTGTATATATAATTTTCTTAAAATCTAATATAAAAAGTACTATCAAATTAAACAGAAACACACACAAAACATTAAAACAATTTCAAACATTAATCATTTAAATATTCTGGTATTGAATAGTATGCTTTCTGTATTAGCAGTAATTTAAGTTGATATTTGAAGTGATGATAAATGTTTTAAATGATTTAACGTAAAAACTTCGAATTCTTCTATAGACAGATTGCATGGAGATTTGATGATTAATTAAACCTTTTCACCATTAAAAATGTCTCATGTTGACAACAAGCAGTGCTGAAAAGCCGCCAGCCGAAGAACACGATCTTCACAATCCTTTGTGCTTTTAGGACATCCGAATCATAAACGTCGTCGTTCCTCATGTGCTTTTGACCATCTTCGCCAACATAGAGAAGTTCTAGCGACACTGCGTTCCATACAACTACCAACATTACAAATGGATAATCCTCCTTCACGTAGATCGATTATTCCACTCAGTCAAAAGTTACTGATTGGCTAAGACTAACTAAGCTTAAATATTTTGTTTAAAGTGCCGAATAAATAAATCATTTCAAAATAAAAAAAAAAAACTAAAAATGTTTGGTTCATTTCTTGAATAATTTTCTCACTTATCACTTGGTGAAACATTTTTACATATTGATGAAGGTTTGAATTAAATTACACTTGGTTTGTTTCACTCCTGATAATGCTGTAAAACACGAAACTAGTCGAGTAAATAGTAAAAAGAAAATTGTGAAACAAACCAAGTGTAATTTAATTCAAACCTTTATCAATGTTTGGTTTATTATCGATGACAACTCGATTTATTAGCCTAATCTTATTAAAATTTTCATCGTTTGTTAGCACGAATAAAAAACATCTTTCCTAAAAAATGTCATCAAAATTCACCCATGTTTACTGGGTGTTTATTTACTTACAGAGGTGAGTATATTTGCATGACATTTTTAAGAAAATCTATTGACACAGTTTTAATCCGTTGACTTGCTATTAGTTTTTGAGTTTTTCTGACTTTTATCAAAGTATTTATATTTTAACCTCGCCTCTGGCCGTAGCCCCTTGTAAGCTTCTGAAACCTAAACCTTATTAACCTAACCTTATTAATATGCATCAAAGAAACACGCAAATGATTGATTATAAGAAGTAATTTATTATTTGGTTCGAATCGAATTATCCGTCGCAAAAATGGTCAAAACGCGGCGAGAATCCTTGAAAGTCCGAGACCCAGTTTTCAGGCTTCACTTTTTTTTTATATTTTTCGCTTCATCATCGATGAAATTAATTAACGCAAATTGCCGGAATAAATCATCACGCCAACAGTCCCTATAAGTCACATAAAGCACACACTCTTGAAATCTTTTCCATATACGGTTTTGAATAAGATTAACTTACGCAACAACAACAAAAAGTAGCGAATATAATTATTACCTTACGTAGTAAAAAATAAAGACAACAATCAGGCTGTAAAATTTAATTAAAAATTAAAATGCTATTATTATGAAGTAATTCTTCACATGATTCAATATATTAATTTTTAGTCCTTAAAAGGGACCAATCATCGATACTTGAGGTACATTTTATACAACAGACTAGAGGTGGATAACTATCGATAGTCGGCACCATCGATAGTGTTCGATAGTCAGAACACATACTATTGATAACTATCGATATTTATCGATAGTTCAGGAAAATTAATTAAATTATTTATTTTACAATTTATTTTATTGTGGGTCTAACTAACAACCACTGATTCTTATTCAAAAACAGAAGCATATTAATATTTTTTGGTTTAAGTTTTGATCTTCTGTCGCTGATGATCAGGCCAGCTGTACTAAATTCTCTTTCTGACTCCGTCGAAGATGCTGGAATGCATAGGTATTTCAGGATTAACTCGGGAATGGGCTGAAGTTCTTGGCCATTCACCTAAAAAAACGAAATAAATATACACAATGATTAACCTATTATCTAATATATTTCTTACTTTCCAAAATACTAATGGATCCGTTTCTTCAGCTGCATTATCCCTTTCCAGATATTGCCTCTTCCTAATTATTATATCAGCGCCATCAGCGATAACGCTTCTGGATTTCTCTTCTACTCTTCGGGCGACGAATGACAACAATGACTTCTTTTGTAGAGTGCTCCCCTGATTTTGATGTTCTATTTCGTCAACACAACTTTCAATATGTGAATTCAGAATCATTTCCTGTTCTAACAAAGTCGCCGCCTTGTTTGCATTTTCTAAATTATTAAATCCTTCCATCTTAAATCTCGGATCAAGAAGTGTTGCAATTCTTGTTACTGATCTGGTCTCATATGCAAATAGTCTTCTTCTTGTCGATTCCATCAAGCCTTTGCAGAACTTCTTCCCTTCCGATGTAGCCATACTTGTGATAATATCATTTAAAGATGTAAAAATTCCAACTGTCAGTGGTATTATCAAAGATATGGTAACATAACTGGACCCGGACACTTTTTTTGTTGCCTCATCGAACGAGAACAGTGCAGCTTCAAAATCATTAAGAATAGATATTTCATCAAGAGTAAACGGAGAAGGAGCTTTTCTCATTTTCAATAGAGTTCTATTTATTGCATCACTAGTTTTTATAATTCTTTGTATCATATATAATGAACTGTTCCACCTTGTAGAAATTTCTTGAATTAATTTCAATGGCTCTTTGCTACCCTGAATACTTTTTTGCTCTTCTTTAAATTTATCAGTGGCTGAAGTGCTGCTTTTAAAAAATCTGACAATTTCTTTGCATTTGGACAAAACCCTCTGAACATAATCACTGCTCAGATTATCTTGTACAGCTAAATTAAGGGTGTGAGCAAAACATGGGAGGTGGGGCTTCTTCAAAATTTCACATGTTTTAATCATGTTAGCAGCATTGTCAGTTACTATACATGTAATTTTATTTCCTATATCCCAATCTTCAAAAATCTCCTGCAGTGCATCAGCAATATTTTGTGAAGTATGATTCGTATTTAGTGGCCTTGCTGTTAAGACAACAGACTTCAATCTAGAATCAGATATGAAGTGACAAGTGGCTGACAAAAACGACTCTGTGGAAACTGACGTCCAAATATCACATGTTATTGAAAGATACTTGATACCACTTAGTATTTCTCTTAGTTTGCTTTGGGACTTAGTATACAAATTCTTCATAACAGATTCTCGAATAGCAAATTTACTGGGGATAACATAACGAGGGTCAAGAAGATAGACAAATCTTCTGAATCCGGTATCATTAACAATATTGAAAGGTTGAAAATCTTGTGCAATCATTGCAAGAGCACAGCCCAGCTCTTTCTTTCTCTTTGAAGAACTCTCGTATTTAATAGATCTCTTAAAGAAAGGACTTATTGATCTATTGTTAGACTGTGCTGAGGTTAACTGTGTACTCGAGCTGGAAGTAGAAGCAACAACAAGTTCCTCATTTTCAACATCATTCCTATTTATAGGGTGGAATCTTTTCAAGTGGTCAGCTAAGTTACTTGTATTGCCGCTAGTTTTATATTCCTTACCGCATGTTATACACTAATTTACGGTTTCTGACGAATGTCAGAAAATTTACAGCTAAAATAATTAAGAAAAAGTAATGTGATTTTATAAAAATAATGACATACCATGGAATTGAAACAACAGTTGCGGATATTCCCTGTTTATTTTAATGTTCAACTTGAAGCTTTAAACAAGTGTTTTCCACTCCCAGACTAAGCATGAAGTAAAATTTCGAGTTTAGAAAAGCCCGAGAAAATTTTCTGGGCTTTTCTAAACTCGAAATTTTACTTCATGTGCCACGCGTATAAAACACTAAAATATTATGAACTTTATGTATATTTGAATCTCACTTGAAATCAGTGTTTTATACGCGTGGCGCATGAAGTAAAATTTCGAGTTTAGAAAAGCCCAGAAAATTTGTCTCGGGTCGCTGCGCGACCCTCGACAAATTTTCACGGGGCTTTTCTAAACTCGAAATTTTACTTCATGCTTAGTCTGGGAGTGGAAAACACTTGTTTAAAGCTTCAAATTGAACTTTAAAATAACCAGGGAATATCCGCAATTGTTGTATCAATTCCATGGTATGTCATTATTTTTATAAAATCACATTACTTTTTCTTAATTATTTTAGCTGTAAATTTTCTGACATTCGTTGATTTTTAAAATTCAATTTGAAGCTATAAACGAGTGTTTTCCACTCCCAGACTAAGCATGAAGTAAAATTTCGAGTTTAGAAAAGCCCCGTGAAAATTTGTCGAGGGTCGCGCAGCGACCCGAGACAAATTTTCTGGGCTTTTCTAAACTCGAAATTTTACTTCATGCGCCACGCGTATAAAACACAGATTTTAAGTGAAGTTCGAATATACATAAATTTGACAATATTATAGTGTTTTATACGCGTGGCGCATGAAGTAAAATTTCGAGTTTAGAAAAACCCAGAAAATTTGTCTCGGGTCGCTGCGCGACCCTCGACAAATTTTCACGGGGCTTTTCTAAACTCGAAATTTTACTTCATGCTTAGTCTGGGAGTGGAAAACACTTGTTTAAAGCGTCAAATTGAACTTTAAAATAAACAGGGAATATCCGCAATTGTTGTATCAATTCCATGGTATGTCATTATTTTTATAAAATCACATTACATTTTCTTAATTATTTTAGCTGTAAATTTTCTGACATTAGTTGATTTTTAAAATTCAATTTGAAGCTATAAATGAGTGTTTTCCACTCCCAGACTAAGCATGAAGTAAAATTTCGAGTTTAGAAAAGCCCCATGAAGATTTGTCGAGGGTCGCGCAGCGACCCGAGACAAATTTTCTGGGCTTTTCTAAACTCGAAATTTTACTTCATGCGCCACGCGTATAAAACACAGATTTTAAGTGAAGTTCGAATATACATAAATTGACAATATTA
This sequence comes from Philonthus cognatus, assembly GCA_932526585.2. Classification (NCBI taxonomy): domain Eukaryota; kingdom Metazoa; phylum Arthropoda; class Insecta; order Coleoptera; family Staphylinidae; genus Philonthus; species Philonthus cognatus. The sequence continues at coordinate 83,474,577 of OW052244.1, read as the reverse complement.
TAGTGTTTTATACGCGTGGCGCATGAAGTAAAATTTCGAGTTTAGAAATTTTCACGGGGCTTTTCTAAACTCGAAATTTTACTTCATGCTTAGTCTGGGAGTGGAAAACACTTGTTTAAAGCTTCAAATTGAACTTTAAAAACAATAGGGAATATCCGCAATTGTCGTATCAATTCCATGGTATGTCATTATTTTTTCTTAGTTATTTTAAGTTAGAGAAACGTGAAGTGTTAGGTGTGAACATTCATAAATTTAGAATTTTTCCCTCTACACAACTCTACGCAAATTTAACTGCGGCACAAGTGAATACCGCGCGGCGATCAACGTGTTTAAATAGACTAATCATCGATAGTTTAGGTACATTTTTTACAACTCCCAAAAGGAAAACTAAAAGAATTAATTGAATTTTAAGATTGTTGCAAAAAGGACCAATCATCGATACTTGGGATAAAATATGTACCCTAAGTATCGATGATTGGTGTTTTTTGCAACAATCATAAAACTTGTTGATTCTTTTATTCTCAGCAAGAAAACTAAAAAAAAGGGGGGCTATTCACAATGTCGATGCAATATTCAGATTGTCATTATTATTATTAGGCTAAATATCGATACCAGGGGGGGCTATTCACAATGTCGATGCAATTTGTCATCGGTAAGAACTCACATCGATATTATGTTATCAAATTTTTTGATGTTAACACATTTTCAGATTGTCATTATTATTATTAGGCTAAATATCGATACCAGGGGGGCTATTCACAATGTCGATGCAATTCGTCATCGGTAAGAACTCACATCGATATGATGTTATTCAGTTTCAGTGACCCCTGTGAAGTTGGCCCCCCAACTTTCAAATTTCTTAAAAATTATTAGAGTTCTGATTGCCCCCCCCCACATAGTTCTAGAGTTCCCTATACATATAAAAAATAGTTCTGCCCTTTTAACCTCGCAAAAATAAAATTAAATTAGAGGGGGGCCAACTTCACGCTCATGTTATTTTAGAACGTTATAACTACTTTAATATTGACTTTACAGCAAAAATGCATCTGAATAATTGATAGAACTCTTTGGGGGGCAACTAGAACTCTAATCAAATTTTTAAAAAAACGAAAAAAAAAACACCCCTCTCGGACTTGTAAAAATTAAATATAATAAAAGTTTAAGTAACCAGAACTTTTTTATTAATGATAATAAAGAATTAATTTATTAGAATAATCTGCAGAACTCGTTGGGGGGGCAAGTAGAACTCTGGCCAGATTTACAAAAATAAAAAAAAATCATCCCCTTAGGACTTTATAATTTTAATATTATAAAAGTTTGAGTAACCAGAACTTTTTTATTAATGATAATAGAGAATTCATTTATAAGAATAATCTGCAGAACTCGTTAGGGGGCAAGTAGAACTCTGACCAGATTTACAAATATTAAAAAAAAATATCCCCTTAGGACTTTATAATTTTAATATTATAAAAGTTTAAGTAACCAGAACTTTTTTATTAATGATAATAGAGAATTAATTTATAAGAATAATTTGCAGAACTCGTTGGGGGGCAAGTAGAACTCTGGCCAGATTTACAAAAATAAAAAATAAATCATCCCCTTAGGACTGTCTAATTTTAATATTACAGAAGTTTAAGTAACCAGAACAGAAGTTTAAGTGCCAGAACATTTTTAATTTTTGATAATAAAGAATTATTTATAAGAATAATCTGCAGAACTCGTTGAGGGGCCACCAGAACTCTATTCATATTTACAAACATTTTAAAAAATAATTTTCGTATGGCTTGATAATTTTATTATTATAAACGTTTGAGTGATTATAACTTTTTTATTATTGAAAGTCGGGAATTAATTTGATAAATTAATCTGCAGAACTTGTTGAGGGCCAACTAGACCTCTAGTCAGATTTACAAACATTTACTCTTGCTGAAAGAGATTTGGATAATTCTATATTAGAAATTTAAGCGAGCAGGACTTGGATAAATTAAATATTACAAAAGTTTAAACGGTTTCCAATTGAGAATTTATTTATTACAATAATTTGCAGAACTTTTTTGGAATATTACAAGAGTTTCAGCTCTTTGAGAGACAACCAGAACTCATATTTAGAAAAACTGAAAAAACAACAGTTATCAACATTCTGTTTTAAAAACTCTCATAGACCAGAACTTTACTATTAATAATAACACAGAATTACGAGTACTATTAAAACCTACATTTTTGAGGAATAATGAATGCTATAAGTAAATGAAATATATTCTTACATTTTGGGCAGCATATTTTAATATTGTAACGAGGAATCAATAATGCAATAATATATGCAGGTATATTAAAGAATTTGCGAAAATAGTTGTAGTTATAATTGGTGTTAATTGTGTTTTATAATAAATGTTCAATATAATATATGACATGTGGATGAATCTCTTGCTGAGGCAATGCTATTGATCGTTTAGAAATTAAATCATCATATTTGTACCAAGTGTCGCCTGCATTTGTATATGCTATATAGCGTCCATCGTTATTTCCGCTTCTAATATACGATACGATGCCAATTAAATTGTAAGTATAATTGTCAATGATAATAGTTTTTGGAATATCATGTAGGGCTTGTTTAGGAAATTGGACACCTATAGACTGTATATAATTATTATCAGTCAATATGCTCGTATCTATAATTAAATGTATGCCATATGTAAAATGGCGGGCAACCATTTTGTTACAACTATTGCATGTTGTTGTAGGCCTATACATTATGTCGTCAATGATGGCATTCTGTAATTGGTCAATGCCATTTTTTAAAATTGTGTCAACAATAATGCTACACATTGCGGATGTTCTTGAGAAATTATGTCCACATTCTCCACATTCATACGTACCAGTGCAACTCGGTATATTTTTAAAAATGTATTCTGCAAGATGTGCAACGTTGCAGTTGGCATTTAATTTTAATACGAGTTCTGCAGATTATTCTTATAAATTAATTCTCTATTATCATTAATAAAAAAGTTCTGGTTACTTAAACGTTTATAATATTAAAATTATAAAGTCCTAAGGGGATGATTTTTTTTAATTTTTGTAAATCTGGCCAGAGTTCTACTTGCCCCCCAACGAGTTCTGCAGATTATTCTTATAAATTAATTCTCTATTATCATTAATAAAAAAGTTCTGGTTACTTAAACTTTTATAATATTAAAATTATAAAGTCCTAAGGGGATGATTTTTTTTAATTCTTGTAAATCTGGTCAGAGTTCTACTTGCCCCCCAACGAGTTCTGTGAATTATTCTTATAAATTAATTCTCTATTATCATTATTAAAAAAGTTCTGGTTACTTAAACTTTTGTAATATTAAAATTATGAAGTCCTAGGGGGATGATTTTTTTTTATTTTTGTAAATCTGGCCAGAGTTCTACTTGCTTCCCAACGAGTTCTGCAGATTATTTCCATAAATTAATTCTCTATTATCATTAATAATAAAGTTCTGGTTACTTAAACTTTTGTAATATTAAAATTATTAAGTCCTAAGGGGATGATTTTTATTTTTATTTTTGTAAATCTGACCAGAGTTCTACTTGCCCCCAACGAGTTCTGCAAATTATTCTTATACATTATTTCTTTATTATCATTAATAAAAAAGTTCTGGTTACTTAAACTTTTGTAATATTAAAATTTTAAAGTCCTAAGGGGATGATTTTTTTTATTTTTGTAAATCTGGCCAGAGTTCTACTTGCCCCCCTACGAGTTCTGCAAATTATTCTTATAAATTAATTCTCTATTATCATTAATAATAAAGTTCTTGTTACTTAAACTTTTGTAATATTAAAATTATAAAGTCCTAAGGGGATGATTTTTTTTATTTTTGTAAATCTGGCCAGAGTTCTACTTGCCCCCCAACGAGTTTTGCAGATTATTCTTATAAATTAATTCTCTATTATCATTAATAAAAAAGTTCTGGCTACTTAAACTTTTGAAATATTAAAATTACTAAGTCCTAAGAGGATGGTAATTAGTTAAGTTATTCCTTTATTCCTTTTACTTCACTTTTTATTTTAATTCTATATGTACATTTCGGGTACAATGTACCCTTTATCAATAGAAAAAACTAGTTAATTAGTTTTTTCTATTGATAAAGGGTACATTGTACCCGAAATGTACATATAGAATTAAAATAAAAAGTGAAGTAAAAGGAATAAAGGAATAACTTAACTAATTACCATTAAACTAACCTTCACGTAACTCAAACAAGAATATCCTAAGAGGATGATTTTTTTCAAGTTTTTGTAAATTTGATTGGAGTTTTGGTTGCCCCCTAACGAGTTTTGTAGATTATTTTGATGAAATTATTATTTATTATTAATAACAGAAAAGTTCTGATTGATTAAACTTTTATTATATTTAATTTTTACAAGTCCGAGAGGGGTGTTTTTTTTTCGTTTTTTTTTTAAATTTGATTAGAGTTTTAGTTGCCCCCCAAAGAGTTCTATCAATTATTCAGATGCATTTTTGCTGTAAAGTCAATAATAAAGTAGTTATAACGTTCTAAAATAACATGATCGCAAAGTTGGCCCCCCTCTAATTTAATTTTATTTTTGCGAGGTTGAAAGGGCAGAACTATTTTTTATATATATAGGGAACTCTAGAACTATGTGGGGGGCAATCAGAACTCTAATAATTTTTAAGAAATTTGAAAGTTGGGGGGCCAACTTCACAGGGGTCTTTCAGTGCGACTTTGCACCGATGACAAATTGCATCGGTACTGTAAATAGCCACCCAGAAGCACAATCTATCAATACCAGTGGTGCACCCTTTTTTTTAATATTCACACACACCTTCATCCGTAGCAGAGGTACTACCTATTTTTTTTACTTCAAATATTCACACACACCTTATCCCGGAATCACGGCCCGAAATCGATGGACGTCCGTCGTTTGTTTCCAGTTTATTTAAAGTCTGAATAGATAATCGGTCAAATTATTCGGTAATTAATTTTACTGTTTTTTGTTTCTCCTCCTTTTTGTACATTCTTCCTTTTCTCCTATCTAATTCCGTACGTGAGATAATAATAAAAAATATAAAAACACGTAGCGTCGTTTCGTAATTTCATGTCTTGGATTGTTTGGAAAATTGAGATTAATGTTTCCATTAAAATCCACATGCGCGTGAGAAGAGTTCTTTCTTGATTTGAATACAACAATAACGAGAAGAAAAAACATGTTTGACGTGATCCGGATGAGGAGATTAATATGAGTTTGTTTTGAATTATGGATGTTTTGGATAGTTATTAAAATTTTCTTAATTCGAAATTTTAGTTCATGCGCCATGCGTATAAAACACTGGTTTAAAGTGAAGTTCAAAATATACGTCTTTAGCATACTGCTTTATGCTACATATTGTGAACTTCACAATATTTCAGTGTTTTATACGCGTGGCGCATGAAGTAAAATTTCGAGTTTAGAAAAGCCCAGAAAATTTGTCTCGGGCCGCTGCGCGACCCTCGACAAATTTTCACGGGGCTTTTCTAAACTCGAAATTTTACTTCATGCTTAGTCTGGGAGTGGAAAACACTCGTTTAAAGCTTCAAATTGAACTCTTTAAAAAAAAAAAACAACGAATATCTGAAGATTTAAAGAAAATAAGCTGAATTTGAAATACGTATACTTTTAAAAAAGAAACTCTTTGTATATTAGTAAAAATGTTTACTTTTCAAAGTAAACGTAGTAGTTAGAATTTGGATTATGATATTCCAAATTCGGCTTATTTTCTTTAAGTCTTTAGATATTCGTTGTTTTTTTTTTTTAATAGAGTTATGAAACTTTAAACGAGTATTATCCACTCCCAGACTAAGCATGAAGTAAAATTTCGAGTTTACAAAAGCCCCGTGAAAATTTGTCGAGGGTCGCGCAGCGACCCTAGACAAATTTTCTGGGCTTTTCTAAACTCGAAATTTTACTTAATGCGCCACGCGTATAAAACCCAGATTTCAAGTGCAGTTGGTATATACATAAATTTCACAATATTTTAGTGTTTTATACGCGTGGCGCATGAAGTAAAATTTCGAGTTTAGAAAAGCCCAGAAAATTTGTCTCGGGCCGCTGCGCGACCCTCGACAAATTTTCACGGGGCTTTTCTAAACTCGAAATTTTACTTCATGCTTAGTTTGGGAGTGGAAAACACTCGTTTAAAGCTTCAAATTGAACTCTTTAAAAAAAACAACGAATATCTGAAGATTTAAAGAAAATAAGCTGAATTTGGAATACGTATACTTTAAAAAGAAACTCTTTGTATATTAGTAAAAATGTTTACTTTTCAAAGTAAACGTAGTAGTTAGAATTTGGATTACGTATATTCCAAATTCGGCTTATTTTCGAAGTTATAAAACTTTAAACGAGTATTATCCACTCCCAGACTAAGCATGAAGTAAAATTTCGAGTTTAGAAAAGCCCCGTGAAAATTTGTCGAGGGTCGCGCAGCGACCTGAGACAAATTTTCTGGGCTTTTCTAAACTCGAAATTTTACTTCATGCGCCACGCGTATAAAACACAGATTTCAAGTGCAGTTGGTATATACATAAATTTTACAATATTTTAGTGTTTTATACGCTTGGCGCATAAAGTAAAATTTCGAGTTTAGAAAAGCCCAGAAAATTTATCTCGGGCCGCTGCGCGACCCTCGACAAATTTTCACGGGGCTTTTCTAAACTCGAAATTTTACTTCATGCTTAGTCTGGGAGTGGAAAACACTTGTTAAAAGTTTCGAATAGAATAGAATAGAAAAAACAACGAATATCTAAAGATTTAAAGAAAATTGGCTGAATTTGCTGTAAATTTTAGGATTTTTTTATTTTGGTATACAAATCCCTGTTTACCCAGATAAAAAGAAAACGCATTGGAACAGTTTTCTTTAAGGTAAACATATGCATAAGCTGTAAATTTTCCGACATCCTTTGTTTTTTTAACAATTTCAATTTGAAGCGTTTAAATGTTGCGTTCGCCAAGTCAACACCTGGTACGCTGTAATTGGGTAAAAATGGGTAGTTCTTAAAGTGCGTATATTTAGCACGGCTAATGACATTTGCAGCGGTATTGACTTTTTTAAATCATCTTTAGGTTTAATTAGGAGGAGTCTCGCGGATGGTGTGCACTAAATGTTATAACTCTATTGTGGTTTACGCAGATTAACATATGTGTCTTTGCGCATATTTGTGATTCATGTTTTGTGTCTTACATTTTAGTTATATGTTTTTGGCTCTACATTGTAAATGGCTTGTCCGGTAATAAAGAATTATTATTATTATTAGTTTATCAAGCTTAATATTATTATTATTTAAGCTTAACCAAAATATGTTTGTTTCAAAACTTGATAAAAAAGACAATTAAAAGTTATTAAATTTTAATGTAATTTGCAGAAATTGTTAAGAAATGAGAAGAATTTGTTAATGTTAGAAGAAACAATATTGATTAAGTAATTGATAAGAAAATTAGAAAACCTCAAGAATGAAAATAATTTCAGTTTACTCCCCTCCCTGATTATTTGTTTTGAGTTGAGAACGTTTGCTTTTACTTATAGAAAAATGTTATTTTTTTTAACTTTTTATTAAAACTGAAGTGTTTTGTAATTACTGTTATAATTTTTTTAATACAACATAAATTTCCTTTGAAATCTGTATTTCTGAACAAGTGTTATATAAGCTTGTATTATTGTGATTATAGTTGATTTATGTGTTAACTGTACGTCATTACATGCTTTTAATTTTACATGTTTTTATTGACTTTACCCCTTAAAACAACGATATTGTGATTAACTGGTAAATTATCGCTAAACTGGTTTGATTCACAAATTTTCCGAATTTTCGGTAATTACAAAAATCGGTAAATTTACAATTCCATGAATTAGCGGAATTAAAATTCCAGACTTTTTTTACTTTCCCCCGTGTGTAATACAAAGGGAAAGTATTGTTTTCGTGAAAATTTTCGAATCAAAAATTTTAGCGGAAGTATCTGTTTTGAGGTCCCCTGAGTCGAATAAGACCATTTTTGAAAAATGTCTGTCTGTCTATCTGTGTGTCTGTGTGTGTGTCTGTGTGCGCTGTACCGCAAAAACCGCTAAAGATATCGAGATGAAACTTGAAACTTAAGCTTTTTGTTACAATCGGAAGAACTGAAAAGCTTTTGATGAAAATCGGAAAACCGAAAGTGGTACTTTACTCTTAGCGTTTTTCAATTTTTTCAGATTTTTTCAATAAATGTTCATCAAACAAAAAAATCTTTCAAATAAAAGTTGTAGATAATAACAAAATGAAGATGTATTGTTCACTTACTTTTTGTCATAGCACTCTTAGTTTTTGAGATATTTCAAAAGTTGTGTGTTTTATCTAGTTATTGGTGTGTGACAGTGTATGTGTCGATACAATTGAAAAATGTTTCAAATAAAAGTTGTAGGAAATGAAAAACTAAAGATTTTTTGTAGATTCACTGTTTGTCATAGCACATTTAATTTTTAAGATATTCAATAAATAGTGTTTTTTATCTAGTCATTGGTTTGTGTCAGTATGTGTTGATCCAATTGAAAAATGTTTCAAATAAAAGTTGTAGTTATTAAAAAGTTGAAGACATTTTGAAAATAATAATGCTACAAATATTTTAAAAGTGATTTAATACGCAATTTGCGGGGGAAAGCACATCTGTTATTTGCCAAGTTATAAATGAATCTGACATAATGCTTAGTTTGTTAAGTCCTTTCAAATAGAATCCGTGCTGCGGGTCATTAATTGCCAGCAGCTAAAATTGTTGCCAATCGCATACAAATTACCGATGACTCACATTCGACATTGGCATTCGCGTTATTGAAACTATTGATTATAAGGCTTTTCTAATTTAATTTAAATCGTCAAACCAACACGACGTACACCGGATGGAAACCAAAAATAAACATCGAAGACGTCCAAAGAATTAATAATTAATTAATCCAATAATGATTCAGATTCGTACTAAATAATATACAGGACATTTTTCGTTAAAGTATACGTTTCCTGATGTATAGGTTAGAGTGGGGCAGGTTCGGATAGTTTTGGTAATTCAATTCCCTAACCTTATTTCGGTAGCCAAGAGCTACAAATTCATATTTAGAAGATAACTTGACAGATCTAGCAACTACTTCTCCAGTTTATTTAAAAAAATACTTAGAAGTTTTTCTGTAAAAAAATAGATATGAATGTAGTGGCATTTGTAGCATTGGGACATCGATTAAGTACTTTCAAAAGTAGATATGTATATTGAATAAAAGGTATAATCGCATTGTGTAAAACTGTTTTTTGTATGCAGAGAGTCAAACTTTTCATTAAACTTTAGCCAACTGTGAAGTACCTGCAATAGGAACTGGTTGAAACGAATTCGACTGAAAATGATAACTTATCATCAACACATCAACAAAAGATATGTCGACACTGTTTTTCGAGTGCCTGAAAATGTTGACTTAAAAGTATCCATATTCCGCCAATTGTATAATTTGACCTATACATTTAGCTGTCCCAAAGTGCCTTATCTCCGCTGTCCCAAACTGCCTAATTCGTATAAAATTAGTTTACATGTGATAAATCTATATTCCATAATATTCAAGGTGAATAAAATATGGCTCATATAGTGCACAAATATCTATTCTCTAACATATCTAGTTAACAATTTGAAATGTTACCTCAAAAAACATTCACTATCTGAGTAATTATTAAATACAAGACTTATTTTGTGCACCACGATTTCAGCACGAAACTTTGTAGTACACAATTAAATTATCAGTGTTATCAACCCTCAAAATATCAAATATGTAGACCTTTCAGAAAGATAAAAATTTGAAGTGTCCGGAGGTGCCCCATGTTCCAACCTGCCCCACTCTACCTTACGCTGTAAATCAGGATTGCTTAGCTGAGGGCGTAATTTTGGGACTTGATCAGGTCGCGGGCCGTAGGTATGAAATAAGTAGGCAGTAGTGAATAAAAAGGCGATAAAAATTCACACACTTTTTTTTATTTATTAGAATTATAATAACATAATAAATAGCAAATTATCAAAAAAAAAAAAAAGATAGAAACATCAAATGAAAATGAATGAGACACTTGAGTTTGAAGCTGAGAAACAAGATGATTAATATTGGGGTCAATATCACTAGTACATAGGCTCAAAGTGTTTTCTAAATTAACATCGGTAAGCCGAGTACGGTGCCTAATTTTATTAATTTTCATGATTAAAAAAAGCTGCTCACATTTATACGTGCTTCCGAATGTGCAAATTATTTTTATTGCGAGAACTCTCAGATGTGGATACATTTTTTCGGAAAGGTATGTTCTATAAAAATCGCTTAGTTCCACATCATCGAATTTAGACTTCAAATATGAGTCTTCTTGAAGCACGATCAACTCCATTTATAGGTCAAGTGCAAAAATATTGACAGTGCTATCAATGTTATTAAAATAGGAGAACCGATCAGTGAATTGCTCCGACAGTAGTTTCAGATCTTCAGCATAGCGAATGTAATAAATATTTTCGTGAGTGGATAATTTTACAAAATAAAAGCAGTTTTTACTTCTCATTTGTGTTTTCCACAAGCGAATTTTACTTTAAAAGCTTTAAGATGACTTTACAGCTGATTTACCAATTGCCTTTGTTTTTGAAGCTTCAAGTTCAGGTCGTCTAAGTGTCCTGTTATGTCTACCAGGAATGCCAAGTCACGAAGCCATTTTGGATCACAAATTTGCGGAAAGGGTTTCTTTTTCATTCACATAAAATCAGCTATTTCTTTTCTAAGGTTAAGAAATATTTTTAGCATTTTGCATTTGCTTCGTCACCTTACTTCGCAATAGTATGTCACATCATCGTGTTCTGAAGAGACTTCATCCAAAAATGCTTTAAAGTGGCGATAGTTAGGACCGCGGGATCTAATGAAATTGATGGTATTTACTACCACATCAATGACGTTCTTCAGTCGAATGGACTTAGAGCACAAGTTTTGTTGGTGAATAATGCAATGCAGAATTATTAAATCACTCACACTCTTAGCGGTAGCTCTTTCCTGCAGAATTCCGTTAAACCCATTTCGTGAACCGACCATTGCAGGTGCACCATCTGTGCGTACTCCAATTAAATAACACCACTTCAAGTTATATTGCTCAAAAGTACTTTGCACCTCGACAAAAATATATTTTCCAGTAGTGGTCCTTTGTAGCGGCCATAAAGGCAATAATTCCTCTGTCGCTACAAATTCTTCATCAACACCTCGTATAAAAATAGCTAACTGGGCTGTGTCAGATAAATCTGTACTTTTACCCAAAGCAATAAAATAATGCTTGAAAACCAGCCAATCTATCAGTAAATGTTTTTTTGATATCACCAGCCATCATATCTTATCTATACGTCGAACAACAGTACGTCGCGATAAGCACACTTTCTAAAACTCTTTCTTCTTTTCTGGGCACAAAAGTTCTGCAACATCTACTAGGCACTATTTAACAAACTCTTCCTCAGAAAATGACTTCGATGTTTTCGCTATTTTGGAACGAACTATAAAACTAGCTTTAACAACACTGTCTAGATTTGATCTTTGTGAATAAAACATTTGTTGCTGTTTTCCTAAATCGGTAATGAGTATTTTAATTTCATTCTTTCTTACCTGGCCCGTAAGTAAATTATATTGAGCGAAATGATTGCTGGAGTAATGCCGCTTCATATTGTATTCTTTTAAAACAGAAGTTGTTTCTTTGCACAATAACACATGTTTACCACTGTGTATGATAAAAAAGTATTCATCAGTCCATTTGTTTTGGAATTAACGATATTTTGTGTCAACTTTCCACTTTTTGAACGAGACATCTTGATAGATTTCTTTTCTTCTGAGCTAAATTTGCTTGAATATTTCCCGCGTTTTCTTATCAGTTGTTAAGAAGTAGTGAGTTGACACGCGCGCTGAGCGGTTTATATATCATCCGCGATAAGCAACTAGAATACCCTCGATCGTACGCGAATATGCGATGCTAACCGCGTTATGAATAACAGTCGGCGCTGGAGCCATAGATTAAATTAGATTGATAACTCCTAGGGGGCTCCACGTATCGTAAGATTAGTTGACCGGACCACTCGATGCGGGGGCGCTGCAATCGCCAATGACGTCACGGCGAGGAGAGCGGTGGGTCATACTATTTGTGGTGTGGTGCGGTGCGGGGAACACCGCGCGGTGTTTGAATCGCCGCGCGATGCGAGAAATAATAACAAAATAATTAAAGTACAAAATGTATATTACAAAAAATATGACATTTTAAATATTTACAATTTCATAAAAAAAAAACATTGTTTGCATTAATTAATTTAAATATTTACAATTACATTTAATAAAACACTGATTACATTAATTCACTTAATGAAAATTCGCTCTTAGACATGTTTCAAGAATTAACTGTTATTAACCATAAAATCATAGTTACTAAGCAATGCAATTCCGGTGAATAAGTGAACGAATAATTTTAGTAACCATTGAAATATCTTTTAAATATCAACTTATACATAATTTACGAATATAAATAAAATAACAATATTTATTTCCATTATTAAGATGACTGCGTGGATTGTTTTCTATCTTATTTGGTCTCATTAATACTTCTATTCTTAAAAATAGTAGTTAATGTTAAAACAAGAAGTATTATGAATAAAACACAAATTATTACTAATAAAACACAGAATTAAGTATATGTTTAATTAATTTCTCACTTAACCCGTGGATTAATATGAAGGGGTGTAGAACTGCTCCCAGCGACAGAATTATCCCGATTGGATTTCCTGCTCGCACCAGGAGAAGGCGAAAGGGAATTCTTGCTGTCCTGCATGATGGGAGAGTCTATGTTTGGGCATAAGGCTTTATTTCCACCAGCATTTGATTTCTGCAGAGTCTGGATGGATGGCCACTCGTCCGATGTGCTTGGAAACTCATTAACATTGCATGGTCCAATCAACTCCGGATCTTCCGGATCGTCTGGATCATCCGGATCTTCAACGAGAGCTGTGAACAAAATATGTATATATAAATATTTAGATATACTATACTTGCGCGCTTGCTCAAAAAAATATTATATAAAAAAAAGTAATTTATTGTTCTTATTTGGTACTTAGAGATATATGTGAATATATAAAAGTAATAAATAAATATTCAGCTTACCAGCCAGTGTATCAAGATATAATGTGGGGACACGCCCTGGCTTTAAATTAGATTTGCTGGAAAAGCATTTCGTCCCCTCATCGAAATGCCTGTCACAAATAAATGTGGATTTAACGACTTGACATTTCGATTTTCTTCGCAGCTCTTCTCGGCCAACAGCCTCTAACCACTTCTCATACACCTAAAAAAGAATATCAATCTTAGATTAATGAATTGATAGGATTATTTAAAAAAATAGAGTAGTAGTTATGAATAAAATGTAAAATATTAATAAAATAATTGTTTATTAGTTTTTCATTTAATGATATAAACTTATTCGTATATTTTGAAACAAAAATTTAAGATTTAATAAAAATAAAAGACCAAAAGCCTAATAACAAAAAACCAATTTGTACGAATAAAAGTAAACTTAACATATCGCGTACAAAAACGGGGGGATTTTATACAAAAGTTATAGATTCCATTTTATAAAATTTTTATATGTACTATATATCTGTAAAACAAAATGTTAAATTTAAAGTATGTTACTTTTTAATTTCACCATTCAAGTTTAAATAACATATTTCTATTATTGAATCGGCACGAATATCATTAAATTAGAACTTACAACTTCCATGAAATAAATTTAATAGTTTTATTTTGATAGATTCAAACAAAAGTTATGTTTATTTTAATATTTAAATGAACTAATATAACAAATGTTAAAGCTTACCCCATTTCTTTTCGTAAATCTATGCATACGAATATTTTTCTCGCAATTATTGCATTTTTGTGCGATTTTATAGCACAAAAATGAGACATTTTTACAAATTTAAACACAAGTACAGACTTAATGGTATTGATAGAATGAAATGAATAGCTTAAAAACTGAAAATTTTCCAATACTTACGGTTTTGTTTATTTATATTAACACTCGTCCACGCCCGTCTTCAAAATATTTCGTCTTATCAGCATTTTTGAAGAGGTGCTGATTGAAATATCTTTCTCGCAGAATTCGAAACTGCGGGAAATTTCATTTTTGTGCCATCAGATGTTCGAAATCGCGGGAAATTTGAAATTGCGACATTTGCGCCCTCCTATCGAGTGGTCCGGTTAACTAAATATGTGAACTTACAGATTTATATGGAGTCGACGGGCCCTGTCTGGAGCGGCTTCCCGAAGGTTTATCTGTTTGTCTCTTTTAACGACTATTTCTGACTCGATTTATGGCGTTCCACTGCGTACACTTAATAATATTATTTATCGTAGTCTTTATGGTTTGAATAAATACAGTTTTAGGTTCGTTGGCGGTAATTACAAATAAACTATGTGTGCTAAATCTTTAATTTTTTTGCGCGTTATTTAAAATGTCTCTCGCGGGCCGGATTAAAGCTGGTGGAAAGCCGGATCCGGCCCGGGAACCGGGGGTTTACTATACCGGGTGTTGACTTGGCGGACGCAACATAGGAAATCCCATGTAAATTTTGAAATGTTTAAATTTTGGCTCTCCTATATATTTTAGAAACAAAATGTATTTACCTTTTTTGTAGAGGAAAAAATTCTGAATTCATTCGTGTTAGCGTTTATCACTTTAAGTTTCTCTAAGTTAAAATAATTATATATATAATCTTTTATCCTTCTACCAAATATTGGTGTAGGATTTGTTGCAGGAATGTTCATCCTGCTATAAACTTCTTCCATCCGTTTCTGTCCTTCGCTAATTTCTTCGCTTCTGCCCAGGTTAGTCCTTTTCTGCCTAGTATTGCAGCAATGGTTTCGTCCCATGTTTGTCTCGGTCTTCCTCTCTTTTTATTTTTGTGTATTTTTGCTTCCCATACTTCCCTGACTGGTCTTGTGTCTTCCATTCGTTGTAAGTGTCCCCACCATCCAAGCTGTCTTCTTTCTATCACTTCTAGTGTTGGCTGACATTCGAGTTCTTTTCTTATTTCAGTATTTCTTAGCCTGTCTCTTTTTTGTTACTCCTTTCACTCTTCTTAGGTATTTCATTTCCATGGCTTGTATTTTACTTCTTTGTTGTTGTGTCAAGTTCCAGGATTCGCAACCATATGTAAGTATGGGTCTGTATATACTTTTGAATACTTTTATTTTTGTTTCCTTGGATATTTCTGCTCTATTAATAAATGTTTCTCTCATTGTGTGGTATAATTTAGCAGTTTTGTTTATTCTTTCTTGTATTTCTATGTCCTGTTTTCCTTGTTGGTCAATGGTTACTCCTAGGTACTTTATGGCAGTTACTTGTTCTATTTGTTCATTTCCTATTGTGATATTTAGATCTCCCTGTTCTTCGCCTATAGCCATAACTTTTGTTTTTTGTTTGTTTATTGTCATTCCATATGATTCAAGCGTGTTATTCCATACTTCTAAATTTTTCTGTAGTTCCTTTTTGTTCCGTGCAAATATTAAGACGTCATCTGCAAATGCTGCTTCAGATATTTGTATCCTTTTCATGTCTTTGTACCCTACTGTTATTTTACTGCACTGTGCTGCACTTGTTTTGACTATCTCATCCATAAATATTATAAACAGCAAGGGACTCAATCCTCCTCCTTGCCTTAATCCGACTTCCGTTGTGAATGTTTCGGACATTTTGTTGTTCACTATTACTGCATTTTCGTTGTGTCTATATATGTATTTCACCATTCTGATTGTTTTGTTATTAATTCCTCTTTGATGTTAAAATAATTAAGAAAAAATAATGTAATTTTATAAAAATAATGACATGCCGTGGAATTGAAACAACAACTGCGAATCTCAAAATGGCAAAAGATATCGTAGTCACTTTATTAAAGTAAATATTTTCGAAATGATTTACACTACACGAGAAAAATGTCATTATTTTTATAAAATCACATTGCTTTTTCTTAATTATTTTAGCTGTAAATTTTCTGACATTCGTTGATTTTTAAAAGAGTTTGATTCAAATCTTTAAACGAGTGTTTTAAACTCCCAGACTAAGCATGAAGTAAAATTTCGAGTTTAGAAAAGCCCCGTGAAAGTTTGTCGAGGGTCGCGCAGCGACCCGAGACAAATTTTCTGGGCTTTTCTAAACTCGAAATTTTACTTCATGCGCCACGCGTATAAAGCACAGATTTTAAGTGAAGTTCGAATATGCTTAAATTTGACAATATTATAGTGTTTTATACGCATGGCGTATGAAGTAAAATTTCGAGTTTAGAAAAGCTTAGAAAATTTGTCTCGGGTCGCTGCACGACCCTCGACAAATTTTCACGGGGCTTTTCTAAACTCGAAATTTTACTTCATGCTTAGTCTGGAAGTGAAAAACACTTGTTTAGAGCTTTAAATTGAACTTAAAAAAAACAGGGAATATCCACAATTGTTGTATCAATTCCATGGTATGTCATTATTTTTATAAAATCACATTACTTTTTCTCAATTATTTTAACTGTAAATTTTCTGACATTCCTTGATTTTTAAACGAGTTTAATTTGAAGCTTTAAACGAGTGTTTTCCACTCCCAGACTAAGCATAAAGTAAAATTTCGAGTTTAGAAAAGCCCCGTGAAAATTTGTCGAGGGTCGCGCAGCGACCCGAGACAAATTTTCTGGGCTTTTCTAAACTCGAAATTTTACTTCATGCGCCACGCGTACAAAACACTGATTTCAAGTGTGGTTCAAATATACATAAATTCACAATATTTTTGTTTTGTACGCGTGGCGCATGAAGTAAAATTTCGAGTTTAGAAAAGCCCAGAAAATTTGTCGAGGGTCGCTGTGCGACCCTCGACAAATTTTCACGGGGCTTTTCTAAACTCGAAATTTTACTTCATGCTTAGTCTAGGAGTGGAAAACACTTGTTTATAGCTTTAAATTGAACTTAAAAAAAAACAGTTAATATCCGCAATTGTTGTATCAATTCCACGATATGTCATTATTTTTATAAAATCACATTACTTTTTCTTAATTATTTTAACTGTAAATTTTCTGACATTCGTTAATTTTTAAAAGAGTTCAATTTGAAGCTTTAAACGAGTGTTTTCCACTCTCAGACTAAGCATGAAGTAAAATTTCGAGTTTAGAAAAGCTCCGTGAAAATTTGTCGAGGGTCGCGCAGCGACCCGAGACAAATTTTCTGGGCTTTTATAAACTCGAAATTTTACTTCATGCGCCACGCGTATATAACACTGATTTCAAGTGTGGTTCAAATATACATAAATTCATAATATTTTTGTTTTGTACGCGTGGCGCATGAAGTAAAATTTCGAGTTTAGAAAAGCCCAGAAAATTTGTCTCGGGTCGCTGCGCGACCCTCGACAAATTTTCACGGGGCTTTTCTAAACTCGAAATTTTACTTCATGCTTAGTCTGGGAGTAGAAAACACTTGTTAGCTTTAAATTGAACTTTAAAAAGAAACAGTTAATATCCCCAATTATTGTATCAATTCCATGGTATGTCATTATTTTTATAAAATCACATTACTTTTTCTTAATTATTTTAACTTAGAGGAAACGTAAAGTGTTAAGTGTGAACATTCATAAATTTCGAATTTTTCCCTCTACAAAAAAGTGACATACATTTTGTCTCTAAAATAAATAGGGAAGCCAATATTTGAACACTTTAAAATTAACATGCGATTTCCTATGTTGCGTCCGGCAAGTCAACACCCGGTATATGTATAAGTTTCAACGCCTACGCTTTTCTTTTTTATAATTAATTAATGTTGTTTTTAATTGGTTCCTTGTTGAATTAATAAATATAATAGGCGCGACATTGTTTTCATTTGTTGAAATCGCGTGTTAAAATAAATAATAATCACCGACTATTTTTAATTAACTTACTTCCCCAATTCCGCCCACTAATTAATCAAACAGCGTATGCAACCACACCAGCTCTTTAAAAAAATATTTTCTCAAACACTAATTACTCAATTAATTAAAATTTAGGACAAACCGTATCATCATCATCATCACATCACCAGCAGTTATTTATATTTCCCAAACACGCGTTTGTGTTTATGCATTTAAAAATGGCGGCGCGCTCTTTTGCGTTTCCCACTTTTTTTTCGTGTAGCTTTAATTATACATTATTTCAAACGGTGACCGATTGAAATTGAATCAAAAGCGAGATAATGAGCACCGAGTGTGTGACCTCTTATTATCAGTGATTTCGCGTTCGGCGGACAGTTATGTGTGCGTGTTCGTGCTGTTGTTGTTTATCGGTGTGAATGAAGTTTTTCGATGGTTTTCCAAAATGAGCCTTTACAAAACCGCCATACAGAACATGCGCCTGATTAATAGTTACAGTAAGATGGTTTTTTATGAGTAATTACCGCACCTGTGTTTAAATTTTAGTTATTTATTTTAAAAGTAGAAGATGTAACGAATGTAATCAAAGTTATGCTCCGAGTATTGATAATTGGACCTTTATTTGTGATACAGTGGAAATTAATTGTTGCTTCATTTTTATTTAGAAAGTAAAGCGTGTTTGTTTATAAAAATATAACGAATGTGATAAAATATGTGCCCCGGGTATCGATAATCGGACCTTTATTTGCGATACACTAAAAATTAATTGTTGTTTTATTTTTATTTAAAAAGTGAAGCGTGTTTTTTATAAAAATGTAGCGAATGTAAAAAATGTTGTGCCTATAGTATCGATAATTGGACCTTTATTTGTGGTACGCTGAAAATTGATTGTTGTTTTTCAGTTTCTTTTTTATTTTTAAAGCGAAGCCTGTTTATTTGGATAGAAATATGTATTAATTACCCCAAGTATTTTTAAATAAATTTTCTGTATGAATCTAAAAATTGGTCTAAAGCAGTGGTCTCCAAACTTCTGCCTGCGGGCCAAATCCGGCCCGCGACTTGCATGAATCCGGGCCGCGATTGTTTGTATTTTTTTTTGTAAATGTCATATTTTGAAATATTGTAACAATTGTTCCTTAAATTTTTCATAATTTTATAAAATTAATCGGATCTTGGCCGACTTTATTATGTAGAATTGTATTTGTGGCCCGCGAAGAAGATAGTTTGGAGACCCAGCGTCTAAAGGAATGATCAGTTTTCAATACCTGGGGTAAAATTTATAACACATCTTAAAAATAGGTAATGTCCAAAGAAACATGCTTGGCGCATGAAGTAAAATTTCGAGTTTAGATCTAGGAATGGAAATACGAGTGTTTTCCATTCCTAGATCTAAACTCGAAATGATAAATAAAATGAATTGTTGCTTAGAAATCTCCATAAGAGCAATGTAATTTTTATTTATCTTTTCAATAAATAGAGGGCAGCATCGTGCTATTTTAGTAATATCTTAGAAATATATAATGATTTCTAAAAACCGGTGAGTAGAAATTAGGTTTGAGACGTTCATTTTGAAATAATGTAATTTTTTCAATCCGAAAAAATTACATTTTGCAAAATTCTATCCGCTAGTACCTCTACTCGTGTATTCCATATAAAAACGGTCCAGAACTAAAAAATTGCTTGACCAACTACTCGTAAATGGAAGTCACTGTTTCGTCCACGGAGCTATACTCTGTTTTTGAAACCAGAAAACAAATATCAAAATTGAATTTGAGTTCAGTATTCCGCACTAGATACCTACAGACGCGTTTCGGACTTCAAGGTCCTCTTCATTGTGGTCCCGATCCAGTGCTGAGGAATACTGAACATTTCTGACTATATCAAACCAATATGTGAACACTATTAAATGAATTCGATAGCTAACGCCATCTACTGCCCCATAGTGGCATCGTCAATGACACAGTGCACAAAGTGCATATACAGGTCACTGTTTCGTCCACGGAGCTATACTCTGTTTTTTAAACCAGTAAATGGAACTTACAAGTTTTTTTAATTGAAACGAACATTTTGAAATTGCGGAGATAGCCTCTTTTTAAAATAGCCGATTCAAATATTTTCGATACCAGTTTTCTTTAATTTTACACATAATGTTAGTTTTTAACATTTAGGAGTTCTACAACAACTCTCAATATACCTGTCCTACCTTCTTAAATACTCTGTAAACATTATATTTTGATAATAAATGGTAAATTATAATTAGTACCTATTAAATATTTTGTTTTTAAGGTGTTCAAAATTTTTGATGAAAAAAATGGCAAAAATCCAAGAAACTTTGAATTTTTATAAAAATGAAATCGCTTTTTGTGAAATTACTAAACCTTATTCTCACGTTGAACCAACATTGATTAACTCTTTGGGAAATTACAGTTAACTCAAATACGCGAAGGACATTTTTTTAAAACTTTAGAAAAATAATTACCCCCAGCCACCCCAACTTTATAATTTTTAAATGATACCCATCGTGTGATACCTCAATTTGAAGACCATAAAATACTATTGAGTTAGTAAAAAAAAAAAATTAAATTAACACTTGTTTCAAGTATAGAAGGTTAAAAAAATAATACTGTATCCCTAATCCGCAAGAGTGAAACAACTGATTTAAATTATTTTTTCTTTGCTGAATAGTAATTAGTAAGCCCTTTAAAATGAGGTACCATACGATGGGGGTGCCGTTTAAAATTACAAAGTTTGGGTGGCTAGGGGTGAGGGGATGAAAGTTAAAATTCAAAAAACAGTGTTTTTCAAATTCTCCCTTGAATACAAAATTGACGTGTTTTTTTCTTAAAACCCTATCTACGGTAGATCCAGAGTTAATCAGGGTGGCTCCTTTCAAAATAAAGACCCTGTACGAGTATGTCAATTCCTAAATCGAAATTAAGAAAAAGATTAAATCATGGCACTCTAGAGATTTTTTTATTGAACATACAATAGTTACTTTATGGAAATATTTTACTAATTATTCATTATTTATTTTCTACCATTCATTCTTGTGCATTTATTATTTCCGGTGAAATTTCACATTTGCGTCTTGTCTAAACTCAACGTGATGAGTGAATGATTGGATTTGTTTTTTTGTCGGAGGATGTGAGAGAACTTTCATTACTGAGTGAAATGAGCGGCGATTGTTTTGCGAAGGTGTGTTTAATTAGTGCTGTTATCGGTTTTAATTAAAATATTGCTGACCTAGTAATGTAAATATATGTGGCAAGGATTTAGAGTGTGTTGTGTGTGTTGTATACATAAATATTTTATGGAAATTCAAGGATGAAGGATGAGTGCTTTAAAAGCATAGTAAACATGTAAGCAAAAATGTGGTCGTGGAAAATTCAAATTGTCTGGAGTATCAATTTTAGTTGAGAATAAAAGAATGAAAATTGTGTGGAAACATATTTCTAAACTTTAAATATTTATAATATATAGAATTACGAAATAATCGTGTAAAATGCAAACAATACGTCTTAGTTAATAAGACAACTTACGACAATAAATACCTATTGAAACAACTACTTCCCGTGAAAATACACCAGATGTTGAAATATACATTTTTTTTTTTTTTTATTGGGTTTTTTTTGCCTGGCCTTAGTAACGTAGACTATTGGCCAACATCAATTTTTATTTTATTTATTCCATATAAGTATTTAATTCTTTACACGCTTATGCAACTAATTATGGACGGCACAACTCATTCACACACATCCATGGCTTCAAGTTCCCCATAAGAAACTGGCACCCCCGGTGGGATTCGAACCCACGACCCTCTGGCCCAAGAGCAGGAGCTCTACTCACTGACCCACGAGGGTCCCCTGAAATATACAATGAAATATTTAAAATCTAATTTGATTTCTTACAACGCTTTATCAAACTATATGTGACATTTAGGTCAAATTCTCTTCAAACCAACTAACAAATAAAAATGAAAAATGAAAGAGAAATTACGAAAAATGATAAATGAAAGGACTTAGATTAAAAATAATGTCTTGGGCTATCTATAGACGCGTTTCAAGATTTATCTCTCTTTAGTATAGCTTTGATTATGACTTTAATTTATTTTATTTTTTTTAAAGATATTTAGCTTTTCTCGAATTCAAATAGTTTTGAATTTGAATTATTATTGTTTCAATATTTACTTCATGCGCCAGACTTATAAAACACTGACTTAGTGTGAAGTTTTAAAAACACGAACAATAGTTTGATTTTGAATAAGAATTCAAAGTTACATTTTCAATTAAACGAAAAATAATTGAACAAAATCGGTCGCTAAAAAAATCCCTTAGTCGCCATTTAAAAATATCTTCGCCAAAGATTTACTTACACTGTTTTATATTTAAATATACAGGGTAAGTTTTTTATGTTCTCTATGGGAATTTCTGAAAATACTTTTCCTTTTTAACCGTTTCTCTATCTCTTATGATAGAGAAACGGTTAAAAAGGAAAAGTAGTGCACTTTTACGAGCTGAGTAAAAAGACATTTGTAAAAAAAGTCAAGGGTAGCTAGATATTTTAAAAAATATGAATAGGGGCGATTTTTTCAAATCGATTTTTTTCAGCTATTAAATGAGATAGAAAAAAACTAAACAGGGCAAAGTTTTAGATAATTTTACACTGAATAATAAAATGTTATCAGCTATTTTATGATGACATTAGTTTTCGAGATATAACACAAACTTGCATTTTTTTAAATGAAAAGCATAGTTGGCTAAGTCATTAATTGAAAGGGATTTTTTTTCTTGAATCTGATTCCTCACTTGACATACTTATTTGTAAAAATAGCTAAGTTATTAACAATTTTCTATTTTTTTCACAACAAAAAAATAGTTGGCCATGAAAAAATGATAATTTTAAAGCAATTACAGTTTTTTTTATAATATAGGATTTTGTTAAATTATTGTCAAATAAGTTTATTTGGAAGATATGTGTAGGAAGAAATTAAAAGTGGTAGGAAATAATATCCATAAAATAACAGTTGTTTTTAACACTAAATTAATTGACAAAAATACAACAATAAAACTAATTGTTAGTAACAATCGCAATTGTTTTAATCTAGTCTCTATTACATGGCTAACTATTTTTTTTTCGTAAATAAAATATAAAATAGTTAATAACTAAGTTATTTTTGTAAATAAGTATGTCAAGTGATACATCTGATTAAAGAGAAAAAAAATCTCTTTCTAATAATGACACAGCTAACTATGGTTTCCATTAAAAGTTTGTGTTATTTCTCGAAAAGTAATGTCGATAGAAAGAATCTGATAACATGTTATTATTTAGTGTAAAATTATCTGAAACTTTGCCATTTATAGTTTTTTTCTATCTCTGTTAATAACCGAGAATTATCAATTTAAAAAAATCGACACTTCACATTTTTTGAAATAGTTAACCTTGACTTATTTGAAAATTTTACAAATGTCTTTTTATTCAGCTGGTAAAACTGCACTACTTTGCCCATTTAACCGTTTCTCTATCTTTTATAGTTTCCGTGATCCCCATAGAGAACATGAAAAAAACTCACACTGTATATACTAATTAATTGTACAACGGTGATACCATAAATAAGTAAAATAAATTGAGCTCATCAAATCGACACATTGGTTATACAATGCCACACCTGTTCTCGACCTAACTGTAATTTGTGTCTTTATATTCTTCGGATATACCGGGTGCTCGATAAAAAAAACATCCAACGTCATAACTTTGTTATTTATTGGCCGATTTGAATGAACTAAAAAAACAAAGTTAATGATCGTTTTATTACTATAGGTTGACAGTTTTTATATATTTTTTAACTTAACTTCATTGCCAAATAATAGTCAACTTTAAATTTTGAAATGGTATATGCAGCCATTTCAAAATTTAAAGTTGACTATTATTTGGCAATGAAGTTAAGTTAAAAAATATATAAAAACTGTCAACCTATAGTAATAAAACGATCATTGACTTTGTTTTTTTAGTTCATTCAAATCGGCCAATAAATAACAAAGTTATGACGTTGGATGTTTTTCTTATTTTATTATATTGGACATTGTTTTTCTGAATCCAATTATGCTATATGTTGATATTTTGTTTTATATTAATGCCAGAAAATATAATAATAAATCAATCACACATAAAAAGACTGTTATTCCTTACTTAATTTTTTAATTTAATAAAAAGTGAAGTAAGGAATAACAGTATTTTTATGTGGAATAATCACATTACGTCAACTCAAAACATACAGTTATAAATCAATCAATCAATAATAATAATAATAATAATAATAATAAATTTATTCATGTTATTAACAAAAGTTTTACATAAGTCAGGAGGGTGGAAAATTTAAAGCACATGTATATATATGCACATTAAAATAATTAAAAAAATATAAGGTCGTATTTATAAAATTTGAACAATACAAAAATAAAAATATCACCTACCAAGTTGGATTACCTGATATACACATTAAAATAAATAATTAGAAATTAAGTCATGTTATACCATATATACATACATATATCACATATTACATATGGATTACACATTAAAATAGGTAATTAAAAATAAAGTCATGTTATAAGAAAATATATATATATATATATATATATACATACCACACACCAAGTTGACTGTGTGGTAGTACATCAAAAATTGTGTTTGTTTTGTAAGAATTCATCAATGCTGTAAAAAGTAGGCTTGAACGGTCTTTTTAAATGTATGTATATCTAATTCTTTGATATGAGCGGGCAGTGCATTGTAGAGTTTTGGCCCAAGGAAACTGATCCCATTTTGCGATTTATTAAGTCTGAAGCGTTCAGAGTGTAATAGATGACCTGAGCGTGAATTGTGGTCGTGGTGTTCTGCTCTTATATTGTATTGGCTTATATTTTTATGAACGTACAACAGACATTCCCGCATGTATAAGCTTGGGACAGTGAGAATAACTAATTTAGAAAAAGTTGATTTACAGTCACTCCTATATGGTATTTCATCTAAGATCCTAACTGCCTTTCTTTGGAGGCCAAACACTCTTGACATGATTGCTGAGTGTCCCCAAAGTAGAATACTGTATGTAATATGGCTTTCAATTAAAGCATAATAAGCCATTTTGAGTGCAACTTTTGGTACTACAATCAACGTATTGGTCTATTAGATTGTATAATATAATATTAGAGAAGTCATGGAAACACATAATAATACAAATCTTCTTCACATGATTTTTTTGGCAATAAATTTAGTGTGCTTTGAAATGAAGAAAAAAAACACACGATGTTGTAAAGAGAAGCAATTGATGTTTTTAACAAAAATATTGTCAAATGTCATTTATTGTAAAATAATGTCGACCAAAAAAAGAACAGCAATTGTAAATTGTCCTTTTAATATTGTTTAAATTGTTTTTGGTTTATTTTTAATCCGCGTGTTCCGTCAACTTTTATATTCAATTTCTTAATAAGAATATTAATTAAACACTTGCACTACTTATTTATTCTATGCTAACCTAACCTAACCTAGCCAAATAAACAGAATACAACTAATCTAACCTCCAAATTTGATGTTAAGAAACACGATTTAACAAACCTAACCCTAAAATGTTTTGTAAACAAACAAGATTTTACTAACCTACAAACTTAATGTAAACAATAAATTTGATGTAAACAAACAACATTTAACAATTGTAAACTCCGAATATGATGTAAACAAACAGGATTCAACAAAGATAACCTCGAATATTGATATAAACAAATAGGATTTTACAAACGTAACCTCCGAATTTGATTTAAATACTCGGGATTTTAACGATGTACGCTCTAAAATAATTGTCTAACGATGAAACGATTTTCACTCCCAGACTAAGCATGAAGTAAAATTTCGAGTTTAGAAAAGCCCCGCGTAGAAAATTTGTCGAGGGTCGCGCCAGCGACCCGAGACAAATTTTCACGGGGCTTTTCTAAACTCGAAATTTTACTTCATGCGCCACGGGTATAAAACACTGGTTAAAAGTGAAGTCCGAATTTTTAAAATTGATGTATTCGAATATTTTTCCAAGGCACACTAGTTTAGTTTTTTAAAAAAACATAATTTTAAATAGAAGATTTATTTCAATTTATTTTCGACGACAATATTTAAAAAAAAAAACAACATATTGGACATAACTGAATTCAGAAAAATATTGTCTAATGTAATAACAATCACAAATTACAGGCAGCCGTTTACAAATTTTAAGTTGGCTATTATTGGCTAATAACTTCATTTTATTAAAAAAAATATTAATGTAATTTCTTAGTATTTAAACGGCCATTGATTTTGGTTTTTAGTTCAATAAAATCGATCAATAAACAACAGAGTTTCAACATTCAAATATAATGTTTGCATGTGTTCTTTTTTAGATTGTACAAGCGAATCTAAAAAAAAAACACATGCAAACATTATAATGTTGAAACTCTGTTGTTTATTGATCGATTTTATTGAACTAAAAACCAAAATCAATGGCCGTTTAAATACTAAGAAATTACATTAATATATTTTTTTTTAATAACTTCATTGCCAAATAATAGCCAACTTAAAATATATATATATATATATATATATATATATATTTCTATATTCAAGCTGATAACTTCGTGAATTTTTCCCAAAAATGGTATTTTGTCTTAGGTCAGGATTTTCAGGTGGCAATTTCAATGCAAATCGGGGGCTTTCTTATCTCCAGAAAAGCACGTGGAACTCGGTCGATTATCAGCCTATGTGGCCTTCGCCTAAACCTTTGTTTACAGCTGAAAATAAAATTTCGAAAACACGGATAAAGATGTTGTTCCAAACAATCATTATCTCTTTAGGATTGCAATCAGTAGCGTAGCTAAAATTGAAAACAAAAACTGCAATATTATGCGATTATATTATACAACACTGACCATCTTCACATTCCGCCATAACCAATTACTCAACCGCAAAAAATTAGCATGCAATTATCATAAAAATCACGATAATCTTGCCGAGAGAGAATTCCCAGCCCACGCTTCTGAAGCGAAAACTGCTCGTCCGAAAACGGTTTTTTACTTCCCAAAACGGTTGGATTAATGGTTTTTTTAGCCTTTGGCTTGTAGCGAAGGTCGCCCGGTGAAAAGTAAAACCAATGACTTTTTTCTCATGTTTTTTCGTTATGCGGCGCGACATTTACACCGGACGAACATTTTGACCAACGAAATACCATTGGTGGGCTGTTGCTGAGGCCAACTGCATCTGCATTCTAGACACCGCCATATTTTTTCGCGAAAAGGTCAACGTGTGTCCTAATTTTTATAATCCAAACTAGTTTGGATTTCATCTACAATTGTAGATAGTGGGTTATAGTCACCAGTATTCGCTCATTGAAGAATATACTATTTCACCCTAGGGCGGAAATAATGTTTATTGTTGTACATATAATTGTCATGGAGACCAGGAGTGTACAATAATGCAAGTTAAGAAATATTCAAATAATTTAATTAAAACACTTAACTTTGTTTTACCACTTTTATTGTTACTTTTCAGTGACTATAGTTTTGACTACAAGCTAGTCATTATTAAACTAAGTCACTTAGTTTGATAATGACTAGCTTGTAGTGGAAACTATAGTCACTGAAAAGTAAAACTATAGTCACTGAAAAGTAAAACTATAGTCACTGAAAAGTAAAACTATAGTCACTGAAAAGTAAAAATAAAAGTGGTAAAACAAAGTAAAGTGTTTTAATTAAATTGTTCTGAAAATGTACCACAAAGTGAACGTCAACTAAATTAAATATTTAAATATCATATTTGGTGCGTTGAAGGAAAATTGATTATCTTGAGGATAAGAGGTTGGATTATTTTCAATTTCAATTACAAGACCAGCAACAAAAACCTTACTTGCTCACCAACAGGATGCAGGCGGAATTGAAAATAATAAAAACTCCTCAAACCTGGTCATTATTTCATTAATAAAGGCATTCAATACTTTTTGCTGCAATCCGACTCTAACAACTTTAATTACTTAATTAATTACAATTACACTTTCAATTGCGTGATGGAAAAAAAGTGTAAATCATAATTCTATTTCATCGGCAGATGTTACTTCACAAAAAACTCGATCGTACTTAATAACTCTATTTGAAGCAGGGTTGTTATGTTTAAAACACTTTGTTTTAAAACAGTGTTTTAAACATGTTTAAAAACAACCGTCGTGTTTTAAACGGTTTTGTTTTGAACATGTTTTAAATCTTAAATTTGTTTAAAACATGTTTTAAACGTTTACTTTGTTTCAAACTTTTTTTTAATATCTTAAATTTGCTAAATTAAATTTTATACTACTTCATTAAGATTTTTTGTTTACATTTTCAAATGTTAACTAAATTGTTGAAGATATTTCAAATGACATTAATAAACTTGACATTTTATTACAATAAATAATCACGACTGTGTGTTTATTAACGTGATTTTTAAATACAGGGAATTTTTCTTTCACATCTACATATTAGATTGCTAAAGCCGTATGTTTAAAACTTTACGATATTTCATTGTTTTATACGTGTGGCGCATGAAGTAAAATTTCGAGTTTAGAAAAGCCTAATTTGGATTGGCCGCTCCGCTTCGCTACGCGGCCAATCCAAATTTTTAGGCTTTTCTAAACTCGAAATTTTACTTCATGCTTTGTCTGGGAATGGAAAACCCTCGTTTAAAGATTTGAATTGAAATCTTTTGAAAAACGAGTGCCGAAAAATGTACAGTGTATGGATACGTATACCTGTATGCATACACTGTACATTTTTCGACATTCGTTTTTCAAAAGATTTCAATTTGAATCTCTAAACGAGGGTTTTTCACTCCTAGACTAAGCATGAAGTAAAATTTCGAGTTTAGATATGCCTGAAAATTTGGATTGGCCGCGTAGCGAAGCGGAGCGGCCAATCCAAATTAGGCTTTTCTAAACTCGAAATTTTACTTCATGCGCCACACGTATAAAACAATGAAATATCGTAAAGTTTTAAATATACGACTTTAGCAATCTAATATGTAGATGTGAATAAAACGTAAGTCAAATTCTGCGCTGAACAAATTGTTTAAAACAGTGGTTATAAGCAACCGAATAACTCGTATACTAATGCCTAATAATTGTTGTTGTATGTGTGTGCTTTTGAACTTCACTGTAAATCAGTGTTTTTAAGCGTGGCGCATGAAGTAAAATTTCGAGTTTAGAAAAGCCTAATTTGGATTGGCCGCTCCGCTTCGCTACGCGGCCAATCCAATTTTTTTGGCTTTTCTAAACTCGAAATTTTACTTCATGCTTAGTCTGGGAGTGGAGAACACTCGTTAAAAGCCCCAAATTAACCGCTTTGAAACAACAAATTCCCGCAAATTAAAAAAAACGCTGTAATTATCGGGATTTGTATACTCAAAAGAAAAATGCCTTGTATGTTCTGTTTTAAACACGTTTTAAACGTGTTTTAAGCATGTTTTAAACACGTTTTAAACATGTTTTAAATCGTTATTGTTTTAAACGCCGTTTCAATGAAAAAAAACACGTTTTGTTAAAAATAACTGTTGTTTTAATTAAAATGAAAAAAAAAAACGTTTTTTTTTAACCCTGATTTGAAGACGATTTTTTATTACCTCCTTTGCACGATCGACCCTTTTTTAATACTTACCACCATCAGGCGCGTAGATAGGAATTATAGGGCAGGGGTTATGACTTCTTAATAAACTAACAAATTGCATCGGAAACTGAAAATACCTTATAATTACGATTAAATATTAAAATTTCGTGGGGGGGTTATAACCCCCTAACCCCCCCTCTATATACGCCACTGACCGCCATGAACTTAACCACAGTTCATATATATATTAGCCAAGGAAGGGCTAGTGGGGTTTCTTCAACTCTTGTCAATGTTCAAGTAAATAAGTGCATAATATCACTGATTCAGATACATTTTAATTTTTCTAAAAGTTCATATATATATATATATATATATATATATATATATTAGCCAAGGAAGGGCCAGTGGGGTTTCTTCAACTATTGCCAATGTTCAAGTAAATAAGTGCATAATATCACTGATTTAGATACATTTTAATTTTTCTAAAAATGCTCTGATATTTGTTTTATATTGGTCCTCCCTCCTAAAGGCGAAATCCTGCCTGCGTCACTATTTGAGTATGTTTTTGAATGAATGTTCAAATACTTCAATCTTAAACATTTTCAGCTTTAGTTTGTGCTAAATATGTTTTTTTTTTTTTTTTAGATGAAATGTTGGAGGCGGAAAGCCGTGGGGTCGCGGGTCGGGTCTCCGACCTGGAGCGCCGGGTTCTCGAGCAAGGGGACGAGCTTGTCTGCCTGAAGGCCACCCTCGCGGAAGCCCTCCGGAGGATCACCATCCTCGAGGGCAACAAGTTCGCCCATCAGTTCCACCCTCAGGTCTCCTCGCCCACGGCGACGACGCCCATGCGTAACGGCACACTCAAGGAGACGAGACTTAGACAAACAAATTATAGCGCTTCCAAGTAAGATAGATAATCTTTATTTAGTCGGGAATCTTTTTGGTGTAAAGAGCCATTTTTACATAATGTTTAAATACAAATTCACAAAGAGTCACAATGGATAGATAGGTATGAAAGAAAAAGACCTTTATTGCCATAATACTCTATTACATCCATATCTACACTAATCACTGCCTCCTCTCTTCCTTCTGCTTTCCCTCTCGTCCCCTAACTTCTCCATTGTCCTTACCCCAGCCCCATCCTCTCTCATCCATTCCGTCACTCTTCTATTCCCTCTTATTCCCACCCATTTCCCCTTCACTCCCTCGCACTCCTCTGCCAGATGGCTCCACGTATCCCTCTCCCGTTCACACATTACACACCTCCCATACTCTTCCCCCATCCACACCTTCCTTCCTCTCTCCTCCAACCCACACCTCGCCCTCGCCAGCACCACCCTTTCCTCCCTACTCCATCCCCCCTCCATCAAATACCTCGGCATTCTCCCATGTACCTGCCACCTTCCGTACCTATCGTTGTATTCACTCCTCTCTATATACCCTTGCCTCCTTCTCCTTCTCTTTCACCCACGCATCCATCTTTACCCCATTCCCCAGCCACTCCATCACCTTCGCCTCCGACAAACCCACCCTCTCATACATTCTCCTTCTCTCGCTCCTCCATTTACCCTCTCTCCCATTCACGCACGCCACCCAAACCGCCTTCACCAGTCTCTCTTCCTCCAGGTCCCATAACTTCATCTCACACCTACAATGTGGCCGTGGTTGGAACTTTTGCCTGGGCTGTTTAAATTTTTTACTTTAGTGTGTCCAGGAATGTTGGAATAATGGTTGTACGTTTTGTAGTTTAGAAGAAATAAATGTTTGACATCTGTTCCTTCTTTTTGAATAACCCTGTATATCGGATAACCATCAATATATTTTGATATTTATATTTTCAAACCCCGCTTTGGAACCATAAAGTGCAATACATTACAAATAAAATCCATAATTTTTTTAACTAACATTAAAAAAAAAAACAATAAAAAATGCTGATACAATTTTTCTTGATGACAGTAGAGATATTTTAGGATCATAAAATACAGTTTTTTTTTTCTAAATTGTATGTGTAATTTTTCATTGACTTTATTTAATTTAAACAAAATATTTACTTCAAGATGTTTTTTCAACAAACTCTTCAATTTTAAACAATAATTTAAAAAATGAGATATTCACATATTTTTCAACTTCTTGTATTTTAGATTAGATTAGATTAAATAGGTAGTTTATTCAATAATTAATGTTATAATAATTATACAAGCATTTGTTACCTTTTTTATATAACAATAATTTAAAAAATGAGGTATTAACATTTTCTTTTCAGAATCGAGAAATGTATTAGTTTACAGATTATTATATAGATATAATAATTTGTAAAAATAATAATTAACTTAAAAATTACAAATATCTCAACGCGTATTTTTTTAAATACTGTCAAAGTGAAAATGTTGTTAAATTATCTGTTTAAGTTTAATATATTTTTTTTAAACTTTCGAACAGCAGATTTTCGAATTGAAGTAATTTAAGAACATTTTTACTTTGACAGTATTTAAAAAAATACGCGTTGAGATATCTGTAATTTTTAAGTTTAATATTATTTTTTTCTAGTCTTTCAAACAACAGATTCGCGAATTGAAGTAATTTAACAAAATTTTAGCTTTGACAGTATTTTAAAAAATACGCGTTGAGCTATATTTGTTTTCTCTCGACAATTGTAAAATGTACTCATGTCCAGATTATATCTGCGGTTTAGGGGATAACCAAAGAAGTTAATTCCAGGATTTTTGTTTGTAAAATGGGCGATAAATTAGTAGTAAAACAGAACGTGGAATCGAGATACAGAAAAGTTTGACCAACTAAAAATATTATGTAAGAGTAATTTTATTCGATTTTAAAATTCGTGCAAGAACCCCATTGAAAAATAATCCAAAAGGAAAACTGAGGTTATAAAATGTACACGTTTCATTGCAGGCTTTGTAACCTTAAACAATCGAGGATTGCTTGTATGTGACACGTAGTTTGATTAACTAAATTCAATGAGAATTGAAACAGGAAAAAGTTACGTCGAACATTAAACGACTGTTTTTTTTTACATATACAGGGTGTCACGTTAATATGGGGAAATGGCTTAACCATAGATTCCTGGGATCAAAATATGATTTAACACAATTTATCCAAATCCAAATGTTAACTGCTAAGCTAAATTAGTCTACAAAGTTCAACAAAATATCATTCATTTTATTTATAACAATTGAACGCCATATTCGATCGGACTGAAATTTATTATGGCTGATTATCATAATATTATGGTTATCATTAATTGACAAGAAGTATAAAAAGCAGTAGTACCACAACCTAAAAACTAAAATATGTCTTTATTGGTGCACCTTATAAAAATTTGAAAAATACTATTTCAAAGATTAGTTCATTTTAAAGCTTTTTGTCTCCTAACAATGTTTTACATCTTGTACGGTTTTGCCACAAAATAATAAAAAGCAAATAAATATTTTTTTATTCTTTAGTAAAGACAGGTGATTGAAAATTCATGTTTTTTCTTTGTCGCGCCATTGTTTAAAGTGTATTCTAATAAAATAGACAGTTAAGAACTTTGGCTCAGAATACAAAATGCAACAGAATCTGTTAAAAATAATAGAGAGATATTACAACCAGTACATTTTAATTATTTGTAAAGAATTATTCTTTGCATTCATAAACGTTGAGCATTTACTATGAGTCGAGTTATTAAACAATTACTTATTAATAAACATGTTGTTGTTTGGAATTATTCTACCAATTGATATTATTTATTTTTGTTCGATCAGTTAAGTGATTCACTGTATAATAAATAAATAATAGGATACCATATTCATATTTTATTTTTTGTGGCAAAACCGTACAAGATATCAAACATTATGAAGAGACAAAAAAGCTTTCAAATCAACTAATTTTCCACGTAGTATTTTTTATTAGGTGCGCCAATAAAAACATATTTTAGTTTTTAGGTTGTGATAGTACTGTTTTTTTTATACTTGTTGTCAATTAATGATGACTATAATAAATTTCAGTCGGATCGAATATAGCGTTCAATTGTAATAATTAAAATTAATAATATTTTATTTACCTTTGAAGACTAATTCCGGCTTAGCCGTAAACTTTTCGATATATATAAGTTGTGTTAAATCATCATATTTTGATCCCAAGAATCTATGGTTAAGCCATTTGGCTACATTAACGGGACACCCTGTATATCTTCTTCTTCACCTCTAAGACTTTCTTTGCCTATTTCTGACTAAAGGGATTTCCGAGATTGTTTTATTACCGAAAAATAAGAGTTTTTTAATTATCTTATGTCTATATTTATCTTCTTCTCTTTTTGTTCTTCAGGGTGAGTTTGGAACATAGAAAAACCTATGGAGGCTCTTCCCTGCCGCAGCGTCGCGCGATGCACTATCAATCAACGGGGTCCCTCCACAGCGACAGCCAGAGTTCGAGCAGCGTGTCGCCGGTGCCGTCGCCATCGCCGCGCGCGACGCCCCAGCCCCTCCTGAGGAGGCCCCCCATCAACTCGAGTCCGCAGGCCAACACGACGACGCTCCACAAGCGGTGGAGTTCGACCGGAGATTTTAATCAGACGATCACGAGCCCGCAATCAAAGTGAGACTTTTTTGTTCGGTCCGGCGAAAGAGAGAGGATTTTGCAGATTTGTTTTTTTTTGGCACGGCGTTTTACTTTTCTTTTGCTTTGTGTTTTTGTTTCTAGATTCTCAACGAAATCCTTTCTTAACCTGTATACCAAGTCAAATACATCCCTGGCTCCGAGTGTTAAGCATGGGTATGTTGCTACTTTCTTTGTTTTTTTTTTTTTTGTTTGTTATTGCGCATTGTTAATGATCTACAGGGTGTTCCACCTAAAAATATACTCTGTACAAACATACAGGGTGTCCCATTTTAATCTTAACAGGGGAATATCTTGAAATGAGTGGGTCCAATCAAGAATATTGCCGGATTAAAAGTTTTGTGGTTCGGAGAGGGACATCCGATTCTTCCATGAATTTCACTCCCTGATCCTCAAGGGGGTGGATTATAGGGGTAACTTTGAAATCTTAAATGGGAACCCCCAATTTTTATTGCGGATTCGGAAAGAGCATAAAAAAAACTAGGTAGATTTTACCTCAGAACTTTTTTGTTATTTGCAGCAGGTGGCGCTCTAATCGACAAAATTTGAAAATTTGATTGTTTCCGATAAAACATAAAATTAGTGTTTGGCTGACAATTTATGATTTAAAAATTCACAAGCCATTTAAAATAAATACATCTTTAATGTACTCTCAAAAAAAATAATATCTGGCGACGTCAAATCCGGTGATCAGGGTAGCTGTTTAAAAACAATTAAAGTTTTGTCAGTCAGTCGTTTTTGAGCGTGAAGGTCAGTTCATGAAGGTGAATTACGTAGTTTTCAAACATAGCCCTTCCCCTAACTTTACTTTGTCATTTTGATTTTCAATGAAAAATTAGAGATATCTTGTGGTGGAGGCGGTTACTTTGTGATACATTGTAAATATTTAAATAATTAACACTGATTACTTTTTTGTATTCACTTTTTATTTTGTACTGTGACTAGTTTCGACTCAACAGCGAGTCATTCTCAAACTAACTAACTCACAGTTAGTTAGTTTGAGAATGACTCGCTGTTGAGTCGAAACTAGTCACAGTACAAAATAAAAAGTGAATACAAAAAAGTAATCAGTGTTAATTATTTAAAGAAAAATTAGAGGAGAGTTAACAAACTTTGCACCCTTCCCCACCTACATGG
Organism: Philonthus cognatus; assembly: GCA_932526585.2. Lineage (NCBI taxonomy): Eukaryota > Metazoa > Arthropoda > Insecta > Coleoptera > Staphylinidae > Philonthus > Philonthus cognatus. Next base: position 83,439,233 of record OW052244.1, on the reverse strand, counting down.
GCGTTCATTTTGAGTGACTTGAGAATTTTTTAAGAATTAATTGTCTGCCAAACACTAGATTTACGTTTTATCGAAGAAAATCAAATTTATCAAATGTTGCCGATTACAACGCCACCTGTTGCAAATAACAAAAAAGTTCTCAGCTAAAAGCGACCTAGTTTTTTATGCTCTTTCTGAATCTGCAATAAAAATTGGGGGTTCCTACTTAATATTTTAAAGTAACCCCTATTATCCACCCCTTGGGGGTCGGGGGGTGAAATTTATGGAGGGAATCGGACGTCCCCCTCCGAACCAAAAACGTTTCATTCGGCAACTTTCTCGATTGGACGCACTCATTTTGAGATATTCCCCTATTAAGATTAAAATGGGACATCCTGTATGTACAAAAAATGTATATTGAGCTGCTTTCAAGTGCATCTTAGACCACCCAAGACTTTAACCCAAAAATGCAACCCGACATACTCTTGTTTCTATTGCATTATACAGCGTGGTTCAGTTTGGTGTTCCACCGCCTTCTAACTTTTTTATTTATATAGTAAAGTATATCATACTATATATATTTGTATACGGCAGGAAATTCTCTAATTATTGGCGTCACAGAATTGACAATGCAATGACAACTTTCAAGGTAGCGATAATCAACTTTTTTTTCTTAAATGACATTATACCTATTTTTTGTTCAATTCGAATAGAGGGCTCTTTCCTATAGCAGCATATTTATTTTAACTATACGTCTAGAGTTAATAAATCGGTTTATTTGATAAAAAATGGTGATGTGTCCATCATAGTATTAGTGAAAATGCAAACAATGTCTTAATTAATAAGACAACTTAAGACGATAAATATCCATTGAAACAACTACTTCCCGTGCAAATATACCACCGGATATTGAAATAATTCAATATCCAGAGGTGTATTTGCACGGGAAGTAGTTGTTTCAATGGATATTTATCGTCTTAACCCATTAAGCGCCATTGATGCATACACGCAACATTATCATGTTTTTGTTAATTAAATTACAAAATAAGTTTATTTGATATATTACATTATTTGACCTGACTTTAAAAGGTGTACAGAAAACTGTAAATATTTTGTTATTTAAATATTTCGATTATTCCTCATAAAAAAAAAATTGCAGTATATTTCTAACTTCACAATATATCAGCGTTTATACGCGTGGCGCATGAAGTAAAATTTCGAGTTTAGAAAAGCCCCGTGAAAATTTGTCTCGGGTCGCTGGCGCGACCCTCGACAAATTTTCTACGCGGGGCTTTTCTAAACTCGAAATTTTACTTCATGCTTAGTCTGGGAGTGAAAAATCTCGTTCTCAACTTCATATTGCACGTTTTTTATATAAAATCGACGAATGCCTAATCATTTACATTGTATACATTATTTATATTTAAAAGAAAAATGGTGATGTGTCCATCATAGTACTTTCCCCCGTAAATTGCGTATTAAATCACTTTTAAAATATTTGTAGCATTATTATTTTCAAAATGTCTTCAACTTTTTGATAACTACAACTTTTATTTTTATAATTATTAGTGTCTATTTTTTTTAAGAATGTTTAAATTATTTAAATGACCTATCTTCAAGAATTAAACACTTAGTTTGATTAATTTTTAATAATTTTCGTAGCCACATATGATTTTTTAATACGCTTTTTTTTGGTATCTAAGTGTATAGTTGTGAAGGATGTTTGAATGCAGGAAAGTTCCCTCTATCCGAATTGAACAAAAATAGGTATGGGGTCATTTGAAAAAAAAGTTGACTATCGCTACTTTGACAGTTGTCATCGTATTATCAATTCGGTGACACCATTAAATAAATTATTTCCTGCCATTTACAAATATACCGGGTGTTGACTTGGCTGACGCAACATAGGATATCCCATGTAAATTTTGAAATGTTCAAATGTTGGCTCCCCTATTTATTTTAGAAACAAAATCTATTTACCTTTTTTGTAGAGGGAAAATTTCTGAATTCATTCGCGTTAACGTTTAACACTTTACGTTTCTCTAAGTTAAAATAACTAAGAAAAAGTAATGTGATTTTATAAAAATAATGACATGCCATGGAATTGAAACAACAATTGCGGATGTCAAAATGGCAAAAGATATCGCAGTCACTTGATTCAAGTAAATGATTTCGAAATGGTTTACACTATACAAGAAAAAATCCTCATAATAAAGTGGTATTATGCAGATCACAGTTATCATGATGTTGGAGTTATGTTTTTTGTCGTTAATTAACAGCAATATCTTCTGCTATCTTGATATCCGCAATTGTTGTATCAATTCCATGGTACGAGGTGTCCAGAAAGGGTATGGGGTATTTGTTTTCGCGCCATATTCGAAACGGGGCGTCTAAAGGGTGCGGGGTGGGGTTCGTGGCGTCCGCCACTTTGTGGAGTTTTAGTCACGATGGAACAGTACTCGGGGACGCATCGCGCATTTTGCGTACGAGCGTATTATCGTAATGGTGATTCAATGGTGACTGCTCAACGTCTCTATCGTGCGGAATATCGTACACGCCACGCGCCAAGTGACGATAGCATTAGGAAATGGATCAGGATGTTCGAGAATACAGGTGCGACAGTTAAAATTCAAAACTCTGGTCGTCCTCGTTCAGTTCGCGATGAAGAAACAGTTGAAGAAGTTGAGGCGTCGGTTCGTCAAAATCCGTCTTTATCCATCCGAAAGCGAAGCCAAGCGTTGAACATCAAAAAATCGTCTTTACATTGGATTTTAAAGAAAGACTTACATCTAAAAGCCTATAAAATTCAGTTGGTTCAAGAATTGAAGGATACGGACTATGCTAATCGACTGAATTTTGCGAACGAAATGCTGCAGCGATTTAACAACTTTAACAACATACTGTTCAGTGACGAAGCAAATTTTCACCTGAATGGTCATGTTAATAGGCAGAATTGTCGGTACTGGGCAGTGGAGGATCCGAGACGAAAGCATGAACGACCCCTGCATAGCCCAAAGGTCGTTGTTTGGGCCGCTATGTCTGCTAAAGGCATAATTGGTCCTTATTTTCATGAAGATCAACGAGGCCGAGCAATTAATGTGAATAGTGACCGTTATTGCGATATGTTGCGAAATTTTTTGGTCCCAGAGTTGCAGGAGTTTGCAGGTTTCAACTCAAGAACGTGGTTCCAGCAAGATGGGGCTACTTGCCATACCTCAAATAACTCAATGGAAGTTTTTAACGAATTATTCCCTAATAAAGTCATTTCGCGAAGGGGTAACATCAACTGGCCTCCCAGAAGCCCCGACCTTAGCCCGCTTGACTATTTTGCATGGGGATACCTTAAAAGTAAGGTTTATCAAAACAATCTGACGAATCTAACCCAGTTAAAGCACAACATCAGGTCAGAAATGGCAGCAATATCGATAGCTATGTGTCAACGCGTTATCGCCAATCTTCGTTTCCGTTTAGAAGAGTGCCAGCAACGTAACGGTCATCATTTGGATAACATCATCTTTTCCAAATAATTCTCCAATTCATATGCTAATAATAAACAATAAACTTTTTTATTGCATACAAATAATTTTTGTTTCATTGAACTTACAAATACCCGATACCCTTTCTGGACACCTTGTATGTCATTATTTTTATAAAATCACATTACTTTTTCTTAATTATTTTAGCTGTACATGTTCTTACATTCATTGATTTTTAAAAGAGTTCAATTTGAAGCTTTAAACGAGTGTTTTCCACTCCCAGACTAAGCATAAAGTAAAATTTCGAGTTTAGAAAAGCCCCGTGAAAATTTGTCGAGGGTCGCGCAGCGACCCGAGACAAATTTTCTTGTTTTTTTCTAAACTCGAAATTTTACTTCATGCGCCACGCATCTAAAACACAGATTTTAAGTGAAGTTCGAATATACATAAATTTGACAATATTATAGTGTTTTATACGCGTGGCGCATGAAGTAAAATTTCGAGTTAAGAAAAGCCCAGAAAATTTGTCTCGGGTCGCTGCGCGACCCGAGACAAATTTTCACGGGGCTTTTCTAAACTCGAAATTTTACTTCATGCTTAGTCTGGGAGTAGAAAACACTTGTTTAAAGCTTTAAATTGAACTTAAAAAAAAAACAGGGAATATCCGCAATTGTTGCATCAATTCCATGGTATGTCATTATTTTTATAAAATCACATTACTTTTTCTTAATTATTTTAACTTAGAGAAACGTAAAGTGTTAAGTGTGAACATTCATAAATTTAGAATTTTTTCCTCCTCAAAAAAATGAAATACATTTTGTCTAAAATAAATAGGTAAGCCAATTTTTGAACACTTTAAAATTAACATGCGATTTCCTTTGTTGCGTCCGCCAAGTCAACACCCGGTATATGGTTTGTTATACTTTACTCTCAAAATAAGAAAGTTAGAAGGGGGTGGAACACCAAACTGAATCACCCTGTATATAAAAGTTGTACAGGGAGGGGCAGAAAATGCTATCCGATTTCAAATCCCTTTTTCTCAGAAGAGGGAACAGGTAGAGTAGTAGGGTAAAAACCGTTAGAAAGCCGGTTTTATGCCATTTGTCATTAGTCAACATGCCTCTGATGAACATCGTGCTTTTGTTATTGAGCGGTTTATCGAAAACGTCGGTTCGATAATTGCTACACAACGTGCTTTTCGAATTCATTTCGGACTCGGGCGTCATGATCCTGTTCCACATCACGCTACGATTAAAGTGTGGGTGTCAAATTTTCGACAGACGGGTTCAGCATTGAAAAAGAAGTCGCCTGGACGTCCCAGGACAGCAACAGGACCTGAAAACGTGGCCAATGTGAGAGCCGCGATTGAACGTTCCCCGCGTCGTTCGGCACGAAAACATTCGCTCGCTTTGGCGATTTCCAACCGCAGTATTCGGCGAATTTTGCACCGGGACCTCAAAATGCATCCCTACAAAATGGTTGTTGCACAGGAATTAATTGAAAGGGATTTTGAAACCCGTATGAACCTGTGTCGCAATCTCCGAGAACTCCCAATAGACGATGTTGTGCTCTTCACGGACGAAGCCCATTTTCACCTTTGTGGCGCCGTAAACAGGCAGAATTTTCGATATTGGAGTGACGAAAATCCTCGGGAAATCCATTAGAAACCCCTCCATAGCCCAAAAGTGACTGTGTGGTGTGCTCTTTCCCGCCTAGGCGTCTGGGGGCCTTACTTTTTTGAAGAAAATGGGCAAACCGTAACGGTCAACAGCGAGCGCTATTGTTTCATGCTGGAAAATTTTCTTCAGCCCAAAATGGAAGAAAATGGCGTGGAAAATGTGTGGTTTCAACAGAATGGTGCAACCGCCCACACATCGCGACGATCAATGGACATTCTCAGGGAAATGTTTCCCGGGCGCCTCATTTCTCTGAGAGGTGATATTGGCTGGCCGCCGCGCTCACCAGATCTCACTCCATGTGACTTCTTCCTTTGGGGTTACCTCAAATCGAAGGTATTCCAGCATCGACCAAGGACCCTTCTTGCTTTACGAAGGGAAATTGCTCGGGCAATTGAAGAAATTCCTGTGGAAATGACGGTGAAAGTCATGGAAAGCTACCGCGAGCGCCTAAATCAGTGTATCCGCTCCCAAGGACGACATTTGAGTGATGTGCTTTTCAAAACTTAAATTTAAAAATGGCATAAAATTTGCGATATGTTAATAAAAAAAATTTTTGTCAAGTTGAGTGGTTTTAATTTTATAACGTTTTGAAATCGGATAGGTTTTTCTGCCCCACCCTGTATATTGGGTTAGAATTTGGAGTATATCATAGACCAGACAAGACCCAATATATTTTTGTTTATATTGTGAATTATGTTGAAGTATTGTACAATACAGTAAAGCTCCGCTATTTCGGATCAATGAAAACCGATGCAATCTGAATTAATGATACATTTGGATTAATGAAACCTCTTTAAAAGTCACAAAAATGACGCTAGAGTTAATGTTTTGTGTGGTGTCTTTGGAGCCATGATGCTTTTCAACCATCAGGGAAATCACGACTCATTGTTGAGTTACAGGTAATCCGGATTTTGGAACGCATAATGTAAATAACTAATATTTAAATTTCGTCCAGATTACTGGGGAATCCGGATTATTGAAGTTCGGATTAGCGGAGCTGTACTGTATTTTAATTCATTGTGGAACATCCCGTACTTAATATTTTGTCGGTTTAACAGTAAAATTCATTAAGAACCAGTTGTTCAACAGTAGTTTAAACTAAGTTTAGCTTAAGCTCCGTTTAAAATGCATTTACTGTAATCCAATATAAACCAAGCTTCTCATAAGACATTTATATTTTTATTTAAACTAAACCTAAAGCTTTATTGAGCAATTGGCCCAGAATGTAATTTAAGCTGAGCTTAAGCTAAACTTGGTTTTGGTCACAAATAGAAAGACTGTTATTCCTTACTTCAAAAAAAAAAAAAAGTGAAGTAAGGAATAACAGTCTTTCTATTTGTGATTAATCACTTCACGTAAACTCGAAACAATACAGTTATTGGTTTCGGTCACTAATGAATAACTAGCCCAAATGCCCATTGGCTCTGCAAGTACTTAATCGTGGCTAAGAAGTTAATTACGTTTAAACCTCTGATTAGGTCAAAATACGATCATTTAGAGCAAATTTAAATTTGAAAGAAGTTCATTACGTTTAAACCTCTGATTAAGTGAAAATACGATAATTTAAAGCAGATTTAAATTTGTGAGATATGTCAAACAAATACACATCTTTCATTAAAGTGCAAATATGTAAACAATTCGTGAATAAAATTATTGTGTTTTTCAGAAGTACTAATTACTGAATAAAATTATAACTGAGGTGCAAGCAGGGTTGTTAAAACGTTGTTTTTTTTCATTTTAATTAAAACAAACAGTTTTTCTTACAAAACGTGTTTTTTCATTGAAACAGCGTTTAAAACATTAATAATTAAAAACATGTTTAAATCGTTTTAAAACATGTTTAAAACACGTTTTAAAACATGTTTAAAACACGTTTTAAAACACATTTTGAAACACGTTTTAAAACATGTTTAAAACACGTTTTAAAACACATTTTGAAACATGTTTAAAACACGATTTAAAAATATCTTGAACAAGTATGAGAAACTTGTTCAAGATATTTTTAAATCGTGTTTTAAACATGTTTCAAAATGTGTTTTAAAACGTGTTTTAAACATGTTTTAAAACGTGTTTCAAAATGTGTTTTAAAACGTGTTTTAAACATGTTTTAAAACGTGTTTTAAAACGCGGTGAAACATATTTAACTATGATTTAAAAAAGAAAACACTTGGTTAAATTTCACTAATATTACACGTTTTAAACGTATTTAAAACAGATTATACAGGGCATTTTTCTTTTAAGTATACATGGCCTGATAATTACAGCGTTTTTTTTTAATTTGCAGGAATTCGTTGTTTCAAAGCGGTTAATTTGAGGCTTTTAACGCATGTTTTCCACTCTCAGACTAAGCATGAAGTAAAATTTCGAGTTTAGAAAAGCCTAAGAATTTGGATTGGCCGCGTAGCGAAGCGGAGCGGCCAATCCAAATTTGGCTTTTCTAAACTCGAAATTTTACTTCATGCGCCACGCTTAAAAACACTGATTTACAGTGAAGTTCAAAAAATACACACATACAACAACGATTATAGGCAACCTAATATACGTTAGGGTTATTGTGTTGCCTATAATCACTGTTTTAAACAATTTGTTCAGCGCAGAATTTGACTCATGTTTTATTCACATCTACATATTAGATTGCTAATCTTTAAACGAGGGTTTTCCACTCCCAGATTAAGCATGAAGTAAAATTTCGAGTTTAGAAAAGCCTGAAAATTTGGCCGCGTAGCGAAGCGGAGCGGCCAATCCAAATTAGGCTTTTCTAAACTCGAAATTTTACTTCATGCGCCACGCTTAAAAACACTGATTTACAGTGAAGTTAAAAAAAATACACACATGCAACAACGATTATAGACAACCTAATATACGTTAGAGTTATTGGGTTGCCCATAATCACTGTTTTAAACAATTTGTTCAGCGCAGAATTTGATTCTTTTGGGGGACCTAGCTCTACAAGTGGGTACTAAAACTTTAAGCTAGATGAAATTTTAATTTAAGGTTTAAGTTAATACTTGGATTTTACTCAGGTTTGATTAAATACAGGAGTAATTTTTTTTAGTTTATAAAATTTTTGGACCCTGGTTTAAAATTAGTTAAAAATGTTTAGGAACATGTTTTATTCACATCTACATATTAGATTACTAAATCCGTATATTTTAAACTTTACGATATTTCAGTGTTTTATACGTGTGGCGCATGAAGTAAAATTTCGAGTTGGATTGGCCGCTCCGCTTCGCTACGCGGCCAATCCAAATTTTCAGGCTTTTCTAAACTCGAAATTTTACTTCATGCTTAGTCTGGGAGTGGAAAACCCTCGTTTAAAGATTCAAATTGAAATCTTAAAAAAGAAATGAACGTCTTAAAATTGACAGTGCATGCATGTATACCTGAAAGAAAAATTTCCTGTATTTAAAAATCACATTTATGCACACACAGTTGTGATATTTTATTGTAATTAAATGCTATGATTAATAATGTAATTTGAGAAATCTTCAACAATTTAGGTTAAAATGTAAAACGTAAACAAAAAATCTTAATAAAGTAGTAAAAAATATAATTTAGCAAGATAAATTTAAATTCAAAACTATTTGAATTCGAGAATATAAGCTTACTTCTTATAATTTGCACACTTTAAACATAATCTTAAGTTGTCTTATTAATTAAGACATTGTTTGCATTTTTACGAATAACATTTTCGTAATTTTATATATTATAATTTAGCAAATTTAAGATAATATAAAAAACGTTTTAAACAAATTTAACATTTAAAACATGTTTTAAACAAATTTAAGATTTAAAACATGTTTAAAACAAAACCGTTTAAAACACGACGGCTGTTTTTAAACATGTTTAAAACAAAGTGTTTTAATCAAAAGAACCCTGGGTGCAAGTGTTATTAATTTCTTGAGAACTTAATGATTTTTAATCATTAAACCGACGATTTAGCCCAAACGATGACTTGGCCAACTTCTTTGATTTCATTCTGAACAAAGTATTAAATACGTGCTTCTGCTGATTGTTTTTTTATTCTCGTATAAAGTTTGCGCGTTAATTCGGTTAAATTTTCTGTGGCGTATGTTTAGTTGCCTATATTGATTTTTAGGTGTGCATATTGTTGTCTATAACAAACCAACGCTTTGACGTGTTTCGTTTCAAATAAATGTGCGTATTAAATAGTATTGTCTGCCTTGTTAATAGACATAAAAACAGTCTTTTAAGACTTAATTTAGCAATGTTTAAAATGATTAGTGGAGTGTGAAAAGTGTGGCTTAACTACAGCTGTTTATATTTCGAGATAAAGGAATATCTAAATCGAATTTTGCCAGGATATCTACCATGGAAGCGTAAAGGGAATCAATCTCAAACTTCTTAATTTTAATTATTAGTTTTATTTTATTTTTTTACATAGGTTTGCACTTCTTCGGGTTTATAAAAGTCTGAAAATTTGAACTTGCGGGGCACAGCAAACCAGAGTGCTCGGCTATATTTTTAGGCTTTCCTAGACTCGAAATTTTACTTCGTGCGTCAGGCGCAGTGGCGGCTCGTGGGTTTTCCTTGCAGTGAGGAAAATATATCTATGGAACCGGTTTACAAAATGCGGTCTAATATTCAATTTTAAAATCCCATGAGTCGATTAAGACTCGAAATTTTACTTCATGCGCAGCGCTTATACAACACTGGTTTTAGGTGAAGTTCAAAATATTTGTCTTTAGCACACTGCGCTAAAGACGAATATTTTGAACTTCACTTAAAACCAGTTGTATAACCGCTGCGCATGAAGTAAAATTTCGAGTTTAGAAAAGCCTGAAAATTTGGTTAGGGCGCTACGCTTCGCTATGCAACCTAACCACATTTTCAGGCTTTTCTAAACTCGAAATTTTACTTCATTCTTAATCTGGAAATGAAAACACTCGTTTAAAACTTTAAATTGATTTGAATTGCTTTAAATTGAACTCTTAAAAAACAACGAATGTCGGAAAATTTACTTCGTATGCATATGTATACTTAAAAGAAACATTCCCTGTATAATATGCAGCCTTTATTTAAATTATTTTCATTATTACAAAATACACTTAGCAATCTTAGAATATTAGGTTAATGAGTGGCTCATCGTCGGTAGAATCCATGATGACGTTTGATTGAAGAATAGAAGCATCTTCCAAAATCCAGCTTAAATTGCATCTTTAGGATCATTTTAACAATTTAAATATTTAAAGAAAAACGAGCAATTTATTAGATTTGTGCATTCCATAAATATCCATGATATACAGGGTGGGGCATTTAACGTGTTTTTTGCAAAGATTTCAAAAACAAAGCATTTTACGCAGAAATGACTCGAGTGACAAATAATCGTACAGATGGGGGCCATAAGTATGTAATACTGGTTTTCTCACAGGAGGCGCTGCTGTCGCTTAAACAAGGTCCACTTAATTTTTCTTAATGGGAACCCCTATTTTTGATTGCAGTTTGGGATTCTTCTTACAAAAATAAAAAGAATTTGTCCACGACTATCATATAATATACTCATTATATTTGTGTTTCTTCAATTATAAGTATATTCATTATTCACTACTGTCAGTGATTAATCATTATTCACTGTTTAATATCATTTTCAAAATTTTATCTAGTATTCCGGAAAGTGTTGTATAATTAAATTGAAACGTCAAAATCATTTACATTATAAGAGAGTTTTGAAGTGGTTTAATATCAAAAATTAGAAGATAAATGGAGAACGATAGTGATAACGAGATTTCTTTAACACCGAGAAATTTAAAAGAAGCTGCAGAAATTGCCTCATTAAACTTATTGCCCGAAAAATCAAGAAAAATTTATTTAGCGGCGTATGAATAATTTTTGAAATGGAGAAGGGAAAAGAAAACCAACTCCTTCTCGGAATCTGCTTTATTGGTGTATTTTACAGAACTATTCATAAAATATAAACCCTCAACATTATGGTCCAATTATTCAATGCTTAGGAGTACGATCAACATTTATCATGGAATACATACAGAAAATTATATGAAATTGCAAGCATTGCTAAAACGAAATTCTGAAGGTTTTCAACCCAAAAAAGCCAGCACTTTTTCTCCAGAAAATGTCAATGATTTTATTACTAAAGCCTCTGATGATAAATACCTGGCAACAAAGGTAAGATTTAAATAAATTTAGTTCCAAAAATCATTCATTTCTTTATTCAAGGTTGCATTAATAATGGGAGAAATGGGTGCTTGTCGAGCTAATGAAATGTATTGCATGAAAATGAATGATTTGCAAGATCTTGGATCAGCTTTTTTAATAAATGTGCCCAATACAAAGACAAAAATCACTCGAAAGTTTACAGTCACCGATAGTTTATGTAAAATTTGTAAAAACTAAATTAATAGCCGCCCATCTCACATTACAACAAACATATTTTTTCGGAATTATCAAAATGGCAAATGCACCGCCCAAAGAATAGGAATTAATAAATTTACTAAAATAGGAAAAGACATTGCTACATTCTTGCAGTTGCCGAACTCAGAAAAATATTCTGGACACAGTTTACGCAGATCTTCTGCAACGCTGCTTGTTGACGCTGGTGCGGGCATAACGGCCTTGAAACGACACGGCGGATGGAAGTCGACAGCAGTAGCAGAAGGCTATATAGACGACTCCATTAAAAATAAAACAGACACAGCTAAAAAAATATCTAGCTTAATACAAATGAATAATTCCATTGATAATACACACCAAACCTATCAATGCAATCAAAATGTTTCAACAAATAATCAGAATCTTAGTTTTGATATCAATTCTATTCCTGCAATTAATTTAACAAATTGTTCAAATATTACATTTAAAATTACGAAATAATATTGTATTGTATTAAATTAATTTTAAAAATAAATACTACTCCTATTTATAAACCTTCTTAATAAAAAAATAACAAAAGTATTATATTGTCGTGGACAAAGTATAGTGTACAACTCGCATATAATGGCTATTGATCACTCGAACGACTTGCTCCACTCGCCTAACGGCTCGTTCCGCAAACATCGTTCTCGTGATTAATAGCTATCATTATATGCTCGTTGTACAATATACTATTATTTATCTTATTTTTTTGTCAGTCTGATAAAAGGCGCTGTAATCGAGACAGGTGACACATTAAAGACGTTCTGGTGTCTCAGAATAAAAAGCTTGTTTTTAGAGTGCCAGCTCGTAGTTTATAAATATCGATATACATATATCATGATAAATATCGTGATAGGGATCTGATGATATATATCATCCGAACCCTGAATTATAATAAACAGTTCTATACGTCGGTCCAAAAAAAATAAAAATGGAGATAATAAAAAAGCCATGGATGCAGAGTCGGCTTAAGGTTTTATGGGGTCCTTGGCACTAATAACTTTGGGGGCCCCTAAAAATTTATTTTTTCTCTAGGTCATTCGTTGTTAGCAAAGGGCTTGGCTCGAGGGCTCCTTGGATAACGAGGCCCAGGGCACGAGCTTAACGAGCCCGTGCGTGAAGATGGGTTTGCACGGACGTAAATATACGTCACGGACGTAAATATAAAGTAAAAATTAGCATAACTTTAACATTAAACAGATATTTACTGTTTATCATATTTATAAAATTTTAATTAATTTTAACCACCAATAAAAAAATAAATCATTTTGGAATTTTAATATTTGTTTATTTTTAATGTTTACTTTGAATTCCTGTAACTTAATTTTTGTTTTTTCTATTGGATAATAGAAAGGAGTCACTTTTCGAAGAATCATGAGGTTTCTAAATGATAATTAATAAAAACTGATACATTTTTAATTAGTTTTTGAACAAACAATGTAATTATTGTATAAATGATAAACCCGACACCATATGGTAAAAGGGAATACTGATTATATATATATATATATATATATATATATATATATATATATATATATATATATATATATATATATATATATATATACCGGGTGACCCATTTTAATTTATCCACTGGAATATCTTGTGAAATATGCATCGTAGAAAAAAATATTCCAAACAAAAGTTTAATGGATTCGAGGGGGCCAACCGATCCTATAAAATGTTCGTCACCCCCACTCCCCGGGGGGTGGGAGAGGGGGGCAACTTTAGAATCTTAAATAGGAACCCCTATTTTTTATTTCAGATTCAGATTATACACCAAAAAAGACGTAGGTTTTATACGAGAATTTTTTTTGAATTCGTGATAGATGGCGCTGTATTCGCCTAATTTATCCATTAGATTATCTCGACAAATATGCATCGTACAAATAAATGTCTCGAACAAAAGTTTAATGGTTTCGAGGTGGCCATCCGATCCCATGAAATGTTCGCCACGACTACCCTCCCGGGGGTGGAGGAGGGGGGCAACTTTGAATTCTTAAATAGGAACCCCTATTTTGTATTTCTGATTCGGATTCTACGGCAAATATTATGTAGGTTTTATCCAAAACATTTTTTTGAATTCTTGATAGATGGCGGTGTAGTCGCAAAAATGAAGACGTTTCCGGAAAAAATGAAAAATTGCCTTCAAAAAATCAAAACAAACAATTCGACGACGCTTGCTTGGGTATTTTAATTCCGACTAGTTTTTCTGACACTTCGTACACAAACCTCGATGTCTTGTGACGTGAGAACTGAGAACGCTTTGTAGAAGAATCCGGAATGAGCGATTATTCTCCGAATGAAACGGTGGATATTCTCCTTGTCCTAGGAGAATGTCGCCATTCTTATCGAAGAGCTGCGGCATTATACAGAAGACGATTTTCCCAACGGCAGCATCATCCCAATCATTCAGCGATTCGTCATATTGAATCGAGATGTAGGAGAGGAAATATTCAACGTCGACAGCGAAACCCCATCAATGATCATCGTATGAATCCGCGCATTTTAACAGTTTTAGCGATGCTCTATTTGAACCCCCAGATATCACTTCGCGAAATACAGCACCAAATTGGCATCCCGAGAGAGACTGCGAGAAGATATTTAAAACACTCGAAGTATCACCCGTACCACGTGTGTTTGAACCAGGCATTAAGTGAACAGGATCATGAACAACGGCAAATGTTTTGTCAGTGGGCAATACAGCAAATGCAGAATGACGCAGACTTTTTCAAATTCGTGATGTTTTCTGACGAGGCTACATTCCGCAGTGACGGGTTATTGAATCTCCATAACAGTCACTATTGGTCGCCGGAAAACCCTCAGTGGATGAAGCAAGTGGACCACCAACACCGCTGGACTGTGAATGTGTGGTGCGGTATTGTCAACGGGTACTTAATCGGTCCATATTTTTTCGAGGGCACTGTAACCGGTGCGAATTACTTGAATTTTCTTCAAGACGATCTTCCCGGCTTAATCGAACATGTGGATCTGGAAACAAGGATGAGACTGTGGTTTCAGCAAGATGGTGCTCCTCCACATTTTGCAAATATAGTGAAAACATATTTAGACCAAACGTATCCTGGCAAGTGGATAGGGAGAGGGGGTACAATTAGATGGCCAGCAAGGTCACCAGATCTGACAGCTCCCGACTTCTACTTGTGGGGGTTCCTGAAAGATACTGTCTATCGAGAAAGACTAACTACTAGAGACGACATGATTCAAAGGATCCAAGCTGCGTGCAACAGTATTCCGCGCAACACCCTTTTGCATACAGTGAGGAATTTTGAACGTCGAATTCATCTTTGTCATGAGAACAATGGTGCGACTTTTGAGCATTTAATTGCTTAAACGGCTGTTGAAATGTCAGCCCTTGTTAGGGCTAGTTGATGTACAAAAGAATTATTGTAAAAAGACTAATGTTTAAATAAATTTAAAAAATCCGACCTAACATGCCGGCGGTAAGATGACGCTTCCTATGTCGATAGTGAACAAAATTATGAATAGGTATTTTGTGTTGCAATCCGTCTGCCCGTTGACAAAAAACAAGATTTATTTATCTACCAGGAGTTAAAAAGACTCGTGAAGTATATTTTACATACTTATTATTACTTATTTTCATTCCACGACTCACGGTCCCCGTAAATGCCGTTGAAAAACTAGTCGGAATTAAAATACCCAAGCAAGCGTCGTCGAATTGTTTGTTTTGATTTTTTGAAGGCAATTTTTCATTTTTTCCGGAAACGTCTTCATTTTTGCGACTACACCGCCATCTATCAAGAATTCAAAAAAATGTTTTCGATAAAACCTACATAATATTTGCCGTAGAATCCGAATCAGAAATACAAAATAGGGGTTCCTATTTAAGAATTCAAAGTTGCCCCCCTCCTCCACCCCCGGGAGGGTAGTCGTGGCGAACATTTCATGGGATCGGATGGCCACCTCGAAACCATTAAACTTTTGTTCGAGACATTTATTTGTACGATGCATATTTGTCGAGATAATCTAATGTATAAATTAAGCGAATACAGCGCCATCTATCACGAATTCAAAAAAAATTCTCGTATAAAACCTACGTCATTTTTGGTGTATAATCTGAATCTGAAATAAAAAATAGGGATTCCTATTTAAGATTCTAAAGTTGCCCCCCTCTCCCACCCCCCGGGGAGTGGGGGTGACGAACATTTTATAGGATCGGTTGGCCCCCTCGAAACCATTAAACTTTTGTTTGGAATATTTTTTTCTACAATGCATATTTCACAAGATATTCCAGTGGATAAATTAAAATGGGTCACCCGGTATATATATATATATATATATATATATATATATATATAAATGATAACTATAAAATCCTTCGATATTGGGAATGAGAAAAAAAAGAAAGAACATTACATTGGATAAAGAATTCTTCATTTTAAGTAAAATTATACTCCATTCGCGTTTAAATTAATGTTAGGGAAACGTAGGGCTTATTTGTCCTTGATCGCTGATTAGCCGAAATTCGAGGAAAACTCAACAAATAGACAGTTTGTTCTATTCCCCACTTACTCTCACTTGTAGTTTAAAATAAATTGTCAGAATTGTTACAATTGTTACTGTGTTTTCAAATGTTTGGATATAATGTCTAATAACGAAAAACTAACGACTGTTTCTTCTTCTAAAAATAAACAAGGAAAAATAACTCAAAGTGGGCAGAAGTTAATGGTCCTCAACATTAATTTAAAGTGCAAGTCTGTGACAAAATTTTAAAGCGAAGCTAAAAATCTTTAGGGTGCTGATTTGGGAACATCAATATCATCCATGTTTAAAATTATTACTGAAATGGAATCGACAGGAAAAGTTAAAACATGGCCAAAGAAAAAAGTGCGTCGTGATACTTATGTGAAGAAAAAACCATAAGACATTTTGTCCACTCCTTCAAGAGAAAAGGTTAACATTACAAGTACATTTGCGTTAAGGATGCTCCGGTCCTAAAAAAATATCGATATTGGGTATCGTTTACATCGTATAGCCAAGTATCGATACGGTAAAATATCGTAGTGAAAAGTATCGATATTCAGTATATTCATAATTTTTGATACCAGATATTTTACATTATTTACAATTATTGATAATATAAACTTTTATTTTAAATGTTTGTCGATTTATAAAACTTTAATTTTTCAATATTTCGAGACTTGAATTTTTCAATATTTCGAGATTTTTGTCATATCGTAAAATGTTCATGAGATTAATTAAATTACTAAATAAGGTAATTTGATATTATTTGACCTGACTTAAGAATGTGTGTAGAAAAATGTAAATATTTTGTTAATTAAATATTTTTATCCCTAATAAAACACGATTTAATTTCCTTTCTTCACTTATTTATTTTTGTTTGTTAAATGTACATTTCGAGTACCATGTACTCATTTTCAATAACTTCAGTTATTGAAAATGAGTACATGGTACTCGAAATGTACATTTAACAAACAAAAATAAATAAGTGAAGAAAGGAAATTAAATCGTGTTTTATTAGGGATTTATTACTTCACATAACTCAAAACAAATAGTGAATATAAAATATTTTTATTATTACCCATTTAAAATAAAAAATTAAGTGTATTTCGAACTTCACAATATTTTCTTGTTTATACGCGTGGCGCATGAAGTAAAATTTCGAGTTTAGAAAAGCCTGAAAATTTGGTTTGGCCGCTCCGCTTCGCGGAGCGACCAAACCAAATTTTCAGGCTTTTCTAAACTCGAAATTTTACTTCATGCTTAGCCTGGGAGTGGAAACACTCGTTCGAAACTTCAAATTCAAGGCATTTATAAAATCGACGAATGCCTGAACATTAATAACGCATACCGTATGTATATTTAAAAGAAAAATTCCCAGTATGTAATATTTCAAGATTTTTAATTTATAAAATTTTAATGAATTTTAAAATTTTCGTCAAATTATAAAAGTTCAACATAGATATTTTCGTAAAATGTTCGATATTTCGATTTTTGTTAACTCCTTATCTGAATTATTAATGAATAATTTTATAACAAGTTATGTAATTGTAAAAATAATATAGTTTTATTAATACTAAAAAGTATTGTAAAAAGGAGTCATTTGATATTCAAAGAAACAATTAACTTAAAATAATGTTGCTTAACAGCTTTATTTGAATAATTTTCCTTTGAAAAATTATTTTGGTCTAACCGATTTCGAGTCAACATACGTTTCCCCTAAATTTTAAATTCGCCCATTTTAGCCGTATAAACCAGGCTTCTAGTTACTTTTTTCTTAAAATGAATATAGTATAGATGTTATGTTATTTGATGTTTAATTCTTACAAGGGAAGGTGTTTTTGAATACTATTGATAAATTTAAATAGCTACGCCATCTAATGGTCTATAGTGGTATCATCAATATTCGGTATTCGTCAGAACTGGGTCGTGACCACACTGACGAGGGCGTTGAAGTCTGTAACGCGTCAATGGTGTGTTTGAATGTTTTTTTTTTTACATAAAAAGCAGCCCGAAACTTGGGATTTGGCGACGCGCTACGCTTCGCTTTGCGCCGGAAAATCTAAACTTTCAGGCATTTCTAAACTCAAAATTTTACTTCGTGTTAAAACATAGTCTGCTGATTTATGTTGAATGAATATTTCTTGAGGTTTAAACCAAGTTTAGCATATTTTTTGCTTGTGCCCGTCCCTGGTCAAACTCCTAGCTACGCTCATGTCCCTTGTATTTTCATTTAGAGTGAGTGCTTTTTTTACATTAATGAGGATACATAAGATGTATATAATATGTCTTAAATTACCTGGCTCGAACCGAAATAAAAATTGTTTCCTCCATCAATGACATAAAACCTGAAGCGCGTTTATCTTATTAAATTCAAGGACGCCAACAAAACCTTAATTGGATTTGAGGCTATGGCAAAACATCAAGCACAACAAGAACAAACATTTAAAATATGGGTCGAATTTATGCACTTACTGCTTTTGCAACAGCGATAAAAATAAATCAATTCATTCAGATTTATTACGGAAAAATTATAACATATGTTTTGCATAAAATTGGTGGCGTTATCCTAGCAAACCACCAGTTTTATGCAGAATAAAATATACAGGTTTTTCTTTTGAGTAAATATCAATTTTTTTTTTTTTAGATTAATTTGAAGCTTTAAACGAGTGTCTTCCAATCCCAGATTAAGCATGAAGTAAAATTTCGAGTTTAGAAAAGCCTTAAAATTTGGTTTGGTCGCTCCGCGAAGCGGAGCGACCACCAAATGTTCAGAATTTTTTAAATTGGAAATTGAACTTCATGCGCCACGGTATAAAACACTGGTTTTAAGTGAAGTTCAAAATATACGTCTTTAGCATGCTGCTTCAGTAGTATATTGTAAACTTCACAATATTTTAGTGTTTTATACGCGTGGTGCATAAAGTATAATGTTAAATTTAAAAAATCCTAAAAATTTGGTGAGCTCGCCACGTTTAGCCTGAAAATGTTCAGACTTTTCTAAACTCAAAATATAATATATATATATATATATATATATATATATATATATATATGCGTTTTAGTAAATAACACACTTGGTTAAGATTTCACTGGTAATTAGTTGATACTGCAACAATTGTTTCGCGTTTAGTAACACTTTAGTTACACTTTTATTAAATAACACACTTGGTTAAGATTTTACTGTTTATTGGTTGACACTGCAACAATTGGTTCGCTTTAAGTTACACTTTTAGTAAATAACACACTTGGTTAAGATTTCACTGCTAATTAGTTGACACTGCAACAATTGTTTCGCTTTTAGTAACACTTAAGTTACACTTTTAGTAAATGACACATTTGGTTAAGATTTCACTGTTTATTAGTTGACACTGCAACAATTGTTTCGCTTTTAGTAACACTATAGTTACACTTTTAGTAAATAACACACTTGGTTAAGATTTCACTGTGTATTACTTGACACTGCAACAATTGTTTCGCTTTTAGTAACACTTTAGTTACACTTTTAGTAAATAACACACTTGGTTAAGATTTCACTGTTTATTACTTGACACTGCAACAATTGTTTCGCGTTTAGTAACACTTAAGTTACACTTTTAGTAAATGACACATTTGGTTAAGATTTCACTGTTTATTAGTTGACACTGCAACAATTGTTTCGCCACACTGTGGCTTTATCAGGCAGATGAATAATCATCATTAATCTGCCTGATGAAGCCACTGTGTAGCGAAACAATTGTGCAGTGTCAACTAATAAACAGTAAAATCTTAACTAAGTGTGTTATTTACTAAAAGTGTTGATATGGAATTTCGCCAATTAACAGCCTCAGCTATTACATATATACGCGTATAAAACACTGGTTTTAAGTGAGGTTTAAAATATACGGCTTTAGCATACTGTTTTAGTAGCATGTTGTAAACTTCACAATATTTCAGTGTTTAATACGCGTGGCGCATGAAGTAAAATTTCTAGTTTAGAAAAGCCTGAAAATTTGGTTTGGTCGCTCCGCGCTTCGCGCTACGCGACCAAACCAAATTTTCAGGCTTTTCTAAACTCGAAATTTTACTTCATGCTTAACCTGGGAGTGGAAAACACTCGTTTAAAGGTTCAATTTGAACTCCTTTACAAAGCAACAAATACCTGAAGATTTACAGTATATACGCTGTAATTGGGATACGTGTACTTGAAAGAAAAACTTCCTGTATTTCAAATAACCAAACTAAATTTTCAGGCCTCTCTAAACTCGAAATGTTACTTCATTCTTAACCTGGGAGTGAAAAACACTCGTTTAAAGGTTCAATTTGAACTTTTTTAAACAACAAATACTTGAAGATTTACAGTATACGCGCTGTAATAAGGATATGTATACTTATAAGAAAACTTCCTGTATTTGAAATAATGCAACATTTAAATTAATACATGAATTTCAATTCATATTCTAATTTTTTATTTCAATAACTAAATCGATTTTCACTATTTAGACCCCCCACGAACCGGGGGGGACACGTCACCAATTTGTTGCAGTACGAACAAACGCAGATACAAATGCACACATGTATCTAAAACAAAAATGCGCGTGCCCGGCAGATGATTAACAAACGCGAGCAAAAAAAAAAAAAATGAGCGCGCTCAGTGCGCGACCGACCTTCCTGCTTTTCGCGTCTCGCTTGGTCAATCACGGGACACGAAAACCAACCGGCTGGCCTCCGCAAATCTTGTGAATTGTCGAAATGAGCAGGTAACACAACAGTAAGAAATCAGAACTCCTCAAGATCACACGAATGTTTAAAAAAACAGAACAGAAACATCGTTGATGATCTAAAATTAAATAGTTAATTTTTGTTGAAGTGCATAGAAGTAAAAAATCGTTCTGTTTGTTAAAGCCAGTGTAGATCAAAGATCAAAAAGCGTGAATTTTATCGATTGAAGTCTATATAAAATAAAAAATCTTTCTGTCTGTTAAAGCCAGTGTAGATTAAAGATCAAAAAACGTGAATTTTATAGATTGAAGTCCATAAAAAATAAAAAATCTTTCTGTTGGTTAAAGCCAGTGTAGATCAAAGATCAAAAAGCGTAAATTTTATAGATTCAAGTCCATATAAAATAAAAAATCTTTCTGTTTGTTAAAGCCAGTGTAGATTAAAGATCAAAAAACGTGAATTTTATAGATTGAAGTCCATAAAAAATAAGAAATCTTTCTGTTGGTTAAAGCCAGTGTAGATCAAAGATTAAAAAGCGTAAATTTTATAGATTCAAGTCCATATAAAATAAAAAATCTTTCTGTTTGTTAAAGCCAGTGTAGATTAAAGATCAAAAAACGTGAATTTTATAGATTGAAGTCCATAAAATATAAAAAATCTTTCTGTTGGTTAAAGCCAGTGTAGATCAAATATCAAAAAGCGTAAATTTTATAGATTCAAGTCCATATAAAATAAAAAATCTTTCTGTTTGTTAAAGCCAGTGTAGATTAAAGATCAAAAAACGTGAATTTTGTAGATTGAAGTCCATAAGAAATAAAAAATCTTTCTGTTGGTTAAAGCCAGTGTAGATCAAAGATCAAAAAGCGTAAATTTTATAGATTCAAGTCCATAAATAATAAAAAATCTTTCTGTTTGTTAAAGCCAGTGTAGATTAAAGATCAAAAAACGTGAATTTTATAGATTGAAGTCCATAAAAAATAAAAAATCTTTCTGTTGGTTAAAGCCAGTGTAGATTAAAGATCAAAAAACGTAAATTTTATAGATTGAAGTCCATAAAAAATAAAAAATCTTTCTGTTTGTTAAAGCCAGTGTAGATTAAAGTTCAAAAAACGTGAATTTTATAGATTGAAGTCCATAAAAAAATAAAAAAAATTTCTGTTGGTTAAAGCCAGTGTAGATCAAAGATCAAAAAGCGTAAATTTTATAGATTTAAGTCCATATAAAATAAAAAATCTTTCTGTTTGTTAAAGCCAGTGTAGATCAAAGATCAAAAAGCGTAAATTTTATAGATTCAAGTCCATATAAAATAAAAAATCTTTCTGTTTGTTAAAGCCAGTGTAGATTAAAGATCAAAAAGCGTAAATTTTATAGATTCAAGTCCATATAAAATAAAAAATCTTTCTGTTTGTTAAAGCCAGTGTAGATTAAAGATCAAAAAACGTGAATTTTATAGATTGAAGTCCATAAAAAATAAAAAATCTTTCTGTTGGTTAAAGCCAGTGTAGATCAAAGATCAAAACGCGTAAATTTTATAGATTCAAGTCCATAAATAATAAAAAATCTTTCTGTTTGTTAAAGCCAGTGTAGATTAAAGATCAAAAAACGTGAATTTTATAGATTGAAGTCCATAAAAAATAAAAAATCTTTCTGTTGGTTAAAGCCAGTCTAGATTAAAGATCAAAAAACGTAAATTTTATAGATTGAAGTCCATAAAAAATAAAAAATCTTTCTGTTGGTTAAAGCCAGTGTAGATCAAAGATCAAAAAGCGTAAATTTTATAAATTCAAGTCCATATAAAATAAAAAATCTTTCTGTTTGTTAAAGCCAGTGTAGATTAAAGATCAAAAAGCGTAAATTTTATAGATTCAAATCCATATAAAATAAAAAATCTTTCTGTTTGTTAAAGCCAGTGTAGATCAAAGATCAAAAAAACGTGAATTTTATAGATTTGCTGTTGAATAGCCAAGCTTCCATACTCAGAAATAAACCAATTGATTTTTTACACAATAAATAAATTTTGAAAGGATAAAATACTACTGATTTAGTCTTTGTAGGATAAATTTGTTGTTAAAAATCGCACTTTTAATGCTTTGAAGTATTCTACAACCAAGTGCTGGTAATTTCATTCATACTTACAAATAAAATACTCATACTTATACTTTTAAAAGCAAGAAACTTCAAATTGTTATATTTTTCACTGTGAATCAAAAAAGATTAAATAAAATCCTTTTGTCAAAACCTCAACACGTTTTGTCAAGTAATTGTGAATTAATTTTTGCCACTCTCAACCCTAATATTAAATTAAATTACAAGTAACAGTAAACCGCAACCACATTGTGATTACATTATAATGGAAGATATGTAAGTCGTACATCCCACACAGTTGTAAACTTTTCACCTACAGTATTTTTATTTTTATAAATCTGACTCATACCCAGGGTTATTTAAAGAAACATTTTTTGTTTTCATTAAACACTGAAAACAGAAGTATTATGATTAAGTCAACTTCACTTAAAATTAGTGGCTTATACGCGGGGCGCATGAAGTAAAATTTCGAGTTTAGAAAAGCCTGAAAATTTGGTTTGGTCGCTCCGCGCTTCGCGTTACGCGACCAAACCAAATTTTCAGGCTTTTCTAAACTCGAAATTTTACTTCATGCTTAGCCTGGGAGTGGAAAACACTCGTTTAAACAGGTTTTTTTACAAAACGCGTTTTTTTCAGTTGTGATATTTTATTGTAATCAAATTTCAATTTATTTCAATTTCCTGTTGATTCATTTAGTCTGGTGAGAGAATAATTTGACCTGATATTGCATTTTGCATATAAATTATGCATAGAACAGTAAATCTGTCGTGTAACTCAAATATTCATTGTATAATTCAATATCTGTCGAGGTATTAGCTCGAAAAGTAGTTTCAATGAATATTTGGAGACTTGTCCCAAGGAGACTAAATTTTTGCAGAAAGTCGATATTAATTTTTATTCGTTTTTATATTTTGTAATCAAATTTTATGTTAAATAATATAATTTTAAATATCTTAACAATATAGCCAAAATATAAAAACGTAAACATAAAAATCTTAAAAACTTTTAGTAAATAACACACTCGGTTAAGATTTCACTGTTTATTGATTGACACTGCAACAATTGTTTCGCCACACAGTGGCTTCATCAGGCAGATGAATAATGAATAAAAATCTTAATAAAGTAGTAGTTTAGCTATTTAAGATTAAACAAAGAATTTTTCTTTTAGGTATACGTATTAGAGATGGGTAACTCCTGAGCAAATAGACCCAGAGAGTCAGCTCAGTGAAGTGAGATGGTCAGCCAAGTGACTCAGTTCGAAATATGTAGCTCTTTTTGAGCCATGACTCATTTTGATTCGCCCGCTCTTCTAGAGTGAATGTAGATTCGCAATGCATTAACAGATCTTGATTTTCACGTGGTTCGTAGATCGACAGGCTACTCTCAGCCTTACTGAACATGCACTTTTTACTTCTTCCATTTGTACACTACTCAATTCATTTCAAAAAACTGAATATTTTTCACATCAATTTCTATACCTGCGTTATTCATTTATTTAGATTGAGATTTGCCTCTTCTTAGTTCACAGATACTACAATTTGAAATATCGTAAGCGAACGCTGTTGTTTACTATCTAGTAAACATTACAAGTGCAATTATTCTTTCGTCACCTTTTTTGTAACCAACATTGTAAATTAAATAAGAAGTGTTTGTTATTGTAGTAAGAAAATAGCTATCGTTATATTTCTATCATGTTATTGCAGAATTATCCGATTTGAATTACGAGGCGTGTGAATGGAGTTAAATAAATCCATTGAGTTGGTGAATCGACTCTCAAAAATCCACGGCGGCTGTTGAATCCGACTGAGCTAGCTCACTCATCGGAATCCAACTCTGCAGTTCGGAGTTGGATCGCGATGATTCACGTTGGCTTTCGAATCCAACTGAACTGATTCCACCCCACTTTTTCCAATCCATTTTTTCCACTGAGTTTTTTATCCACTTGTTCTTTTTTCCACTGAATGGTTTTTCCATTCTTTTTTCCATTAATTTTTTTTCCAACGTTTGATTTAAAATATTTCGATGTCAAAGCCAACTTCATATCGCCTTGTCATAGCGTTTTGACATTTCGGCTGACAGTTTCGGTCGGGTTGTGAAAATTTCGGGTTGTGATTCTGATTGAACGTGGGATTCAAAATGATTGTGGAATTAATTGTGGGTGTGACTAAAAATCCTGCGCTACATATTGACGGTTACCTGTACACAAAAACGGATGAAAAAAATGGAAGGGTCTTTTGGAAATGTAAGTCCTATCCGGAATGCAAAGCTCGAGCTGTTACGCGGTCGCAGTTGACTCACGGGCAGGTAAGAACAATTTTGTTCTCAATTTAGAACAAGATTCTAATGTGGCGGGTTGAATACAGGTTGTTGAAGTTGTGAGAGGCCCAAACGAATCTCCACACGAAAATCATGCCCCTAACGTAGAGGCTGTGGAAGCTATGCGAATAAGGGGTACTATGAAGCGACGTGCCGAAGCTCATCCAGAAACTCCCCCGGCTCAGCTGTTGCGGACCGAACTTCAACATGTGCGTTCAGGCGTTCTTGCACAGCTTCCCGAGAGACAAAATCTGACGAAAGCTATCCAGCGGAGAAGGCTGAAAGACATGCCAACGAACCCCACCACTCTAGAGGAACTGGGCGACGTGCCAGCCACATATAAATCAACACTCGGTGGAGAGACGTTCCTCATCTACGACTCGCGGGATGATGCCGACGTGGATGAATCTGTTGGAAAAGTGATGATCTGGGCCACCAAGGAAAATTTGCGACGACTGGCCAGAAGCACAACGTGGTACGTCGACGGGACGTTCAAAGTCGTCCCAGCTATATTTTTCCAGTTCTTTGCTGTTCTCGGAAATTTTGTCCAAATTGTTAACGGAGTTGAGAAGAGGATGGCTCTGTCTGTCGCGTACGCGCTCATGGAAAATAAGGCACAGATGACATATGAGAAGATCTAATAGTTAAACTTAAAGTTAACTTTAAGGTTGTATTTGTGAGTAATAACAAATATTTAACTAGGTTTTTGAAGTTATTCGAGACGAATGTGACAGGCATGGGTACGTCATATCTGCCACTGTTGTAATGACGGATTTTGAAATGGCTATCATCAACGCAGCCTAGACAATGCACGCCAATGCAACTGTGAAAGCTTGCTTTTTTCACCTGAAACAGTCAATATTCCGTCGCATACAAGCAGAAGGACTGCAACAGGCTTACAACAATTCGGATGACCGATCGATCAAAGAGGCAGCGCAGATGATGTGCGCGACTAGTTTGGTTCCAGTTGAGGATGTTGGGGAGGCGTTCGACATATTTTCAGAATCGGCACCAGAAGAATTTTCTGAAATCATCGATTACTTCGAAAATAATTATGTAAGAGGCAAACCGGCCAGGGGGAGACGTCGTGCCACGCAGCTGAGGTATCCTCCAGCGCTCTGGAACGTGTATGAGGCTGTGATGACTAACTCATCACGAACAAATAACATGTCAGAAGGATGGCATCACAGATTTGCACTTGTAGTCGGCTAAGACCATCCCAGTCTCTATGCGTTTCTCCTGGAGATACAGAAAGAACAGGGCGACACCGAAACAATGTTTCGCGAACTGGATTTGGGGCGTAAAATTAAAAGGTCGGAAAATTTGGCGCGAGTAAAGACAGAAGAGAGGATATGTAATATAGTTAGGGACTACGAAGTACGAAAGGTAGCTGATGAGATAGCAGAGTACCTCCGCGCAGTAGGGCACAACATTCAATTTTAATCCGTGTAAATCCTTGTAAAATAAAATGTCTAAAAAGAAGTGAAATAATATATTTATAGTGGAATAATATATTAATGGATAAAATGATTGGTGGAATAATACATTAGTGGATAATATGATTGGTGGAAAAAAAGGAGTGGAATATTCGGATTGGAGAAAGTGGAGTGGAAAAAGTGTCCCCATACCAACTGAACTAGCTCGTTTTACGGAGATCTTGAATCCGACTGAGCTATAGCTCACTCATCGGGATCCAACTCCGAGGTTTGGAGTTGGATCGCGATGATTCACGATTGCTTTCGAATCCAACTGAACTAGCTCGTTTTACGGAGATCTTGAATCCGACTGAGCTATAGCTCACTCATCGGGATCCAATTCCGAGGTTTGGAGTTGGATCGCGATGATTCACGATGGCTTTCCAATCCAACTGATCTAGCTCGTTTTACGGAGATCTTGAATCTGGCTGAGCTATAGCTCACTCATCGGGATCCAACTCCGAGGTTCAGAGTTGGATCGCGATGTGCTGAATGTATGTATTTGTGTTTTTATAGGCGCACACACGTATTCAATATATTCTAACACACTTGAAGTATAATTGAACGAAATAAATACGCGTTTACTATAATTATAATTTAATATTCACTCTGGCGGTTTTATATAAATTATGATTAAATTATTGCAATCATTGTATAACCGAAATAATTAATCACCACCTCGCTCAATTCAATAAGTTGGCGAATCAGATGGATCTCTAAGAGTCAAAACTCTCGGCGGATAGCTAGTTCGTAACTGAGTCATGTAACTCTTTTGAGCTGACTTACTGAACCAGCTCTTTAAAGTGAGTCAGATTTTTTGAACCAGCTCACTGAAAAGAGCCATTTCGCCCATCTCTAATACGTATCACGATTTTTCGATGTAAAATTTCGAGTTTAGAAAGACCTGAAAATTTGGTTTGATTCGACCACACCAAATTTTAAGGTTTTTCTAAACTCGAAATTGTACTTCATGCTTCATGCTTTTAACACGAATATAAATAATTGCCAATTTGAAACTTAAAACGAGTGATTTCCACTCCCAGGCTAAGCATGAAGTAAAATTTCGAGTTTAGAAAAGCCTGAAAATTTGGTTTGGTCGCGTAGCGCGAAGCGCGGAGCGACCAAACCAAATTTTCAGGCTTTTCTAAACTCGAAATTTTACTTCATGCGCCACGCGTATAAGCCACTAATTTTGAGTGAAGTTGACTTGATCATAATATTGCTATTTTCAGTGTTTAATACTCGTGGCGCATGAAGTAAAATTTCGAGTTTAGAAAAACCTGAAAATTTGGTTTGGTCGCTCCGCTTCGCGGAGCGACCAAACCAAATTTTAAGGTTTTTCTAAACTCGAAATTTTACTTCATGCTTAATCTGGAATTGGAAACACTCGTTAGAGGCTTCAAATTGAAAGTTTTTAATGAAACATTGTTGTCTAAAACTTTATTCGCTGTTTCGTTAAAAACTTTCAATTTAAAGCCTCTAACGAGTGTTTCCAATCCCAGATTAAGCATGAAGTAAAATTTCGAGTTTAGAAAAACCAGAAAATTTGGTTTGGTCGCTCCGCGAAGCGGAGCGACCGAACCAAATTTTACTTCATGCTTAATCTGGAATTGGAAACACTCGTTAGAGGCTTCAAATTGAAAGTTTTTAACGAAACAGTGTTGTCTAAAACTTTATTCGCTGTTTCGTTAAAAACTTTCAATTTAAAGCCTCTAACGAGTGTTTCCAATCCCAGATTAAGCATGAAGTAAAATTTCGAGTTTAGAAAAACCAGAAAATTTGGTTTGGTCGCTCCGCGAAGCGGAGCGACCAAACCAAATTTTCTGGTTTTTCTAAACTCGAAATTTTACTTCATGCGCCACGCGTATTAAACACTGAAAACAGAAGTATTATTATGTCGAGTCAACTTCACTTAATATTAGTGGCTTATACGCGGGGCGCATGAAGTAAAATTTCGAGTTTAGAAAAGCCTGAAAATTTGGTTTGGCCGCTCCGCGCTTCGCGCTACGCGACCAAACCAAATTTTCAGGCTTTTCTAAACTCGAAATTTTACTTCATGCTTAGCCTGGGAGTGGAAATAACTCGTTTAAAGTTTCAATTTGGCAATTATTTATATTCGTGTAAAAAAACCACATTTATCACGCAAATCCCGTGTTTAATGTGCTTGAGTGTTAAATGCACCCCATTTATGCTGCCTCTAATTAAATAAAGCAAATGTTATAAGATTGTCGTGAACAAAACATTTTTTAAACTAATTTATAAACTTTCAAACAACTTTGAACTAAAGGTTTACTTCGATAACTTAATTTACAGATGTGTCTAGAGCAGACAATAATATAATTTTTTATATGATGAATTAATTTCTCACTTAACCCGTGGTGAAACATTATTATTATAATTTTTTAATTCTTGATTCGATAATAGAATTTGATTTTTTTTTAATTTAGAACACGTGATGCCACTTACAACGAAGAAGAACATACGGTCAAGATGTACCTCCGAGGAAGGCCCGTTATCCTCCACGCTCCAGAGGAGGTCGTGCAAGAGGGGTACGATATCACGAAAGTCAACACAGCTCCTGCCCAAAAGCTGAAGCTGGATTGGGCTTACGGGTATCGGGGCAAGGATTGCAGGTGCAACTTATATTTATTGCCAACGGGTGAGATGGTTTACTTTGTGGCGGCCGTCGTCGTGCTGTATAATGTTGAAGAGCAGAGCCAGAGGCATTACGTTGGACACACGGATGATGTCAAAAGGTAATACAACATTATAATCAGTGTCTCAATTTAATTAATGTTTACTTTTTGTATACACCGTGTCCAAGATAAGAATGCACAGCAAAGTCGCACTATTTAGGGTATGTTTACATGCCAATCGCAGAAATTCATGATTGTTTATCGTTTTAGAAATTTTCCAAAAAATTCATTTTTTCTGATTGTTGATTTTTCCAATTTTTGTATTTGTTTTAAAAGATATTAAAAAAACTAATGGCACTTTGTCATTGTCACTTTTTAAGCTCTACAAAATGGCTTCTTTAATATTTTTATCGGATGTTTCATCTCTGAGAAGTCATCATCAACTTCATTTTTTTATACAGCGTGTAAACGAACTACTGTACAGGCTCTCTGTCACATAAGGGGCAGCGTTTAAATAAACAATACCTACATTTGAAATTACCATACCTTTAGTAGATAGCTCACAAATAATTATTAAAAATAATTAATAATAATAGGCCACATGTTTGTGGTATCTGGTATACGCGCACATTGCGTATTTTAAGAAAGATTCCACATAGACTGGTAGTTTTTAAACGATTTGGATATCGAATTACACCATCCAGAGAAAAATGGGTCAGATTGTGAAGAATTATGTCTATGTTATCGTTTTCATAAGTACCCATTGATGACTAAATTCCGAATATTTTCTAAACGTGTTAATGAAATTCAATATTTTTCCTTATTAGGTTCACACTTCACTTTATCTCCACTCTTATTGAAATGTTTAGATAAGAGCGGCGAAGGTGGATGATTTTTGAACATAAAAATAGTTTGCTGTTTAGTCTACGGTGAAACTTATTCCATGAAACATCTACATTTTGTAACATGGCGCGATACGTTTATTCAAACATTGAATTGGCAGACATGTTTCTTATTTACGGTGAAACTCGGTGTAATTCCGCGGAAGCTGTAAGAATTTATCAAGAGCGATTTCCTAAACGACACTTACCACCGCCAAACCGATTTAGAAATGTATTACAAAGAGCACGCGACACTGGAAGTTAGCAGCCCGTCGCCGGAGCCTCCGGAGGTGGTGACCGTCCAATGCGATATTTGCGAGCGGATGATGAAATTTTGAATCTGTTGGAAGCGGATCCTGGTTTAAGTACCCGTATTATCGCCGCTCAGCTAAATGTATCGCACACATTTGTCAGCAGTGTTATACGAGACAATAATTTTTATCCGTATCACTACCAGTGTGTACAACATCTTCAACTCCATGATTTTCCCAAAAGAATTGCATTTTGTCAATGGATTTTGGCACAAAATGTTCAAAATCCTAACTTTACCAAAGACATTTTAGTGACCGACGAATCGTGCTTTACGCGTAATGGAAGTTTTAATTTCCATAATATGCATGTTTATGCAATAGAAAATCCTCGTGTTACGCGTAGCACTCATTTCCAGCATCGCTTCTCCCTTAATATCTGGGCAGGTATTTTAAATGATCAATTAATTGGGCCATTTATGTTCCCATTTAATTTGAATGGAGAACGATATTTACGATTTTTGCAAGATGACCTTTTAGATCTTCTAGAAAATGTACCCTTAGCGGTTCTTAGAAGAATGTGCTATTTGCAAGATGGTGCGCCAGCTCACTATGAAAGGCGCGTTAGAAGATATTTGGATGATGAGTTTCCAGGACGTTGGGTTGGTCGTGGAGGCCCTGTACCATGGCCTCCAAGAAGTCCGGATTTAAACCCCTTAGATTTTTTTCTTTGGGGATACTTTAAAAGTAAAGTCTACACTACGGAAATTGACAATGCTGAAATGCTGATACAACGAGTAACCGCCGCGGCTAATACCATTCGTGAAAAACCACGTGAAATGTTTCAGTAGCAAACATTTCACGAGGTTTTTCACGAATGGTATTAGCCGCGGCGGTTACTCGTTGTATCAGCATTTCAGCATTGTCAATTTCAGTAAATTTTTTCGTGCAAATTGGATACGTAGAGCCCAAATGTGCATTGAGTGCGGCGGACGTCAATTTGAACACTTATTGTGATTTTTTTTATACGTGACCCAGTTTCATCTAGCAATTCTAGACAGTGTGTGTGTAGTGCGTGCTAAGTGATTTATACGTCTCGCAGTAGTAACAGTAAATAAACAATACCACAAATGAGTGACCTAGTTTCATCTAGTCATTCGAGACAGCGCGCGTGTTTAGTGCGTGCGAAGTGATTTATGCGCCTCGCAGTAGTAAAAGTAAATAAAAAATACAACAACTTACGCATCCACGAAAAATATCATGAACACAGGTAATCAGAAGTTTTCAAAAAGTAAAAAATGCATGAAAAATCCAATTTTTTTTTCCGATTTTATTTTTACTGCAATTGGTGTCAAAATATTTTGTGTATACGCCCTTAAGAGGATGTACATTAGTTCGATTACACGCTGTATGGCCACAAAAGTAGAAACACCTTGTATACGGTAGCATTTTTTTATTACAAATTCAACGATGTATCACACATTATGCTTCTAAAGCAAAAAAACAGAGAACAATAAATTTTTATATTTTTGTAGGTTCTTTAACCTAGTAGGCGTTGGAAAAAGAATTCAAAGTTTATTGCAAGTGTTCAAATAATTTCCCATTATTTTCTAGACATAAGTATGCTTTTTGTACAGTTGAATTTAAAACTGTGTCTAACATTTCTGAGGAGATTGTGTTAACTGCTGCTATAACCGATGCCAATAATTGTTCTTCATTTTCAAAAGTTGAGTCATACACTTGATTTTTTACGTAACCCCACAGGAAAAAGTCTAACGGGCTCGAATCTGGTGATCGGGCTGGCCAAGCTACTTCACTGTGAGTTTCAATCCATTTTTCAGGAAACCTCTGCGACAAATACTCCCGTACATTTCTTGAGTTATGCACTGGGGCACCATCTTGCTGAAACCAGCAGTTGTTAATTATTGCTAGAGGTAATTCATCCAAGGCGTCTTCCAATTCATTCTGCAGCAGGTCAAGATACCGTTCGGAATTTAAATTGTTGTGATAAATAAAGGGTCCTATTATTCTGCTATCTAAAATACCTATCCACATATTAAATCCAAATCGGTGGTGATGCCTTGCATCTTTTTTTAAATGAGGATTGTCTGTTGAACAATAATGTTTGTTAGGCCTGTTGAAAATGATATTGATGGTTACCATGCTTTCATCAGATCAAATTACTTGAAAAGGAAAAGTTTGATTTTCTTGACATTTTCTGTTATACCATTCACAAAAACTTGCTCGCCTTCTCTTGTCACCAGGTCTAAGACCCTGGCAAATTCTAAATTTATATGGATGAAATTTATTCTTTTGTAAAATGAAGTGGGCTGTAAATCTAGCTAACCCAGTCTGACGTTCAATTAGTCTTGTCGATATTTCAGGATTTTCATCAACAGCTAGTAGGACAATATTCGCTTCTTATTCGTTGGGATTGTTTTTTACGAGATGAAAACGGTTTTTTGAATGAACCAAATTCCTTTAAATTAGATACCAAACGTCTAAACATGAATTTCTCAGGTTGTCTTCGTTCAGGATAATTATATAATTTTCAGAATACATCTGCTCAGCAGCTACACAATTTCTGTGGCACAAGATGTAACACGTCAATATATCATTTCTTCGTTTGTGAAATTTCCTCTTTCGATTCTAACACTTACAAATAAATGTTAACACTTTATAAACAAAACAAACTTCTTCTTATAAACAAAATAAACAACTTCAAAATACGTTAGAACATTTTTAACAATAATGTGATAGATCAAATGGAAATATTGCAATTGTTCCAATGCATACTATTTATTTAAACGCCTACTAGATTAAGAACCAACAAAAATATTAAAATTTATTTTTCTCTGATTTATTTGGCACTAGAAGCATAATGTGTGTAAAAAATGCTATCTTATACAAGGTGTTTCTACTTCTGTGGAAATTTAAAATATGAAGTTTATGATGATTTCCCGGAGATGAAAAATCGGATAAAAAATTTGAAGAAGCCATTTTGTAGAGCTTAAAG
The DNA here is from genome assembly GCA_932526585.2 of Philonthus cognatus. Lineage (NCBI taxonomy): Eukaryota > Metazoa > Arthropoda > Insecta > Coleoptera > Staphylinidae > Philonthus > Philonthus cognatus. The sequence continues at coordinate 83,405,848 of OW052244.1, read as the reverse complement.
AGTGACAATGACAAAGTGCTATTAGTTTTTAATATCTTTTAAAATAAATACAAAAACTGTTTAAATGAAAAATCCGAAAAATTGCATTTTTGGAAAAATTTCGAAAACGGTAATCATAAATTTCTGCGATCGGCATGTAAACATACTCTAAATAGTAAAACTTTTTCCTAATTTAAGCCACCCTGTATCTTTTGCAGTTTTCAAGATCCCCATGTTGTGCATTCTTATTTTCGACACAGTGTATACACAGTGAATATAAGTGAAAAGCTTTATGTAACACGATTTGTTAGTTAATTTTGAGTAGATAAAACAACAAATTAAAAATCGCACTAAAAATTATTGTATGGCTCTGCTCACGACAAGGCTATAGCCGGGGGGGGGGGGATATGAGGGTTCGACCCCCCCCCCTCAATATATATATATATTTTTTTTTCCTGTGGGGGCCGTCTTCCTTTCGGATCCGGATGCACTGCAGCCTAGGTGACTTATTGTACTGCCCCAATATTATTACACTCACGCAACTATTCCGAATTCGATGCCCTGCACTAGCTTGTGCAGGTCCTTCAGAGGTTGCGCGTGGAAATCATTTGGTTCCATTTGTCTGTTCCCAAATATGAGCCGTCTTTTGCTCTCCAGCGCATTGCACCTGCACAGAACGAGCATAGCTGTTTCCGGTGCCGTATTACAGAGGCGACAGTTGGTGTCGCTGTTGTATAGCCCGATTTTCCTTAGATGCTCTTTCACAGTCATGTGACCTGTGAGCAGTCCTATGGTTGTTTTCAGCCCCTCAATATTTTAAAACTGTAAATTTTTTTGAATGCAAAAGCGGCTCTGTAAAAGAAAACACAATATTTTTGCCATTAAAACCAAGGCTTCGAACCGGAACTGAACAGTAAACCGAAAACCGGAAAAAGGAAAAAACCGTAATTTTTGTTGGAACGATAACTGGAACTGACCCGAAAAAAAAAATCGGTTTATTTCGGTTCAAACAAGCACGTGAACACTTGTTTAATTCTGCAACAGTTTCTACTTTTTTGCAATTTTTAAATCAAAACTGTTTGCAGAATATTCATTTCGACGTCCGCTCACTCGATTAAAACCATTTCAGATTTTTTTTACCTAGAAATGTTTGTTTTCGTTTGGCTTTGAAAAAAAAGTGAGTTTTAGTTCCACCTGTTTTTTTTTTATATTTAAACAAATTAACTATTTGAATTTATAAATTGTTTAGTTTTAGAAAATATATTAGACATTTTTTAACTCTAATTTATTGAAATATTTAAATATTCAAATAGCTAAATTAATCATATATGTGAAAGAGTGAGTGATTTAATAATGTGGTATTTAAATATTCGCGAATATTCTAATTCGCAGCCCTATTTTAAAATATAGATTGCTTATACAGAGAGTTTTAAGTAACACCGAACATGCCAGAAAATTTTCACTGTAAATTTTCCTATGTTCGATTTGTTCTGGGACGCATCAAAGCATTGAGTGCGATGTGATCGGCTACGATTTCCAATGGTAATATAGTCAACCCAATTTACATTCTTCTGGGTGCGAGTTCATTGGTTGCGATTTTTAGTAGTTCTAATGCAAATTAGGATTAATGTATATAGGGTACATGTAACGTCAAAATAAAATATGTCAGTTATTAAATCTTGTGCGTTTATAGTAAGTGCAGTGTGTGGGAATATGGAACATACTTTTTTGTCCAAAGCAAGATATTAGCATTTCAAGACAATCAAGATTAATACTGTCCTGAAACATATAGGGAGTTTTTCTTTTAGGTATACGTATTTCAAATTCAACCTATTTTCTGTAAATTCTTAGATATTCTTGTTTTTTAAAGCTCGATTTAAAGCTTTAAACGAGTGTTTTCCACTCCCAGACTAAGCATGAAGTAAAATTTCGAGTTTAGAAAAGCCCCGTGAAAATTTGTCGAGGGTCGCGCAGCGACCCGAGACAAATTTTCGGGGCTTTTCTAAACTCGAAATTTTACTTCATGCGCCACGCGTATAAAACACTAAAATATTGTGAAATTTATGTATATTCGAACGTCACTTGAAATCTGTGTTTTATACGCGTGGCGCATGAAGTAAAATTTCGAGTTTAGAAAAGCCCAAAAAATTTTCACAGGGCTTTTCTAAACTCGAAATTTTACTTCATGTTTATTCTGGGAGTAAAAAACACTCGTTTAAAGATTGAAATTGAACTCTTTCAATAAACAACGAATGTCGGAAAATTTACAGCTTATGCCTGTTTACCTAAAAAAAATCACTGTATCTTCAATTCATTGTAAGTTACGCAGTCAATAAAGTAATAAATCCACCTACATTATCTTCATTTAGTATTATGTTGGCAAATAAATGAAAATTGCAATGTTTGCCAAATAAAGCAGCACACCTAACACCCCAGTGTTGTTGTGCTGGCAGCTGTACTAGGTGCGAAACTTGCAAACATGCCTCGGCACGCTCTTCAAATTTGGAATATTTATATTTAAAGCTGCCGAAAGGCCGTTTTGTTAGCACAATGGGCCTAATGAGGCCTAAGTGCAGTGCAGAAATGCGCACTCCCCAAAGGACCAGGCAGTTTTTGGACGCCATTTTTGCTGGTACACCCAAAGCCCAAGTACGTTGCTTTGGGTGTACCAGGTCCTGATCAAATGGTTTACACAATACGCTGAATCGAAGTTCTTAACATTCTCCAGTGAAATTGAAGCAATGTATAAACTAATCTTGAAATATTAGCAAACGGAAGTAACAGAAATCTGTTTTTCTACTATTTTTCCGATTAAGCTAAATCTGTTCTCCTCTTTCTCATTTTTCTTTTCTGTTTAATATAGACTAAGTAAACAGCTGTTCGCGCCGTGGCACCCGCCACCTAGCGGATTTCTGTATAAGCAGCATCGGTGTCGGTTGCGTATGAGTTGCATGGTGTCAGTTGGTTTTTTATTGTGTAACGTCATAATTAATGCTGTTCGTGGTATTTGTTCGTACAAAACCGATGTAAATATGCATGTCATAATAAGTTGCGGCTTTGAAACGGTTGACACAACCATTTTCCGACGGAAAAGCCTGTCGAAAGGTAGAAAGCTTTGTGAAAGTTCGCACGTAACCGACGTATCCGAAGAAATAAGAGGAGACGAGAATAATATCTTGCGCGGGGTTGTTTTACGAGAAACACCCGGGGCATTGAACTCCAAAGCAGACACCCTGTACTACAAACCGTCGGTAGAGGTAACCTATACAAAATTGTAATGTTTCTGTGTCATAATGAGATTTCATTTTCAACAAGTTCATTGTAGCACGTAGAATTGTTTGGAAATGTTAAATTATTAATTTACTTATTATTGTTGAACGCATAATAAGAAATATACGCATTTCATTTAAGCTTTTTAAGTTTCTGCTTATACAATTTGATATACAATTTCAAACAATGTTATTTTCCTTACTCGTAACAGAAGTGCCACTTTCTCCTACTGTTTCAGTTAGTGAGAGTGAACTTCTTCAAGTTGTAAGACGAAATGTTGTATTTAACGGAGGTGGAAATAGTAATTTTACAGTCGTGTGAAAACTCGCTAAAAACAGAACTCATACTTCTGCTCAGAACTCCCGTATGACGAAATGACAACCGGCACCGATGCTGCTTAGGCTTAAAACCGCGTGGCGGCGCTGCAATCGCCGCTTACTTAGCCTATTAACATTCCATTAGTGATGTAGCCGATTATTGAATGACACATTTCATTTTGACGTTAAATGTAAGTTGCGTTAGAACTACTAAAAACTAAAATTGCGTTAGAACTACTAAAATCAGCCAATGAAATCGCACTCAATGCTTTGATGCATCCCAGAACACATCGAACATAGGAAAATTTACATTGATTATTTTCTGGCATGTTCGGTGTTACATAAAACTAAAATTATACAGAGGTATAATTTTTAATTTCTGATTTAAATTTACGAAATTTCGGGTCTCGGGCTTCGATGATGCCCCTCTGCTTGATGCGCCTATGGCCGTCGCCTCGTTGGCCCCTCCATACTGCGGCACTGTTTTTATGCTTCGTTTAGTGCCAGAGTTTTGTAACCTTTAAGGGCAAGTTGCACCAAACACGTTGAACTAGTTCAACTCTGAACTGGAGTTGAAAGTGACATTAGAACAATAGGAACCGTCATCTTAAACAGAAGTTTAGCTTGAACTCGACATCAACGTTCTTGGTGCAACTGGGCCTAAGTCTACACAGCAAATTTCCTTTTTGACAATTTTAGAAATTATTAAGAAAAGAAATCTGCACATAAAAGTCTTAAATAATCTCTTCATGCTTAATTAGGGAGTGTAAAATATTGTTAATTTAACAGAACATCAAAATAGCGATTACAATTATAATTATATCGGGTTTATAATTAGAATATAACTTCCTTGCATTTAATGACCTTGATGTACGAAACCGGTGAATGTTAAAATAGTACTTCCTGCACACTTCCTATCAGTATTTATTATAATTAATACAAACAATTTATCTAATTAACAATTTATTGAAGCCTGATTCTTTATAAATATTGTTAATGTAAACAAACCTCACAATTTTTTCAGTATTTATTATAATTAATACAAACAATTTATCTAATTAACAATTTATTGAAGCCTGATTCTTTATAAATATTGTTAATGTAAACAAACCTCACAAATTTTTCAAAATTATTATATTATATTATATTTGTAACCATTTCTAGCCCCATGATACGAAATGGCACTTTATGTAATGTCGATGATGCCATATGGAATCATTAGTTCTGTAGAGGACCAGGATACCTTACAGGACTAAACGTCAATATAATTTGAAATTCTAAATAACCCTATTTTGTTATAAAGATTGAGGTTTTGTATAAGACTATAACTAAAGGTACCACGCTATTAAATTATTAGTTGTAAACTAACAATAGTAATCTACTAAAACGTTTTATTAATCTGATAATATTAATATCATCCTTAGAACCGTGTTAAGCTTGTATACTAACGTCTATTAATAAGGATGCAAGTATTCAAGAAGTAAGATGCAAGTGTTTAAGTAACATTTTTTTTTTTTTAAACTAGAAATGGTTAAATGGGAATGGTACGTTATTACATCCAATTTTTGTGTGCGTGTAAATATTTTTATCTGTGATTATTTAAGATATGTAGGTGAATATCCAGTAAAATTGGCAGTTAAAATTTGGCTCATTATTACAAACAAAATTTAAAAAAATGTATTAGAATCAATAAATATTCTAAATGATCATCACTAAATAACAGAAATATCAGGTTTGATACAATTGGAAAAATTGGGGAACAAAAATTAATAGCATCAGCTTATATAAATATACCATCCCCACTAAGCAAACACAGTTAAGTAATGTTTCATCAGCATTAAAACAACGTTTAATGTTGAGACAATGTTGATATAACGTTATTTGTTTGTTTTTTGCTCGGTGGGTCAGTTCAAAGTTGTTATTAGTGCAATAAAAAAAGCAATTAGGTAATTAAATTTGTTTGAACTTGATATGTTCAATCTAGATAAAGTACACACAATCATGAGTTAATTAAAAAAAAGTTCCCAATTACATTAATACAACCCATTTAGTTTATTAGTTGTTCTCACACCCTTATAAAGCAATTACTGCTTGTTTATTCACCTGTATTCATCAAGGCCATAAATACAAACAAAACATGTTTTTATTATTATAATTTCTGCATTATGGTTCTCATTAATTACTTGATAAACCATGTTTACAATATTGATAATTCAATAAAAGTCACTTGGTTTGTTTCACTACTGTTTTTATTCTCTCTAGCTAGCTAGTTTCGACTTATCGTCATTCACAAGGAGTTTTTTTTTTAATTCATAAACATTTATTTTCTCAGTAACTTATACAATTATAAAACAGAGTATGGTAATTAAAATAGAATAAACGCTTATTCCAAAGTATTGTAATTTAGTAGTTTCCTTGTCTCGAAGCTAATAGCTTGTAGAGACGGAGGAGACTTCATTATTATTTTTCTTATTAACTAGTAAATAAGATAACATATAAAAATCCAAGAAGAGAAAAAATAGAAAAGAAATAAGAAGAAAAATGAAAAATGAAAAAACAAAATTATTTTGCTAACACAGTAATATAATAACAAAATTAATCTAACTTTTACGCTTCCCTTCCCAACATTTTTAAGGCAACATCGGGATCAACATCTTTCAATAGTTTTCACTTTTATATAAATAAAATAAAATAATTTAAAACTTTCAAATATATATTGTAAACTCGCTACAATTGTTTCGCCACACTGTGGCTTCTTCAGGCGAAGAAATGATAAATTACATTTGTCAGTACAGGTATATATACAATGTTTATGGCGGGGTGGGTTTTTCAGCGAAATTTAAATTTAGGAGTGGTGAGTTTGTTAAGTCTAATTGGTCGTTCAAAAGTTGTCCTGTGTATTTTCTTTTATTAATTTCCATGCTCTCCAAGATGTTAAGTTTCCGGCCTTTTCTTCTCTGTGAAGCACTTTGAAGTTTTCGTCGAAGTGGTGGTTTTCTTCGATGAGGTGGTTGGAGTATGTGGAGTTGGTTTTCCTTTGTTCATAAGAGGTTTTGTGCTCTTTGATTCTTTCTTTGAACGACCTTCCGGTTTGTCCTACATATGTCTTAGGACAGTCTTTGCAATTTAGCAAATAGACTCCACTTTGTTGAGTTATACAGGTTTTATCTTTGTTATTTTTAATTATTTTCCCTATTGTATTATTTGTTTTGAATGCTACCTTAATATTTATTTTTTCCAACATTTTCGCGACTTTATTGCTTATTTCTCCTGTGTATGTTAGTGATGAATAGTTTTTTATAGATTTGTCTTTGACAATAGGGTAAATAGAATTAATTGTTTTATGTCTTTGTTTTGTTTGTACTATTTTTTCAATTATAGATTTTTTGAAACCTTTTTTGTATGCAATTTGAAAAATAATGTTTAATTCTTTATCATAATTGTGTTGTGCCATTGGGATTGATAGTAACCTATGTACCATACTATGGTAAGCAGCTAATTTGTGTGAGATTGGATGGTTGGATTTATAATTAATCGTTGTGTCTGTATGTGTTGGTTTGTGAAAAATTGAAAAATCATGTCTATTATTAATTCTTTTTATGGTTAAGTCTAAAACATTTATGGAACCCTCTGTTTCTATTTTTTTTGTAAATTGTATTTTATTATGTTGTGAATTTAACAGATTTAAAAATGAATCTAATTGTCTGTCGGTGCCATTGAACGCTAAAATAACATCATGGACGTACCTGAACCAATAAACGCATTTCTTAAAGACCGGCAACTGAGATAATCCCTCTTCAAAGTTATCCATAAATATCTCCGCCATGACAACTTAACTTAACCATAAAAAGAATTAATAATAGACATGATTTTTCAATTTTTCACAAACCAACACATACAGACACAACGATTAATTATAAATCCAACCATCCAATCTCACACAAATTAGCTGCTTACCATAGTATGGTACATAGGTTACTATCAATCCCAATGGCACAACACAATTATGATAAAGAATTAAACATTATTTTTCAAATTGCATACAAAAACGGTTTCAAAAAATCTATAATTGAAAAAATAGTACAAACAAAACAAAGACATAAAACAATTAATTCTATTTACCCTATTATCAAAGACAAATCTATAAAAAACTATTCATCACTAACATACACAGGAGAAATAAGCAATAAAGTCGCGAAAATGTTGGAAAAAATAAATATTAAGGTAGCATTCAAAACAAATAATACAATAGGGAAAATAATTAAAAATAACAAAGATAAAACCTGTATAGCTCAACAAAGTGGAGCCTATTTGCTAAATTGCAAAGACTGTCCTAAGACATATGTAGGACAAACCGGAAGGTCGTTCAAAGAAAGAATCAAAGAGCACAAAACCTCTTATGAACAAAGGAAAACCAACTCCACATACTCCAACCACCTCATCGAAGAAAACCACCACTTCGACGAAAACTTCAAAGTGCTTCACAGAGAAGAAAAAGGCCGGAAACTTAACATCTTGGAGAGCATGGAAATTAATAAAAGAAAATACACAGGACAACTTTTGAACGACCAATTAGACTTAACAAACTCACCACTCCTAAATTTAAATTTCGCTGAAAAACCCACCCCCCCATAAACATTGTATATATACCTGTACTGACAAATGTAATTTATCATTTCTTCGCCTGAAGAAGCCACAGTGTGGCGAAACAATTGTAGCGAGTTTACAATATATATTTGAAAGTTTTAAATTATTTTATTTTATTTATATAAAAGTGAAGATGAACTTTCAACATTTATCAGCCTTATCAATCAATTATCTTTCAATAGTCTCTTCAACTTGCATTTAAATTCGTTGTAGTTATGAATGTTTTTGATATTAAATTCTTTTGTTAAGTAATTATAGACTTTGGCAGTGTAATATAATATGTCTGATCTTCCAATCGTCTTTTTAATTTTTTTATTATATGCAAAGTTATTTTCTGCAATTCTGGTCTGGTAGTTATGTGTATGCATGTATAATATTGATGGGTTATATTATTTGAAATAAAACAACGCAGTTGGGAGGGTTTCACTTTTATTGTTGAACACTGCAACATGTTTCACCACACAGTGGCTTCATCAGCCAGATGAAATAATATTTAGCCACTGTGTGGTGAAACATGTTGCAGTGTTCAACAATAAAAGTGAAACCCTCCCAACTGCGTTGTTTTATTTCAAATAGTATTATGGAGTTTCATCATGTATCCGCCTCATCAATTAAATATTGATGAGTTAGTTTTGTTTTTAAATATGTATTTTGCAATCGCAGTGATATATAGTTTATTTAGGTCCGGAACACCAGAATCCCCAAACACTTTAGCACTTGGGTACCTGTATGGCTTTTTTAGCATAATTTTTAATATCAATTTTTGCGCTATTTCAACTTGGTCTCGATGTGTTTTTAAGCAGCCTCCCCATACTGATATGCCGTAGGTGATAGTAGATTGCACAAACCCATAGTATACCATCTTTAGTGTGTCCCCTCTAGTCACGTTTTTTATTGTAGTAAATAAGTAAACGAAGCTTCTTATTTTTTTAGTGACATGTGCCGTTTGGGAATCCCATCTTAAGTGTTGGTCAATTCGTATCCCCAGATAATCAATTGTTTGTACTCTGTTAATTCGTGAGCAATTACAGTTTTTTTCACACTGCGGTTTATGAATTATGATTTCGTTAAAACTAGGTAATGTATTCTTGTATGAGGTGAAGGAGATGCATTTGGTTTTTTCTAAATTTAAGCTAAGTAAATTGTAAACATAGACTTTTTTTAATTTGTTTATGGTTTCCGTTGCCTTATTGTACACTTCATTCCAAGTGCTCGCTACTACATGGATCATTGTGTCGTCTGCGTAGGATGTTATATGTATGTTTTCCTTATCGTCACTTTTTATTAAGTCGTTGGTATATATAATAAAAAGGAGGGGACCCAGCACACTGCCTTGTGGGACACCCATACTTACTTCCTTGGCTTCGCTGATAATATTATTGATTTTGACATATTGCATTCTCTTATGCAGATATGACTTGATTAGTTCCAGTGGCTTTCCACGTATCCCATATAGCTCTAGTTTCTCGTATAGTATGTCGTGAGACAGGGTATCGAACGCCTTCGACAAGTCTAGTGCTATGGCCATGGATGGTTTTCCTTTATCCATTGCGTCATATACTGTGGTGATAAAGTGAACCAAGGCATCCTCCGTACCGCATCCTTCACGGAACCCGAACTGATTTGAAGCGAGTATGTTGCATTTTTTTAAGAAATACAGAAAGATGTTTTATGAAATAAACATTATGCAGTGTGCTAATGAATTGTAGATAACAGAGCTGGGCAGGATTCGAATCATTCAGGATTCGAATCCTTTTAGAGGATTCAACAGAGGTATTCGAATACTTTAGTGAAAACGGATTCGTGATCAGGATTCGTTACATTTTTTTAAAAGGATTCGTATTCGAATCCAGACGTAGATGATTCGAATCCTTATAGAAGGATTCGAATTCTTATAAAAGGATTCGAATCCTTATAAAAGGATTCGAATCCTTATAAAAGGATTCGAATTCTTATAAAAGGATTCGAATCCTTATAAAAGGAATCAAATCCTTATAAAAGCATTCGAATCCTCATACACGGATTCAAATCCTCCTAAATAATTCGAATCATCGCTATTCAGGCTGGGATTCGAATTCGATTAATTCAAATAGTTAAATATTCTAATATGAATATTTAAATCACTAAATTATTCATATTTGAATATAAATATTGAAATTTTCGAATAATTCAAATATTTGTGAATGGATATTTGGTTACTTAACCATGAAAAATATCCAACGTTAATAGTATATTTTTAACTTCACCTGAAATCAGTGTTCTATACGCGTGGCGCATGAAGTAAAATTTCGAGTTTAGAAAAGCCCCGTGAAAATTTGTCTCGGGTCGCTGCGCGACCCGAGGCAAATTTTCTACGCGGGGCTTTTCTAAACTCGAAATTTTACTTCATGCTTAGTCTGGGAGTGGACAACACTGGTTCTTAGAAGTTTCAAATTGAAGGATCACTCTAGATTACTAAGTGTATTACCATTTTACAAAGGCTACAGCTCGAAGGACCAACCATGGTCTTCGAAGACCGAAGGACTGCAGGGAATCGAAGTTTTTTTACAAGAAAACAACGAATATCTGAAGGTTTACAGCATAGATAGGAAAGAAAACATCTAATTTTGAAAAAATATCGAAGTTGGGTTGGTTTTCAGTGCATTTTTAACTTCACTTTAAATCAGTGTTTTATACGCGTGGCGCATGAAGTAAAATTTCGAGTTTAGAAAAGCCCCGTGAAAATTTGTCTCGGGTCGCTGCGCGACCCTCGACAAATTTTCTACGCGGGGCTTTTCTAAACTCGAAATTTTACTTCATGCTTAGTCTGGGAGTGGACAACACTCGTTTGAATTTTAAATTTAACTTTTTAAAAAAATCGACGTATGTAATATAATAAATCATTCATTGAAATCATAGAAAAAGATTCAAAATTTTGTCTAAAATTAACTTTTAGAGTTAACTTTATAATTTGGTCGGCTCTTAATGGGTGAATATTCTATTCCTAAAAAAAACGTTTTTATTTAATATTAAAGTTGCATTTAATACAATAACAAACTGTGAATAAATCGACATAAATCTAGAAATATCGAAAATCTCGACATGTAGAAAATCTTGACGGTCCAATCCCAGACTAAGCATGAAGTAAAATTTCGAGTTTAGAAAAGCCCCGCGTAGAAAATTTGTCGAGGGTCGCGCAGCGACCCGAGACAAATTTTCACGGGGCTTTTCTAAACTCGAAATTTTACTTCATGCGCCACGCGTATTAAACACAGATTTAAAACGAAGTTCAATAACACATATATCATCATTAATTAAAATCATTATATAATCAGATATTTAGTCGGTAAATGTACGTTTTTGTTAATAGAAACTGATGGAATAAAATAATACTGGTTGCAAATAATAGATTCAAATTTATTTTTAAAGGATTTGTATCCGTGATTCAAAAATGAGGGTTCGAATCTTTGATTCGAATCATATTTTTCACTTACGAATCCTTTATTCGAGTTTCGTGATTCGAATCATATTAGGTGATTCGGATTCGTGATTCGAATCCAGTTTTTGAGGATTCATCCCAGCTCTATAGTGTACTACATAGACACGATTTGGCTTGAAACAGCTGTTGCTGTTCTGAATGTTTCGAGAAGTAAATAAATGTTTGTTTTGTGTTGGACAAATCATTTTCATTATTCGTGTGGTAACGGCAACTTTAAAATAAGATCATTAATTGACAGGGGTTTTCGTTCCTTGATTAGGCATTTTTTTTTTTATTATTATTTGCAAAACACTTAGTTGTATTTTACTATAATTACAATCTGATCACAAATGGATCAATGAGTAATATTTAACTAATTTATTGATTAGGCATGAAGTAAATATTTTAAGTCTAGAAAAGCCTGAAAATTTGGATTGGTCGCGAAGCGAAGCAGAGTGACTAATATAAATTTGTAGGCTTTTCTAGACTCGAAATATTTAGTTCATGCGCCAGGCGTAGAAAAACCCTGTTTTTTGAGCCTCGTGGGTCAGTGAGTAGAGCTTCTACTCTTGGGCCAGAGGGTCGTGAGTTCGAAGCACCCTCTGCAGCCATAGATGTGTGTGAATGTGTTGTGCCTACCTAAATTAGTAAGATACGTGTGTAATTAGCAGAGCTGGGCAGGATTCGAATCATTCAGGATTCGAATCCGTTTAAAGGATTCAAAAGAGCCATTCGAATACTTTAGTTCAACTGGATTCGTGATCCGGATTCGTTACAGTTTTGTAAGAGGATCCGTATTCGAATCCAAATGTGTGTGATTCGAATCCTTATAAAAGGATTCGAATATTTATCCTTTTAATTCGAATACTTACAAAAGGATTTGAACCGTCAGAAATAATTCGAACTAATTGTGAGGATTAACATGAAAAATGTCTTTTTTGTGTTTTTAAATGTCTCATTAAATCAATGTTTTATACGCGTGGCGCATGAAGTAAAATTTCTAGTTTAGAAAAGCCCAGAAAATTTGTCTCGGGACCCTCGACAAATTTTCACGGGGCTTTTCTAAACTCGAAATGTTACTTCATACTTAGTCTGGGAGTGGAAACGCTCGTTCGAAACTTCAAACTGAATGCTTTGATAAGAACATTAAATGACTGAAAATGTTTTTAAAGATAATAATCTAGTTTTCAAAATTTTGTTTAATATTATTTGAAGTAAAACTGACATGATAGACACAATCTGGAATGTTATATTATTCCGACATTTCCCTGATTCAAGATTTTCTTCCCTGGCATTTTAATATAACTTTCTTCTGTGGGAAACCCCCATTTTGTTAAATTGTTTACATTGTTTTTGTCAATATTTAAGTTAATTTTATAAATTTTTACGTGTTTTGTAATTTGCCTGCTGATTTTGACAAATTTAATAATATCATATGGCTTTTTTGTAAGTGTTTTGGTCAATTTGAATATTATTCTATGACTTTTCTTTGACTTTCCCGGTTTTAATGATTTTCAGTGAATTTTTTATTTACGTAATTTTCAGGCATTCGTCGATTTTATAATAGAGTTCAATTTGAAGTTTTGAACGGTTGTCTCCACTCCCAGGCTAAGCATGAAGTAAAATTTCGAGTTTAGAAAAGCCCCGTGAAAATTTGTCGAGAGTCGCGCAGCGACCCGAGACAAATTTTCTGGCTTTTCTAAACTCGAAATTTTACTTCATGCGCCACGCGTACAAAACACTGATTTGAAGTGAAGTTCAGAAACACATAAATACATCTTTAATTAGAATAACAGGGAGTCAGATATTTAGTCTGTTATCAACGATGTTCAGAGTTAATAATAAATAATTAGGTTTTGAATATTTTTGTTAAAACAACTGGTAACGATATTTATATATTAATAGTTGCAAAAAAATAATAAAATCAAATTTATTCTTAAAGGATTTGTATTCGTGATTCGAAAAAACAGGATTGGAATCTTTGATTCGAATCATATTTATCTCTTACGAATCCTTTATTCGAGTATTCGTGATTCGAATCTTATTGGGTGATTCGGATTCGTGATTCGAATCCTATTTACGAGGATTCGTCCCAGCTCTGGTAGATAACACTGGCGTATACAGGGTGTCCGTATTTCGACAGAATGTATGGGGATCTCAGTTATTTGAAGAGATAGAACGTCAGTTAAATTAGGGCAAATTTGCGTATTTTAAGGCTTAACAATAGTCTGAAAACAATTTTGAAATATCTTTTTTTGTTTTCGAGATATCAACAAAAAACTGATTTTTTCTAAATTTCGTTTTTATTTTTTTATTCAAAAACTACTGAATCTGGACATTTAGAACTTTAACAATTTTCAGGCACTTTTTTATGAGGAATCTAGTAGCATATTTTTTTTAGGATAACTATGACATTTACCCAGGGACCATAGCCAACTTTTGTTTTTCTTATGGCCCTTTTGGATTTTCATATTTCTTTAAAGAATATATTATTTATTATTTTCTTTTTTGCAAAGAGTGCCTAGGAAACAATGACGTCATATCTATTAATCAATAAAATCTTAACAGCAGTCAAAATTAGTACAGTAATTAATCAGCTGGATGCCCGTCTTCAGGGGTGATATGTAAGCAAATTATGGGTCCTAGGATTTGCCAAATGAGTGAGTTACTCAACTGTTTTCAAGGACCTCTTTACAAAAAACAAAAGATTACAATATTGATAATTAAATAAAGTCACTTGGTTTGTTTCACTACTATTTTTTATTCTCTCCGACTAGTTTCGACTTATCGTCATTCTCAAGGAGTAATACAGAAAATTATTTTACAAGATATATATACATATTTTTGTGAAGGTCAGGTAATAAGGGCTTTAAGAATTGGAGAGTTCCAGATGTCTTCGTACTCATTTACAATGTGTTTTCCCTGTTTTATTGCTTTGCTTATTTCCAGGCTTTCTCTAAAATTTAATTCTCGTCCCTTATTACCCGAATGTAATATTTTGAAATCGTCTGAATTAATGAAGTGGTTGGATGCGATGCAATGACGTTGTTTGTTTGTTATTTACGATGGATTTTTTATGTTCCTCAAGTCTTTTTTCAAAACTTCTACCTGTTTGCCCAATGTATATTGCATCGCATTCACCACATTTTATTTCGTAAATACCGCATTTTTGATTTTTATTGGTGGGTGGTTTATTATTTACAAATAGTTTTCTAAGGGTGGATTCGTCATAATAATATTCAATTCATTCCCCTTTATGCACTTTTTTATTTTTTGTGATAGGCCGTTGATAAAATTTAATTTATTCTAGTTTTTGTTTTCAATATTACTATCATTGTATAGATATTTGAATAGTTTATTTTGTTTTTTTCTCTTTATTAATTTGTCTACTAATAACACCTATCTTCAAGAAGGGCAAGAGGAACCTCGTTGAGAATTACAGACCAATATCATTGCTATCACACATTCCCAAGATATTTGAAAAGCTAGTTACTGATTGCGTTAGTAGGGACTTGAACTCTATTTTAACCGATAAACAACATGGGTTTCGGCCAGGACATTCTACAGTATCTAATTTACTAATCTTTGGGGCAACAATTACTACATCGCTGGAAGAGGGGTACGAGGTTGATACCGTGTACACCGACTTTTCTAAAGCGTTCGACAGTGTTGACCATCAAATCTTGGTCGAAAAACTTTTGGAGGCTGGTGTGCATGGGTCTTTGCTCGATTGGATTAAATCATACCTCAGCAACAGAACTCAAACAGTCCGCATCAGTAACTTCACTTCTCGTCCCATACCTGTAACTTCGGGGGTACCGCAGGGATCACATATTGGTCCATTACTATGTAATGTTTTTATCAATGATATTGTAAAGTGTTTCAAATATTCCAATTGCCTTCTTTTTGCGGACGACTTAAAGCTGTACATGCCTATTAAGGACAATTATTCTAGCCATAAGCTACAACTCGACCTGGAAGCGTTAAGTCGTTGGTGTATTATAAACAAATTGAAGCTGAATGTTTCCAAATGTTTTGTTGTGTCTTATTCTAAAAAGAGATTAAAGGGACTCAGAAATTACTCTCTTAATAACACACCATTAGCACACACTAATGTAAGAGATCTTGGTGTTACTTTTACGAACACTTGGAGCTTCACTAATCATATAGGCACTGTAACCTCGAAAGCCTTGCAAATGTTAGGCTTTATTAAAAGACAGTGTACAGATTTTTCTAATATAAGAACTCTCGTAAATCTGTATGTGTCTCTCGTTCGGCCGCATATCGAATATTGCTCCCTGGTATGGTGCCCAAATACATCCCAAAACATCAACCAAGTGGAAAGGGTTCAACATAGGTTCCTTACATACATAACCTTCAAATTCAAGCTTGATAGCACTTTTCCAAATATATTGTCGTTTATTAATTTGCAATCGCTCGAGCGACCACGCTTAAATGCAGATGTTATTTTTCTTCAAAAATTAATATCAGGTGTGATAATCTGTCCAGAACTGTTAAGTTTAGTAAACTTCCATGTTCCAAGTCGCCTATTACGGAGCAGTAAGTCATTTTATGAACAAATGTACAGAACTAACTACTGCAATAATTTTGGTATTAATAGGATTTGTGCTAATTGCAATAATGTCAATTTTGACATTTTTAATGGGACATTGAAACAGCTACGCGCATTCCTAAAAAAGGAATAGGTTATTGTGTAAATGGCTAGTTTGCCAATTATACATTATATTATCATTGTATTTGTATATTTATTTTTTTTTTTTTTTGTCTTGTACTTTAGTCTTATATGTACTTTTGTTAGTTTTAGAATCTTGAACTGTAGTCTCGTTTTGTAAATGGATCCCGTTGAATAAATAAATAAATGATTTCTGGATTATAACCATTATTAATTGCTATTTCTTTTATTAAATTTACTTCCTGTTGATAATCTGTTATTGTAAGTGGTATATTTATAAGTCTATGTATGAATGAATGGAACGTGCTAAATTTTATCTGGTTATGTGTATTTGAACAGTTAGGTATAATTAGATCAGTGAATGTCTCTTTTCTGTAAATATTGTATTTTAAATTTTTATTTGCTATTTTTGATATCGTAATGTCTAGGAAATTTAAACTATTATCTTCTTCCATTTCTGTGGTAAATTGTATTTTTGGGTTTATTGTATTTATGAATTTTTTGAACTGTTCCAATTGTCTTGAAGTACCCGTCCAAACACAGAACACATCATCGACATATCGAGCCCAAAACTTTACTTCTTTACTTTCTGATTTTTGTAAAAGATGTAAAAGATATTGTAAACATGTTTCATCAAGTGATTAATGAGAACCAAATTGAAGATAAAAAAAAGATTACAATTTTACATAAAATGCACAATAAACTATAAGTGTGATACATAATTGAATTCAGAAAATTCAATTATGTATCAAAAAAATATAAAAGTGCAAAATGGCTCCCATACGAAAAACAAAAGTTGGCTATGGTCGCTGGGTAAATGTTATAGCTATCTTAAAATAAAATATGTTACTAGATTTCTCGTTAGAAAGTGCTTGCATAATGTCAAAGTTGTAAATGTCTGGTTTCAATAGTTTTTAAATAAAAAATAGAAAACGAAATTTCAAAAAATACGTTTTTGACAATATCGCAAAAACGAAAGAAGATATTTCAAATTTGTTTTTAGTTTATTATTAGGCCCTAAAATAGGTAACTTTGTCCCAATTTAACCGACTTTCTATCCCTTCAAATAACCAAGATCCCCATACATTCTGTTGAAATACGGGCACCCTGTATAGGAGTAGCAAACTCACATTTAAGGCCTAACATCAATTATAACGAGTTCAAATTAAAACACACCAAAATTATTTTATTAGACTTCATTAGAGTTAAATCTTAGTTGTTTATTTGTTTTTTAAATTTTATTTTATTTATATTTAATTATTAACTGGTAAGAAGTCATAAATTTAAGATTTAAAAAGTAATTGTTTATCTGATATTTACTTTTCACAATTTATTTACAATTAAGTTTGTCGACAAACAAAATATTTAATGTGCTTTTTGTTAACTGGTGTAATAAATATTTGCTAATTACTAATTCTGACACAATAACTTGTTGAATTTCCTCTTTACTGGCAATAAATGGTACTTTTCCATCGCAATTACAGGTTGAATTCAAAATAATAAGCCTTTATTATGATAATAGAATAAGTGTATGGGGGTTGGTATTTCAATAACCATCATCATTACTGACGCGTTGTTTTGTAATCATTATTGATTAATAATAAATATTTCCATTAAGTAAAAAAAAGCGGTGTTTGTGTGCAACAAGTGCCCAATAGAAATGTGATTAATACAAAAAATAGAGGGAGGGAATTAAGGACGTTTACGCGTTTTAGTTTTTGTAGATAAAAAATATTAATAATGCAATGATTTGATATTAATGCGATTTTGTGTCGATTATTACTTTTTTTTGTAAATTAGGTTTTAAGAATTATTGATACATTCTTGTATCGTATGTTCAATTAAAAAAACCTCTAGAGTGCCATGGTTTCATCTTTTTTTTAAATTGATAAAAAAAACTCTAGAGTGATATGAAAAATATTGTAGGTTGGCAACTCTGAAATTATATATTATAATTATTATGACTGACGTTTTATATGTTAATTCCTAAGGCGTGTAGCGTTTTTATAAAACGTCAGTCATAATAATTATAATATATAATTTCAGAGTTGCCAACCTACAATATTTTTCATATCACTCTAGAGTTTTTTTTATTGAACATACGTTAACAGAGATATTGAAACATTATTTCTTGTGTTTATAATTTAGTATTTATATTAAGGCTGGGATTCGAAAACCAATAATTCAAATATAAATATTTGAATTAATAAATTATTCACATACACTGGTTTTCTGTTTTTAAGTGTACACATCCAGATGTGCACTCTGTAAATTTTTAACCATTTGTTGTTTTTCAAAAACGTCCAACTTTAACTTCTAACGAGTGTTTCCACTCAAGTTTTTTCTTTCTTCGAGTTTAAAAACGCCTGAAAATTTGGATTTGCCAGGACGCACGAGCGAAGCGAGTCGCGCCCCAGCAAATCCAAATTTTCAGGCTTTTCTAAACTCAAAATTTTACTTCATGCGCCACGCGTATAAAACACTGATTTAAAGTAAAGTTTAAAATATACTTCTTATAAATAATTTGTCACTTTGTTTATAAAACAACATGATGTTTTCTAGTATTTTTTTTCTTTTGTTATGTTTGATCGATTTAATTTATAATTTCGGAAAAAAGCGGGAGAATGTCTCGTATTTTTCATAATTTAGTCCCAACATTTAGCTCCTCTAGCTTTATCGGCTTAATTTTGTTGTTGTTTTACATAAAAAAGAAAGAAATTTATGTTTCCTTGTAAATTGTTCATTTAATTTTATTAATTTGCGAGCATCAAAATATAGCACAATGTTCTTATATTTTCAATAATTTCGATTAACGTCGAGCTTCTGTTATTACAACTTTATAAATTTGACATTGTTATGACACTTGGCATGTTAGGACTTGTCTATATTGAAAACACTCTTTAGAAGTTTTAAATTAAACACTTTTATAAAAACAACGAATGCCAGAACATTTACGGAGTATATACATCAAGATATTTATACTTAAAAGAAAATTTCTCTATACTTGAATATTCCAATATGTTTTTGAATGAATATTCGAATACTTAAATTTGAAAAATTCCTAGCCTTAATTGTATATTTTAAACTTGAAATCAGTGTTTTATACAGGTGGCGCATAAAGTACAAATTTTGAGTTTAGAAAAGGCTGAAAATTTGGATTGGTCTTGAAATGAATGGTCATATTGAAATATTCTAATTATTTAAATATTTGATTGTTCAAATACCGTGTTATCATTTAAATTATAAATTAGAGCAGGCGGCATTTTTTTGTGCAGTTACCCAGAATGCTAATTGAATGTTAAAAATAAATTTGAGGTTATGGTAAACTATGTGCACAGTTTATATATATCCAGTTAGCCAGTCTCTGTATAAAATTTGGTTACAGCGTTTGCATCCAGAAGCAAGACCGGTCATTGGTGTATATAGTCGTCTGGCTTACTCATACCCCACATCCTGACCATAGTCTCTCCTTTACTACTCGATTTCCAGGTCTCCCATAAGCATTGACTCCCCTTGCTATATGTTAACAGTCACTAGTGCCAATCTAATTTAAAATTCAAAGCCTACTCTAATTTATATGTTAAATGATGACACGGTATTTGAACAATCGAATATTTCAAATATTTGAATTATTAGAATATTTAAATATGATTCATATTTTTTAAGACTAATCCAAATTTTCAGCCTTTTATAAACTAAAAATTTGTACTTGAAATATTCGAACATTCAAGTATTAAAATATTAAAATTTGCAAATATTTGAAATATTCGAATGATTTAAATATTTGTAAATGTTTTTGAATAAATATTCGAATATTTCAAATTTAAAAATTGCCAGCCGTAGTACAAAAAATTAATCTTAATGTCATTTAATAATGATTAAGTTGATGAATAGCGGTTATAATAACATTTTTCAATGAAAGTCTTTTGTAATGGTTTTGATTTTCAAAAGTCATCGGAACTGGCATGGGGATTTAATGATTTGTGGGAGTTTTAAATGATCCAAGCCAGTGTGTGTGTTCCACAATAAGAGGCCAATTGTTCCAATTAGCCTTGGAAATAAATCCTCTGTTAAATAATCCCAAATGCCATATACGACCGAGAGGAAATTAAATTACAGTGCACCCATCATTTAATTTTCAACAAAAACAACAAACGAAAACATCGAATAAACAAAATTATTTTTTTGTCTGGTAAAAGGAAAATATTTGTTTTATATCAATATTGAATTTTCTTCTCTTGTACAGAGTGCAGCATTTTTTATGGTACTTTCAAGTAAAGCATAATTTTTATGAATGAAATAGCTTCTTTATTTAACAAGATATTGACTTGCTGTAAACACTTTCGTATTTTTTTTAAGTAAAATACGCTGATGATATTTTTGGAAAGCTTGCAAGCTAAGCTTTATTGCATCATTCAAAATGCAATCGACTAAAGTCAAGGCAAACTATGATTTATATTTAAAATAATACAACTTTATGTCATCTCATATAGGTTAAACCTAAGACAAAATCTGATATGATAAGTAGATTCTACTAAAAAACTGTTACAAGAAGGTTTTTACTGCATGTCAATATCTTTTGGAAGAAAAAAGTTATTTCAATATTTCAAAATGGCCAAATTTTGAGTTTTCATGTGTAACTCATAAATAATTGAAGATAGACAAATTTTGATTAGGCACATGAAATATACTCTAAACAAGAGCTTTGAAAGTATGTATTAGTTTTTCTTTGGGCCAGTTGCATAAAGCTTCGCTAACATTACGTTAACTTAAGGTTCCTTGTGGTAAGTGTTTTATAAAAATATTTTATCAAGACTTTGACATATTATTAGTTGACGTTACGTTAACATTGCGTCAAGTCCATATTTCTGTTTTATAAAGCCATTATTAGTGTTGACATCGCATCAACATTTGATTAAGTCCCTTGTCAGTTAATCAATGCTTAGCTAGTGATTAATGAATAAAGTAAAGGAGGTTATAAAAAATATTTATATTAATTTTTCATTTAAACTAAGGTAAGTATTAAAAAAATCATTGTTATTTAAAATTAATAGTGTACATAATTATATAAAATGCCCATATTGAGTAGCGAAAGCGATGAAGAGCCAAGACCTCTTCGTCAACCGGGGCGTTTTCCCCCAAGAAGGCACCCATTTCAAATTTATAGTGAGGAAGACTTTAAAATGAGATACAGGATTAAAAAAAAATACTTTTAAAGAATTGCATTCATTACATTGGTTGAACTTAAAAAATAAATTAAGGGACTCTGCGGATAGATGCAGTAAAAAGGAAAAGAAGAAAAAGAAGAAGTGGTTTGACGAGGACTGTGAAAGAGAGTTGGAGATCAGGAAGAAGTTAAGGTTAATAATGCTGAAAGAAGGATCGGAAAGAGCTAAGCAGAAATATGAGCAACAAAGGAAAACAACAAAAAATATCCTAAGAAAGAAGAAAAGAACCTACTATGAAAAAATAATACAAGAAATTGAAGAGGACTATAATAACAACCAAATCAGAAACCTATACCAAAAAGTGCGAAAGGAAAGGGAAGGGTTCCAAGCCAAACCGGTATTTTACAAGACAAAGGAGGGAAGACCAATTGGGAAGATGGAGGGAGTATTTTAACGAGCTGTTGAATGAAGAAAATTATGAAAGAATTCCACAGCCTAAGCGAGTAATTAACCTGGACTTACAGTTGGCGCCAAGTACAGATCAAATAGAAGACATTATTACGAAAATGAGGAACAACAAGAACCCGGGTAGTGATGGAATTTCAGCGGAGTTATTTAAGCATGGGGGTAGCAAATTGGTAGAGTATACACAGAGGTTACTTGAGGAGGTCTGGAAGAAGGAAGAAATGCCAGAAGAATGGAGAGAAGCCATAATCTGTCCTCTGCACAAAAAAGGTGACAAAAGCGAGTGCCAAAACTACAGGGGCATTTCACTACTAAACGTAGCATATAAAATACTGGCAACGGATTTAAAGAATAAATTAGTGAGTGAAGTCGAAGGTAAAATAGGGGAGTACCAGTGTGGGTTTAGACGAGGAAGGAGCACGACAGATGCAATATTTACATTGAGAGAAATACAAGTACCATTTAGAAGGACGGATTACGCTCTGCACTCCGCGTCAACACGCATATTAAGGAACGCCAATGAAGTCAATATTGACTTCTTTTCAGACTCGTACAACACCCTACGGCGCTCGTTAACATCATTGTAAATGTCTGTTGTTTTATTGTTATGTTTAAACTTGATATGTGAAACTGTCATCTACCAAGTTTTTTTACACTATTTGTTTTATAGTGCGTGTTATTGTCTTTTTTTTTATTTGTTTGTTCCATTTTTTTTTTTTGTATTTATGTAATTATGTATTGGCCTTCCGTTTTAATAAAGATTAAAGATTAAAGCTGAGAGTTTTGAATTTGAGAAACCAACAGTAATGCTTTTCATTGATTTCAAACAAGCATATGACAGAGTCAAAAGGGAAGCCATTTCTGAAGCGTTGAAATATTTCGAGGTCGGTGAGAAGCTTATCAACATGATTCAAATGACATTGCAAGGCACTGAAAGTAAGGTCAAAATTAATAACAACGTCAGCGATAGCTTCAAAATTCGTCAAGGAGTAAGGCAAGGGGATCCGCTATCTTCTATCCTTTTCAGCCTAGTACTAGAAAAAGCTATGAGATGCCAACCTAAACAGAACGGGAATCGTATATAGGAAGAAACACCAGTGTATAGCTTTTGCTGACGATTTAGTAATACTAGCCAGAAGTACGGAAGAACTAATACGAGTAATTACTAGGTTGGTTGATATAGCAAGAAATATGGGGTTGATAATTAACCAAGCGAAATCCAAATACATGGAATGGACGAAAAAGGATTTTAGAAAGGGGACACAGATAACAATAAAAACGAAGAATAATACAGAACTAGTATTCGAGTAAGTAGACAGATATATGTATTTAGGAACGTTGTTTACGAGGGAACCTGATAATGGAATGGAAATCGAAGCGAGGGTAATGGCAGAGAATAGGTGCATGGGGGGACTAAACAGGATACTAAGAAGTAAGAACATTTCTAGAAATGCCAAACTGAAGCTATACAAAACAGTATTAAGACTGATGGTAATGTACACCTGTGAAACATGGACAATGACTAAAAAGGAACAAACAAGGTTGGAAGTGTGGGATAGGAAAGTTTTAAGAAAGATATTTGGAGGACAAAAGGTCGGAGAACTATGGCTAAGACGAACAAACAACGAAATTAAAGAAATGTTTAAAGAAACAAATATAACAGGGGTAATACAAGTGCAAAGGCTGCGCTGGTTAGGCCATGTACAGAGGATGGAAGAAACCAGACTACAAAAAATAGTACTCACCAGTACAATAGGAGGAAGGAGGAAAAAAGGAAGACCAAGGACGAGATGGAAAGGAGAAATAGAAAAGGACATGGAGAAATTAGGAATTACCGGATGGAAACAAAAAGCAAAGAACAAAAAGACATGGAAGAGCATTATCAATCAAGCCATGGGCCAACTAGGCTCGCAGTGCTAATATATATATATATATATATAACTATATATAATATACATATGCAACTTAATCGACTTTATGTAAAATACCGCGTGAACGCTATCAACAAAATCATGCCCTTAAGCATTAATTAGTTAACATCATGTCAAATACTTTTTATAAAACCAAATATGATTTGACATAATGTTAACATGTTGTTTAATCTGACAAGATGTTAGCTAACAATGGACTTGACAAAGCTTTATGCAAGCGGGCCAAAGTAGAGTAGGATTTGAATTTTAAATTAGATTGGCACTACTCACTATTAACACATAGTTTACCATAACCTCAAATTAGCATTCTGGGCAGCCACACAAAAAAAAGCCGCCTATTCTAATTTATAATTTCTATCTATTTTTTTATACATTTGCCCTACTACCTTTCGGTTCTATACCAATGTAAAATGATTTTTGAAGAATGAATAAATAAATTTACTCAAGGACTTTTATAAATACAAACTTTACACAATGATTACGATCAATTTAAAACAATACAAACAAATTACGAATAAACAAATTATGTCTCCGTAATATTTTATACTCTCTGATTTTTTTTATTTTGTATGTACGTAGTTTAATGTTTCATTTGTTTTTGTTGACCATGTCAATTATTACTGTTGAATAAATGACCTGCAGGGACAAATGCATAATTGCGATGCGACAGATAATGAGGTGTATTGCGCATATATCATTCGTGTTACATGCAACTGAATGTTGACATTTTGTTGCGGGTAACCCGGGGAGACAGCATTGAAAATGCGACCCAGTTTATTGGGAAATGGTGAGTGATGGACATTGGAAATGTGCACATCAATTTTGATAAATGACCGACTGTTTTATGTACTTACTATAAATAGATCTATTACTTTACTCAAATGATAAAAACAATAATAATACAATAATGACAAAAATGAAATATTGTGAAAGACATGTTTTTCCATTTTATAGCTTATATTCGTATTCATTTTATTGGTGCTAACAAAACGGTGTTTACACAAGTCTAGTTTACAGTATGTTTGTTTATCATTCGCGCCATAGGATTTTCATGCTAAAAATCATAGCTTGTGTTGAATATATTTTAACATATAATTTTAAAGCAAATTTGTATTGTTAGTAATAAATCAATTATTTTTCTACATGATGCGCTTAATTAGAATAACATAAACATGTTTTATTTAATTAAAAAATGAAATTATTTAATATGTTAGCAAACAATAGAAATAGAACAATAACAAAAAATTTAAAAAAATCACAGACCTTGTTCGAAATGGTTTCCTTCGGCAGCTAAAGTGTTTCTTCCTCTGTTCGACACCATCGGTCATATATACCCAATAAAAATAATTACTTATATATTAGCTTTCTCTCACATTTACTTTATGTAGATGAGTAATGAACTGAAAAAAGTCTACCGTGCTGCTTGAAGAGTTTTATTTTTCATTTACATTTCATAAAAGATTAATTTACGATTGCTTTCGATATTAAAACAATTTATCTTAATTCTTAGTTTGGCCATACACCCGAATAAATTACTGGTAGCTACGGGACAGTGTGCTGGACACGACAGGCGAGACGCCAGGCCCCACATCCGCATATGGAACTCTGTCTCGCTGCACACCCAGGCCATAATTGGAGTCAATGACTTCAATGTCTCCGTCTGCTGCGTCTCCTTCAGCAAGGCCGACGGTGGTGCCCTGCTCCTGGCGGTGGACGACGCTCAAGATCACATGATCTCCGTCTGGGACTGGCAGAAGGGAGATACCGGATATAAAATCACTGAAACAAAGGTAAACAAAATACAAAGATACACAGAAAAAAAATGAACTAGTAACAACCTACGATTCAATTTCTGGATGTTTGAAATAAAACATTATACAGGGTGTCCCGAAAGGAATCTGCCAAACTTCATGGGTATTAATTAAGTCATTTTAAACAAAAAAAGTTATATCAACATAGGTCCGATTCAAAAAGGTTAGTGAATTATAGCTTGTTGAAGAAAACTGTTCAAAATTGTAAGGAGTCCGCTTGATTTGTTTTGCTGTCACTTGTAAGTTAACCTAACTGGTAAATGTGATTATTTTAAACATGCCTTTAATGTTCACCAATGAAGAATATGCAGATGTGATTTTTTTTTGTGGGAATTATAAAAGCCGTAAACAAAATGAACTACTGCTTATTCTTCATTGGTAAAGGCATGTTTAAAATAATAATATTTATCAGTTAGGTTAACTTACAAGTGACAGCAAAACAAATTATTGTGAAGAACGCTTTCCAAAGCCTACTTCTTACAATTTTAAACAGTTTTGTTCAACAAGCCATAAATGACTAACCTTTCCGAATCGGACCTATGTTGGTATAACTTTTTTGCTTAAAATGACTTAGGTATTTACACCCCTGAACTTTGGCAAAACGTCCCGGAACACCCTGTATAATGAAAACATGAAATGCCTTGTTAATTACTATTAGTTCTAAGTAGGCTTTTAAAATTATTTACTTTCGTTTATAAAGGGTGGTCCATCTAGTGTTTTTTTTTTTAATCATATGTTATTTTGACTAACAGCTCTTTCCTGGTTGAAATCTTGACAGAAAGCCAGTATCATATCTCCGTGGAACGTAATGAATCGCTTTACGCTTGAACAACGTTGGGAAATAATACAAACCTATTTAAATCCAAAGTCAATGCTGTGTAGCCCAAACAGTGCGGTTATTAAAAAGAAATTTTGGCCGAAATGAGGCACAAAGACCTCGCATTATTCGCTTACAAGGTCCAATTGACTCGGCAATTGAAGGCAGACGACCATCCGCGTCGTTATCGCTTCTCAGTTTGAGCCTTAGAGCAGCTCGTAATGGACAACGATTTTGCTCAAAAAATCATTTTTTCTGAAGAGGCACATTTTCAACTGCCGCATCTGAGGATCGAAACACCCTCACGTGATCGTCGAGAAGCCAATGCAGAGATTGACAGTTTGTTTGCGGCCGAAAATTGAAGATATGGACTTGGACGATCTTTGGTTTCAGCAGGATGGCGCGCCATGCCACACAGCCCATGCCACAATCGATCTTTTGAGCGTCAAGTTCGGTATTCGTTTTATCAGCCGTCTCGGCGATGTCAATTGGCCACATCGGAGCTGCAATTTGTGACGCCGTTAGAATTTTTTTTGTGGGGTGCTGTAAAAGACCAAGTTATGCGGACAATCCATTAATGATTTAGGCCCTTAAGGCGAATATTGAGCAAGCCATTCGTGAGGTAGAGCCAGAAACCGTCACCAGGCTCTGGGAAAATTGGGTTGACAGGATGCGCTACTGCGAAGCCAGCCGAGGCAGCCACATGAAAGAAATCATGTTCCATAAATAATAGGAATGTTTGCTCTTTCGAATAAACCAATAATATACCAAAAAAAAACTTTTTTTTTTGAATTTTTAAAAAGAAACAACTTTATGGACCACCCTGTACTTGCATTTTTGTAATATTGTAAGCAGAGTTTTGCAACCTTTTTATTGTAATAGTGTCCCAAATGAATGACGTGTAACTTTAGTTTTGCGCCCGTTTTGCGGTTAGACCCAGCACCACAGCATTTACTTTATGCAATGTGTTTAGAGTCACAAGTGAATTAAATTAAACTGACACAATCATGACCCATACAATGCGTACTGTGTCAGGAGTCGAAACTGATATGAAACAGAAACTGATGTATGCAACTCAATGAGCTGTACTGTTCCGAGATTAGAATCTTACGGAACACGTTTCGATACTTCTCACAGTGCTGGGAGTCGATTCACTGTTTCGAAGCATAGACTCTCTAGTCAACTCTACTTCCAACTATTCCAAATGACTAATCTATTAAACATCCGCATCAGAGATCGAATTCTACAATTACCAATGGCAACTTTGTCTTTATTCAATTTTAATAAAGTTGTTTGAACACTATTCTTTATAATTGATAGTGTTCGGTGGATACTGTGGTGGCGGCTGAGTTCCACCCTCTCGACCGTAACTGCATCGTGACCTGCGGAAAGTCCCACATCGCCTTCTGGACCCTAGACGCCGGCGGCACCCTCTACAAACGGATGGGAATCTTCGAAAGCCGGGACAAACCCAAGTTCGTGCTCTCCGTGGCTTTTCTCCAATCCGGTGATGTGATCACGGGAGATTCGAACGGTAACCTAGCAATTTGGGGAAGGGGCACCAACACCATACAGAAATTCGTGAAGAACGTCCACGAAGGCGGAATATTTTCGATCTGCGTGACCAAAGACGGGAGCATTATTACCGGAGGCGGAAAGGACGGAAGGCTCGTGCAGTTCGATTCGAATTTATCGAAGAATCGCGTAGAAACTCAGGTGAGAAAAATATTGCGTTAGTTCAACGGTAAAAATCAGTCAGCATGCCAATATTAATGGCAACAGTTACAAGTACATTGAATATTGATACTTTAAGGTAATAAATACATAAAATAGAAGACATATAATATAAGTAAATAGTAAAAGCCACAATTGTGCTTAATAACTTTTACCTTTCGATCGAAGACTTGATACGAAAAAACTTATAAAAATTTTTAAAATGGTAATGTTTGAATTATGATTGGGATTCGAATACAAACAATTCAAATAGTCAAATATGAATATTTCAATTACAAAATTTTTCACGTTTGAATATTCCACTATTTATATATTCGAGTATTTAAATATTCAAATATTTCATTATGTTTTTGAATGAATAATTAAATAATTCAAATTGAAACTTTCCCAGCCTTAAAGGGAAGTTTAAATATACTATCAATAGTATGTTTTAAAAACTTCATTTGAAATCAGTGTTTTATACGGGTGGCGCATAAAGTAAAATTTCGAGTTTAGAAAAGCCTGAAAATTTGGTTTGGTCACTCCGCTTCGCTACGTGACCAAACCAAATTTTCAGGCTTTTCTAAACTCGAAATTTTACTTTATGCTTAACCAAGGAGTGGAAAACACTTGTTCGACAACTATTTGAACCTTTAATGACAACACTGATTTCTTAAAAATATTAAAAACATGCAAAGCATTGTGATTTTCAGAATGTTTAAGAGTTTCATTAATTACCTTTCTGTTAATTTTTTTTTTTAATTCGGTGATATCATTCAAGGTTATAATAGTTTTTAACGAGGGTTTTCCAATCCTTGATTAAGCATGAAGTAAATCTTTCAGGCTTTCCTAAACTTGGAATATATACTTCATGCGCCAGGCGTTGCCAAACACTGATTTAATATGAAGTTAAAAAATATACTCAGTTATTATTAATCTAGCACAATAATTAAATAAAATAATAATTGTTTTGATCATTCATTAAAAAAATATTTAAATTCAAATATTTGAATAATTAGAATATGTTTTAGAATGAATATTTGAATACTTCAATTTTAAAAATTCCTAACCTTATTTTAAATTGATCATGTATGAATGTTAATTATTGTATTGATGTACAGTTGTCAAAATACAAAGTGGAGGGGGTGAGTAAAAACAAATCGAGTGTTACATTTGTGATTCACTTGTTTGGATATTGTTCGAGTGCACACACCGTGATTAATTTTACTACCGAGTGATTTGTTCAATTCTTACTGGCCATGTTATTATTATAATATCAATTAATATACTCACCGCGATAAGTAAATGGACACCAACTAAACGTGGGTGAATTTTGATAAATAAATGATGTCAAAATAAAAAACCAAATAATTTTTGTTTTATTGTCTATAGCAACTGGATTTATTAGTCTAATATTTTTGCACGGATAAAAGACATCTTTCCTCAAAACTTCATCAAAATTCACCCATGTTTCCTGGGTGTTCATTTACTTACGGCGGCCGGTATATTTGGTGTTCAATTTTTGTTCTTTCATTTTTTAGGTCGAAGGACATTTTGGTGGTGTTCGTGTTGTTTCCGAAGGACGCGGATCGCAAATACTTCTAGGAACGACGAGAAATTGCATTCTCATCGGGACGATTTCTTTAGGTTTCCAACCGATCGTTCTGGGACACACAGACGAACTTTGGGCTTTGGCTGCCCATCCGTCTGTCCCGCAATTCGCCACGGCCGGCTTCGATAAACTCCTACAGATGTGGGACTCGATGTCTCACAGTATTCTTTGGAGCAAAGACATCGGTGTAAGTAACCGAGATGGCCTTTGTATTTTCTGTTGTAATATCAACCGTTTCTTTTTTTAGGAACAAGCGCAAAGCATCGCGTTTTCGGCAGACGGCGCTGTTGTCGTGGTGGGCTGTCTGAACGGACAATGGCTGATCTTCGACTCGCAGTCCCGGGAATTCCTAGGAAAGTACAACGATGGTGTGGAACCAATTCAGGCTATACACTTCTCACCAGATGGCAGCATGATCGCTCTCGGATCTCGGGACAACAACATTTACATTTATCAAGTGTCTGAAAATTACAGATTCTCACGGATCGGCAAATGCATGGTAAATACACACAGCAACAATCACTGAAAATTATAAAAAGGAACACCCGGCTTTGATATCTTTTGTTTTCAGGGACACTCTAGCTTCGTGACTCATCTAGATTGGTCTGTCGATAACCAAATTATTAGAAGTAATTCAGGCGATTATGAAATATTATTTTGTAAGTATAATTAAAAATATATTTTCTATTTAAAAATGTCATTAGGTACATGGAAAGTAACTATATGTTGAAAATGAAAACGAACTTTTAAATATTTTAGGGAATGCAACGACATGCCGACAAATAACGAGCGCGTCATCGGTGGCCGATGTCGAATGGGCAACGCACACATGCACCCTGAGCTTCACATCAATCGGCATTTGGCCGGAAAACGCAGATGGTACAGACGTCAACCACTGTGCCAGGAGCCACAATGGGGCACTCATGGCAACGGGTGACGATTTCGGAAAAGTTAAACTATATTCGTACCCCGTTTGTCAACCAAAGGTAACAAATCACTTCATTTTTCAATCTGTTACAACTTCATTTAAGTAATGCACGATGAAAAGAAAAGCTCTTTGTTTATAAACTTGCATTTTTATGTCGTGTGAATGATTTTGTTATTTTAATTACCCTAAATTTGTTGCAGTCGTTAAGTCATGCATATAACGGACACAGCAGCCATGTGACCAATGTAACATTCCTCCACGAAGACTCTAGGCTGGTCTCGATTGGCGGCAAAGACACCAGCGTTCTCCAGTGGACCATTTCATAAAACACAAGCAACCTGCTGTTTTTAGAAACAAAACAAAAGTGTGTCGCATAATTTATTTTTCTACTTCTACACGGTTCAAGAGTTGTTGTATTTCACTAGTCTTTCGGGGCCCAGAAGGGACCGCACGCTAAACACAAACGCCCAATGATGACAATGAGGAGGAGGATGGATGGTGGAGCGAGAGCGGGAAAACACTCGGCGTTTTTTTTTTAAACAAAAACATGTTTATTAAATATTTTTCCTATGATACAAATTACTTTTATTAAAGATGTGTTATAAATACGTGTTCGTCTTGTTTTATTTCTCTTTTCGTTGTTTTTTTGTACCCCCGAATATGTTGAGGTAATTCCCCCTTGTCATCTCTTTAGATTCCTCCACGCCCAACTGGTAGGCTATGTCGTGTAATTCTTTAACACGAGAAATCATTTGTGACATTGATAAAGTTGCTAATTCTATAAAAAATAAAAATACAAACCTAAAATCTGTGTGCACAAACTAATTTTATTTATTCAATTTTGTTAATTTAAATCGACATTATTAACTCCATAACAACCGTAATAAACAAGGTTTTATTCACTAGTGAACTAACATTTTTTTAGGTCACTAGTGAGTTAAAAAATTTATTTAAAAATAAATGTAACGTACATTTTCTTTACAATTTCGTCAAAATTGAATAAAAACATATATACGCCACGTGAATTAAACACCTTTATTCACTCAAAGAAATGATTTCACTCGCGCCGAGGCGCTCGTGAAATCAAAAATCTTTTCGTGAATAAAATCGTGTTTAATTCACTTGATGTATAATATTTATTATTCTTAGTTGGGAGAAAAGCTAACCTTAAAATGATCATTACAAGCAATTTTATAATAGAAGCCAGCAAAAAAAATTAATTTTGCAAGATCAAATAGGAATATGTGTATGAATTGGAAAAGTTTTTACCGTAGTAAAATTAATTAGCAAAATCAATAAGCTAAATTATAAGCTACCATTGTTATAATAAATCAATAAAATAAAAATGTTTCATTTGTTGACAAAAAATAAAAAGCATTGCAAAGGAAAACTGACCTACAACAAACTTATTAAGTAATAACACAGTTGGGAGGACTTCACTTTTATTTTTATAAAAGTAAAACCCTCCCAACTGTTGTTTTATTTCAAATAGTATTATGGAGTGGCATCATGTATCATGATGCCTTGTCAATTAAAAATTTAATAAGGTACGAAAAACATTTCTTTGAAAATTATTTATCAGTAATATAAACTTACGGTGTATGTAATTGTCATCTTCTGAGTTGAACTCTTTAGTGTAGGGCAACTTTGAGACAGGATTACTGTAACTATTCATGAACTCTGTAATCCCTTGATCTGCAACAAACCAAAACGAAAATTGCCACCATAACCCAAATTGTATTGACTTATTTTTCAGAAAGGTACTTTACATTTTTCGGGCCATAGTTCTGGCGAAGCCCTATCTAGGTTCTCCATGCTCAACAGATTCGCCTCGATCTCATCAAAGTTGTTGGTCTCGTCTGGAAAAACAAGTTTGACAACAGGACATAACCTCAATCATTTCGAATCGGTTTCAAGTGAAAATAAAAGTTTTTGAGTTGTTGGAAATTAATTTATTTTGATTTGTGGTTGATTGGCGGTGTGTGAAGGTGGTCGTTTTTTGTGTAGAGTGGATTGTGTGGGGTATTTGAGTGAAACATTTTCTTACCTTGTTGAACGCTCCCGGGTTTCTCTGACGCCATTTTGCGATTGTACCAACTGAAAATACTTAAACCAGATTTTTAAAATTCATTCATGTCACAATAACAAGCAAAAATAACTGAAATAAATTTAATTTGTATTTATAAATATTAAATAAATGGTTCTTACAAGTCTTGTAATAATTTAACAGGATATAAAGAGCAAATTATTTTAAATGAAATTATGATAAATGTGGCAACACTGTGTGCATGCTTTGAATTGCAAACAAAAATTAATTGTTTGTGTTTAATTATATTAATATCAATTCATTAATACTATAAACAAAAAACAATTTTTAAATAGACGAATGGTATTTTATTGGAAAACTGTTCTTTAGAAAAAAAGAAAAAAAATGATTGTAGAGATTATTGACAGGGCTGCCATCTAATGGTTATAAAGTGAACTAATTCTTGAATCTCGGAGGCGTTCGTGATACATTTTTAATTTTAGTATAGAGAATCACACCGAAAAAGGTAGAAAAATGGATTTACTGGAAGCCCTTGAAATTCACAAAGCAAAATTTATTAGTACAGCTGCGAGAGAAAAAAAACTAGCTACTTCTTAGATTTCGTATTTTTTTCTTGTAAAACAAGCCAGCAAGACAAGACGGTGCTTTTGTTGACAGGGTTTTCTTTATATCAACAGTGAACAAACAATCTATTGTAATAATATCAAAAATATTCAAATTATGTATCTCCATTTACAAAATAATACATTTTATTAGTT
Organism: Philonthus cognatus; assembly: GCA_932526585.2. NCBI lineage: Eukaryota > Metazoa > Arthropoda > Insecta > Coleoptera > Staphylinidae > Philonthus > Philonthus cognatus. The sequence continues at coordinate 83,372,235 of OW052244.1, read as the reverse complement.
CAACAACTTTAGTAAAACAAATTAAAGGTAATATTTAAATAAAACAGGAAATACTTCACTCAAAATGTCATATCAACCAATTTAGTAATTATTAATCGATCAGTATAACATGTGTGTGCTCTTCGTTGATCTATCTATGAATTCCTTTTTTAATGTTGGCACCAGTGCACTGTGACAGATGACGTTTGTGGGCACAGTTTGCGGATGTGCATTTTTCAATACTTGTATTTTGTGAAATTTTAAATTCGAAAATGCCGATTTACGAGGGTGTGATTACCGATAAACAAAATGTGATTATCGATATTGGGATTGCTTACACAAAGTAAGAATTAAATGAATATTTTCAAGTGTAAATTCAAATCAAGTAGGTTATGAAAAGTTAAAACATTTGTAGCAACAAACATTTATTTATTGTTGATTTGACTTCAATGTATTGTTCAAATTTATTTATAATTTAGTTATTACTTTTTTTAAACATATCTGGGGGGCTATTCACAGCACCAATGCAATTTTTCATTGATGAGAAGTTGCACTGAAATGACATCATTTTACTCCATACGGTTTGGTAAATTCGTCCCAAAATAACATAATTTTAGTGCGACTTCTCACCGATAACAAATTGCATCGGTGCTGTGAATAGCCCCCTGGTATTTTCATAATAGGATAGCTAAAACTCCCACGTACTAATTTGGTTTATATTTCAGGTTAGGCTTCAGTGAAGAATGTGCCCCAAGATGCATAATAAAATCAGAAATCAAGTGCATGCACACAGGGAAGAGTAGAAAAATTCACAATTATAAGGATAAGGATGATTTGTATGATTTACTCGTGGAATTTGTCCACATGCTTTATTTTAAGTAAGTGTTATAGTATTTTTTTAGTTTCCTCTTATTTTTTAAACACCTTAAAAGGAAGAATCTTACAACAAGCATATTTTTAGACATGCGTTGCTGAGCCCTAAAGATCGACCTGTTGTAATTGTCGAGTCCTTATTATGTCCAACACTTTTCAGAGAAACACTAGCTAGGGTAAGTAGTTGTTTATAAAATCTACTATTGCTTTCTTAAAGAGGGAATTTTATATTTATTTATTACAAGCAATATTTAAAGAATGATTATTTATAGGTTTTATTTTATCATTACGAAGTCTCGTCTATTTTAATTCTTCCTTCACATTTGGTAAGTTTGGCAACTTTGGCTATCGATACGGCGCTTGTACTAGATGTAGGTTATGCAGAAGCGGTTGCAATACCTATCTGTCATGGTCTACCTGTAATTCACGCCTGGCAAGCTCTTCCAATCGGTGGGCAAGCAGTTCATAGGTGAAAGCAACTCTTGTTTGCATTGATGTGCTTATAATTGCTTAAACATTTACAGTAACATCAAAACACTTTTGTCGGCCGACAACATGGGCGTGCAAAATATCGAAGAGCAAATATTGGAGGATATAAAAGGTAATTAAAAATTGATTGTTATCATTTAAATCAAGAAGGAAACTGGTGTTGTATTCAATTTGAAACTGTACCTTTAAATAACGGTAGAGGTGCCAGGGGAAGAACACTTCAAGCCCAACCTGAGATTCACTACATTGACTTAATTATACACAGTGGGCCGTATGATTTCCCTTTCGTTAAAAATTAAAGACAGTCATTAAGGGTTTAACGGCAGTCGTTAAAAAATCCTTATAATTTCCTATTCATTAAGACCTTAGAGACTGTCATTAGCGAATTTATTTAAATAATTTTTTAAACCCATTCGTTAATTTGACATTTTTCAAAAGTGTTCGAGTTTTACAATAATTTGGAAGAAAATTAATATAAAATATCAATGATCCAGCTGAAAATGTACCTACACATCGGAAACGGAAAGAATTCAACCTCAAATTTGATTTAGAAAAGCTCAAAAAAGAATTGGTATGTTATAAATTTAATAAAGGATAGAAATTCATGGGCGCATAGAACCCCCCAATTGTAATTACTAAAATCTGTTACATTTTATTACAAACAAATAAAATATAATTAAATATAAACTTATTTCTGTGTTTCATTGGTAGTTCTTTATATTTTATTTATATTAATTCTGATTCTATTTTATATTATTTATAACAGAATCTGTAACTAAAGTTTGTTTAAAAGTTTAAAGATGATTCAGGTGTTTTCTAATGTTAATACAAATCTAAATTTTCTAGTTAATTATGGAAATTATGAATTTTTCTATTGCAAGATCGTTTCATTACATTTTTGATTGACATTTTGAAGTTTCTATTGTTACCATAAGTCAAAATTCGCGCTAAATATCAATGTAGACAACACAATTCATTGTAAATTGCTGACAAACTTTATTCCTTAATTAGATTCATTAACCAACAAATCGAGGAAATCATAAAGCGTTTTTTAAAATATTCCTTAAAGTTGTTGTTTAGTTAAATCAATTATTTAGTTAACAACATCTTAACGAATGTTTTAATGAAAGGGAAATCATACGGCCCTGTGGCGACAACTCCCTGTCATCCGCCTTAATAAGGCAAAATTAATCAAGAAAATAGGTTGTAATACAAACATCTGATATTCAATTGTGATAGCAGGTGTTTGTCATCTTTTACTTGAAGCATCATCCATAAGCGGGGGCTATTCCCTTAATTTTGAAATAGAAACATGTGATGGTTAATACCCCAAATTAACGACTTTAGGTTGATTCTATTTATCTTTGCGAATTTTTGAGGTACCATTTTAGGGTAAGTGAAATAAAACACAAACTTTCGAGGGAATTGCTGTGACCTAGTTTATACCTCATCCCTACGCCGCTGTTTGTGTGCCATGTTGGGTCAAATTTACTAAAAACCCAATCAAAAAGAATACCACAGTTGTTGCCACTGTGTTTAATTAAGTCACTATAAGGTTCGCTCGACCAAAGAGACATCTGTTTGCACTCGTTTAAACAATATTTATTTTTTAGTGAGGTGTTGTTTGGTAACGAAACAAAAACGTGCTGAACAATTTCAACTTCCTAAATCCGACTTGACACCGTGTCCGGAAGTTTTGTACCCTCTGGGGGGTTCGAAATTGTTGAAAATCTCCGGAAGACTGAGAGAGACGGCATATGAAGTATTTTTCAACGAGGACAACGATCACCAATGCATGTCGACAATGATCCTCGACGCTATTTTACGCGTAAACATGGATTTACGCGTGCAATTAGCGGAGAATATCGTTGTGATCGGGGGAAGTGCAATGGCACCGGGATTTAAAGCCCGCTTGAAGGACGAGTTGTATAAACAGTTAAGGAATGAGAGGTATGGACAGCTGAAGATTACAAAATTTAAATTTCATTCTCCTCCAGCAAAGGATAATTATACAGCATGGCTAGGAGGTGAGTTTTTTTTATTGCTTTTTAATTGGTATAAAATGAAGGTTAAAGAAAAGCATCTTGAACATTATTTAATTTTATTTATGAAAATAACAACACTGGATGCAATTATTTCTTTAGCTTAATGTAATGTAAAGTTTCTGTTAAGTGTTCTTACGCTAAGATTCAGCAATTTAAAACAAACTAATAATTTATAGGGGCGATTTATGGTTGCACCGATTTAGTGATGATGAAAGGTTTAACGAGGGACCAATACTTCAAGGAAAACCGTCTGCCTGATTGGGCGAATATGAAAGACAACAACAGAGCTTTATAAAAAAAAAGCTATTTATTACATCCTCCATTACACACGCATAAAACTTATTTATAACCAAACAAATATAACATAAATAAAAAAACTAATAACCCACTTAATTTATTTAGAAAAACATTTCAATGACTAGGTTTGTACGGCTTAACCAAGTTCTCGGAAAACGATTTAACGTTTTCGGCACCTCTGACTTCCTTCTCCAAAAGCGGAAGTTTCGTAACGTGAAAATCCTCGTAGAGATCGTTTATTTGATCTAGATATTTCTCCTGTATTTTAAATCGGGCTTCACACATTCGGCAAGGATTTAACTCGCTCTTATGAAAGAGTAACTGGTTGACGATTATGTTGTGTGTATCGATTTTGTATTTTGTCAACTCCTGGACCAGCCTCTCGGTTTCATAAAGAGATAAAAACTCGGCTATACAAACACAAACAAATGTAGTCTGATCAGGGTCTTTAAATTGCTCGTTCACTTGTTTTATAATCACCAACATCTCTTCCAATTTAGTTGAAAAAGTGTCGGCATTGAAATCGGCCATACCTAATAATCCACTAATTTGCGAGATGAACGGTGATATTTTCAATTTCAACCGTAGCAGTTTCCCCAAACCCTTTTCAACAACTTGCGGGAATGACAATAACCTCAAAGTGTGTCCAGTTGGTGCGGTATCAAATACGACAGCACTGAAATTCATGCTTTTTACAAGTTTCATAACCTCAGCATAACTCATTGCCTCGTCAATTCCTGGGAAAGCACCGACGATTTCTTGTATTATGCTCTTGCTCATTTTCATAGCGTCTTGATCACCCTCGAAATATTCTTCGGGAAGCTCGTTTACCCCCACGTTTGGGTCGATTTCCATAGCAAAGAGATTTTCGAAACCCTTAACTTTTGTGGGGACTTTGCTGAATTTCTGGTCAAAGGCATCGGAAATGTTGTGTGCCGGATCAGTCGATATTATCAAAACACTGTCACGGACTTTTGAAAGTTGAATGGCTAAACTACAACTAAAAAAAAAAATGTTTAGTTACCCATGAGATGATATCTAATCTAAATAAAAAAAATTGAGAAGAAAAGTCAAATGTCAAGAAGTTAATTTCTTTTATAGTGATGATTCCAGTAAGAATATGTTTGAAATTGTACTGCAAAATAAACTCAGTCTAAATCAGCAACCAAAACAACTTTTGTCTTATAAAATTCAGTCGATTAATTTAAATACCTGCAAGTAGTTTTTCCTACACCCCCTTTGCCTCCTACAAAAATCCATTTTAATGAAGTCTGATCAATGATGTTCTGTAGGGACGGTTCCAGTTGATCAATATCAACATTCATTTTTAGGTGCAAAACTAGAAATTCGAAATTTAATTTAAAGGGGGTCACAGGACTATTAAATCAATTAAATGCCCGCTTACTTTGACGCAGATTTGTTGCTAACAAAATCACTGACAAACACTTTGTAATTAATTAATGATGAATAATTGCGGTTATTTTTAATTCAAATGCGAATTAGAAACAAACACGTAATGGAATTGCTTCCAGGTGATATGAGAGGTTATGTTGATTTTGATGTTTTTGTGTTGGTAACTAGATAAAATTATTTAAACGTCATCGTTAATGCTTTTTTATAGATGGATCATCTACATTATATAATCTATATTACTTGTCTTTCTTTGTTAAAACATTTTTTATGACCCATCTAAATTATATTGTCTATGATCTATTTCTTATCATCTATGGTTATGGACTATTCGTAGTTGTTTTAAATATGTTATAAATTCATTTATTTTAATAATTTTTTGATTGTATATAATGGTATGTAATTTTTACACGTTAAATCGTTAAAGCACGTTAAATCGATTTATTTTGATTGAATATGCAACTATGAACATAGATTAAATTAGATCGACGACTCCTAGGGGGCACTAGGTATCGTGAGTTTAGTTCGCCGACTCACTCGATGCGGGGGCGCTGCAATCAAAAATGACGTCATCAGGTGCGGGCCGTGGGCTTCACGCAGTGCGGGACGCGCGGTGCGGGGGGATATAAATATGCCGGGGGGTGCGGTGCGGGGAACACCGCGCGGTGTTTGAATTACCGCACGATGCGAGAAATAATAACGACATAATTATGGTATAAAATGTATATTACAAATAACTTAAAATTTTAATTTTTACAAATAAATAGGAAAAAACAATAATTACTTAATTTAAGTATTTACATTTAGATTTAATAAAACATTGATCACATTAATTGACTATAGGAAAATTTGCTCTAATACATATTTGAAAAACAATAAAATTTATTAACCATAACATAATAGTTACTAAGCAATGCGATTCCGGTGAATTAGCGAACGAATAATTTTAATAACCATTGAAATATCTTTCACACATTAACTTATACATAATTTTCGAATATAATGAACAATATTTAAATTATCTCTAGCAAGATAACTGCGTGAATTGATGTCTACCTTATTTGGTCTAATTAATACTTCTAATGCTTAATAATTGATAATTCATGTTAAAATAAGAAGTATTATAATAGAAATAGAAATTATAAATAAAATGCAGAACTAATATAGATACAAATAAGTTAATGTTCAAGAAATGTGAAGGTATTAATTATAATATTAATAACAGTTTTCTTAATTTTGCAAGTATACTGTCGATTTTTTAACTATATACAATATTTAACCATACTCGGAAAAATATGACTAATCATTGCTAAATAATAAATCCACATTATCATTGATTTAATTTTTATAGAAGTAATGGTTAAATAAAACTTGAATAATTATCAAATCAATAATACATTTTTATTATTCTACAACAAAAATCACATATATCCTAAACTGCATTCTATTGGTGATAGTCTGAAGCAAATTACTAATAATAAGTTTCAAGAACATCAAGTGCATGATCAAGATGCTCCTTATTAGAAGCATTTTGAGCATACAATTTTCTTGCAACCTTTTGGATATCTCGGGCATAGGAATGCAGCATCTTTGCTTGAGGGGAAAGCTTTCATTTTCGTGTTACATTTAATGTTTTTAACAATTTTACCTCCAGACATTCCTTCATGTTCAGTAGTCGTACTACTTTGTAACTAGATGGACTATTATGATGGGGTTTCAAACTGTTCCCAGTAGCAGAATTATCCCAAAGGGGTTTACTACTGCTCACGTCAGCAATTAAGGGAGAATTCTTCTTGTCAGTGAGAAACTCCACAGGTAACCCCACGGGAGACTCCACGTCCTTGGATGTTTCCAGAAGTTCTGGCGCTATGAATAAAATATATATATTTAGATATACTGTTCTCCTTGCACGCTCGCTTAATAAAATGTATTTTTTTAATAAAAAGTAATGTGTGGTTTATATTAGGTATTTGAAGATATATGTGTATATATAAAAGTAACAAATATTTAGCTTACCAGCCGGTGTATCGAGGTATAATGTGGAAACAATCCCTAGTTATAAATTCGTTTTGCTGGTAAAGCATTTTGTCCCCTCATCAAAGTGCCTGTCGCAAATGTAATTAGACTTGATAAAGGTGCATCTTCGATTTTAAAAAAAAAGGTCTTCTTTACCAACAGCCTCCAGCCACTTCTCATACATCTAAGAAAGAATATAAGTCTTAGATTGAGTTCTTCGTGCAGTATACATTTAAAATGTATATTTGCAAGTATACAAGCTATATAAATATCAACTTTTAATGCATTAATAGGATTAAAAAATAGAGTAGTAATTATAAACAATATTTTAAATATTCTGACAAATAATTTATTTGTTTTTCATTTGATGGTATCAACTTTTCTAAATTTATGATTCAATAAAAATAAAAGACTGAAAGCTAATGACCAAAAACAACTGTCAGAATAAAAATATATATAAGTATAAATGAAATTGCCAATTCTTGGTTGCAGAATACTTCAAACATTAAAAGTGCGATTCTTTTCGCAATCTACAACAAGTTAGTCTTACAAAGACTATATCAAACACTCATTGAAACAACTACTTCCCGGGCTAATACCCCGACGGACATTGAATTATACAACAAGTGTTTGCTGTTACATACAGTAACCTACTGCAAATGTAACAATTTGGGTCAAATTATTCAGGCCATCTATAGACGCGTTTCGAGATGTATCTCTCATCAGTATAGCTTTGCCAGTCTAAGGTGTCAAATTGTTTAGAGGGAATGGCAAAGCTATACTGATGAGAGATACATCTCGAAACGCGTCTATAGATGGCCTGAATAATTTGACCCAAATTGTTACATTTGCAGTAGGTTACTGTATGTAACAGCAAACACTTGTTGTATAATTCAATGTCCGTCGGGGTATTAGCCCGGGAAGTAGTTGTTTCAATGAGTGTTTGATATAGTCTTTGTAAGACTAACTTGTTGTAGATTGCGAAAAGAATCGCACTTTTAATGTTTAAAAATATATACAGCGTGTAATCGAACTAATGTACATCCTCTGAAGGGCGTATACACAAAATATTTTGACACCAATTGCAGCAAAAATAAAATCGGAAAAAAAATATTGGATTTTTCATAATTGTTCATGCATTTTTTACTTTTTGAGAACTTCTGGTTACCTGTGTTCATGATATTTTTCGTGGATGCGTAAGTTGTTGTATTTTTTATTTACTTTTACTACTGCGAGGCGCATAAATCACTTCGCACCACTATCGAGACGTATAAATCACTTCGCACGCACTACACACACACACACACACACACACACACACACACTGTCTAGAATTACTAGATGAAACTGGGTCACGTATAAAAAAAATCACAATAACAACATAGACATAATTCTTCACAATCTGACCCACTTTTCTCTGGATGGTGTAATTCGATATCCAAATCGTTTAAAAACTACCAGTCTATGTGGAATCTCTTTTAAAATACGCAATGTGCGCGTATACCAGATACCACAAACATGTGGCCTATTATTATTAATTATTTTTAATAATTATTTGTGAGCTATCTACTAAAAAAAAAAAAAAGACCTTTATTGGCATATCTCAACATCTTACAGACTATTTACAATTCATTCGTTATTTCTCCATTTCCGTATCCCTCTTACCCTCCCTTCTCTTTTCCCTCTCCCTCCCCAGCTTTTCCAACGTCCTTACCCCGATCCCATCCTCTCTCATCCACTCCACTACCCTTCTATTCCCTTTCGCTCCCAGCCACTCCTCTTTCACCCCCTCACATTCCTCCGCCAAGTGTCCCCACGTATCCTTCCCCTGTCCACACAACACACACCTTCCATATTCTTCCCCCATCCATACTTTCCTTCCTCTCTCCTCCGATCCACACCTCGCCCTTGCCACAATCACCCTATCCTCTCTACCCCATCCCTTCTCTATCAAATACTTCGGCACTCTTCCATACACCTGCCACCTCCCATACATATCATTATACTCACTTCTCTCAATACGCCCTTGCCTTTCTTGCCCTTCCACCTCCTTCCCTTTCCCCCTCACCCACTCATCCACCTTCACCCCATTTCCTAGCCATTCCATTACCTTCGCCTCCGACAGCCCTACCCTCTCATACATTTTCCTCCTCTCCCCCCTCCATCTACCCTCACCCCCACACACACTCGTCACCCATACATCCTTCACCAATCTCTCTTCCTCCATTTCCCACAATCTCATCTCGTACCTCACCATCCTCACCATTGCCTCCCACTCTAGCCTCTCTCTGTTCGTCTCCTGAAGCACTATGTAGCTGGGCGTGGACCTCTCCACCCCCAACATTTAGCTATCTACTAAAGGTATGGTAATTTCAAATGCAGGTATTGTTTTTTTAAACGCTGCCCCTTATGTGGTAGAGAGCCTTTACAGTAGTCGTTTACACGCTGTATATTTTATAGAAACATAATAGATTCTATTTTGTTAAATTTATGTACTATTTCTGTACAACAAAATGTTACATTTAAAGTATACGTTGTTCTTTAATTTTACCATCTAGGTATACATAACATATATCTTCGATTTAACACTTCCATTGCAAAGGCGAACCGAATATCCGTAAATTAGAAGTTATATCCCCCATGAAATAAATTTAATATTTATTTTTAAAGATTCAAACAAATTTTCTCATGTTTATTTTGATATTTAAATGAACGATTGTAACAAATGTTAAAAGCTTACCCCATTTTTTCTTGTAAATCTGTGCATACGAATCTCTTTCTTTCCTCCCTCAAGGAGAAAGCGGGCACTGGTTGTTTTCAAAAACAACTCGTATCTCCGTGGCAGGCGAAATTTCTAGGAAGGACGGATTGGAATGCGGCCTGGGCCCCCTGGTCCGGGGGATGGTCACGCCATCCGTGGGGTTTATTGGGGGTACCGGTTTTAGCGACACAAAACGACAAAACGAAAGATCGGAACGCAGGCGGAAATTTATAAAATAAATTTCTTGCAAAAATCCGAACAAAGACATTAAGTTTCACTTAAGTAAAAGACGACTTGATCGAACGAAATTGACGAAACGAATACAAAATAGCTTAAAAATCGAAAATATTCCAATACTCACGGATTTGTTTATTTATATTAATGCTCGTCCACGCCCGTCTCCAAAATATTTCGTTTTATCAGCACTTTTGATGAGGTGCTGATTGAAATATCTTTCTCAAAAAGTTCGAAACTGCGGGAAATTTGATTTTTGAGCCATCAGATGTTCGAAATTGCGGGAAACTTGAAATTTCGACATTTGCGCCCTCCCATCGAGTGAGTCGGTCAACTATATACGTGAACTTTCTGAATCATACGGAGTCGGCAGGGTCTGGGATACATCGCACCGTATTAAATTACCGTACGATGCAAAAAATAATAAAGACCTAATGAACATGTTGAATGTATATTTTAAAAGTTATTACAAATTATATTTTGGTATATGTCAAAACCTTGTCACAGTTTGTCAATTACATTTCACTTTTCAACAAAATGTCTGCAGTTCATCAAAAAATGCATCTTAGAAATGAAATTATCCGAGAATGGATGTTGGCGTAAGTAGTGTTCCATACAGTGAATTTTTCTTTAATGTAAACATATGCATAAGCTGTAAATTCTCCGACATCCGTTGTTTTTCAAAAGAGTTCAATTTAAAGCTTTAAACGAGTGTTTTCCACTCCCAGACTAAGCATGAAGTAAAATTTCGAGTTTAGAAAAGCCCCGTGAAAATTTGTCGAGGGTCGCGCAGCGACCCGAGACAAATTTTCTGGGCTTTTCTAAACTCGAAATTTTACTTCATGCGCCACGCGTATAAAACACTAATATATTGTGAAATATATTTATAATCGAATTTCACTTGAAATCTGTTTTATACGCGTGGCGCATGAAGTAAAATTTCGAGTTTAGAAAAGCCCAGAAAATTTGTCTCGGGTCGCTGCGCGACCCTCGACAAATTTTCACGGGGCTTTTCTAAACTCGAAATTTTACTTCATGCTTAGTCTGGGAGTGGAAAACACTCATTTAAAGCTACAAATTGAACTTAAAAAAAAAAACAAGGAATATCTAAAGATTTTAAAAGAAAACTTCCTGTATGTATAAATAAAAATAAAATATTTCCAGAAGAAAGTTATTGCTACTGTTATTGCTTATTTTATGTTCTGGGATCGTACTTTGTGACTAGATGGAATTTCAGAATTGCTTGATCCAACAGCAACGGGAACATTGTCCATGGAAGTATGCTCCTAGCCCGGTGTGAAGAAAATCTTCACGTCCGTGGTTGTTTCATGCATAGTACTTGAAGATCATTCACGAAATCTAGGAAGAAATAAAGAGAAATAATGTAGAGACACTGGTTTTAAATGTGTTTGACTGCAGATTTAATTAAAAGAATACACAATGGCTTAAAAACTTAAAATATTACATAAACTTACGGTGTTAATTATTTATGTTAACGCCCATCCCCAAAGATTCAGAATTGCTTAATCCAACAACAACGGGGATATACTCCATGAAAAAATGCTCCTAGTTCAGTATAATGAAAATATCCACGACCATGGATATTTAGTATACTTGAAGATCATCCACATGTACTAGGAAGAAATAAAGAGAAATAATGTAGTAACACCTTGGTTTTAAATTTGTTTCACTGTAGACTTATTTAAAATAATACACAATAGGTAAAATTTAAAAATATTATACATACTTACGGTTGTAATTATTTATATTTGTTAAGGCTCATCTCGAAACGATTTCGTCTTATCGGCATTTTTGTGCCTTCAGATCCGACGGATTTGACAGCTGTTGATTGAAAACGAGTTCACGTTAGAAATTGCGGGAAATTTGAAATTCCGACATATGCTCCCTCCCATCGAGTGGGTCGGTCAATTATATATGTGAACTTACAGAATTATATGGAGTCGACTGGGTCTGACTATGAATGTCACTTTATTTGATAAACAAACATAACCTTATTGTTACATTTTTTCAATCACAAATAGAAATAGTACACAAAATCCTACAAAAAATGCTTGGATTTAAAATAATTGCCAAAAAATGAGCAAGCATTTTCTAAAACTGAATGATTTATAATAAAAATCCAGTAAAATGTAGTTTATAGTTTTAATCCAAAAAAGTTTATTTGAATTTAATGTAGTGTAATAATTGTTGTTTATTCAAAAAATGAACTTTAATAAAGGTGACCGATTAGTTGTTGAACTAGTAACAAATGAAATCTACGAAGGTGATTATGTTTCGGGCTCTGAAAACCGAATTGAAATCAAAAATGTCTTTGAAAACCGCACGAGAAACAATGTGGGCGATCAAGTTTTCACTTTTTATAAAAGCGAAATTGCCAGCGTTCACTTACTAACCCCAATGACCAATGGAATCGAAGAAACCTCAACACCTAGCACATCGTCAACCCAGCTTAAGAACATTATCAAATTATCTGAAATCGACTACAATCAATTGAAAGAATTAACGAAGAATTACAAATATATATCCTGCATTGATGCCAATTATTATAGTGCAGTGGACGATTTGGGTAATTCTGAAAATGTGGGGGTGGTTGGGTTGAATTATAAACCAGGCAGGGCGTCAAAGTTGGATTTGTTGGTCTTTGCGACATGGGCGCAGGTTTACATTTTCGATTTACTGCTGTTTAACAAGACAAGTTTCCCAAAGGAATTGAAGGATGTTATCACGAGTAAGGATGTTACGAAAATTGTGCATGACGGAAGGAGTTTGACGGATTGTTTATTTCATTGTTATAAAATTAGGATGGAGAATATTTTTGATACTCAAGTAAGTTACAAAACTTTACTTTGGAATACATTTTTTTTATTGAGTTTTGAATAGGTTGCAGATGTTATGATTGAACATAAATTGAATGGAAATAAATTGGTGAATGTGAGGAGTTTAGGTGAATGTTTCCAAGCCCATTTTAATTTTCCAGACCATATTTTTAAAAGTGCACTGGTAAGTTGATGAACATTTGCAAGTATGGTTTATCTTATTTTTTTTTTTCTCTTTCAGAATATTAAGACGAATCTTTGGCATAAGAGGCCATTGAGCGACGGAACGAAACACTCAGCATCTCTTCTAGCAGTGTACTTGATCACCTTAAAAAATTATTTACAGAAACTCTTGCTCAAGGATTTTCTAAGTAATGTTAATGCTTACAATAAAAGCACGCTTAATAAATCGGCAGTTGAGGCTAACACACTTTTAAACATGACTAACATTGATGAAGCAATGAGTGATTTAAAAATCGACTAATATACAGGGGTTTAAATTAAAAAAAAACATGTTGAAATTGATTGCTGTTTTGTGGCTAGGCGTTATTAATGATTATTAATTATTTACAAGGAAATAAAAACAAGTTATTGTTGACAAGTGAATTTACACTTGTTTTAAAGAAAAATCAATTTAATTAAAACATTATTTTATTGCTCGTTTGTTTGTATACACAACCAGTTCTCATCATTTAGCTCATTTCCTGTTGTGTATGGTATGTGCCAAATGGAATTTAATTTCTGTGCTGTTCTCATGTATGGCAAAGGCTCCTGTTTAAAAAAATAAAATAATAAGTAATATGGATAAAATATAAATATATTTTTTTATATCATTATTTTATTTTACCTGAATGATGACTTTATCATTTTTTAAAACTCTGACTAACTGATGTTGGCACTGACTGAGCCATCGGCTAAAAGCCTGTTTGTGTTCCGGATCTTTTAATAGGAAAATATGGCTCCGCATTAAATCCCTAGTGACTATCACCGTGTGCATCCCGGAATTTAGGGCGCAGTACAAAAGATAAGGATCGTCTTGAGATATATTTTGTGTTAAAAATAAGTCGGTGTGTTTTCTGACGAAAGCCATGTAAATGGGGGGCCATTTCATCATGTGTTTTCTTCCTAAGACCAGAATGGATTTATTTTGCATGACGTAGTGTCTAACTACACATGCAACCTAAAAAATAAAAGTAACAAATATACAAAAAGTGTACAATTAAGTGTATAACATTTTTTTTGTAAGTATACATATCCTTTACAGAGTATGCTGTAAATGTTGAGGAATTTGTTGTTTTTATAAAAGTGTTTAATTTGAAACGAGTGATTCCACTCCTTGATTAACCTATTAACGGCCGAGCAATTATAGAGTTAACACTAAAAGTTAATTTTAGGTAAAATTCTGCACTTATTTTGATTGTTTTTATGAATGACTTATTGTTTTACATACTGTGAATGTTTCTATTAAATATATATAATGTATACGCTGTAAGTTTTGAGGCATTCATCGATTTTATAAATTTCGAGTTTAGAAAAGCCTGAAAATTTGGTTTGATCGCTCCGCGAAGTGGAGCGGCCAAACCAAATTTTCAGGCTTTTCTAAACTCAAAATTTTACTTCATGCGCCACGCGTATAAAACACTGAATTATTGTAAAGTTAGAAATATACTGACATTGTTTTTTTTTTTAAATCAGTAGTTATCGAAATATTTAAATACCAAAATATTTACATTTTTCTTCATACATTTTCAAGTCAAGCCAAATAATATATTATATCAAATTAACGTATTTAGTAATTTAATTAACAAAAAAATTATAATGTTGCGTCTATGCATCAACGGCGCTTAATGGGTTAAGCATGAAGTAAAATTTCGGGTTTTTCTAAACTCGAAATTTTACTTCATGCGCCAGGCGTATAAAAGACTGATTTAACGCAAAGTTTAAATAATACTGCTTTAGCTTACTGCTTCAGCGGTATATTATAAACTTCACAATATTTCAATGTTTTTCCGCGTGACGCATAAAGTAAAATTTCGAGTTCAGGAAATCTTAAAACCAAATTTTCAGGCTTTTCTAAACTCGAAATTTTACTTTATGTTTAACCAAGAATTGCAAGCACTCGTTAAATTTTTTTAATTATTCATTATTACTTACTAGTCTTGAATATATAATAGAAGTCTTATTAACTCCAGTTGAGTAAGCGACGTTTAAACCATCAATAATAACATCATATTTTTTATTTTTTGCGATGAACTCCTTAAATTTGTTCAATTCTTCCGGTGTGGTTTTAGTAAACACGTTTTTACCAACAATCACTCTCTCCATGAAAGCTTTTTTAAGTTGGTTGAATTCTTTGTCGCTGAATGTTATCGTTGGAATCGTTTCTTTGCAAATGTTACATAGGCCCCTTAAATTCGACTCATTAATTTCATCTAATTGGTTTATTTGAGAGGACAAATTTTAATTTACCTTGCTGATATTTTGGAAATTTTTGCATCCATGTTATCATTAGAAAAGACTTCTTGGATTTTAGTAATTAATTCTTTGCCACAAATCAAATCGTTTTCGTGGAAAAAATTAAACAGTTTATTCATTTTATCAAGTTTTTGTTTTGTTGAAAGGCCATTTAAATTGTTTATAAATGCTAAAAAGCAATTGTCTGAAGGTGTTCTTCCAGTAGCTACAATTAAAATTATTCATTTTTAAAATTCTGCTATTTTATAATCCATATTGTTGGTTTACAACTAAAAGTGTTTGGTATTTACACAACATTTCCTTTAAAATGGTCCAGCCAGATTCATCCTGATCATTTTTAAATGCCGCTGTGATGATCGAGTTATAACAGACATGGGTCGGATTGCACAAGACTTTAATTTCGTCCAAAAAATCCAAGCATTTCATCCAGTCTTTTGTTAAAGATAAACAAGTGATTATGGCCTCACTTGTGAATGTGTCCAAATGAGGGTATTTTGATTTGATTTGATCAGTCCTAATAATAAAGATTTTATTTAAACACAAAAAAGGTCTTGAAGTGTATGGAAAAACATACATTTACTGAATCACAAAATATGAGATGAATAAATACCGATTGTTTATTTAAGAAAAAATTGTATGTTTATTTTAATTAAATCTTTTTTTTTTGTTAAAAACTTACAACTCAATAATTTCCTTCTCCTTGTCATCAGGCAAACCGTTCTCCGAATACAGCCTGTAATAAACCTTAAACAACTTTCCCAAAACGGCCAAACTCAACTCTTTCTCCTCGCTTTTCAAAAACTGTATATATTTCAAAGCAACCTCGTAATTGTCATTCGAAATATAACTATTGAGCAAAGAAGAATCAACATTTACACTAGTGAATCTATTTGATAGCTTCAGAACGTTCTCTTTCACCTGCCTAAACTCTTCAACATTTTTTATGTCTCTGCTCGTAAGTTTTTGTAAAATGTCCGTAATTCCAACGTTTCTGTTGGTGCTGCGATAATGGACATATTTATGAGGGACAACTTTTTGGAATTTTTTTAAATTTAATAATAATCGGCTTTGAAACATTGCGCTGTTGTTTAGAATTTAGAGGTTATGTTTTTAAAATTGAAAATAGAGCGTTAATCAAGGTATGTCGATTGGCGTAACACATATGTGTTACAAGGTATGACAGAATTGTATCTTTCCATGTTTTCCCCTTTCCCCGCAGGCACACGTTCGTGCGAGAAAGAACAATGACGTTGTATTGGGTTATGTTTTTCAGTCTATCATAGCCTCTCTTTGTGGTTTTGCTGTACTTTCATAGATAGATTTTTTAATATTTTGTGTTAAAAATAAGTGTTATTAAAATAAGACTGTGTTAGTGTTGAGTGTCATTAAAATAATAGTTTGTGTTGCGTGTAATTAAATTTAGAAAAATATGTTGACGTTGATTGAGGTACAATAAAAACATATTTGAAAAAAATATTATTTATAAGCATTAATTATTTAAATAATTAATATTAAATTTTTAACAATAACAAAGATTTTAAGAGCAAAATCTCTTAAATAAAATAATATGCAAAGAAGAGATGTAGGCGATATTTTTGAATTACCTGCTTGCGCGAGCCATCTAACGCCGCGGAAAGGAAATGTATTTCATGTTGGCTAGACTTATGAGATTTTAGGAGAGCTATGTTCAGGTTGTTAAATCATAGAGAATTATTAGAAGACGAGAAGGTTACGTTACGTTATGTGAAATTGTTGTTAGCGATTATTAAAGTTTTAAACAAATGCAGTCCGTCTAATTTTCAAACCCCACGAAAAGGCCATCCCCGATTACAGAGAAAATTAAATTAAAAGATTAATTAAATTGTAAGTTTCTCTTTAAAGTATACGTATTTCAAATTCAGCCCATTTTCTGTAAATCTTTAGATATTCCCTGTTTTTTTAAGTTTAATTTGAAGCTGTTAACAAGTGTTTTCCACTTCCAGACTAAGCATGAAGTAAAATTTCGAGTTTAGAAAAGCCCTGTGAAAATTTGTCGAGGGTCGCGCAGCGACCCGAGACAAATTTTCTGGGCTTTTCTAAACTCGAAATTTTACTTCATGCGCCACGCGTATAAAACACTAAAATATTGTGAAATTTATGTACTTTCGAACTTCGCTTAAAATCTGTGTTTTATACGCGTGGCGCATGAAGTAAAATTTCGAGTTTAGAAAAGCCCAGAAAATTTGTCTCGGGTCGCTGCGCGACCCGAGACAAATTTTCACGGGGCTGTTTTAAACTCGAAATTTTACTTCATGCTTAGTCTGGGAGTGGAAAACACTCGTTTAAAGTTAAAATTGAACTCTTTTAAAAACAAAGAATATCAGAAAATTTACAGCTTATGCATGTTTACCTAAAGTTTACTATGAGAGACCACATTTAAATTCAGCGCGCATTTGTGACGTAGCGATCTCTACCCACACTCTAAAATCTTCGATTCTGTCGATCCTTCTTCCTTATACTCGACCGTCCTTGAGCGTTAATAATGTAGAATTTTTAACTGTGGCAACTTTGCAATTTCCAGTGCATTAAAATAGCATCTTTACATTTACGGTAGCAAATAATTTAGCCTGCAATGGTCATTCGAAATGGCAACATTGCATTTACGGTAGTCAATAATTTAGCCTGCAATGGTCATTTAAAATGGCAATACAACTTCCAACGTTAAATTTTACTCTAAGATTCGACGAATGGCAACTTTTATAGAGCTTTTTTATTTGCTTATTACTTTTTAGGGTTGAAAAGTTCAAATTTAAAGTATCAAATACACAAATTTAAAAAAATATTTATTTGAACATTATAAATATAAAAACAACTATCTTATATACATAAATATTTTATATAAAAAAATCGAATCCTTAAGTATCATTTTATACACGCAAACAAACGCTTTGGTCTAGAAAATTTACAGTAGAGTGGAAAAACAATCTGGAAAATAATCCACTGTATTTATTAACATCTCAACATTTTATATCGATATGTTACGGTGTATACTTTACGGACAATGGTTGAAGACGCAATCTTGATCCCGGCAGGTGCCGAACAGCTCGTACGGGCACAGCATCTGCTGCGGGTTGTTGGACGAAATTTGGTTTCTGAAAAAATCACTGCCACTACCTCTATGTACAAATAAAAATTATCAGCACAACAAACCTTCTGTCTAACGGAGAAATGTATTCCAAAAATTTGATCTCTACGCTCGTCGATGAGATCTTGTCGTCAGGTAGGGCGGGTTGTCTTTTGTTTATGGCATCCGTGTTATTCTGAGAATCTGTTGTTTGATTGTTTGGAGTTTGCTCCATTTGTTTTTCAAGTTTTAGTGTTTTGGTGGGGATATTTTCTTCGTCACAAATCGTAACATCATCATCAGACGTTAAATCAATAATAGATGTTTTAATTTTTGCTTCAACCAGAATTGGTTCCTTTTGATCAGTTCCTTTACCTTCATCATTTCCAACTTCAGTAAAACTAGTTTTTTCTTCTGTTCTGAAAATTATTTCCTTAGTATTTATATTTGCAGAAAGTTCTTTCTGAACTTCCACAGGATTTATTTTGTTTTCAGTCTCAGCAGGAATAATTTTCTCACTATCTTTTTTCTGTGCTTTAACAGATTCTGTTTTCTTTTGATTATTGGTGTCTGGTTTATTCTCAATTGTAATGTTTTCAAGTTTTGCAGGAATTGTTTTTCTATGACCTTCATTTGAATTGATTTTCGTTTGAACTTCTGCTGGATTAATTTTCTTTTGAATTTCTGCAGGAATAGTAATTTTTTTAATTTCGGTAGAATTTATTTTCTTTGGCACCTCTACAGAAATCGGTTTCTTCTGAACTTTTGTGGAATTTATTTTCTTTTGACTTTGTGTAGAAACAGTTTTCTTCTGAAGTTCGACAGGATTAATTTCGTTGTCATCGTTTGTAATAAGTTTTCTGGCCACGGGATTTATTTTTTGTTGAACTGTTGCAAGAATTGGTTTCCTATGAATCAGTACAGGGATTGTTTGCTTTGGGGAAGTACTGATTACACCACCACCCCAAATAATTTCTTTAGGAAAAGTGTTAGTTTGAATTTCTACATGTTGTTCTGTTACATCACTTTTCTGAACAATTGCAGAATTTGTTTGCTTTTCAACTAAAGCAGGAGTAATTTTTGTTTCTTTATCAGGAGTTAATTTGCTTTGATTTTCTGTAGGAATCATTTTTATTTGAATTTCTGTAGAATTGGTTATTTCTTGGGCATTTGCAACAATTGAATTTTTCCGATTCTCCACTGGAATCATTTTCTTTTGAACTATCTTTTCCTGAACGGTCGCAACAGACATTTTTTGCTGAGCCTGTTTTGAAATTACATTAATCAACTTCTCTTGAGTATTTGCAATCTCTTCTTTCTTTTGCATTTCCGATGTAATCAATTTATTTTGAATTTGTGCGGGAACAGTTTTCTTCTGCAGAACTGCCACTTTTTGAATGTCTGTTGAATTAGTTATTTTTTGTACTTTTGCGGGCACCAAGTCTTTTTCAACAACAGCACCATTTCTTTTCTTTTGACCAACTGTATTAACTTGAACTAAATTAGTTTGCATCATTATTTGTGAATCTACTCCCATCTTTATTTCTACATCAACACTCATATTCTGACTTTCCACTTGCACAATTTTGCATATTTCCGTAGAATTTGTTAAATTTTGATTAACAACATCAATTTCTTTTGCAGCAGGCAACATCGGAGTGGATTCCAAACTCGCTTGCTTCAATATTGCAGAAGTCGGAGGTTGTGGTTTTAAGCCCGTGTTTGTGTTGGCAGTTGCCAGTTTAGTTAAACTGAAATAGAATATGTGCATGTTATTTTTCAGCCAAAATGAAAGAAAAACTGAAGCTAATTTGATTTTTCAATGATTTAACATGCAAATGTTCTAATTATGAATTTTCAAATTATATTTTCAGCACATGCACATATTCTTTACATATTATTGTAAGATTCATGCTGCGTTTTATAAGACGTTTAACGTTTAAGCGGAGTAGAACGTACACGTTCATACGCCGTTTAAACATTTTTTTGGATTAACATTTAGTGTTTAAGAGTTCACTACTTTCCTTAAACATCCATAAACAAATGGTTCTGCGCACATTTCTTGCGCTGACACTGAATTTATACTCTATTATTCAAGCACAAAGATGCCAAATTTTCTGAATCAGTGTTACAACATGATATTATTTTTCTTAAAAGTAGGAGGACCACAATAAAAATCAGCTGATCAAATTACGCGATCTTATTCTCCACCGAAAAGACAAATTCGAACTGAAGCATAGAGATCTAAGCACGCAAAATTTTATCTGTCATGTTAAAATACAACTGACGTTTCTTTGCCAAGTGGCGGTTTGCGTCTATTTACACATCTTGTGTTTAATCAGTGTTATCCATGTGTTAAAAGTAAGTATTTCTGTATTCAACTCATCAAAATAATTACTTATATTTCGGTTGTGTAAACCAGAAAGTTTGTTGTGGTCCTCCTATTTTTGAGACAAGGTATATTATATATTCCATTTGTTTCTGGATCTCGCCTAGCTATGGAAAAGTGACAGTTTAAGTATTGTAAATGGGGCTGGTTGTGTTTTAAATCAGGGTTTTTAAATGTCACTGTCAGATGTTCGATTTTAAGGTTATAATTTCTGACTATTGTGATCTTACACTGTTGCCTGTTTTACAAATTTTCAGATATAAAAGGATAATAATATGCAGTTTTAAGATTAACAAAATTTCCTACTTGGTTTTAGTACATACAAACACAGCAATAATATTGTATATAACAAATATAATGAATTCGGCTCTGCAAACTTATTTCGTCATTCATTTGTATTTCTCGCTTGGGTCTTCCCGTTAACACATTTTGATCAACTCCATCCATCCACCTTAATTTTGGTCATTCTCTCTTCTGTTGGCCCTCAGTATTTTTTTGTAGAATTGGAAATTTTTTCCCACCCTCTTGTGATACTGATAATTTTCATGTCAAACAATTTTTAAGCCCTCATTCCACTTTTATTATTTAGTCAAGAGAACCTGCATCTGAATCTTCTGATGTTTGTTCTGAGCCAGATTCCCCAAGCGAAATAATAAAAGGATGAATGGTTTCAAAAGAAAGGTTCCCCATGTGTTTTGTCCAGTCATCCGAAATAAGTTTTTCACAATGATCACAGAAATTTGATTTAATAATAAAATGCTCGAAGAAGCGACCGCGTGGCGAAATAATTGTTGCAAGATTAACAATAAACCTCTTCAAAATTAAAAAGAGGATTACTTATGATATCATAATTTATTGCAACACTGTTAAAATAAGGAATCAGGAGTGGCAACTAATAAAAAATGTAAATGTTGATACTGCAACATAACACGAAAGCATGGCTAGGCGAGATCCAGAAACAAATGTAATTGTGTATAGTAAAGTAATTTTAATCGACATCGACACATATAACCTAAAATTTTCTTGTATAAACGGCATAATTTTTCATAACACTAAACAATAATCACTAAACACTAAACATTAAACGTTTCATAAACCTGGCACTATAATCAGTAACAAATGAGAATTTACAGCTAAATAAAATTTGAATTTAAGATAATTTAAAATTCCTGCAACTAATTTGTTTGTTCTTTCCTTATCATCCAAGTTTGTTACAATTACCTAACAGGAGCACACATTGAATAAAAAGCATTATGAAGGTTCTAGCAATTGACAACATTGTTTTCTGAACGAGTAAAAAAAAATGATAAAGCTTCAATTAACACTAACCGCAAATCGATATTTTCCTTGGCCTGTTTGAGTTTCTGCACTAAACTGATGAAGTTATCGTGCGAGTCAGCATGTTCCACCCTGGCCTCCTTCAACTTGGCCAGCAGCCCCTTTATCGTGTCCTCGCACCGCTTCTTCCTCTCGCTGGCAACGTTCACTCTTTGGATGAGAGGAGCCAACTCCTTGTACTTACCTTTCATCTGCAATCTATTTACGACTTCAGCATGTAAATCAAGTACCACAAGAGACAAAACATAAAATACTGCACAAATAATTTATAAAGAAACAGCACTTTAATAAATGTAAAGTCAAACTGCCTTATTAATAGAATTGCCGTTAATATCGTTATAGTTTAATACTACCTGATTTTTGCTAGATCCGCACAAACACTATACTAATATACATCGTATTAACAGAACAAAATCTACATGCTATTAGTTAGTTTTGAACTATTGGTAATTGGTTACACTGTTTTTGTTTGTTTGTGAACATGAATTTTTACTGCTGAATTATTGAATTGAAATTCACATCTAACAAGTGTTTCTACTCGCAGATTAAGCATGAAGTAAAATTTCGAGTTTCGAAAAGCCCGAAAGTTTGGTTTTTCAGTTCTAAATAACCCAATGGCTTATGTATAAAACAGATCTCGTGCCTTAAACTAGGGGTGCTACGCTATTTATTATTAGTTGGAAACCAACAATAGTAATTTACTGAAATGTTATATTCATACGAAAATGTTAATATCACCCTTCGAACTGTGTTAAAACTGTATGCTAACGTCTATTAATAAGGCTGACAATGTTTCACAAGACTATTTGCATCTCTATTTTAGTGTTAAAATAAAGAATTATCTTAAAATATGAAAAAATAAAAATTAAAGTACCTTCCATCTATTTGAAACTGCATTTCCTGTAGGGTTTCCTTCAAATTACTGGAATTTGGCACACTTTTCTCCTCGTCTTTTTTTGAACTTCTCGCCCTATTAGACAACTTCCTAACTTTTTTCTTATTGGCCAATAATAATTTTTGCTTCAACAACTGATATTCTCTCTGCTGTGATTTCGATAATAACTTAACCACTGATTTATCTAACAAATTCTCATCTTTAACATCCCCACTTTTTTCAATCTCCTTCTCTTTCGCTTCAAACTTTTCTCTGTGCATCCTGAGCAACTTGCTAACAGTTTCATCCAGTGGATTATTCACTTGTTGCACATTATTATTTCCTTCACTGCTTTTATCTAAATCGGAATCAGAGTCAGAATTCAGGCGGATTATCAACGGTTTAACAGAAGGAAGTTTTAAAGGCAGAACTGGTTTGGAGTTCGTTTGTTTGTTTTGTAAGGCTGCACGTGCAACGGGATTTGGTGTAGAGGTTATGGCAGGTTTACAGGTGGGATTTTTCGGGGCTGAGGTAATCCTCTTTGAGATCGAGGCTAGTAGCATGGCACGCATCACATCGACGTCCTCCTCGTTTTCATCTTTATTCTCTTTATCGTTGGAGTTTAAAGCTTCGTTCTGTAGATCTTTATTATTCTCCTTTTGATCCTGTTCTTTCCGTTTCTTCCGCTCCATGTGTTTTTTCATCATCGCAGATTTTAAAGCCTCCGAGCGCAGCTCGGCCAACTCTTTATCGTTCAAAGGGTCGTCTGTTTTTTCGATAATCTCACCCGGTGGGTCTTTATCGTCATCAACTTCCATATCTCTAACTTCATTATCATCCAATTCCCCTTCTTTAAAATCTGGCTTAAGGCTATTTTCATTTTTCGTTAAAAGAGCCAAAGTACGTAGAGCCTCTACATCCTCTTCGTCTTGCGAGTCGGGCTCGATCATCGCCTTCAAGCGTGAGCGCAACGAGTTGTGGTGCAACTCGCCGCTTTGATTTATTCTTACAGCCTCCTTCAATTGCCTCAGCATTCGCTTATCCAGCTTTTCCTTATCAGAATTCGATGAGGACGAGCTCGTCGATAGGGAGCGTCTCTTTCGGGGCACACGGAGTAAGCCATCGTGCTTGTGTTTCTTCTTACGGCGCGGATGGTCGGTTTTGCACCTGTGGCGTTTCTTGTGCCGCTTCCTGAGGGACATCTCGGCCCTATCGCTGTTGTCGCTGATGCTACTCAAAGAAATTGCTCTTAATATGTCCTGGCTATAATCAGACTTACCACCACACGACGGTATCGAGGAATCAGATATGTCCTCGAACTCGTCCACGATCTCGCCGTCCTCGCGCTCGTCGTCCGTGGGGGGCACAACGGTCTCCATTGTTGCAGCGCGAGAATTGATTTTGAAAGGGTGATATAATTAGTTTACGAGTGCGAGCGGATGGATTTGTGTGTGGCGCATTATTTTGCTCGATTGTGAAATATAATTGTCAGTTGTCAAAATGGAAAATGGAAACGGCGCCATCTGAATGAAGCAGCGGGAAATTTAATTTCAAATGGGTAGGGAATTTTATTTCTATCGATGTTTTTTAAAAGAGATTAATTTGAAGCTGAAGCTGCTAGCGTGTTTCCACTCATTAATTAAGCGTGAAGTAAAAATTCGAGTTAGGAAAGCTTGAAAATCTGGGTTTGCCGGGCGTTGCGAAGCAAAGCACCTGGCCAATCCAAATTTGAAGGTAATTCTAAACTCGAAATTTTAATTCATGCGCCACGCGTATTAAAGTAAAGTTTAAAATATACTGCTGACAAAGTACTTTAAAGCAGTATATTTTGAACTTCACAATATTTCAGTTTTTATGAGCCTAGCAGCACAAGAAGTAAAATTTCGAGTTTAGAAAAGTTTGAAAGTTTGGATTACGCCATAGGCTACGTCTAAAAAATCAGGCATTCTAAACTCAAAATTTTACTTCTTGCTTAATCACGGAGCGGTAACTTTGAACGTATATATTGAAAACAACGAATGCCTGAAGATTTACTGTATATGCATAGTGATATGTATAGTTAAAAGGAAAAGGAAACTTAATACTAAGTACTAAATTACATTGGTTTTTGTAAAATAAAAACACTTTAAACTTTCCGTCAAGAACAATTCGCGATTAATTACCAACTTGAATTATGACTCAATAGTTATTAATATAGATGACGCTAAAAAGTAATGTGCGCCATCTCTTAAATTTTTGATGGAGTATAATTCAAGTTGGTAATAAAATTCAACTGCCAACTTAAATAAATACTATTTCGTGAAATTGCGAATAG
Source organism: Philonthus cognatus (assembly GCA_932526585.2). Taxonomy (NCBI): domain Eukaryota; kingdom Metazoa; phylum Arthropoda; class Insecta; order Coleoptera; family Staphylinidae; genus Philonthus; species Philonthus cognatus. Next base: position 83,346,801 of record OW052244.1, on the reverse strand, counting down.
ATGACGGTGACCAGTAAGTGATTCACGCCATCTATTATCATTTCTGCGAAGTAATATTTAGGGTGGCAATTAGTTCACAAATTGCCAACGTATATCTTATTTTCTAAGTTTACTAATAGATGGCACCGTAATGAATGGATTAGAGAATTTTTTTTGAATATGTCCTGTATATATGCGTACAACCTGAATTGTTATATTATATGTGTGTACCGTTCTCCATCTGGAATTTTCGATGATTTTATCATGATTTTAACGCAACTTTTAGGTCGCCTTAATGTAAATGAATGCAGTATCATACTGGGTGGTGATTTTAATATACATTTTAATACCGGTGGGTACATGGAATGCTGCATCGTGGATACCCTCGCAAGCTACGGACTGTACAAATTGGTAAGATTCAACACGAGAAATGAAAACTGTCTAGACAATGTCTTCACAAATATTAATTTGAACAGAATAGTCGTCCAAAATACTGATACAAGACTGTCTGATCATATAGGGATCTCATTTCCCAAATATAAAAAACAAATTATACCACCGCCGGTACGTCCAATTACAGAAGTGGACAAATTTAATTTCTTTAATGCAATTGAAAATGTGAGTTGGAGCTTTGTATCAGACCCATTATCTACCCAAAACAATAAATGGGACCACCTACATCACATACTTGTTAATAATGTAGAAATTTGCTTCAGAGTAAAAACTTTTAAATCAACTAATACAAAAATCTATTGGTTTAATACAGAGCTGAAAAACATGCGAGAAACATTGCATACTATAAATGATCTTTAGAAGAAAAAGCCTTCTGAGGAACTAAGATTAACAAGGAATCATTTTCGATTAACATATAAGAATACAATAAAAAATACACGAAAATGCGAAGCGGGTAAATTCATAAACAAGGCTCCAAAATAAGCAAAAAGCATTGTGGAAACTAATCAACAAATCAAGAAAACCACCCAAGAACACAATAAACTGCAACATATCTAGTAATGATTTCAACAAATTTTTCAGCAATGTTGCTGAATCACTAATAAAAGCCTTACCTGATACAACCTTTAGTCACTCTATCCAAACTAGCGAGTACTTGAATTTTAAATTTGATGAAACCACTCCCACACTTGTGTGAGAAGCCATTGGTAACATAAAAAATAGTAAAAGTTACGATATATACGGACTGACTGTGTCCCATGTAAAATGTATTGTCAATCACTTAGTACTACCTCTCACTAAACTTATAAATGAAATGATAACAACAAGTGTTTTTCCGGACAGCCTCAAAATCGCAAAAATTATACCAATTCATAAAAGTGGCGATGAAAACGACCCAAATAATTTTAGACCAATCTCAATTCTGCCTACCCTATCGAAAGTTGTCGAAATTATTATCAAGAATCAAATATTGCAATATTTTGAAACAAATCGACTTTTTAACGAAAGTCAATTTGGTTTCAGAACTGGCTTATCAACATCGGATGCTGTGATTGCTCTCAATGAACTGATCCAGAACGCTTTTGAAAATAAAAATGTATCTGTGGTATCATTCATAGATTTGAGCAAAGCCTTTGACTGCGTGTCACACGATTTGTTAATAAAAAAATTAATCGCCTATAACTTTTCCAAAAATAGCATCGTACTTATGAAGTCGTACCTTAGCAACAGACAGCAATGTGTATATCATAACAATGTATTCTCGGAACGTAATAAGATTAGCTACGGTGTACCACAAGGCTCAATTCTTGGGCCGTTGCTATTCCTCATATTTATAAACGACCTTCCTGCCCAGCATAATATAGAAAATGCTATTCTATATGCCGATGATTCGACAGTGGTTAATGCGGGAGAATGAATTGAAGATGCAGACAGAGCGAACGAGGAAACAATGGCTGCTGTAAAAAACTGGGTTGCAAAAAATTAATTAATATTAAATGAAAATAAAACAAAAAAATCGTGTTTACATTAAAAAAACGTAAAGAGAAAGCCAGCCACTGCTTTCTCGGGCTACAGGTCGATTCGACACTGTTGGGGGCATCATGGAAGCTATCTGGCGCGTTCGCTCTCCAGAAATATTTTCTGTTTGCGAAACCTCGCGGGCAGGGTACCAGAAAATGTAATTAGAACTGCGTACTATAGCCTGATCGAGTCACGGTTAAGGTACTGGATTTTGGTATGGGGGCATGCATCTTGTACTCACAGAATATTTGGTTTACAAAGGCGAGCGGTTCGCATAATTGGGAATCTCAAATATAGAGACGATTGTAGGCCAGTTTTTAAATCTTTTGGGATATTAACATTGCCATGTCTCTATATTATGGAATGTATAAAATATGTTACTAGAAATCCTTGTAAGTACGCGAGCATTAAACATTGTCACGATACTAGACATAAAAAGCTAATCAAACCAAAGAAAATAAGGCTAAGTAAGTCCTGCAACAGTACAACCTATTGGGCCATAAAATTTTATAATAAACTAGTTTTTCATGTGTAATAATTGTTGGTGTTTTAGCATCCCACTATTTACAGTTTTTTAATGTGTTATTAGTGTTGTTATTTTTTAAATTTCTTGTCTACATGTATGTATACATGTGTGTAAATATGTATATATATATATATATATATATATATAATTTAAGAAGCCAATTTTACTGATATTATTATTGCTGTTCATATTATTTATTTTGATGTTTTAAAATGTGACAATTTTGAACATTCTCAGTGCCTACCGGCGGAACACCTGATATGATACATGCTGTGTACATTGTTAATCTTTTATTGTGGCATTTCTAAAAATTGTATTCTTATTCATAGTTCTCTGTATATGTGACGTATGTAAGACAATTGTCAGGCATCAATAAATTACTTACTTACTTACTTACTTCTCTGCAATAAATAATAATAATAATAAAATTTCGAGTTTAGAAAAGCCCCGTGAAAATTTGTCGGGGGTCGCGCAGCGACCCGAGACAAATTTTCTGGGCTTTTCTAAACTCGAAATTTTACTTCATGCGCCACGCGTATAAAACACTATAATATTGTCAAATGTATGTATATTCGAACTTTACTTAAAACTCTATTGAAAATTAACGAATGTCAGAAAATTCACAGTTAAAATAATTAAGAAAAAGTAATGTGATTTTATAAAAATAATGACACACCATGGAATTAATACAACAATTGCGGATATTCCCTGATTTTCTTTTTAGTTCAATTTAAAGCTTTAAACAAGTGTTTTCCATTCTCAGACTAAGCATGAAGTAAAATTTCGAGTTTAGAAAAGCCCCGTAAAAATTTGTCGAGGGTCGCGCAGCGACCCGAGACAAATTTTCTGGGCTTTTCTAAACTCGAAATTTTACTTCATGCGCCACGCATATAAAACACTATAATATTCTCAAATTTATGTGTATTCTAACTTTACTTAAAATCTGTGTTTTATACGCGTGGCGCATGAAGTAAAATTTCGAGTTTAGAAAAGCCCAGAAAATTTGTCTCGGGTCGCTGCGCGACCCGAGACAAATTTTCACGGGGCTTTTCTAAACTCGAAATTTTACTTCATGCTTAGTCTGGGAGTGGAAAACACTCGTTTAAAGCTTTCAATTGAACTCTTTTAAAAACCAACGAATGTTAGAAAATTCACAGTTAAAATAATTAAGAAAAAGTAATGTAATTTTATAAAAATAATGACACACCATGGAATTGATACAACAATTGCGGATATTCCCTGTTTTTTTTTAGGTTCAATTCAAAGCTTTAAACAAGTGTTTTCCACTCCCAGACTAAGCATGAAGTAAAATTTCGAGTTTAGAAAAGCCCCGTGAAAATTTGTCGAGGGTCGCGCAGTGACCCGAGACAAATTTTCACGGGGCTTTTCTAAACTCGAAATTTTACTTCATGCGCCATGCGTTGAAACACTATAATGTTGTCAAATTTATGTATATTCGAACTTTACTTAAAATCTGTGTTTTATACGTGTTGCGCTTGAAGTAAAATTTCGAGTTTAGAAAAGCCCAGAAAATTTGTCTCGGGTCGCTGCGCGACCCTCGACAAATTTTCACGGGGCTTTTCTAAACTCGAAATTTTACTTCATGCTTAGTCTGGGAGTGCAACCGACTCGTTTAAAGCTTTCAATTGAACTCTTTTGAAAATCAACGAATGTCAGAAAATTCACAGTTAAAATAATTAAGAAAAAGTAATGTGATTTTATAAAAATATGACACACCATGGAATTGATAGAACAATTGCGGATATTCCCCGTTTTTTTTTAAAGTTCAATTCAAAGCTTTAAACAAGTGTTTTCCACTCCCAGACTAAGCATGAAGTAAAATTTCGAGTTTAGAAAAGCCCCGTGAAAATTTGTCGAGGGTCGAGCAGCGACCCGAGACAAATTTTCTGGGCTTTTCTAAACTCGAAATTTTACTTCATGCGCCACGCGTATAAAACACTATAATGTTGTCAAATTTATGTATATTCGAACTTTACTTAAAATCTGTGTTTTATACGTGTTGCGCATGAAGTAAAATTTCGAGTTAAGAAAAGCCCAGAAAATTTGTCTCGGGTCGCTGCGCGACCCGAGACAAATTTTCACGGGACTTTTCTAAACTCGAAATTTTACTTCATGCTTAGTCTGGGAGTGGAAAAGACTCGTTTAAAGCTTTCAATTGAACTCTTTTGAAAATCAACGAATGTCAGAAAATTCACAGTTAAAATAATTAAGAAAAAGTAATGTGATTTTATAAAAATAATTACACACCATGGAATTGATACAGCAATTGCGGATATTCCCTGTTTTTTTTTAAGTTCAATTTAAAGCTTTAAACAAGCGTTTTCCACTTCCAGACTAAGCATGAAGTAAAATTTCGAGTTTAGAAAAGCCCCGTGAAAATTTGTCTCGGGTCGCGCAGCGACCCGAGACAAATTTTCTGGGCTTTTCTAAACTCGAAATTTTACTTCATGCGCCACGCGTATAAAACACTATAATGTTGTCAAATTTATGTATATTCGAACTTTACTTAAAATCTGTGTTTTATACGTGTTGCGCATGAAGTAAAATTTCGAGTTTAGAAAAGCCCAGAAAATTTGTCTCGGGTCGCCGCGCGACCCTCGACAAATTTTCACGGGGCTTTTCTAAACTCGAAATTTTACTTCATGCTTAGTCTGAGAGTGGAAAAGACTCGTTTAAAGCTTTCAATTGAACTCTTTTGAAAATCAACGAATTTCAGAAAATTCACAGTTAAAATAATTAAGAAAAAGTAATGTGATTTTATAAAAATAATTACACACCATGGAATTGATACAGCAATTGCGGATATTCCCTGTTTTTTTTTAAAGTTCAATTTAAAGCTTTAAACAAGTGTTTTCCACTCCCAGACTAAGCATGAAGTAAAATTTCGAGTTTAGAAAAGCCCCGTGAAAATTTGTCAAGGGTCGCGCAGCGACCCGAGACAAATTTTCTGGGCTTTTCTAAACTCGAAATTTTACTTCATGCACCACGCATATAAAACACTATAATATTGTCAAATTTATGTGTATTCGAACTTTATTTAAAATCTGTGTTTTATACGCGTGGCGCATGAAGTAAAATTTCGAGTTTAGAAAAGCCCAAAATATTTGTCTCGGGTCGCTGCGCGACCCTCGACAAATTTTCACGGGGCTTTTCTAAACTCGAAATTTTACTTCATGCTTAGTCTGGGAGTGGAAAACACTTGTTCTCGATTTTTTCCAGATATTATATAATGTTTCTAAGATACTACATACATATACAGGGTGTCCCATTAGTGCGGTCTCGGAAGATATCTCAGCTCTCGTTAAAGATAGAAAAAAAAATGTTTTCACGAAATTTGCTTGATTTTAAGAGCTGCATAACCTAAAATTATTTTCAAATATACAGGGTGTCCCATTATTCCATACTTAATACCAACTTTGTTATTTTAAATGGAACACCCTATATATTATTTTTTTATTTGATCCGCCTTTAAATAACCTACACAAAGATACATTATCGGCACTTTAGGTAATTCGTTACTTAAAAAAAAAAATATTTTTTGAAAATTTTGGCAGATTTAGTACTTTACTTAAAAATTCACTGTGTTCGTATTTTTGAAGATACCAGTCTGAAATTTTACACACATATGCAGTAAAGAATGCTCTATCCATTGACTATAACACATTTTAATATAACTTATAAAACCTAGTAAAAAACTACTCTCGAATATTTAATATTTAAAATGTACATTACTTCATTTTTTTAAATGGGACATCCTATATTTTTTTATTTTATCAAATCCGCAATAAAAAATGCTTTATTTCTTGTATAACATACCCTATATCTATTTTCATTAGTTTTGGAGATATTAACATTTTTCTGTCAAATATGGGAAATTAGGTCACAATCAGCATTAAATTAGTCTTTAAAGGTTTTCTAACTTTAATGGTATTTAGATATTTCAGTTTTACTTTACTTTATTTATTTATGACATATTATAATTACATTTATAATATCAAAGTAAACAATATAAACAAATTGTTTTTATTTGACATACAATAAATAAAGTGCTGTTAACACTATTATTAATATTATTGAATTTTTGATAACGCAATAATGAATTTTTCAAAAGAAGAATTAATAAAAATGACATACGTTTTGGGTGCAAGTGAAGAAAATTGTTTTCTTGCAAGTCGAATATATGCACAAAAGTATCCAAATGCGGAACGGCATCCTAATGCAGCAGCGTTTGTGAGATTGAAGAACCGATTTGAAAGCACAGGAAGTATCATGTACCCTCTAAAATTAAAGAGAAAGAAAAGGACAACGAAAGAAGAGAATGAACATTTGGTAATTCAGTCCATTGTTGAGAACCCTCAAATTTCTTCCCGCCAGTTAGAAAAACAACTTGATATTCCCAAATCAACAATAAACAAAATAACAAAGAGATTCAAATTTCATCCCTATCACGTTCAGTTGGTGCAGGAATTAGGTGAGAATGATTTTTTAAAAAGATTGGATTTTTGTAATTGGGCGTTACAAAAACATCAAGTTGAACCGAACTTTTTTAACAATATTTTGTTTACCGACGAAGCGATATTCCATAGAAATGGTTTCGTTAATAGACATAATTATCATTATTACGATGACCATAACCCGAACCATATTGTTTGTATAGACCATCAACATAAATGGTCTCTTAATGTTTGGGCTGGAATTATTGGGAATAGGATTATTGGTCCGTATTTCTTGAATGGAAATGTTACTGGTGATACGTTTTTAAATTTTCTTCAAAATCAGTTCGAAACCTGGTTGGATGAATTGCCGTTAAGAACGTTACAAAATGCATGGTTACAATTAGATGGCGCACCACCACACTATAGTCGACAAGTTAAACAATATTTAGACCAAACTTTTCCTAACAAATGGATTGGAAGAGGAGGACCAATTCCATGGCCAGCGAGGTCACCCGATTTAACAAAACTGGACTTTTTTTATGGGGTGTTGTGAAGGAAGAAGTTTATAAAATACCTGCAACAACACAAGAGGATATGAAAAATAGAATTAGTAATGTTATGCGTGCCATTACTGTAGACAACTTAGTAAGTGTCAATCAAAGCTTCATACGGAGGCTTCAAGTGTGCCAAAACCAAAATGGAGGCCATATCGAACACTTAATATAATTATCAAATTCATTATATGCTAATCTGTTAATATTAATACGGTTTACTTGTTTCCATTGTCGTTATATTGTTTACTTTGATATTATAAATGTAATTATATTATGTCATAAATAAATGATTTGAAGTAAAACTGAAATATCTAAATACCATTAAAGTTAGACGTCCATTAGAGATTAATTAAATGCTGATTGTGGCCTAATTTCCCATATATGACAGGAAAATGTTAATATCTCAAAAACTAATAAAAATAGATATAGGGTATGTTATACAAAAAATAAAGCATTTTTCATTGCGGATCTGATAAAGTAAAGAAATATAGGGTGTCCCATTTAAGAAAATGAAGTTATGTACATTTTAAATATTAAATATTAGAAGGTAGTTTTTTATTAGGTTTTATAAGTAATATTATAATGTGTTATAATCAATAGATAGAGCATTCTTTACTGCATATGTGTGTAAAATTACAGACTGATATCTTAAAAAATAAGGACATAGTGAATTTTTAAGTAAAGTACTAAAACTGCCAAAATTTTCAAAAAATATTTTTTTCTGAAGTAACAAATAACCTAAAGTGCCAATAATGATATATCTTTGTGTAGGTTATTTAAAGGCGGATCAAATAAAAAAATAATATATAGGGTGTTCTATTTAAAATAACAAAGTTGGTATTAAGTATGGAATAATGGGACACTCTGTATATTTAAAAATAATTCTAGGTTATGCAGCTCTTAAAATCAAGCAAATTTGGTGAAAACATTTTTTTTCTATCTTTAACGAGAGCTGAGATATCTTCCGAGACCGCACTAATGGGACACCCTGTATATTATATGATTTAGTTGGCTGGGTTATCTACTTATTACTGATTTTTAATATAAGCGGACTATATTTAATTAAATAAATTAATATTGTATACATTATTTCACACTAATGCGATTATAAGTGTATTTTAAAAGTTGAATAAAACTTCAAATGAAGTATTAAAAATGAAAGTATACATTTTAAATGTTATTTATTACAATTGTTACAACGGGATTAACAAATCGAAGCCTGATAGCAGAAGGGGATTACACAAATAAACTAAAATAAGCGTGCAGTAAAATAATCCTTTAGTTCTAAAAAATAGTCACGTACCTACTGGAAATTTAATTTACACATTTTTTCACGGCTTATTTGTGTGGGGATAGAAATAAATGCTATACGTGTGTGCTGAACTACCAAAATATATCCGTCTGCGTATTTTCATCGTCTGTGTGTCAAACCCCATAAATCCGGCAGTGTTAGTTAGATCACAAAAGTGAATTTTGCTAATTATAATAATTGCGAAATATTTTAAGTAATATAAAAATGCGATGTGTCTTGTTTTTTCACAAAAATATCTTAGTAACAGTCTTATTACTAAATATTTCTTAATAATAATTCTGCATCCTAAAGAAATATTTATATCGGCCATTCCATAAATAAGTGCACACTTTTTGGGGGTACATCAGGGATTATAGCGAATTTCATATATATACTGCCTTTCAAAAAAATCAGAACACAAAGTATTTATTGGACGATTTTAATGAAATTTACAGAATTTGATCATGTAAATGAACTGCATCGATGATCAAAAAATCAATTGTTTTGGTTACTATTTAATGGTATTTGTCCTTGATTTCACCATTATGAAGAGCTGCTGATTTTTTAATGTAATTGCTTCTAATATCCAAGTAGCCTCTGAATAGTTTGACGTTTCAGTTTGTAAAACATAAAAAGATGCCCCGTGTTCGTCGGCGTGCACAATATCATCATCTAAGTGAATTTGAAAGGGGTCGCACTATTGGAATGCGAGAAGCGGGTTTTTCGGTTCGTGCTATTGCTGAAAGGGTAGGCCGTAGTGTATCGGTGATCGTACGCTGCTGGTCTAGATGGTCCGAAGCTGGGGAGAATCGACGTAGACTTGGATCAGGACGTCCAAGAAGCACCACTGAGCGTGAAGATCGAGCTCTTCGTCTTACAACTTTAAGGGACAGATTTACAACGTCGCGGGCATTGGGAAATGACTGGTTGGCTCTAAATGGCCAAAGAGTATCCATGGCTACTGTTTACAGAAGAATCCGCAGTTTTGGTATAAGATCCTACCGTCCACAATTGCGTCTACCTCTTACTAAGCAGCATCGCAGAGCAAGACTTGATTGGTGCAGGGAAAGACAACATTGGACCCATGAATGGAATAACATTATCTTCAGCGATGAGTCTCGGTTCTGTTTATGGGCTCATGATGGTCACAGAAGAGTGAGACGTCGACGCGGTGAACGCACAATTTTACAATTTGCTGTTGAAAGACATACGGCTCTCACACAGGGAGTTATGGTTTGGGGGGCGATAGCATATGGTAGTCGGTCTCCTCTAGTTTTTTTAGAAGCAAGTCTTAGCGCGATTCGGTATATTGACAACATTTTACGGCCAGTGTTAGTGCCCTATGTAAATGGCTTGCAGAACCCCATTTTTCAGCAAGATAATGCTCGACCTCACACAGCGGCCATTACAAGATAGTTTTTTCATAGTGCCGAAATCAATTTGCTACCTTGGCCATCTCGTTCTCCAGATCTATCGCCAATAGAACATGTTTGGGATATGATAGGTGTTAGAATAAGTAACTTACAGCGCCCCGCTAACACTGTAATGGAACTTAGAGGTCAAATTATCGAAGTTTGGAATGAAATACCCCCAGTCGATATTGACAGCCTGATTTCTAGCATGCCTCGACGTGTTAATGAGTGTTTGGGAAATCGTGGAGGCCCAACACATTATTAATTTTTATTCATTTATTTTTTTGTTTTTCAAGTTGATTTTTTGATCATCGATACAGTTCGTTTACATGATCAAATTGTGTAAATTTTATTAAAATCGTGCAATAAATACTTGGTGTTCTGATTTTTTTGAAAGGCAGTATATTATAAAGGCTATCAAGACATGGTGTTTGGTTCTTACTAGAGGTTAAACAAATTATTGTGTCAAAAGTTATAACAATATAAACTTTTAGTACACTTTTATTTTGAACTCAAAAATATCGTAAACCGTTACTGATACAAAAAAGTTATACTTGACTTTTTTATGCTTAAATGTTCAAAGTTTAATATATTCTTTTTCCAAAACGAAAAACTTCATTTAGATAATTTTTTTTAATAAATAAAACAAATCTCACAAAATAATCAAATATTCGTTTTAATTTTCTTGAAATAAATATGTATTATACCCCGATCCTTCCTAATAATTTTTCCGTTTTCAAAAGTACGGGCACTTTAAAACTTTTTGAGATATGATTTTTTTACCCGAGCGCTACATTGACATGAGGCGCTCCCGCCAATGGTGTAATGGCCCGGATCGCGGTGAGCGCCTCGCGTCAATCAATATCATATCTCAAGAAGTTTTCAAGTGCCCATCTTTTTGAAAACGGAAATATTCTTAGGAAGGATTGGGGTACATCATATATTTCTTTCACGAAAATTAAAACATGAGTATTTGATTATTTTGTGAGATTTACTCGGGTAAAAAAATCATATTCAAAAAGTTTTAAAGTGAGCATCTTTTTGAAAACGGAAATATTCTTAGGAAGGATTGGGGTATAATATATACTGCCTTTCAAAAAAATCAAAACACCAAGTATTTATTGCACGATTTTAATAAAATTTACACAATTTGATCATGTAAACGAACTGTATCGATGATCAAAAAATCAACTTGAAAAACAAAAAAACAAATGAATAAAAATTAATAATGTGTTGGGCCTCCACGATTTCCCAAACACTCATTAACACGTCGAGGCATGCTAGAAATCAGGCTGTCAATATCGACTTGGGGTATTTCATTCCAAACTTCGATAATTTGACCTCTAAGTTCCATTACAGTGTTAGCGGGGCGCTGTAAGTTACTTATTCTAACACCTATCATATCCCAAACATGTTCTATTGGCGATAGATCTGGAGAACGAGATGGCCAAGGTAACAAATTGATTTCGGCACTATCAAAAAACTGTCTTGTAATGGCCGCTGTGTGAGGTCGAGCATTATCTTGCTGAAAAATGGGGTTCTGCAAGCCATTTACATAGGGCACTAACACTGGCCGTAATATGTTGTCAATATACCGAATCGCGTTAAGACTTGCTTCTAAAAAAACTAGAGGAGACCGACTACCATATGCTATCGCCCCCCAAACCATAACTCCCTGTGTAAGAGCCGTATGTCTTTCAACAGCAAATTGTAAAATTCTGCGTTCACCGCGTCGACGTCTCACTCTTCTGCGACCATCCTGAGCCCATAAACAGAACCGAGACTCATCGCTGAAGATAATGTTATTCCATTCATGGGTCCAATGTTGTCTTTCCCTGCACCAATCAAGTCTTGCTCTGCGATACCACAACTGCGGATTCTTCTGTAAACAGTAGCCATGGATACTCTTTGGCCATTTAGAGCCAACCAGTCATTTCCCAATGCCCGCGACGTTGTAAATCTGTCCCTTAAAGTTGTAAGACGAAGAGCTCGATCTTCACGCTCAGTGGTGCTTCTTGGACGTCCTGATCCAAGTCTACGTCGATTCTCCCCAGCTTCGGACCATCTAGACCAGCAGCGTACGATCACCGATACACTACGGCCTACCCTTTCAGCAATAGCACGAACCGAAAAACCCGCTTCTCGCATTCCAATAATGCAACCCCTTTCAAATTCACTTAGATGATGATATTGTGCACGCCGACGAACACGGGGCATCTTTTTATGTGTTACAAACTGAAACGTCAAACTACTCAGAGGCTACTTGGATATTAGAAGCAATTACATTAAAAAATCAGCAGCTCTTCATAATGGTGAAATCAAGGAAAAATACCATTAAATAGTAACCAAAACAATTGATTTTTTTGATCATCGATGCAGTTCATTTACATGATCAAATTCTGTAAATTTCATTAAAATCGTCCAATAAATACTTTGTGTTCTGATTTTTTTGAAAGGCAGTATATATTTTTTTCAAGAAAATTAAAACATGAGTATTTGATTATTTTGTGAGATTTGCTTTATTTTTAAAAAAAATCTATCTAAATGAAGTTTTTTCGTTTTGAAAAAAAATATATTAAACTTTAAACATTTAAGCATAAAAAAGTCAAGTATAACTTTTTTGTATCAGTAACGGTTTACGATATTTTTGAGTTCAAAATATAAGTGCACTAAAAGTTTATACTGTTATAATTTTTGAAACAATCATTTGTTTACCCTCAAGTAACAACCAAAAACCATCTCTTGATAGCCTTTATAATATATGTGAAATTCGCTAAAATCCCCGATGTACCCCCAAAAAGTGTGCACTTATTTATGGAATGGCCGATATATATTTTATTCGCATTTTTATATGGTCTCAGATTTATAACTTTGCGGGTAATGATTTTAAATTTATATTATTTTCTGGAGATGAAAATGATTGTTATCGTTGATAATGTGGTTTTATTTTTAACAAGTGTTTTCTCTGTAAGCCGGCTAATCATTAATTTTGCACATCCAACGCCACGTAACGGAGTAATGCGATTAGGGTTGAATTCAAAGAAAACACCTTCGAGCTGCGTATACACATACAACGCATAATCTTTGTTTGGCTATTCTCTTTCGCCACACATTTTTACATGTTTGTTTTCTTCATAATCCAACGGTTTCAGATTATGTTCAGCTAAGCTTAAAATAAGTAATAAATATAATAAAATTGGATAATAATCATTTATTGCTTTATCGGTGGCGGAACTAGAATTTTTCCAAAATCAAAACGTAGTTTATTCATTTCTCAACAACTTCTGTTCATTTTATTAAAGAATTTTTTCAAAATCAAATCGTAGTTTGTTAATTTCTGAACAACGTCTGCTGATTTTATTAAACTATGGTGTTTCTTGCTTTTTATTTTATAAACGGCAAAATAAAACATATCGTCAGTGTAATTCTAATACCTCGTAACCCATTTTTCTTTTGGATTTTGGGATTATGAGCTATTACCATAGTAAAAAATACGCTAAATCGAGTGGAAAATACTTCGTAAGCTATAGAGCAATTAGTGGTTGTGCTATAGCTTTATGGCTTACGAAGTATTTTCCACTCAATTTAGTACACTTTTTACTATAGAATTAGCTCATAACCCCAAAATAAAAAAAATGGGATAAAAGGTATTAGAATTACACCGACGATATGCTTCTTGTTTTCATCAACTTTGAGCTCGATTTCTTTTGATTTTGTTTTGAGAAAGTCAGAATATAGTCTATTTACTTAAAAAATATATAACTTTTGACTGACTGAGGGCAGAAATGTGGAAGGAGATAGGAAAGAAGGGAAAGCGAAGGTTTGGAGGGTTGCTGAACCAAATGTGGAGGGGAGAAGCGGAAATTCCAGAGGCGTGGCGTGTGGGAGTTATGTGACCGGTGCATAAAGGAGGTGATGAATCTAATGCAGAAAATTATAGAGGAATTTCAATTATGTGCACCGGGTACAAAATTGCAATGGCGGTAGTGAAAAATAGATTGGAAAAGGAGGTGGAAATTAATGGAATACTGCCGGAGACTCAAGGGGGTTTTAGAAAAGGGCGGGGAACAAGGGATCAAATATTTACGCTGGCAAGGATGGTGGAAAGAGTGCTGGAAGAGAAAGGGAGTATGTACGCTGTTTTCCTAGATTTGAACGCAGCGTACGATACTGTTCCGAGAGAAAGGTTAGTGGAGTGTCTGAGAAGGAGAGGAGTGAGCGGAGTAACGGTTGAATGGATTAGAAGAGTGTACGAGGAAACGTGGGTGAGGGCGAAAGTTGAAGGGAATGTGGCTGAAAGGTTTAGGATGTGGACGGGGGTGAGGCAGGGCTGTCCGCTGAGCCCGTTATTATTTAACATATATGTTAGCAAATTGGAAGAGGTTTTGAGAAACGGGCAAGCGGGCGGGGTAGTGATCGGAAAAAGGAAGGTATGGATGCTAGCGTATACGGATGATATGGTGCTTGTGGCGAGGACCTGAGGAGAGATGAATGAGGTGATGCAGAGGGTGGAGAGGTATATGGACAAGCGAGGGCTGCAAGTTAATGTAAGGAAAACAAAGTGGATGAGATTTAGGAATAGAGGAAGAGAAGGAAGAGTAGATGAATTAAAGTGGAAGCGGGAGGTGATTGAGAGGGTGAAAGAATTTAAATATTTGGGCTTCATATTTAAACCTACAGGTGGTTACGGGGAGCACGCCAAATGGGTACAAGGGAAAGCAAGGAAAGCATGGGGTATGGTAAGGAAGAAGTGGGGAAAATGGTTCGCTGGCAACTTCCAATTGGCGTGCAAACTGTGGGATGCGTGTGTGAAGCCTATTTTGTTGTATGAAGTGGAAGCATGGGGTATAAATGAGTATGAATGCATTGAAAGAGAGCAGATGTGGTTCCTGAAGCAGATTCTGGGGTTGGAAAGGTCAACCCCTGGATACATTCCGCTTCAGGAAACAAATAGAATGAGTATACATGGTGAGGCCATGGAGAGAGTGGTGAAGTATGAGATGAAGTTGTGTGAATTGGAAAGTGAGAGACTGGTGAAAGAGGTATGGAGAACGTGCAAGGGATTATGGAGGAGTGAGTGGAGTAGGAAGCGCAGAGAGATGTATGAAAGGGCAGGAGAGTCTGAGGATAGTGTAAATGAATGGTTAGAGAAGGGGGTGAATGTGGCAGCTTGGATGAAAGAGAAGTGGAAAGAGGTGGAGATGCAGGAGAGGCAAGGGTGTATCGGGAGGAGCAACTACAATCCAATGTACGAAAGGTGTCAAGTGCATGGGAGCGTGCCAGGGTACCTATCCAATAATGACTTATCGAAGGAGGCTAAGATAACCCTGGTAAGAGCTAGATGTGGTTCGGAGGAGAGAGGAAGGAAGGTCTGGATGGGGGAAGGGTATGGTAAATGTGTGTTGTGCGCAAGTGGACGAGATACATGGAGTCATTTGGGAGAGGAGTGTAAAGGAGTGAATGTGGAATGGCTGGGGGGAAAAAGGAGTGTAACGGAATGGATGAGAGAGGACGGAGCTGGCGTAAAGATGGTAACGGTACTGGGGTGGCGGAGGGCGGAAAAAAGAAAGGAGATGATGTAATTTTTTGTTCTATTATTATTTTTTATTTGTAATTTTATTTTTTATATGCCAATAAAGGTCTTTTTTTATATAACTTTTTAACTTTTTTTAACTTTTTTATACCACTTTGTTTTTATTTTTGTGACTAGTTCAATTATACGGTAATCATTGTCAAACTAAGTGTGACAATGATTACCGTTTAGTTTGACAATGATTACTGTGTAATTGAAACTAGTCACAAAGTAAGATAAAAGTGCTATTAAAAAGTTAAGTGTTTTCTTTATATCAAATTGAAAATGTACTACGAAGTGAATGTCTCCAAGATTAAAGAATTAAAAAATATATGTTAATTGCATCTAAATCTGACATCGCATTGCATATTAAGGTCTAAAATTTAAAATAATGACTAATTCACGAATAAGTATATTTAGTATAAAGCTACTTAAGACAGCTGCAGGGAATGTTTCTTTTAAGTTAGTCGAAATGAAGCGACCAAACCAAATTTCGTCTATTTTGTATAAAAACATGCAATATAAAGTTTAAAACGTGTATTTCTACTCCCAGGCTAAGCATGAAGTAAAATTTCGAGTTTAGAAAAGCCCCGCGTAGAAAATTTGTCGAGGGTCGCGAAGCGACCCGAGACAAATTTTCACGGGGCTTTTCTAAACTCGAAATTTTACTTCATGCGCCACGCGTATTAAACACTGAAATGTTTTGAAGTTAGAACTACGCTGAAAACATTTTTTTTTAGTAAATGAGTAATAATCAAGATATTTAAATAACAAAATATTTACGTTTTTATTCATACGTTTTCAAGTCAAGCCAAATAATATAATATATCAAATTAGGTTATTTAGTAATTTAATTAACATAAAACTAATAATATTGCGTATATGCATCAATGGCACATAATGGGTTAAGTACAAATCATAGTTTGTCGTGACTTCAGTCGATTGTATTTTTTGTAATCTTTTAAGCGTATTCTACTTAAAAAATGCATAATACAGTTTTTACAGCATGTCAATATCTTTTCAAAGAAAGAAGTTTCATTTATAAAAATATATAAGCATTTTTTATGGGATTTTCACATAAAATAATTGAAAATCCTATAAAAAATGCTGCACCCTATACATTTCGTATTAATTAATTTCAGTATTAATTAAGGCGTGCCATACGCAAAAAGTCGTAAGTGCCAATTTTTAAGTAATGCGTTTTATATACGGAATATGTTCTAAATGTCATTCTTTACTTGTACAATAAATGCCGGTGCGATAGTGCTACTACAAGTGACAGAAATAGGGACTCAATTATCAAAACGTCATAAGTGCCATAGTACTTTCATTCACAAAGTGCTGTCTCTTGTAAAATATCTCATTTGGTACTTACGACCTTTTGCTCAATTATCAAAACGTCATAAGTGCCATAGTACTTTCATTCACAAAGTGCTGTCTCCTGTAAAATATCTCATTTGGTACTTACGACCTTTTGCTCAGTTATCAAAACGTCATAAGTGCCATAGTACTTTCATTCACAAAGTGCTGTCTCCTGTAAAATATGTCATTTGGTACTTACGACCTTTTGCATATGGCACACTTCAATTATGGAAGTACATTAATAGTGTGAGGAACGTTTATTAGTGAATTACGAGTAGGTGACAAGTTTTCCACTAATTTGTATATTTTGTACAATATTTCTGGGAAATCAATTACTTATTATTATTATGTAAAAATTTATGGAACTTTGGTGAATTAACTTTATTTTTATATTTTATGTGAACTGAGTGCCAGGATGGAAATAAAAACACTGTTGGATTCAGCCCACTCTGGGCTATCAGGTAAAGAAATAAAAGTCGGAACACCGACTTAGGAAGGTTAATAAAAGCACGTTAATAGATTCACACTGTCAACTGATATGAAACGAAATACCTATTAAACTAAAATTGGTGTGTAGATTAAATATATTCCTTTTAAAATTAAGCTCGTTTTCCGGAAACACCTCATCACTTATAATAAACATCTCTAACTGCTATTTACACTTTCCGCCAAAACTTCATTTCCACGCGCTCGCTGAAAATTAGAAAAACCTAGAAGTCATCATTTACTCGTATTAATTTAAAAAGGGGGGTTGGTTTTAGTTGTAGGTGTCCGAGATAACGACAACCTACGCACACAGAAGAGTGCAGAATGCATCCGGGAAATAAATAAATAAGAGATAACGTCTGTTTCAACAATGCCCCTTCTTTGGACACTCCATCACGTCCCTAATCCGTATTTATTGTTTATACATTTGCGGTTGTTGAATAGGAAGGAATGGCTGTTCGAGGATTATGGCGGAGGGGTGTTGTAAATTGCAACAGAGTAAGTGATGTTTGTTTGTAATTGGGCGTTTTCGCAACGATAACGGACGCCCGGTGGGACTGCCCCGGAGGGTTCGAGTTCGCTGGGTGCATCTTAATTAATGCACTGCTAATTATGGCCGTTTTGGAAATTATGACTCGTTAATTTATTCAATGAGAAGTTATCGGGCGCAATTTACGATCCGACTTGGGGATATTGAATCATTCCGAAATTATAGCCTATCGTGTTATCAATTGCGTTAAGAATACTTAATTAAGTAAAATAAGTGTTACTTACTAAAATTTATTTGTAGTAAACAACCATATCGCTCTTTTTATAAGTCTTAGGACGCAATTAATTAATTGCGTCTCTGTATCTTTATTAATTCTAACAAAAACTTACTAAATCACAACCTACTCAAAAAGTGGGAGTTTTAAGCACTCTCATTATTTATTCTGTCTTATTAATAAATGTAGTTTAAACTACGTGTATATTCACCCGACATTTATAAAATAACATGCTCATTAGAGCCTTAATTACATTGTATTTATCATATTATTATTTTATTCCTTTATATTAGTGATGGGCAAGATCGACAAAAAATTATCGACTACTCGATTTCTGAAAATTATTATTTTTTTTTTTGTAATCTTTTTCCTTTCTACCGTTAGGTGTAAGGAGTTTTTGTTTAGTGTCTGTTTCTATATTTTTCTCTCCATGCCTTTCTGTCCTTGGTTATTTGTTTAATGTCCTTCCAGTCTATGTCCTTTTTTTCTGCTTCTTCTCTAATTCTGTCATTCCATGTTTTTCTCGGCCTTCCCCGGTAATTTCTTCCTTGCGCTCTTGTTTCATATATTCTTCTTGCTGTTCTATCTTCTTTCATGCGACACACATGTCCGAACCATCTTAGCTGTACTTCTACAATGGTATCGTTAATAGGTCCTATCTGTAAGTTTTGTCTGTACGTCTCATTCCTTATTCTATCTCGTCTGGTCTTATTTTCAATTTTCCTTAAGAATCTCATGTCTATTGCATTAATTTTCGTTTTGTGTTTTTCCGTCATGGTCCATGTTTCACTGCTATATATTATTGTAGGTCTTATAACCTTTTTTACTATTCCCGCTTTTATGTTTTTACTTATTTCTTTCCTAGCAAAGAAGGTAGTCATAATATTGAATATTTTTCCCGCTCTTCCCAGTCTATCATTTATCTCTTTGTCCATCTTCCCATTATTTTCTATTATTGTTCCTAAATACTTGTAATTTTCTACCTGTTCGATCTGCTTTACGTGTAATTTTATTGTATGCAATTTGTTTTCTCTAGCTATTATCATTGTTTTGGTCTTGTCTATATTTATCTTCATATTTATTTTTGTTAATGCCTTGTCGAGTATTTCTATGTTATGTTGTAGGTCTTTCTCTGTCTCTGCCACTATCGCCATATCATCTGCAAACATCATTTCCGTTATGTGTGTTTCTTCCATTTTCCAGTATCCTAATTTTAACGTCTTCATTTCCTTCTTTGCTTCCTTTATAGCTTCATCTAGTATCAATGTAAATAGTAGCGGACTCATAATACACCCTTGTTTTACACCTATCTTTGTCATGAACTCTCTAGGCTCTTCATTGTTTGTTCTAACTATGTTATTCTTGTTTTTGTACATAGCTTTAACTACTTCTATCGTCCTTCTGTCTATTTCTCTAATTTCTAACACTTTCCATATGTCTTCTCTTCTCACTTGGTCAAACGCCTTTTCCAGATCTATAAAACATACATATATCTCTCTTCCCTTATTTATAAGTATTTCACTGATTTGTCTTATTGTAAATATCGTCGTGGGTGCTTCTTCCTCTTCTGAAGCCACATTGCGTTTCTTTCTTTCTTTGAAAATTATTAAGTATTCATAATACTATTTCCTTGTTATTAAATGGAGATTAAATATGAAAAAGATAATATCTCAAAATCCAAGAGTTACAACAACAGATGTGTAAGTATACTAGTAAATAGTAAACCTTTATAGTAAATTAATGTAGTTGTATGAGTAACGTGAAGGTGTTAAGTCACTTAATTAAACAGTTAGCTATTGATAATGGGTACTTAGTACCCGAAATGTACATCTAGCAAAAAAGAAAAATAAAAGTGAAGGAAGGAATATAACTGTGTTTAATTAAGAAACCTTTATAGAATGCATTGACGTGAGGATCAAACATAAGGTGTGGGTGTATTGTGAAATTCACTTTAAATCAGTGTTTAATACGCGTGGCGCATGAAGTAAAATTTCGAGTTTAGAAAAACCTGAAAATTTGGTTTGTTCGCGTAGCGCTACGCGCTACGCGACCAAACGAAATTTTCAGGTTTTTCTAAACTCGAAATTTTACTTCATGCTTAATCTGGGATTGGAAACACTCGTTAGAAGGTTCAAATTGAAAGTTTTTATAAAACAACGAATGTATACCTAAAAGAAAAATTACTTGTGTATATCTTTTCATTTTATTAATTTAAACATTTGCATAATGTTTTTATTAACATTTTTTAAGTATTTTTTAAATTCTAATACCTATTTTCAATAAAATTGTAGTATTTTATATTGTAAATGGATCTCGAAAATAAATGAATGAAACAAATATCTGTATGGTCATTGTTACGTAAAAATACGAACAAAAATGTATTTACCCAAATAAATTTACAATCCTAATTACTAATATTATGTAATAATATTTTTATTCAAGGAAAGTTGATAGGTTTACACTCTCACTAAATAATCAGTATTGCCAAGTTAGCGAAAAATCCGCTTTATCTAGCGGATTTTAAATCGAAATTGCGGTAAAATGTATTTTCTAACGGTTCTTAAATTAAAGCTTTTACATGTATAGTATGTGTTTTATCTAAAAATAGGAACGTAACATTTTTATAAACTTATTGGGTCTATAATCTGAAAGAGCAATGTTTTTTTTATAATCACACAAAATTTTATCAAAATACAGGAATGTTAAATTTTTATAAACTAATTGGGCCTATGTTCAGAAAAGGAAATGTTTTTTTATTATTCACACAAAATGTCATGAGGATGTCATGAACATTTCTAAAGTTATGAATGTCTGAAACTGGAATTGCAATAAAAATTGGATAAAATCACCTTAGAATGTCACTTTTTTTTTGTAAATAACTTATAAACTATTGATAGGGTCCGAGTATTTTCAGATTTTGAACTAGCAATGTTTGCATATTATGCACACAAAGTTTCGGGACGATACACAGTAGGCCAAAGCATAAAATGAAAAAAAAAGTTTTCTGACCGAATTCTTGTTCATAAAATTAGATGTAGATGGCATTAGTGTACATTGATTCAATGCTGGAATGACACTCCATTCGCCAATCTCTTTTCAATGACGCGCCGAAGACAAGTCAATCCAAAATAGTGAAAAGTGGCCGTTTAGAAAGTTGCAATTGCGAGTGTGCTGCGCGAATAATTTGCAATTCTGGCTTCGATTCGCGTCTTCCAATAATGTATTACACTCCGAAAGGTTAACGGACACAGTTATACACACAGATACACACGAATATATAGAATATATCTGCACAAATCTTGAGTTCCTTTTAACCTAATTTCCGTAGTGTAAAATATTTACAAATTATGGCATACCAAAATGTCTCCGTCTTGGGGAATGACGATTTTACTGAGCAGCGCGGTGCAGCGCGTAAACTTCCTGCCATGCTATGCTTATTGTATCGTTGGCGGGAACCGCGTTATCTGTCAACAGACAATACCTTATACCTGGCAGTCATCAAATTTGTAATCACATACCTCGAAAACCTATATGTTGTAAATTTAGTATGATTTCATAAATTATTAAATTTTGATGGGTTATTTTGAATTTTTGACATTTAATTCAGAATTAGTGATCTCGAAAACCTTAATGTACACGTTTTGGGAAATTAGTATAAACATTTACTATCTATATACGGGTTTTTGAATATTTGATGCGCCATAGTGAATCAGCCATTTTGAATTTTTACATCAAATACGTAATCAGCGACTCCAAAAACCGTATAGGAACGAATTTGAAGCATATTCTAACAGATCTCCATATTATGACCAGGTTTTTTCATGCTTTGGCCCACTGTGCGATATCCTGAAAATGTCTAAAGTTATGAATGTCTAAAAGTGGAATTTCATTAAAACTACGATAAAATCACCTTTAAATGTTTTTTTGTAAATAACTAATAAACTATTAATAGGGTATCTTTAGATTCTAATATATTATTAAAGGGGAATATTTGCTTAATGTCCACAAAAAGTTTCATGTCGACATCTTAATAATGTCCAAAGTTATGCATGTCTGAAAGTGGAATTTCATTAAAACTTGGATAAAATCACCTTCCGATTTCGCTTTTTGGTAAATAACTTATAAACTATTGATAGGGTATTTTTTGACATATTTTTGAAGCGTAATATTTGCCTAATATTCACACAAAGTTTCATGCCGATATCTTGAAAGTGTCCGAAGTTATGAAAGTCTGAAAGTGGAATTTTATTAAAACATGAATAAAATTATCTACCAATGTTAACTTTTTTGTAAATAACTCATAAACTATTGATGGGGTGTTTTCAGATTTTGATATATTTTTAAAGCGCAATATTTGCTTAATATCTACACAAAGTTTCATAACGATATCCTGAAAAAGTTTTAGGTTATGAATGTCTGAAAGTGGAATTTCATTAAAACTTGGATAAAATCACCTTCCAATTTCGCTTTTTGGTAAATAACTTATAAACTATTGATAGGGTGCTTTTTGATATATTTTTGAAGAGCAATGTTTGCCTAATATCCACACAAAGTTTCATGCCGATATCTTGACAGTGTCCGAAGGTATGAATGTCTGAAAGTGGAATTTTAATAAAACTTAAATAAAATTAGCTACCAATGTCGACTTTTTTTTGTAAATAACTCATAAACTATTGATGGGGTGTTTTCAGATTTTGATA
Source organism: Philonthus cognatus (assembly GCA_932526585.2). Classification (NCBI taxonomy): domain Eukaryota; kingdom Metazoa; phylum Arthropoda; class Insecta; order Coleoptera; family Staphylinidae; genus Philonthus; species Philonthus cognatus. Next base: position 83,323,724 of record OW052244.1, on the reverse strand, counting down.
TATTTTTAAAGCGCAATGTTTGCTTAATATCCACACAAAGTTTCATAACGATATCATGAAAAAGTTTTAAGTTATGAATGTCTAAAAGTGGAATTTCATTAAAACTTGGATAAAATCACATTCGAGTGAAGTTTAATTGAAAATAACTCAAAAACTATTGATGGGGTATTTTTATATTTTGGTATATTCTGAAAAAGCAATGTTTACTTGATATTCACACAATTTCATGAAGATATCCTGATAATTTTTAAAGTTATGGAATAAAAGAAATAACAATTGCTATTGACAACATGTGGTGTTTTTAAACTTGTAAAAAAATACAATTAAAAGTTGAATTTTGATGTAACGTATAAAAACTAGTAGATTTTGTTTTGATGTTAGGAAAAACAATATAATAATTTATGTAAAAACTGTGAGCCTCTCTGATTTTCTGTGTTTAGAATTGATATATCGCTCACTTCTTCAACAACGTCATTTCTCAAAAATTAGCGATTTTGAGTTATGCCTGTTTTTAGACTGCCGTGAATGAGTAGTACAGGATTATTCAAAAAGAAGGAACAGATTTCAAATATTTATTTGTTTCAAACTACAATAGGTAGAACCATAACTCCAACGTTCCTGGACAGACAAAAGTTTAAAATTTGAACAACTCAAGCAGAAGTTGCAACCACGGCCGCATTGGCGCTGTTGCTTGTCATGTTGATTGTCTATAGTAAAATGGCGAACATCAAGAAACAATATTTCCTTGAGATTTTTATCTGTGGGGTTACGTAAAAAAAGACCGTGATTTTATCCCCCCTATGCCTGACACTCTTAAAAATTTGCGACATAGAATTGCTGACGCTGTGAATTCGATAACTAGAGACTAGCTGATTGGCGTGTGGCACGAAATGAGCCACCGTTTTGATATTTGTCGTGTACCACATGGTGCTCATATTGAATGCATACAAAATTGAACTTTTCTCTTTCTAGGAACGTTGGAATTGTGTTTCTCTTTTGTAGTTTGGAAGAAATACAAGTTTGAAATCTGTTCCTTCATTTTGATTAACCCTGTATATCTCTGCAAGATGAAATATCTTTAACTCAATATTAACGACACTGCTCGACTCTAGCAGTGTCGTTTTTGCATAGTCAAATATTTCTGAAATTTTCTCTTTAAGAGCGTCACATGTTAGTTGTCCTTCAGCCCTTAAACCCTTTAGCAGGAAACATTTGCTTCGTTTTGTTCAAGGGTGTTTTACTTTAATTACAAAAAGCCTGTTCCTTTCCCAAAAGCATTATTTTTATTAAAACTGGAAGATGTAATAAAAGTAATAATAATAAAAAAGGTATAACAGATAGTTTGGAACAAAAAAATCCGTGCAAGAATGACATAGTTTTAGATACTTTAATGTCAAATTTCCAAATTGTATTATTTTAGTGACAACATGAGGATTTGATTATTTTTTGAGATATGTTTTATTTATTAAAAAAAATCTATCTAAATAAAGTTTATTCATTTTGGAAAAAAATGTATTTTAAACTTTGAACATTTAAGCACAAAAACATATAAACATTTCAAATAATATCTTTCTCTAAAATTATAATTACAGGTATGACATTTTTAGTTTTTCTTAATTTTTTTTAAAACAATAATTCTATACCTAAAAAAGAAACATTCCATGTATATGCACATCTTTTGATCTACTGATAAACGAATTTAATTGTAAACTTTGTTAATGTTAAAGTGAGACCGAGAGCGAAAAAGCAGCGGCGGCGAAAAAGGAAAAAGCAAGGGTGCCGGCCAATGAGGGGGTGGTCCGCGCGGGGGTGGGCGAATAGACGTCGAGGACCAGAGAGGGCAGCAGTCTAGCCCCCGGTTTGGCGCCTGCCAGAAAGGATAAATTCTGTTCCTGTGACAACAAAGCCCACAAGTCCGCGTGAAAACTCGCCGACTCACCACCGCAAGCAGGACGACTTTACCCCACCATCACCAACAACTCGAACACCGAAAGAAGAAGAGGTGTCTGAGCTGAAAAGGCATCTGCGGACGGGGAATTTTCAAACGCGGTTTTGTTTTCGAAGTAAAAGTGGTGATTGCGAGAAGAATTAATATTCACATATTTTCCTGCTACATTTTAAGGTGAGTTAAGAATTTATTAAACAATTTATATCAAATTATTTTTTTTCTAATTACCCACTGAGAAAAAACAAACAAATAACGTTATATCAACATTGTAGCAACATTAAACGTTGTTTTAATGTTGATGAAACATTACTTATATGGATTTGCTCTGTGGGTAAATACTTATTTTTTTTTATTTAATAAAAAATAAGTGAGTCGTTAAAAATTAACTTATGTTTAAATAATTGTTCACTTAACCCGTGGTGAAACATTTTTGAATCTAATTCTGGATATTTAATTAAAACACTTGGTTTGTTTCACTAATTTATATTTTCTCCGACTAGTTTAGACCATTGGTCATCTTCAAGGATGAAGATGACCAATGGTCAAAACTAGTCGGAGAAAATATAAATTAGTGAAACAAACTAAGTGTTTTACTTAAATATCCAGACTTAGAAGTTAACTTGTATAAAATTTGTGTTTAATTTTGTTTTGCTTTTAATTTATGAGAAAGTTCGTCGCTATTCCACAACGAAATTTAAGAGAAAGCCCTGTGGATTTTTTCTCAATTTTTATCTAGTTTTGTATATTTAGTAGAGATAGGCATAACTATTACTTTAGAATCACGTTGTGATTGCTACTTTTTAATATAAATGATTTTAAACTATGACTGTGAATATGGTTTAAAAAAATATTCCCAATATAATGAGATAAGTTTCTTGCTCATAATTAACAAAGAATCAGCATAGTTGAATTTTAAAATGAAGTTTGTCCAATTTAATATTCTTGTACATTCGTTAGTGATCATACCAAATCTAAAACTCGAAATGTTACTTCAATTTAAGAAAATTAGAAAATTATTCAAAATTAAATTCTTATGAACTTGTTACTTCAATTTAAGAAAATCAGGAAATTATTAAAAATTAAATTCTTATGAATTTTTTACCTCAATTTAAGAAAATCAGAAAATTATTTAAAATGAGATTCTTATAATTTTTTTTCCTTAGTTTAAGAAAATCAAGAAATTATTAAAAATTAGATCCTTATGAATTTTTTACTTTAATTTAAGAAAATGAGGAAATTATAAAAAATTTGATTGTTATTAATTTTTTACTTCAATTTAAGAAAATCGGGAAATTATTAAAAATTATATTCTTATGAATGATTTACTTCAATTTAAAAAAATCAGGAAATTATTAAAAATTAGATTCTTATGATTTTTTTTAGAAACTTTGTAACCTAATTGTCTTACACAAGTCATATAAACAGTGCATTTTTCTTTTGAGTATACATATAATTACAGCGTTTTCTAAATTTTCGGGAATTCGTTGTTTCAAAGCAGGTGATTTGAGGCTTTTAACGAGTGTTTTGCACTCCCAGAAAATTTGGCTCGGGCGCGTAGCGAAGCGGAGCGACCGAGCCAAATTAGGCTTTTCTAAATTTTACTTCATGCGCCACGCTTAAAAACACTGATTTGCAGTGAAGTTAAAAAAGTACACACAAACAACGATTATAGGCAACCTAATATACGTTAGAGTTATTGGGTTGCCTATAATCACTGTTTTAAACAATTTGTTCAGCGCAGAATTTAACTCACGTTTTATTCACATCTACATACTAGATTGCTAGAGCCGTATATTTTAAACTTTGCGATATTTTAGTGTTTTATACGTGTGGCGCATGAAGTAAAATTTCGAGTTTAGAAAAGCCTAATTTGGATTGGCCGCTCCGCTTCGCTACGCGGCCAATCCAAATTTTCAGGCTTTTCTAAACTCGAAATTTTACTTCATGCTTGGTCTGGGAGTGGAAAACACTCGTTAAAAGCTTCAAATTAACCGCTTTGAAACAACGAATTCCCGTAAATTAAAAAAAACGCTGTAATTATCGGGATATGTATACTCAAAAGAAAAATATCCTGTATATATGATTTGTGTAACACAATTAGGTTAAAGCACCAATACAGGATAGATAGACAAAGGATAGATTATGACTGTAAATATAGTTTAAAAAAATATTCCCAATATAAGGAATTAAGTTACTTACTTTTAATCAACGGAAAATCAGCATAGTTGAATTTTAAGATAAAGTTTGTCCAAATTAATATTCTTGTACATTCTTTACCAAATCTTCAATCTCTTTTAAACTCGAAATTTTACTTCAATTTAAGTATACATAATACTCAAAAGAAAAAAGCCCTGCATGTATGACTTGTGTAAGACAATTAGGTTAAAGCAGCAAAACAGGATACATAGACCAAGGATAGATTATGACTGTGAATATAAAAAGTTAGATTCTTATTATTTTTTTACTTCAATTTAAGAAAATCAAGAAATTATTAAAAATTAGATTCTTATGATTTTTTTCTTTAATTTAAGAAAATCAGGAAATTATTAAAAATAAGAATCTTATGAATTTTCTACTTCAATTTAAGAAAATCAGGAAATTATTAAAAATTACATTCTTATGAATTTTTTACTTCAGTTTAAGAAAATCAGTATATTATTAAAAATTACATTCTTATGAATTTTTTTACTTCAATTTAAGAAAATCAGGAAATTATTAAAAATTACATTCTTATGAATTTTTTACTTCAATTTTAAAATATCAGGAAATTATTAAAAATTAGATTCTTATGAATTTTTTACTTCAATATAAAAAAATCAGTAAATTATTAAAAACTAGATTTTTATGAATTTTTTACTTCAATTTAAGAAAATCAGGAAGTTATTAAAAATTAGATTCTTATGAATTTTTTACTTCAATTTAAGAAAATCAGTATATTATTAAAAATTACATTCTTATGAATTTTTTTACTTCAATTTAAGAAAATCAGGAAATTATTAAAAATTATATTCTTATGAATTTTTTACTTCAATTTTAAAATATCAGGAAATTATTAAAAATTTGATTCTTATGAATTTTCTACTTCAATTTAAGAAAATTAGGAAATTATTAAAAATTAGATTTTTATGAATTTTTTACTTCAATTTAAGAAAATCAGTATATTATTAAAAATTACATTCTTATGAATTTTTTTACTTCAATTTAAGAAAATCAGGAAATTATAAAAAATTCGAATCTTATGAATTTTTTACTTCAATTTAAGAAAATCAGGACATTATTAAAAATTACATTCTTATGAATTTTTTACTTCAATTTTAAAATATCAGGAAATTATTAAAAATTAGATTCTTATGAATTTTTTACTTCAATATAAAAAATCAGTAAATTATTAAAAACAAGATTTTTATGAATTTTTTACTTCAATTTAAGAAAATCAGGAAATTATTAAAAATTAGATTCTTATGAATTTTTAGTTAAAATTATTAAAAATTAGATTCTTATAAAATTTTTACATCAATTTAAAAAAATCAGGAAATTATTAAAAATTAGATTCTAATGAATTTTTTACTTCAATTTAAGAAAATCCAGAAATTATTAAAAATTAGATTCTTATGAATTTTTCACTTCAATTTAAGATAATCAGGACATTATTAAAATCTAGATTCTTATGAATTTTTTTACTTCAATTTAAGAAAATCAGGAGATTATTAAAAATTAGATTCATATAAAGTTTTTCTTTAATTTTAGAAAATCAGGAAATTATTAAAAATTAGATTCTTATATATTTTTTTAGACATTTTGTAAAGAAATCTATTCCTGGTTTATCTATCATTTATTGATGCTTTAACATAATTGTTTTACACAAGTCATTTATACAGGGCATTTATATTTTGAGTATACATATCCCGATAATTACAGCGTCTATTAAATTTGCGGCAATTCGTTGTTTCAAAGCGGTTAATTTGAAGCTTTTAACGAGTGTTTTCCACTCCCAGACTAAGCATGAAGTAAAATTTCGAGTTTAGAAAAGCCTGAAAATTTGGCTCGGGCGCGTAGCGAAGCGGAGCGACCGAGCCAAATTAGGCTTTTCTAAACTCGAAATTTTACTTCATGCGCCACGCTTAAAAACACTGATTTACAGCGAAGTTAAAAAAAACACACACATACAACAACAATTATAGGCAACCTAATATACGTTAGAGTTATTGGGTTGCCTATAATCACTGTTTTAAACAATTTGTTCAGCGCAGAATTTGACTCACGATTTATTCACATCTACATATTAGATTACTAAAACCGTATATTTTAAACTTTGCGATATTTTAGTGTTTTATACGTGTGGCGCCTGAAGTAAAATTTCGAGTTTAGAAAAGCCTAATTTGGATTGGCCGCTCCGCTTCGCTACGCGGCCAATCCAAATTTTCAGGCTTTTCTAAACTCGAAATTTTACTTCATGCTTAGTCTGGGAGTGGAAAACCCTCGTTTAAAGATTCAAATTGAAATCTTTTAATAAAACTACGAATGTCGTAAAATTTACAGCCAATGGATGCATATGTATACCTGAAAGAAAAATTCCCTGTATATTAAAATTAATAATACAAAATTAAATAAATCAAATATAAATATACATAATAACATAGAGTTACTATATCGATGTAATGATTAGTTGTCAACACAAAACTAATTATTTGAAATAAAACAACGTAGTTGGGAGGGTTTCACTTTTATTGTTGAACACTGCAACATGTTTCACCACACAGTGGCTTCATCAGGCAGATGAAATAATGTTATTATTTCATCTGCCTGATGAAGCCACTGTGTGGTGAAACATGTTGCAGTGTTCAACAATAAAAGTGAAACCCTCCCAACTACGTTGTTTTATTTCAAATAGTATTATGGAGTTTCATCATGTATCCGCCTCATCAATTAAATACAAAACTAATTGATGTTGCAAACAGAACCGGTCTTCAGTAATAAAATAATATTTGTATTGTATGTTTAATAAAAAAAAAAACCTCTAGAGTGCTATGAATTAATTTTATTTTTAATGTAGGTTGCACGCATTAGGAATTGACATATATAACGTCAGACATGATAATTATAATATATAACTTCAGAGTTGCCAACCTTAGGTAGGGAGCACGCTTTAGGAATTGACATATATAACGTCAGACAAGATAATTATATTATATAACTTCAGAGTTGCCAACGTACAATATTTTCCATAGCACTCTAGAGGTTTTATTTTATTGAACATACGATATAACAGTACACTAACACTTACAACAAAAACAAGACAAACGACAAATTAAAATTTAAATGATAAAATAAAATAAAAATTAAATATAATTTACGAAGTCATAAATAGAGCTCGGATTTTTCAGCAAACAGCTTATGCTGAAAATTGAAAGCATCAATATAAATTAATAAAATGTATACGAATTATAAAAAAGTTAAATCATTTGACACTATTTTGGTTGTGTTTTTTTTTTTCGGTTCTATGCTTATTTTGCATTTATATGCTTATTTGGTGCTTATTTCGTCATATTTTAGATCGTGGACAATTATTGGGGTTTCTCCAGATCGTAATACTTCGATTTTTGCATTTTTTTTTAAATTGGGCCGGATGTAATCTTGTGTGGGACACACAAATGTTAAGATAAAGTTCTTTCGGAGACTTACTGTTTAGCCGCAAATCGTATTTTAAGGCCCAATTTTGAGGTTATATAGGTTGGTATAATCGGATAAATAAGCATATTACAGGTATAAATTATACACATGATGAAATTATCTCCAAAATTATGACGTAATTAATCCAAATTGTAGTATTATTGTCATTTATACAGCTAAAATCACGATATTAATTCATTTTTGTAAATTGGGCCGGATGTAAATGTGTGTGGGACACACAAATGTTAAGATAAAGTTCTTTCGGAGACTTACCGTTTAGCCGCAAATCGTATTTAAAGGCCCAATTTTGAGGTTATATAGGTTGGTATAATCGGATAAATAAGCATATTACAGGTATAAATTATACACATGATGAAATTATCTCCAAAATTATGACGTAATTAATCCAAATTGTAGTATTATTTTCATTTATACAGCTAAAATCACGATATTAATTTCACACTAAATGTGACGTCTACTGAAGTTTGTTTAAACTAATGGATATATAATTCTAGATTGATTATTATTCATGTTTAGATCATGAGTATTTTAACTTTCGGTATAAATAAACTAGATAGCGCAAGGTGTGTTAACATTTAAAAAAAAGATCCGCTTACTAAAACTTTTACAAATTGTCTGATCAGACACAGAGGTATCATCCCCTTCATCTCTGGCCTCCTTGCGACACTTCTCGTAAGTGTCGTCCTCACAAAAGGAGTACATTTTACTATAAAAATATTATTTAAATATGGTAAATTAGGTATTGTTTTAATTTATTACCTAAACACTTTAGTGAGTGGTAACTTGGTTCTTTCAAACCATGTACCCCTTGCAATAGGCACATTTAAATTGTGGCCCCCCCTTGTTGCATCTAAATGCTCCCAGCCCCGATTGCGATGCGGTGAAATTCATTGGTTTTCTGTGCCTTGGGAACATTTTTGCATTTGGCAAAAAAACATTGCCCTGACACTATTTGAAGGCTCGCTCTTCGGTGCCAAACTCCTTAATCAACTTTTTTTGGTTCCACATTCTAGTACATTAAGTTTTACAAGGATATAAATATTGCAAAGTGTTATAAGAATAGTACTATTGAATTTATAATATGTAAGCAATTGAAATTATGCAGAACAATTACGCTAAACAATTGGTATAGAACTTATATCTTAAGTAATTAAAATATTAAATTGAATATTATTTTTCAATTAAAAATAAATGGTTGAACTTACTTTCAATTCAAAATTGTCCACAAACGAGCACTTAAAAGTACTGTTTTAACACTTCTTGCACTAATAAAACTAAATTACGTGTGTGATGACACGAAAACATAATATTTTGTTATAATAAACAACAAAACAAAAACATTTCAAACTTCTTTCTCTCGGTCGGTAAAGTAGGCTGCGAGTTGCTAACGTTAAGTCATTAAATAAGATTACAATTTGCTTACATTATTACATTTTATTTATTATAAACTGTTGAATTAAATATGAATGTATTATTATTTGTGTGGATTCTTAAATATTACAGTATGATTAATATTCTCGTTTCCGCGTAAAGGTGGCGCCATCTATTTTTTTATATCACAAACTAAAATACTTGTAATTTTCTAATAGATCTAGTTTATGTATCCATTATTTCAAATAAACGTCAGTACACGTCATATTTAGTGTAACATAAATATCGTGATTTTGGCTGTATAAATGAAGATAATACTACAATTTTGATTGATTACGTCCTAATTTTGGAAATAATTTCATCATGTGTACAATTTATACCTGTAATATGCTTATTTACCCGAAAATATCAACCTATATAACCTCAAAATTGGAACTTAAAATACAATTAGCGGCTAAAAGGTAAGTCTTTGAAAAAACTTTATCTTAACATTTGTGCGTCCCACACACGCTTACTTCCAGTTCCGCTAGCAAACTCTCAAAAATCTTAGTATTTCGTCCTGAAAAATAACATTTGCAATCAAAAATAAGTATGTATTTAAAAATTATTACATTGACACAAACGTTAAAGGTTATTAACACTTTAAGGAAAACTAAAAATAAATGTATTACAATTACAATTCAAAAATTAACAATTCGAGACTACATTTTTTTCAGTTGCTGAAAATATGTGCTTTTTTTAAGAATGATAAGAATGATAGAAATGCAAAAAATAAAAAGCCTTAGTTTTTTATAAACATTTCAGAAATAAAGAAAGGACATTTTTCGAACGCTTCCAAATTAAAAAAAAAACTTGCCTGTCTTTAAAATGATTAAAAATAAATGTTAATTTTAATTGTTTTTCTTTAAACAAATGCAAAAATCAAGATTATTTCAGATTTTTTTAACAACATTTTAGACTGTTAAAAAAAATTTGTTTTGTTTCTTTGACCTCGGCTTTCGCTATACAGAAATCATCCATTGTATTATTATTCTATCTATTTAATTTTTACTAATTCACAGACTTAACTCTTTAAGTTCATTTGGACGCCACATTACATTCACACAACATCCATAGACCCGAATGGAATCATTTAATACTCATAAATGATTCCACCGGACAGGATTTAAACCTAAGACCTCTTGGTCTGTGGGCAGGGTCTCTACCCACTCGGCCACCAATGCCCCAAAAATCTTTGTTATAAAGTTGGAAACAATAAAATCGATTGCCTATTAGTGAAATTAGAAATGGTCGAAAATACCTATTTCTTTCCTGGGTCCTCATCAGGAAACAAATAGGTATTTTCGACCATTTCTAATTTCACTAATAGGCAATCGATTTTATTGTTTCTATAATTTTGCGAATTTAATTTAGATTACCGTGGAATTTTTAGAAAATATTTAGAAACGAATTCTGTATTCCAATGTTATAAAAATAATAAAAAAAAAACAATGTTCTGGTGAACGTTGAAACAGGAGCAAAAAAGACATTTACGTTTTCGGGACAATTGGGGATAGAAAAACTACTTGCTCAAAATCGGGACTACGATTGAAAATTTAGAACTGTCCCGGAAAATTCGTAACGCATGCATTTTTAATAAACAGGGAGTTTTATGTAACACCGAACATTTTTATAACTAGAATTTTTCTTTTAAATATACATATGCATACGTTGTACATTTTCCGACGCTCGGTTTATTAAAATAATTCAATTTGAAGCTTTAAACGAGTGTTTTCCACTCCCAGGCTAAGCATGAAGTAAAATTTCGAGTTTAGAAAAGCCTGAAAATTTGGTTTGGTCGCGTAGCGCGAAGCGCGGAGCGGCCAAACCAAATTTTCAGGCTTTTCTAAACTCGAAATTTTACTTCATGCGCCACCGGTACAAAACACTGATTCAATGTAAAGTTTAGCGGAGTGTTTTAAACTTCGTAATAAGTCAGTGTTTTGTACCGGTGGCGCATGGAGTAAAATTTCGGTACAAAACACTGACTTATTACGAAGTTTAAAACACACCGCTAAACTTTACATTGAATCAGTGTTTTGTACCGGTGGCGCATGGAGTAAAATTTCGAGTTTAGAAAAGCCTGAAAATTTGGTTTGGCCGCTCCGCGCTTCGCGCTACGCGTCCAAACCAAGTTTTCAGGCTTTTCTAAACTCGAAATTTTACTCCATGCTTAGTTTGGGAGTGGAACACACTCATTTTAAGTTTCAAATTAAACTCTTTTATAAAAACAACGATTATCTAAAGATTTACGGCATATACGCTGTAACTGAGACATGTATACTTGAAATAAAAACTCCCTGTATGTACAAGTTGAGACATTAATTGCGATTGATTGGCTACAATTTGTAATGGTCATATAGGCAAACCAATTTACACATGACTTAAAAATTAAAGGTGTCAAATTGTATTGAATGAAAATGTTCGGTGTTACATAAAACTGTCTGTATATATTCCGTTGTATATACTGTCAATTTTAAAGTGTTCGTTATTTTATCAAAAACGTTCAATTTAAAGTTTCCACTCCTTGGTTAAGCATGAAGTTAAATTTCGAGTTTAGAAAAGCCGAGTCGTGCCCCGGCAAATCCAAATTGTCAGGCTTTTCTTAACTCTAAATTTTACTTAAAAAAAAATGTGAATTTTGCCTAAAAATGTGGAGCGTACGCAATGGGATATGTATAGTTAATAGACTGCTGCATGAAACATCGCCAATCCTTAGTTTTTCATTATTTCATAATAACTAAAGAGTAATCCCTGTCGAATTATTGCGCGGAATTCCGAATGAGCTGCTAGTGTTAATTCGATTCAATTTAAATTAAACTAATTTACACTCAAGCTTAATTGTTTCCATCAAATGTGCTCGTTATCTGCGGCTTGCGGAGTGTTTATATTAAGTGTTTTTTAGGGAGAAAGGAATTCTCGCTTCCAACTCGAAAAGACACCACATTAAAATAAATAGTTTTTACTTTAAATATTGTCACGCTTAGTTTAAAAGAATAACAATGCGAAATAATGATAATACCATCACTGAAACTTTCACCAAATAAAATATAAAGTTTGAGTTTTTAAAATCTTTTGAATTATATAGAAGTATCCTTGATTAATCATAAAGTAAATATTTCGAGTTTGGAAAATCCAATTTTTCAGGATTTTCTAAACTCAAAGTATTTATTTGACGCACGAAACATTGAATTATTGTGAATATACAATTTCCACAATTTCATAAAATCAATGTGAAAAAAGCGTGAATAATTCCTGAAAATTCGCAAAACGCGTTTCAGATTTAAATTATTAATATCGCACATATTGTATTCTATCTATACTTTATGCTAAATCAAACGAAGTGGTTTTATGTGGGACTTTCTGTATATATAAAACATGTTAAAAATGTAGGTACAGAGAAAAATATACAATATATGAGCAAGTATTTATTTGCATTTGCAAGTATTTATTTGCATTTGTAAAAATACCTGTAATAGATTTTAAATAAATATTAACTAATATAAGCGTAAACTATATATGCAGGGTGTCCCATTAGCAGGGTTGTTAAAAATAACGTTTTTTTTTTCATTTTAATTAAAACAAACAGCTGTTTTTACAAAACGTGTTCTAAAAAAGGTATTAATTATTCTCTAATGAGTGTTTTCCACTCCCAGACTAAGCATGAAGTAAAATTTTAAAACGTTATTTTTTCAGAAATAATGTAGAATGTGAAACGATACGACCCTGTATACATTAAAATATGTTTAGGTTATGCACCTCTTAATACCAATTAACTTTGACATTGAAACTTTTGACTAAAGCTGATAGCACTAAAATTCTTAGAACTCTCAGAACGCACTAATGTGACACCGTGTATATCTAAAATAAAAGTAGTTGCACAACTGAGTTCTAATAATTAATGCACTGTGAATGTGTTTCAAAGACGCTCAATTACCTTTTATTACGTTTAGAGTGTAATTCAGTGTATTATTATTTTGTTCACTATGCAAATTTCTACATTCATTAATTTATAAAATTATTGCTAAATATCTAAAGTTACTCATTATAAAATACATTAAAATGTTTTTAGGTTATGCACCTCTTGATATCAATTAACTTTAACATAGGAACTTTTTTCTATTTTTGACGAAAGCTGATAGATCTAAGATATGTCCTCAGAACGCACTAATGTGACACCCTTTACACTAAAATAAGAGTAGTTGAACAATTGAGTTTAAAAAATTAATACACTGTGAATATGTTTGAAAGACTTCGCTCAATTACCATTCATTACGTTTAGAGTGTAATTCAGTGTATTATTATTATTTTGTTCACTATGCAAATTTCTACATTCATTAATTTATAAAATTATTGCTGAATATCTAAAGTTACTCATTATACAATACATTAAAATATTTTTGGCTATGCACCTCTTGATACCAATTAACTTTGACATAGAAGCTATTTTCTATTTTTGACGAAAGCTGATAGAACTAAGATATCTTCTCAGAAAACACTAATGTGACACCTTGTATATCTAAAATAAGAGTAGTTGCACAATTGAGTTTAAATAATTAATACACTGTGAATATATTTGAAAGACTTCGCTCAATTACCATTCATTACATTTAGAGTGTAATTCAGTGTATTATTATTTTGTTCACTATGCAAATATCTACATGCATTAATTTATAAAATTATTGCTGAATATGTAAAGTTACTCATTATTATTTACATACTTTGAGGGTAATTAAAACGATGTTTATTTTTGTTTAAATTTTTAGTAATTTTTACATACATAGAGGGATTTCTTTAATTAATAAGATGGTAAAATAATAAAGAAGTGAAAAAATAAACTCATGTTATTCTTCCTGAAACATATAGGACCCAAATTTTATGTTTTTATAGGGTATCTTGGGTTACTAAGATACCCTATAAAAACATAAAATTTGGGTCCTATATGTTTCAGGAAGAATAACATGAGTTTATTTTTTCACTTCTTTATTATTTTACCATCTTATTAATTAAAGAAATCCCTCTAAGTAGTTAGACAAAATATGATGTACACGTCATGACTTCCTTTTCTGAGAAAATAACAATAGCATTGACAGAGCATGGCTGGTTCGATTAGTTTAGGAGATATCGGGCGTTTTTCAATTGTCGGCTGTTTTAAAATACGTCGTTTTCTCGATATCTATAAGATATACAAATATACTGCCTTTCAAAAAAATCAGAACAAAAAGTATTTATTGGACGATTTTAATGAAATTTACAGAATTTGATCATGTAAATGAACTGCATCGATGATCAAAAAATCAATTGTTTTGGTTACTATTTAATGGTATTTTTCCTTGATTTCACCATTATGAAGAGCTGCTGATTTTTGAATGTAATTGCTTCTAATATCCAAGTAGCCTCTGAGTAGTTTGACGTTTCAGTTTGTAAAACATAAAAAGATGCCCCGTGTTCGTCGGCGTGCACAATATCATCATCTAAGTGAATTTGAAAGGGGTCGCATTATTGGAATGCGAGAAGCGGGTTTTTCGGTTCGTGCTATTGCTGAAAGGGTAGGCCGTAGTGTATCGGTGATCGTACGCTGCTGGTCTAGATGGTCCGAAGCTGGGGAGAATCGACGTAGACTTGGATCAGGACGTCCAAGAAGCACCACTGAGCGTCAAGATCGAGCTCTTCGTCTTACAACTTTAAGGGACAGATTTACAACGTCGCGGGTATTGGGAAATGACTGGTTGGCTCTAAATGGCCAAAGAGTATCCATAGCTACTGTTTACAGAAGAATCCGCAGTTTTGGTATAAGATCCTACCGTCCACAATTGTGTCTACCTCTTACTCCGCAGCATCGCAGAGCAAGACTTGATTGGTGCAGGGAAAGACAACATTGGACCCATGAATGGAATAACACTATCTTCAGCGATGAGTCTCGGTTCTGTTTATGGGCTCATGATGGTCGCAGAAGAGTGAGACGTCGACGCGGAGAACGCAGAATTTTACAATTTGCTGTTGAAAGACATACGGCTCTTACACAGGGAGTTATGGTTTGGGGGGCGATAGCATATGGTAGTCGGTCTCCTCTAGTTTTTTTAGAAGCAAGTCTTAACGCGATTCGGTATATTGACAACATTTTACGACCAGTGTTAGTGCCCTATGTAAATGGCTTGCAGAACCCCATTTTTCAGCAAGATAATGCTCGACCTCACACAGCGGCCTTACAAGACAGTTTTTTGATAGTGCCGAAATCAATTTGTTACCTTGGCCATCTCGTTCTCCAGATCTAACATAGAACATGTTTGGGATATGATAGGTGTTATAATAAGTAACTTACAGCGCCCCGCTAACACTGTAATGGAACTTAGAGGTCAAATTATCGAAGTTTGGAATGAAATACCCCAAGTCGATATTGACAGCCTGATTTCTAGCATGCCTCGACGTGTTAATGAGTGTTTGGGAAATCGTGGAGGCTCAACACATTATTAATTTTTATTCATTTGTTTTTTCGTTTTTCAAGTTGATTTTTTGATCATCGATACAGTTCGTTCGATCAAATTGTGTGAATTTGGTGTTCTGATTTTTTTGAAAGGCAGTATATATAGTTAACTAGTTATATGTGTAGTTTTCAACGCAGAATTCCGCGGAGTGCTTATTTTTTTATTTCAACTTTAATTTCAGAGCTAAGACACAACGTTGTTGTTTAAATGGAGCACCCTATAGCATTGTTTACAAAGCAACTAGCATTTTTCTTTAAGAAAAGAAAATGTACAATAATCACTATATGTGCCATATTGTTTATACACAATATTGACTTGTTTTTTTTTCCCAAACTAATCTGACCAATTCTTTTGACATCCACTTTGGGTAAGAAGTATCATTTTCGTATATGTACTTAAATGAGATGCATTTTTCTATTGCTATGTAAAGAGTATCATAAAATGAATTTACTATTGTGTTCATATCGTCATGGGACAAAAAGAAATTTCAGATCACTGAATTAAAATATGTATTAATCAACTCGTAGATAGCACGATTAAAATAGTATTTTTTCTGAACAGTTCGAATATTATAAAGAGATTCCACAGAAAAAGTTGAAATGTACGCAAAATGATGGATGCTAGTAGATGGTAAGAGATTTGAAGCTAGGTTGCTGGTAATATTCGATAAAGAGCTGAAACATAAATCAAAGAAAACTCCTCAAGAATCAGGTATATTAATTATTTGAGAAGCATTCAAGAAATTAAAACAATTCATCACCGCACTTACTTTAGAATCTGGTTGTAACGTTTCAATAATATTCCAACTCGTTTTAGGCAGATTAAAATCACCGAAAATAAGTACATTTTTACAATTATTAATTTCCACAATCTCCTCAACACTGTTACAATGCGATTGGTAAATATTTAATCCTGGTCCAGGTTTTATGTAAACTCCGCCTATAATATATGCTGATTTATTACGTTTTAGCAAAACAAAAAGTTGTTAAAATTAAATGAAACTATTACTATGTTTTTTTACCAATTTTATTAACTTATATATATACAGGTATTACATATAAATATTTTTACGACTTAAGTTTCGACAGTGTAAGTGTCATTATCAACTTGATACTGATATACTCCTCGCAAAATTTAGTCTGTACTTTTTACACAAAATGTTAAAATTTATCCCGAAATGCATCGTAATTCTGCAATTATAGTTTTATTTCTTACGGTCACCAAAAATTAAAAATTTTAAGCATTTATAAAATCTGATCATCATATTTTAAATAAGTGACAATAATTTTACGCGCAATTAATTTATGTTCTTAACTAAATTATATACAAATCGGATGTTTTAATATTTCTTACAGTTTTATAAACGAAACATTTTTTACTTTCCCCCGTATGTAATACAAAGGGAAAGTATTGTTTTCGTGAACATTTTCGAATCAAAAATTTTAGCGGAAATATCCGTTTTGAGGTCCCCTGAGTCGAATAAGACCATTTTTGAAAAATGTCTGTCTGTCTGTCTGTCTGTGTGTCTGTGTGCGCTGTACCGCAAAAACCGCTAAAGATATCGAGATGAAACTTGAAACTTAAGCTTTTTGTTACAATCGGAAGAACTGAAAAGCTTTTGGTGAAAATCGGAAAACCGGAAGTGGTACTTTACTCTTAGCGTTTTTCAGTTTTTTCAGATTTTTTCAATAAATGTTCATCAAACAAAAAATTCTTTCAATTAAAAGTTGTAGATAATAACAAAATGAAGATGTATTGTTCACTTACTTTTTGTCATAGCACTCTTAGTTTTTGAGATATTTCAAAAGTTGTGTGTTTTATCTAGTTATTGGTGTGTAACAGTGTATGTGTCGAAACAATTGAAAAATGTTTCAAATAAAAGTTGTAGGAAATGAAAAACTAAAGATTTTTTGTCGACTCACTTTTTGTCATAGCACTCTTGGTTTTTGAGATATTTAATAAATAGTTTTTTATCTAGTCATTGATTTGTGTCAGTGTGTGTGTTGATACAATTGGAAAATGTTTCAAATAAAAGTTGTAGGTAATAAAATATTAAAGATTTTTTGCATCTTCACTTTTTGTCATAGCACTCTTAGTTTTTGAGATATTCAATAAATAGTGTTTTTTATCTAGTCATTGGTTTGTGTCAGTATGTGTTGATCCAATTGAAAAATGTTTCAAATAAAAGTTGTAGTTATCAAAAAGTTGAAGACATTTTGAAAAAAATAATGCTACAAATATTTTAAAAGTGATTTAATACGCAATTTACGGGGGAAAGTACTATGATGGACACATCACCATTTTTATTTTTGTTGTAATTAGTCAATTTAAAACTTATATAACTTGTTTCTTAATCAGGGTTGTAATGTTTAATATACTTTGTTTTAAAGCAGTGTTTTAAACATGTTTTAAAACAGCCGACGTGTTTTAAACGGTTTTGTTTTAAACATGTTTCAAATGTTAAACTTGTCTAAATTAAATTTTGTTAAAACGTTTTTATTTTATTATCGTTAATTTGCTTAACTAAGTTGATTGATTGAGTTACGTGAAGATCAAATTAATTTGACATTGATAATGGTCACTTTGTGTCTGAAATGTATGTACCTTTTGTAATTCAAATAAACGTGTGAAGAAAGTTATTAGTGCTTAATTCGTCAAATTGCTTAACTATATTTTGTACTAGAGATGTTCAATATAAATCGATATCTTGGAATCTCGTTATTTTGGTGCAAAATAATCAATATTTGTATCGATTTTTAATATCGATACCGACCATATTGTGGGGATATATCGGTCCCTATAATATGGTCGGTATCGTTACATACTATACTAGTAGTAAACGCCATCTACTGTATCAAGAAAGAAAATTATTCAAGTTAAAACTTACAGAAAAGAAAAGTAAAAATTATACAGGAATTTTTTTCTTCTAAGTATACTTACACATAAGGCGAATTGATCGAATTTTGAATGAACCCTATTACACATTCAAATCATAATACCGCAATCTGTCATCATTTATCTGTCAAATTATTATAAAACGAAACAGACCATTAAAACTGACGCGTATTTGATTAATATATATAATAAATGTTGTGTTATATATTGTTGTTGTAGTGAACAAAGTATAGTGTATAACTCGCATATAATGGCTATTAATCACTCGAACGACTTGCTCCACTCGCCTTCGGCTCGTTTCGCAAACATCGTTCTCGTGATTAATAGCTATCATTATGTGCTCGTTGTACAATAGACTATTAAACATGTTTTAAACACGTTTCAAATATGTTTTTTATTGCTAACGTTTTAAACGCTGTTTCGACGAAAACAACACGTTTTGTAAAAAAAAACGTTTTGTTAACAAACCTCTTCTTAGTGGACTGATTTTCATTGAGCGTACACAAAAACAAAGCTTATTCTATTCCTGTAAAATACATACAAATATCATGTTCCAGAATTTGTTTACAATTCCTTAAACGAAATATCAATTTTTGGTGTTTTTTTGTTGTTGGTTATAATTTAAGTCAATTTAATATTTGTATAACTTGTTTCTTGTTTCTGTTTGTTTTAATTAAAATGAAAAGAAAAAACGTTTTGTTAACAGGCCTGTTTTTAGTGGACGGATTTTCATTGAGCGTACACAAAAACAAAGATCATTCTATTCCTGTAAAATAAACACAAATATCACGTGCCACAAATGATTTTCAATTTCTTAGACGAAATATTAATTTATGGTATTTTCTTTGTTGGTTATAATTTCAGTCAATTTAATATTTATATAACTTGTTTCTTATTGCAGCTTACACAAAAAAATATGTATCGATTGTTATGGTGAAAATAAAAAAAATCGATTTTATTGTCTCATAATTTTAAATTTGAGCTGATATAGTTGTAGTAGTAGTAGTTTTCAGTGTTTACAAATCAAGAATGGCTACTTCTAAGTAACTTTTGTCAGTTTTACATAATTTCACTAGGAAATAAATAAATCACTTTATGTAAATAATCTAATGATATTTTTTTCTGAAAATAATCGACTTTATCACAATATATGCGGAAAACTTATAACAAATTGTGTAATTAGGATTTTACAAGTATAATCACTGTTTTTCATGTTTGCGTTGTGTCTAATAAGGTGAATTAATTAGTTACAGTAGTCACGCATGCCATCAAATTTTAATAATTAACAAAATTACGTGTCTGGAAAAAAACGGAGTTTTATTTCCACTTCTTTATTATTTTATTATCTTATTAATCTTAGTCAAAATATACTAACATTTTATATACAGTTTAATATTTGACAAGATTGGTACCAATCATTCCTTAACTCCTACACCTCCCAAACGCCGGATGATAATATCAACGAGAACGAGTATTACGAAAACTTGCATAAAGGTAAAAACACAGCGCCAGGTTATGATAATATGCCTAGAATTATCCTTAAATCCCTTCCAGACAACATACACCAGTATATCCTCAAGATCTTTAACAACCTATACTCCTTACAACACTTTCCCCAGGAATGGAAGCAGGGTATCATAACATGCATATTTAAACCTGACAACAACAGATGCAACGTATCTAGCTACAGACCTATTACCCTGCTCCCAGTCTTGGGCAAACTATATGAAAATATCGTAAAAAATAAAATCCTTACCCATGTTTCCAAACACATCCCTCCATATCAATTTGGATTTATGCAAAACCGTTCTACTACACTCCCCCTAGCTATCCTCACCTCAATCTACATACCACTCACCTTCATGGTCATAAATCCGCAATCCTGTTCCTTGACATCAAAAAAAGCATTCGACACAGTATGGCATCAGGGTCTACTATATAAGTGCGCCTGCCTTAACATCCCTCCCCACCTAATTAATATCCTACACAATTTCCTACACAACCGTTCCCTTAAAGTTAAAATAAGAAACTCCTTCTCATACTCTTTCTCCCCACTTCAAGGTGTCCCTCAAGGCTCCCCGCTTTCTCCGTTGCTCTACAATATATTCGTCACGAAGCCAAGAATGTTTCGATCCCGAAAAAATAAATTGTTCTATTTGGAACCTCTACCAAATAGAACAATTTATTATTTCGGGATCGAAACATTCTTCGCTTCGTCAATTTGGCCCCCCACTTTCGATTTTTTGGAAAATTTGTTGCCCAGAAAAGCCCTTAGCTAGCGCAAGCAAGCACAGTAAAAATTAAAGCAAGCACACAACAGGCAAAATTTTTTTGGGAGTTTCAAAGATAGGGGGAGGGGGGCTAAGTTGACGATTGTCCCCCACTTTTGAATCTTTAACTTTTTTTATATGATTTGGATTTCTCAGAGTTAGCGTAAGCTAGCACAACCAATTTTATAGCTAGCACAACCCCAATAACCCCTTAAAATACAAAATTAGTTTGACGCCCAGTCCCACACTTTAACATTTTTTGATTATTTCTAGGGGAATCTGTAGCCTACAGCTAGCGCAGGCAGAACATTTAAAAAATATTTGAAAACAGGAAACGGATAAAAAGATATTTACATTTTATATATATATAAATCTTTATTGGCAAATTTTGGTAATAGTAATAGTACAAAAATAAATTACAATTAAATAAAGTAAAAATTAAATAATTTGCCAATTGGCTATCGACCGTTGGTCTTTCTGCCTGGAATTATAGAGTTTTGTCCTTGTCAGTTATTGTGTAGGAAATGTCTTGATTGCTAATGTCGTCCATTGTCTAGTCAAATGAATTTAATTGTCGTGATCACTAGGGTTATGAAATGATGAAATGAAATCATGAATTGTAGAGGTAAAACGTTTACGTTTGGGAGTGATATTAGGGTTTCGAAAAATGCATAAAGGGTGAAGGAGATTATAAAGGGTGGGGTTTGAGGCGAATTTATCAACTAAATAGGATAGGCGAGTCTCGATGGGGGTAACTTTTGTTAGTTTGAACAGCAGGAGGTTGGAGGGGTTGTGCAGTGGGTTTTGAGGGTGACGGATTTTGGTAAGCACTCTTAGGGCCGATCTTTCGGCGACTTGTAAATTTTTGAGTGTAGTAGGATGGGGATTGTGGAAGAGGATAGCAGCATAGTCAAGTAGGGGGCGGCATATCATTTTATATATATGAACGGCTGTTTTCGTGGTAATTCCTTGTTGTTTGAAGGTCAGACCTTTAAAATGAGCCGCCCGATTCTTGATTTTTGCTTTGAGGATTGTGGAGTGAGCTTTAAAAGTAAGGTTGGGGTCAAAAAGGATACCTAAATATTTGCAAGTGGTTGAAGGGCGGATAACTTGATTGTTTAGAGAAATTGAGAATGGGGATTGGTTTGCTCGGTGAAAAGGGATTAGAAGCTGGGTTTTATTGGGGTTTATGGAAATTCGCCATTTCGCAAACCATGTTTGAATGGTGTTGATAAGGCCCTGTAGAGTGCTGAGGGCTTTTGGGAGTGTGGGAGCATGTGCGATTAACGCAGTATCATCGGCGTATAGGAGAGGGTAGGCAGATTTATCAAAATAGTTAGGATCGGGGTTGTACATATCATGGACGAGAAGGTTGTAAAGAAATGGTGATAGGGGGGATCCTAATGGGAGGCCTTGCTCAGGAGTAAAGGCGCTGGAAAAGGTGTGGCATATTTTAACTTGAAGGGATCTGTTGTGTTTACATTTTATTAATCGGTCTTAAGCTTTTAAATCCTGTATGCGTATTTCATTCGTGTATTTGAATGATTACGCTAAATGCAAATTTTCTATCAAATCACAATTATCCAAATATCGATCACTCACCCACTCTCTTTCTTGTGCTCGGTCTCCTGGTCACAACATTAATAAACAATACATTGGCGATTTATAATTTGGATAAATTTTCGAAATCTTTCGGTATTTGTTGCAGTTATTACATTTTAAATTATTTGAGGCTTAAATATGAATCCATTACTACGCCACTGTCTTTCTTGTGCTTGTTCGCTCGGTCACCGTATTTATAAACAATGCATTGGTGAATTATAAGTTGAAAGAAGTTTTGAAATCTGTTGGTATTTGGTGAAGTTATTACGTTTTAAATTATTCAAGGGTTAAACATCAATCACTCACTACACCACAGTCTTTCTTGTGCTTGCTTTTCTGGTCACAACATTTATAAACAATGCATTGGTTAATTATAAATTAAAAGAATTTTTGAAATCTGTTAGTATTTGGTGGGGTTATTACGTATTTAATTATTCGAGGGTTAATCATCAATCACTCACTACGGCACTGTCTTTATTTTGCTTGCTTTCCTGGTCACAGCATTAGTAAACAATGCATTCCCAAATTATTACATTTTAAATTATTTGAGGGTTAAAAATCAAGCCCTTACTACGCCCTTATCTATTTTGTGAATTCTTGACAAGCGTTGCTATATTATTGTTTTAAAACTTTAATTTGCTTTATGCATATGTTTTAATATACCGGGTGTTGACTTGGCGGACGCAACATAGGAAATCCCATGTACATTTTGAATTGTTTAAATGTTGGCTCCCCTATTTATTTTAGAAACAAAATGTATTTACCTTTTTTGTAGAGGGAAAAATTCTGAATTCATTCGTGTTAACTTTTATCAATTTACGTTTTTCTAAGTTAAAATAATTAAGCAAAAGTAATGTGATTTTATAAAAATAATGACATGCCATGGAATTGAGACAACAATTGCAACAGTCACTTGATTAAAGTAAATGTTTTCGAAATGATTCACATTATACAAGAAAAAATCCTCCTAATAAAGTGATATTATGCAGACCACAGTTATCACGATGTTTGCGTTATATTTTTTGTCGTTAATTAGGTAACAGCAATATTTTGTGCTATTTTGACATCCGCAATTGTTGTATCAATTCCATGGTATGTCATTATTTTTATAAAATCACATTACTCTTACTTAATTATTTTAGCTGTCAAGTTTCTGACATTCGTTGATTTTTAAAAGAGCTCATTTTGAAGCTTTCAACGAGTGTTTTCCACTCCCAGACTAAGCATGAAGTAAAATTTCGAGTTTAGAAAAGCCCCGTGAAAATTTGTCAAGGGTCGCGCAGCGACCCGAGACAAATTTTCACGGGGCTTTTCTAAACTCGAAATTTTACTTCATGCGCCACGCGTATAAAACACAGATTTTAAGTGAAGTTCGAATCTACATAAATTTGACAATATTATAGTGTTTTATACGCGTGGCGCATGAAGTAAAATTTCGAGTTTAGAAAAGCCCAAAAAATTTGTCTCGGGTCGCTGCGCGACCCTTGACAAATTTTCACGGGGCTTTTCTAAACTCGAAATTTTACTTCATGCTTAGTCTGGGAGTGGATAACACTTGTTAAAAGCTTTAAATTGAACTTAAAAAGAAAAACAGGGAATATCCGCAATTGTTGTATCAATTCCATGGTATGTAATTATTTTTATAAAAGCACATTACTCTTTCTTAATTATTTTAGCTGTACATTTTCTGACATTCGTTGATTTTTAAAAGAGCTCAATTTTAAGCTTTAAGCGAGTGTTTTCCACTCCCAGACTAAGCATGAAGTAAAATTTCGAGTTTAGAAAAGCCCCGTGAAAATTTGTCACGGGGCTTTTCTAAACTCGAAATTTTACTTCATGCGCCACGCGTATAACACACAGATTTTAAGTGAAGTTCGAATATACACAAATTTCACAATATTATAGTGTTTTATACGCGTGGCGCATGATGTAAAATTTCGAGTTTAGAAAAGCCCAGAAAATTTGTCTCGGGTCGCTGCGCGACCCTCGACAAATTTTCACGGGGCTTTTCTAAACTCGAAATTTTACTTCATGCTTAGTCTAGGAGTGGAAAACACTTGTATCAAGCTTTAAATTGAACTTAAAAAAACAGGGAATATCCGCAATTGTTGTATCATTGCATGGTATGTCATTATTTTTATAAAATCACATTACTCTTTCTTAATTATTTTAGCTGTACATTTTCTGACATTCGTTGATTTTTAGTAGAGCTCAATTTTAAGCTTTAAGCGAGTGTTTTCCACTCCCAGACTAAGCATGAAGTAAAATTTCGAGTTTAGAAAAGCCCCGTGAAAATTTGTCTCGGGTCGCTGCGCGACCCGAGACAAATTTTCACGGGGCTTTTCTAAACTCGAAATTTTACTTCATGCTTAGTCTGGGACTGGAAAACACTTGTTTATAGCTTTAAATTTAACTTGAAAAAAGCAGGGAATATCCGCAATTGTTGTATCAATTCCATGGTATAGCATTATTTTTATAAAATCACATTACTCTTTCTTAATTATTTTAACTTACAGAAACGTAAAGTTTTAACTGTGAACATTTATAAATTTAGAATTTTGCCCTCTACAAAAAAGTTAAATACATTTTCTCTCTAAAATAAATAGGGAAGCCAATATTTGAACACTTAACATGCGATTTTCTATGTTGCGCAACCAAGTCAACACCCGGTATATCCCAACTAATGAATTAATTTGTTTATCAAATATCACAATAATGAATGGGTTCAGTATTTATTTCAAGCTGTACTACGGCGCAAATTATATTAGTACTAAATTTTAGGAACTTTTAGTTGAGTTTATGGCAATGTAATTATTGTCAACAAATCCGTTGGATTATTGTGATTTGATAGAAAATTCGCATTTAGCGTAATGATTCAAATACACAAATGGAAATACACACACCGGATTTGAAAGCTCACGCTTGATATTTAAAATGCAAATATCCTTTTAACCGTTTTATTTTTCCAAATAATTCATGCATTTTCTGCCTGCGCTAGCTCTAAGCTACAGATTCCCCTAGAAATACTTTAAAAAAATTAAGTGGGGGGCTAGGGTTCAAACTAATTTTGTACTTTTTAGGGGTTGTTGGGGTTGTGCTAGCCCTAACATTGATTGTGCTAGCTTGCGCTAGCTCTGAGTAATCCAAATCATACCAAAAACAGTTTAAAAATCAAGAGGGGCGGGGGCAAACGCCAACTTACCCCCCTATATTTGAATCGCCCATAACTTTTTTACCTTTCGTGTGCTTGCTTTAATTTTTGCTGTGCTTGCTTGCGCTAGCTAAGGGGATTTCTGCGCAACGATTTTTTTTTCAAAAAATCGTATTTGGGGGGCCAAGTTGATAAAGCCAACATGCTTGCATATTCTCAAATACAATGAACAAAACTTAAACTTCTAAACTGGTATTTGTATTGTTGCAGTTTGTAGTGTGTCTGGATTTTAAAATTAAAAATCTCGCCGGGCGAAAACTTGCGGAAAAGCGCTGTTTTTCCGAACCCGGCGGGAATTTGTCGTTGAAAAACCAACACAGCTTTCCATCCGGACCGGGCTCTGATGAAACGATTCAGGAGAAAGTAAATAAATACGTTCCACAATGGCATAAAATACTCGTCTAACGAATCAACACCGAAACAAAACAGAAATACGAGCAGTTGTACCGTAAAGGCGCGCTGAAATTTTTAAGATGATTATTATGCATCTAAATAATTTATTTCCATAAAAAATGACGATACATTCATGGATGAGTCGAGTATAGATATTAAACTTAACCTAATTATAATTTGTAGATATAAAACTTACATGCTAAATATAAACACGTTAAAATAATTGTATAAACAATAAACATTAGTTATGACAAAACAATACATGACATTCTATGACTAGATACAGGTAATATATTAGTTGTTATAAGATTTACAATACTTTGAAAATTCATCTGTTGTGTAAAAAGAATTTTCTTGAAGAATATATTTAAGTTGCCTTAGTAATAGTGTATTTGGTAACGATTTTAGGCTATTCGGTAGCATGTTGAATAATTTGACTGGCTGTATTAACGCGAAAATATGTATGAAGGTATGTTTGTGCTGAATAACCAAAATATTCTTATTCCTTGTGTTATGACTATGCTGTACTTCCGTGGCATTGTATAAGTGAATATTATTAGTTAGACATTTTATTGACTCATATATGAATAGACTAATTACTGTCATGGTATTTAATTTCTTGAATAAGTCGCGACAACTTATAAGTGGTTTTTGATTACATACCGCTCTTATGAGTCTCTTTTGCATTGTATTGTATTGTAAATACCTTTTGTATGTTGGTTTGCGTACTGCAACCCCAGAAAATAATACCATACACTATGTGTATTAACTCTTGTTTCTTCTTATTATATTAAAGAAAATTACATTTACTCTCTGGTTTCTTAGTATTATAATAAACAGAAATAATATAAATAACGTTAAATTATTAAAAGAATCAAATTTTTATAAATTAGACATGTTAGAAGCAATTTATATGTTTAAAAATAAAGATAAACTACTAAATTTAGATTTAATCCTCCTAAATAATCCCCTCCTTGACATTTTTGTTTGAGTGATATTGTCAATTAACGAAATAAATACATTTGTCAATTTTATTACTATTGAAAATGAACACATAGTGTTCGAAATGTACATTCAGCATAATAAAAGTAATCAGTGAAAAAAGGAATTACTACAATAATTAATAAGACACTTCACGTAACTAAAAGAAGAATATTGAAAACATATAAGCAATAACTGTATCCTTTTTGAATATATACTGCAACATAAAAGGGCGCACAGTGGTCTGGGCAGCGACAAAACCCTACATTTTTTAATTTTCTGGAATTAAAAACAACTTTTATTTTCAGTTTATGGGATAGTTAAATAATACATTTTTTAAATTCAAGTCGCATAATTTCGTATTTTTGTATTAGTTGTGAATTTAGGAATTTCGATAGAATTGAGAATTTTAATAAATATGTTTTGTTTTTTGTGATTTCATATTTTTTAAATGTAGAAACATAATCAATATATTTTGAGCTTTAAAATAAATCAGTGTTTTGTACGCGTGGCGCATGAAGTAAAATTTCGAGTTTAGAAAAGCCTGAAAATTTGGTTTGGTCGCGTAGCGCAGAGTTGAGAAAAGCCCGAAGAATATAAATTCGGACTTCGGGCTTTTCTCAACTCAAAATTGTACTTCATGCGCCGCGCGCATAAAAACACTGATTAATTGTTAATTTAAAAATATTTAAAACATTTTTTTATTACAAATTATTACTTTTTGACATAACTCAAAATGTTGTCAACCTTCAATATTTTTCGACATTTCATTACATTTTGACATTTTTTCAAAATTCTGGCAAATTTTATCATTTACCTTGACATTCCGTCACTTTTCCATGGTTTGCGCATCACTGACAAAACATTAAATTCTAGAGATTCTGCGGACGCCCATGATCAAGTACTCAAGTGCTATTGATTTGTCACGCAATTGATGACTTTTACTTTTAAACCGACGGTTTATTGTACGCTTATGATATGGAAAATACAAACATCCTTTGTGTTTATACAAAAACTCTTAACAATTTGTCGGGATTTGCCAATTCTTTACATTTCTTGGAAGATCACGGCATAAAGTAAGACGGTTCTCCCTCCCAAAGGTGTATTATAGTTGACGAGACTTCCGTTATCCACTGAATATCTTACACAATTCAGGAAATACGCTATTGTATTGCACGACCCTTGTCATTCCCGAGTCTCTGCGTAAATGCATTATTTTTTCAATCAGAAAAGCAGAAGAAAAAAAATCACACATACACAAACACACACAGAGTGTATGTATATATATATGGTATACAGGGTGTTCGCGCTAAACCGTTCATTAAAAGTTTATTGGGTTGCCGTTGCACTAAACATTTGAAAAATATCCTCGTCACACGGTTGAATCAGTTCCCCTCATGTGAAATATTTTCAACTTTCTGTCACTTTCGGTTCCACCGGAAGTAGCACTAAATTTGTTATTTGAAATAGAACACCCTATATATTAGTAATTTTTTAGATTCCTTGTTTAAATTGCAACATATATTATTTGAACATATGTACACTTATCTCTTAAAATACACAGGGCATTCCATTTAATAAATGAATTTTATTTATTCTGTATTTGTATGTGTAATATTTTAGTAGAAATAATCTGGATACTAAAAATTGAGCTAACCTGTGTATTAACCCATTTTATCCCATCGAACTCATTAGAATTATAAACTCTTATCGTGGGTTAGGGGCAGGTGGTGGCCGAGCGGTAACGTCGCCGGGCTGTATCGCTCGGCGGGCCACAAATTCGGGTTCGATTCCCGTGCACGGGGAGACTTTATTTCAAAAATAATATCTCGTCGTGACCCTGGGTGTAGTATGAATGTGTGTGATTGTCCGAATGAATAGTTAAATACTACAAATTGTAAATTGTAATAAATTAATTGATACAAAAATATATAGATTGATAATGGCTAATGGGCAAGTTCCCAAGGCCAGGCAAAAGCCAAAAAGAAAAAATCGTGGGTTGAAAAATAGATTATGTCCCCTTTTCTTTAATTTGTTTTTTGCAAAGCGTAATATATTGACATATTTTCAACTGAGTAATATGAAAAGACAAATTATTTTTAGAATAAAAGTGCTTGGGATCAAAAGAGTTAATACAATTATTTTATAAATTCCAATCGAGTATTTACAATTATTTGATTCAATAATCAACATCAAATGTTTAATTACCGCACGACGTTAGCTTGATTAAAAGAAAACATCAGAAAGTCGTTTGTATTTACATGCCTAGACCCGACTGTGCAAATATTTAATCATACCCGAGGGAAAGGCAGAAAGGGTAAAACATTTTTTTACGTTTAAAAATTCATAAATATGCACAGCATAGCTGTCGATTTAAAATTCATTAAGCGCCATTGATTTTCCACGCAATTTACGAGTTTTACTTTTAAACCGACGGTACGTTATTAATAAACATGTGTAGCGATTATTTTAAAGGAATTAACTAAAACCTGAATATTCAAACTTGTATATTTTGTTTTACTAGATGTTTTTCATTTAGGTATACATACCACGATTTATCATTGTAAATTTTCAGACATTCGTTGTTTTATTAAAACTTTTAATTTATAGCCTCTAACGAGTGTTTACAATCCCAGATTAAACATGAAGTAAAATTTCGAGTTTAAAAAAGCTTGGAAATTTGGTTTGGTCGCTCCGCGAACCGGAGCGGTTAAACCAAATTTTTAGGCTTTCCTAAACTCGAAATTACGCCACGCGTATAAAACGCTGATTTATTGTA
Organism: Philonthus cognatus; assembly: GCA_932526585.2. NCBI lineage: Eukaryota > Metazoa > Arthropoda > Insecta > Coleoptera > Staphylinidae > Philonthus > Philonthus cognatus. The sequence goes on along the minus strand of OW052244.1, from coordinate 83,294,059 downwards.
AAGTTCAAAATATATTGCTTAGGTTAGATTATATGTTTTTTAATTTTACAAATGTTTACATGGAATGTGTGAAAGTATACATAAAAGAAAAAATCCCTATATGTATTATTGCATATAATTGGGTATAGAAACGGTGTTTTTGCACATTTGGTAGACAACCAAATGTGCAAAAACACCATTTCTATATGTAATTTTAAATTATCTTTAACATTTTTTAAGTCAGAATTTAATGACATTGTCTTCAAATCGTATTTTATAAGGACAACATTCCACATTGGTTTTGATTTTTCAAACTTGATGGTAATATTTGGGGACCCTCGTGGATCAGTGAGCAGAGCTTCTGCTTCTGCTCCTGCTCTTAGGCCCGACGGTCCTGGGCTCGAATCCCACTGGGGATTTTCACTTTCTTATGGGAAAATTGGAACTCTCTAGAGCAGAGGTTCCTAATTTATTTTGCCTACGGAACCCTAATTGATCATACTTTTTTTTGGCGGATCCCCATTTTGATAATAACAAAAGTGATTGTACCTTGTAGTGTAGTTTGAGATAAAAAGAAAGGATAAATTATAAATAAAAAATAATTCTTATAAGTATTATACAAGGTGGCCAGAAAAGGTGTAATAATCTTCAGGTAGTGTGATTCGTTGATTAATTTTGGATAAAAAATCTAAATAAAAAAATATTGTATTCTTCCTCGTGTTGCAGTGGAATTAATTACTGAAGAGATGTTGCTCCGAGTAATTAATTCTATTCCCACGACGGCTCCAGATCTGCTTAGAAACGGATGGTTATCAATTTGAACATTTACTTTAATCTTTCATTTTTGATGTATACTTCAAATATTAATTTTTGTAGATTTGTTAAATTTATGATTATTATTAAATTAAACACTTGTTTGATCCATTGTTGCCAAATTTACATTTCTTTAAATTGGCTCGTGAGGAGTTATAAGCCACAATACAATATTTTTTTACTTAAATTTTCTGCTTGAAATTAATCAATGAACTACTCTACCTGAAGATTATCACACCTTTTCTGGCCACCTTGTATAACAATTATTTTATAAAAAAAATACAACGTAAATATTTAATGCGAAGAATGAATTAATAATTAATACTGAGTTGTTATTGATAATGAGTGCTTAGCACTTGAAATATGTATCGAGTGATTACAAAATAAAATGTTGTTGACTAATGAAATGATCTACTTGAAAGTTGACTAAAAGCTGTCGAAATTGATTAAAATTTATAAATAGAATTAGTATGTATAATCAGCTCAGAAGATCCAACACAATTTGTCAACCAATCGAACAAAAGAAAGGCTAGTATTTTTAAAACTTTACAATATTTCAGTGTTTTATAGGCGTGGCGCATGAAGTAAAATTTCAAGTTTAGAAAAGCCCCGTAAAAATTTGTAACATTTAAAATTAACTCGCTGTGATAAACTTGCAAAGCAATTGAGTTCATTAATTTACTTGTTTAGGAACATCACAGCATCCCAACAGGTATTACTAAATGCTTATCATGCATTGTTTAATTCTAAAATGAGTTATGGAATACTTATTTGGGGACATTCAGCTTCTTTCGAAAGAATATTAAAACTTCAGAGGAAAGTAATAAGGGTTATCAGTGGGGTTCATTACAGACATGATTCAAAACAATTATTTAAATCGCATAAATTACTTACGCTTTCTAGTGTATACATACTCCAAGCTCTTATGTATGTTAAAATACATATTTCCAAATATGAAACAATATGCGGTATGCATGAACATAACACACGCACAAAGCAAAACCTGCATGATATATTAGATTAGACAGAACACGTTGCGGCGTCAACTATTATGGGATAAAACTATACAATTCCCTTCCGGAACATGTAAGACATTTAAACATATTAGGTTAGCTATTATTTGTCAATATAGTTATTATTAAAAAAAATCAATATTTATGTAAGTTTTCAGTATTTAAACAGCTATTGATTTTGGTTTTTAGTTCAATAAAATCGGCCAGTGAGTTATGGCGTTAGGAGTTTTTTTTATTAAACACCCGGTATATACCCACAGCAGCGCGTAGCGACGCACAGTGTATGATTTGACCGATCTAGCGGGACAAAATTCAAATTATTGAATTATGAAAATTACAAATGAATTGCTATTTATTGTTCATATACATCAAAAATGATTTCTGATACAGAATTGTTTCAGTTTACTATAAATTCTCTACGATATCTACTAGAAAAATTGTAATAAACAACTCATTGCATTTTCTGTTGGTTAACTTTGTTGTCAATTATTTCAAAATTGCATTGGTTGATCAAAGCTGGAAATTATTTTCTCTTTGGTGTTATTTTCTGCATAAGTGTTGCTTGCTACAATATCGTATATAATTTTTTTAAATGTAATATTTTATAACAAAAATATAATAGGTTATAAAATTAAAAAAAAAAAAAAAATAAACACGTGATATAAACATTCATATTTTTTGTGTCATACATCGTCATAATTCACTACCTGTTTTTGAATGCCCCTTAAGATGTCTTTTTGACGATAAATCCTGTTAAATCGTGCGATTCTTTGCGATTTCTAAGATATTTAACAATTTTACTAAATCAAAAATTTTATAAAATACTGTAAATATTACAAAAATCTTTAAATAAAAGTTGTAAATCTCACAAAAATACACAAAATGTTTTTATTATACTTTTCTGTAGATATAATAATTATAAAGATGTGTAGTTTTTAAAAATTACAAATATGTACGTCAACTTATCCGATAATATTGTGAATAACTTAAAAAATATTTTCTTTACTTACTATGAGTTTTGTATAAAAAACAAAAATGTTTTATAAATATCAAGATTTTTGGATTATTTTCGTCGGAAAGAGAGAAATAGAAAGCTTTACGTCAATCAGTGAGTTTGTTAGCGATAAAGACTCAGAAATGTTTCAAGATGATGTATTTGAAGAATTGGTCCAATATCTCACTTCGATGCGCGCATCTTTTAAAAAGTATTTTCCCGAAGAACAGAATACAAAAACGAAACTGAATTCATGGAATCATAATCCTTTTTTACCTAACTTACAAAAGCCCGAAAGTATGTCAAACGAGATATATGAATCTGAACGATTTTTGGTGCAGCATCCGTGATGAATATCTAATGCTTGCCAAAATGGCTCTGAATATTCTTCTCCCGTTCTCAACAACATATTTGTGCGAAACAGGATTCTCAACCTATGTAGCCACGAAAACAAAATACCGCAATAGACTGGACGCCGAACCTGATATGAGACTTCAACTGTCCTCTATCAAACCTGATGTCAACCAATTGATGAAAAATAAAAAAATAGTTTCATATCTCCCATTAGTTAGATTTGTTTTCTTTTTTAATATCTTACATTATTATACTTGTTATGTAAGTAAGTAACAAGTAACTGTTACACGGTACTTTTATTATGCTTATTAATAAAGAATACACTTTTAGAAACTATTGTTTTATTGTAGGGTTCCGTCAAGTATTTCGCTTTCCAAAAGGGTTCCGTCACCGAAAAAGATTGAGAACCGCTGGCCTAAGCGAAGCGCGGAGCGACCAAACAAAATTTTTAGGCTTGAACAAATTTTACTTCATGCGCCACGCATATTACACAGTGACATATTGTAAATTAAAAATTTACCGCTAAATCAGCATTAAGTATATTTCGTGTCTAAGCAGGATTAAACAAAAATATTTTGAATTTCACAATTTTTCTTTCCTTTAAGCTTACCGATATTCCCAATAAAAATTATAATTTGAGACGCCCTGTATAGCTAAAACAATTTTCCCAATGAACTTCAGTCTTTTATCATATTATCCCTTTAAGCAACAAAAGTGAATGTTCAGCTAGACTGGACCCGGCGTCTCCATTTCTAGCACCATCATTTATGTTATTGGGTTTGTAACACACTTACATCACCTTGTCAATATCTCACCACAAAATACCAACTCATCACTAAATAAGTACTGATATTTTATTAAATTGCACCCTCCTCTCGCTAAAAAAAAAAGAAAGTGTAAACAAAAAACTCAGTTAGTCTCGCACCCTCATTTACCAATTCGTACATGTCCGTTTTTTCCCTCTCCATCGAAAGTCCTTTTTTTGAACGCACACACGTAAATTTTTACTTACTTTCGGTTAAAGTTTACGGAATCGAATCACCGGAAAGGATACTCGCCGGAGTTTGGGCATAAAATTAAATTCCTACGAATTGCGACAGAGTCAAAGCGCCGCAAGAGTTTTTTAAACACCCCCGGATAATTGGATCCCCTTTTCCGGACACGCTCTGGACGTTTATCACTGACGAATTTAATCCCCCCGGTCTCTGGGGGGAGAGAGGTTCGAACGATCATTTACACAACAATGCACGCTGAAACGAATGCTTCCGCAAAAATAAACGGAATTTGCATTTATTTATGATTAAAAAATAATAAAGATTTAAGCTTTATTTTTGTGAATGTGTTTTAATATACAAAGAACTTTTTTAGAATTCACTGTATACATATAATAATAATAATAATACAATTTATTTGCAATTTTCAAAGTACACTTCTGTGCAATAATATTAAGCACAAGTCTTATAACTATTTTTCACGATATTCTAGTTGTGTAATTCGGGTCTGTGTTAATTGCTTGGCAGCAGTTTTAATAAATGATACAACACCATAACTTAAAAATAACACCTTTATTAAAAAACGAAATCTAAGAACTTTTGAAATAACGCTCGTAATAAATATAACAAAGCCAAAATAGAAAAATCATCTTCTATATTAGGCCGGTCGTCCACTAACAGCGACCACACGCGGCTACGCGCTCACGCGATACGAGCGGTGACAAGCTGCTGCAAGACTAGCGGCTACACGCGACAGGGATCGTACACCGCGCTTGACTTCGCGCTGCTCAGTTTGTCGGCAGCGTCAAAAGAGTTGTACATTTTTAATGGATTTTTTTGGAAAATCCCTACTTAATTAGGGGTATGATTGGAATTCCAAAATATATTTTTTATAAAAAATACTCAAATTATAATATTCTAATTTATTTTATAGTATATACTATTAAATACACCTAAATAGTAAGAAATTAAGAATGATAAAAGTATTTAGAACTATTGTTATCAGAAAAAAGTAAGGTTAGACTTAGAGAAGACAAAGTAGAAAGAAAAGACACAGGACTAGACGCGGCTACAAGCGACGGATCCCATTCTCTCGGGATCTGATGCAGCTTCACGCTCGTCGCGAGAATCCGCATGTCCGCGCACGCTTGCACTGGACGAGATTCATTGGATTTACACACATCGGGATCTGTCGCGCATATACGCCCATTGTCGCTTGTATCGCGTGAGCGCGTAGCCGCGTGTTGTCGCTTCCAGTGGACGACCAGCCTTAGTTAAAGTTCGAATTTTTGAATTGTTGTCTAAATGACGCAGCATTTTGACATTAAAAAAATTGACATGTTTACATATTTTCGTAACTAAGAAACCTATCATGTCCGTTTTAAACTATAACATATTTTGTATGCTTAATTTTATTGCACAGTAGTGTACTTTCAAAACAAAATACAATTATAAAACAATACTAATAAAACAAAAATGTATCTCTAAATAATTACAAACCATAAGGCAGTGGCGTCTGGTGGCCAACTTCATTTGAAACAAAAATGCCAGGGTAATGCCTCTCGGAATTATAAGGTGTATTAATGACTCAATACCGTGACGTAGGAGCATTTATATACAAAATGGATACGTAGTGCTTTCAACCTCATATTTTGTCTCTTGGATTTGAGCCTCACATGACATTAGGCCGCGAGCCACCAGTGTCATAAGGCGAAATAATTCAGTTTAACATACAATAAAACGCAAGCTGAACGCATAGAATCAATTACTTAAAAAGTATGATGATGGGCAACCCAATACACATTAATTTAACATTAAAAAACAGATCGTAAAGTCTTTTTAAGTCCAGGACCTGTATTTGAAACATTTACGTGATAAAATATTAATTTACTCACATAATTAGCAGAAATGAATAACTTTTAAAGGATATTCCATTTCTAATTTGCATTTTATCACAAATATCTGCAATATGTGTATTACTGGCTACAGTATAATTTATGGAATTAAATAAATTATATTTTCATGGATATTATTTTCATAAAACATCAATATTCTATACTCTGTTAATGCAATTATTTTCAACTCCAATAACATTTTTATTAAAAATAAAATAAATCAATGTTTGAATTTTAATAAAAAATTAGAATTTGATTTTTTTTTTGTAATATATACTAATTTATTGAGCTTTTAAAAATTTAAACGGAAATTGTGCGTATAAACGAAATCACCCTCTCAATCATAATTCAAATTAACCGCAAACACGTCCGACACGAATAATAAGCCGATAGAGAGAAAGAAAATGAATGAATTACAGAAAAGGATCGTTAAAAAAAATGGGAATACCAGAAATTCCAATCAGCGCGCTAAAAACAAGGGATGAATATTAAAAAAAAATCTGTTCGAATTTTAAACCCAGAATTGTCGTTTAATCTTTCTTTGATGTATGCTGAATTCCTCAATTCTGACTTCTCTTATTACCTGAAACAAAAATATTGTATATATACTTAGGAAATAATTTTTTCTGTACATTCCTTTGAAAATGGTCTAACAAACCGAAACTAGTCGGAATAAATATTTAATTGTGAAACAATACCAAGTGCCTTTCCTTTAATTAACTTTACATAGTGTAATATGTTTCACCAAATGCCAGATGAGAAATTAATTCAAGAAATTAATAGTATACATTTAAGAATCTGCCTGGATTTTTTGTTTTGTAGTTTAATCTTTAATTGACGTTCGTTCATAAAAAAATATGGTGAAAAAACAGGGCTTCGAACAGTTATTTTTGCGTTCCGGTTCAATTATTAAAATTTATATCGGTTCCGGTTTTGGTTCCGGAAAATATAATTTTTTTTGCGGTTTTTGGTCTTTGGTTCAGCTCCAAGTGATTGTTTTAATTTTTAAAATGTTTTTATTTCATATTAAAAAAAATGTTAATGTCTATATAGATACCATGCGATCGTTTAAATTATGATTTAGTGTAGGCGGCATTTTTTTTGTGCGGTTGTCTAGAATGCTAATTGAATGATGAAATAAATTTGAGGTTATGGTAAACTACGTGTTACTAGTCAGTAGTGCCAATCTAATTTAAAATTCAAAGCCTACTCTAAATTATGTTTTAAACGATCGCATGGTATGATGCTTTAATTATTAATTAATAATATGAAAAAGTGTCTCAAACTAAATTTGTTCTACTTTTATTATTATTATCACATTTATAAAATATTCATAAAATAAATATATTTTGCATTATTTTGCTATATCTCAGTAAATATCTATCACATCTCAGCAGTATATATTTTCAACTTTACTTTAAATCAGTGGTTTATACGCGTGGCGCATGAAGTAAAATTTCGAGTTTAGAAAAGCCCCGTGAAAATTTGTCTCGGGTCGCTGCGCGACCCTCGACAAATTTTCTACGCGGGGCTTTTCTAAACTCGAAATTTTACTTCATGCTTAGTCTGGGAGTGGAAAACACTCGTTTTGTCAATTTTAAAGTTTAAATCAGATTTTTGATATTTTCTGATATTTGTCGATTTAGAAAAATTTTATGAGATCAATATTTCGAGATTTTCATCAATTTATAAAATTTTTATGAAGATTTTCGATATTTCGAGATTTTCGTCAACTTTTCAACAACAAACAATCTTTATTGACAACAGTAGGTATTACATAACATGTATAATTAATTATTTTATTTTATTTTGTATGAGTGCTGATCCTGTTGCCAATCGGCTATCGACCCGTGGTCTTTCCGCCAAAATTGTCAATTGTCATGAAATTGTCAGTAGGTACGTCAGTTAGTGTCCTGATGAAATGATGAGATGAATTGAAATATGGTGGTGGCTGGGTTTTTGAATTTAGGAAGGATGTCAGGATTACGTGGCAGGCACATATGGAGTAAGGTCTCTATATTATATGGGTTGGTTGCGAATTTTTCCGCAAGGTAAATTAGGTGTTGTTCAATGGGAATTATTTTTGCTTTTTCGTAGAGTCAACTTTTAAATTTTGTAGATTTTAAATTTTAATGGGATTTTCAATATTTCGAGATTTGCGTAAGATTTTCGATATTTTGAGACTTTAACAATTTATAAAATTTTCATCAGATTTTCGATACCTCGAGATTTTCGTAAAATTTTCAACTATTGTCGAGCTATAAAATTTTAATGAGTTTTTCAATATTTCGAGATTTTCGGAAATTCGAGATTTTCGTCAATTCATAAAATTTTCATGAGTTTTTCAATATTTCGGGATATCCGTGAGTTTTTCAATGTTTCGAGATGTTCAATAATCATAAAAATTGAACTTTTTGAAATGAACTTGGAAATCGTCAACATTTTTAAAATCAACGAACATTTAGGAAATCCATAAAAACAAAAATTAGGTAAAATTCATCAAAAGTGCTAACATTTTAAAAATTAACGAAAAGTGTTAAAATTTGTAAACTAATGAAAAGTCTAAATATTTTTAAAATCAACGAACATTTAGGAAATTTAGGAAAACCGCAATTTTTTTGAAAATCATCGAAAATCGAGGAAAACCGTCACAATTTCAAAAGTTGATGGAAATGTAGAAAATTCTCGAAAAAACGCCACAACTTTGAAAATAGACTAAAAATTCGCAAATTCAGTAATAATTGTAGACATTTTGAAAATTGACCAAATTTACAAAATCAATTTTAAAAATTAACGGAAATCAGTAATTTTATGCGAAACATCAATATTTTAAAAATTGACAATAATCTTGAAAATATATGAATAGTATTAATAGTTTTAAATTTAATAATAAATAATAAATTCACTAAAACTGCCAGGATTGAAAAAATGGGGCAAAAATTCATGAAAAGTGTAAACATTTTAAAAATTTTGGGTCGGTTTTTAAAACTGACGTTTTTTTTTAAATTTAACATAATTGAATCAATTTCTTAAATTTTTATTTTTTAATGTCAAAATTTCAATTCTCGAACATTTTTTTGTGAATACCGTAAGTTTTGGGTCGGTTTTTAAAACTGACGTTTTTAATGAAATTTAAAGATTTTTATAATTTTAATTGTTATACTAAATTTTCTTTAATTTAGTATAACAATTAAAATTATAAAAATCTTTAAATTTCATTAAAAACGTCAGTTTTAAAAACCGACCCAAAACTTACGGTATTCACAAAAAAATGTTCGAGAATTGAAATTTTGACATTAAAAAATAAAAATTTAAGAAATTGATTCAATTATGTTAAATTTAAAAAAAATTGAATGACCACATAAAAATTAAAAAAATTGAATATTATCGAAAACCTTGGAAATTAATGAAATAGTATTTTTTTTTAAATTAATAATAAAAATGGAAATACATGAAAATTGAAAAATTTCAAAAACCGACAAAAATCTTAAAATCCGTCAATATTTTATAAATGAATGAAAATCTTTGAAAAAGCTTTTGATCATTTCCGAATGTGTGTCTTCCACTCCCAGATCAAGCATGAAGTAAAATTTCGAGTTAAGAAAAGCCCCAAGAATTTGGATTTGGACGCGTCAGCGTCCAAATCCAAATTCAGGCTTTTCTCAACTCGAAATTTTACTTCATGCGCCACGCGCAAAATATATCAAAATATACTGATCATTTAAAATTTTAATTTGTAGGAAATATTGATTTAGTGTAATGCTCAAAAACTACTGATCATTTCAAATTTAAATATTTAGTCAATTTTTTTTTTTTTTAATATTTCGAGCTATTCGTGAGTTTTTCAATATTTCGAGATTTTCATCAATTTAAAAAATAATTTCGACATCTAAACAAAATGCGCATACAACCGTGGAAACTCATGAAAAAGTATTTTTATTTTATAAATTAATAATAATGATAGAAATTCATGAAAATTGCAAAAATTTAAAAAACTGACGGAAGTCTGAAAAACCGTCAAGATTTTATAAATGGATTAAAATTCTTAAAAACGTTTTTGATAATTTCCGATCGTGTGTTTTCCACTCCCAGACTAAGCATGAAGTAAAATTTCGAGTTGAGAAAAGCCCTAAAAATTTGGATTTGGACGCGCCAGCGTCCAAATCCAAATTCGGGCTTTTCTCAACTCGAAATTTTACTTCATGCGCCACGCGCATAAAAACACTGATTTAGTGTAATCTTTAAAATATACTGATTATTTAAAATTCAAGTTTTTAGTCGATATTTTAATTATAAAATGTTTATGAGATTATTGATAATGAAGGTTTAAATTAAATTATTCAAGAAAAAGTTTATGAGATTTTTTAATATTTCGAGATGTTTGTGTTTTTCAATATTGAGAGATTTTTATGAATTTAAAAAATAATTTCGACAATTAAACAAAATTAACATATAACCGATAATTATTTATGGTAAAGTAAGGAATACAATAATTACAAATTGTCTAATCGCTTAAAATTGAATTTATGTTTAGTAATATTATTTGGGTTTATTAGAGATGGAGACTTTATAGTAGAATGTGTATGTATTTTATTCTTTAATTTAAAAAATATGTTTTCGCCTATATTTCGAAAAAACAAAAAAAAATAGTTTCGTCAGGGCATATATTCTAAAATTCAAAAATAAGTAAGTAAGTATATTGTAAGTATTGTACGTTTTTGGTATAATCTTTTTATTTAATATTGCTTGTTTCTTTTTTTTATTATAGAATTTTTCCCGGAAAAGCCAAACAAATTTTTGGCAAAATGTAGGCACAAACATATTTTTTTAATAAAATATAAATTACATATACATTCTATTATAAAGTATCCGTCACCATTTTATTTTTTGAATTAATTTCCGCCGCTAAAACCAAACAACTAAGTTATTATTGTCAACTTGACGGCAAAAAAAGAAAAATGTCATTTATGTTTAAAGTCTATTTAATAACTAGGAGGAGTAAGTGCCAAAGCTCAATTTACACTATAAAAAGTCACCAGAAATATCACTAGATATATTTTGCGGCAATTTTAAATAATTTCATTATGTTTATAATATATGGAATTTATATAATAATGTATCTCTTACTTAAAATTGATTTGTTTCATAAAACTATACAAGGTAGAATCTTGGGCATGCCTGATTGATCGTTTACTTCTTTTAAAACATTATTCAAAGTTGGCAGTTCATTTTTATAGAAGAAACTATGCACTGATCATTTCTTTACGTCATCAAAACTTGTAATGATGGCAGGTCGTCCTCCAAGCTGTTTAGGGCTACAAGTCTCCATTCACTAATGGTACGATAGACAGTGGAATTTACAACTCCTAAAAATTAAACATTTTAGTATTTGATGCATATTATTATGCTATTTGATATCTTACCTACTGCACCGACAATGTGTGGTACAACAGCAATCATTTTAATACTTGGATTATCTGTTATCATCTGCTTGTACATATTTATTATGCACTGTTTTTCGGACAGATATAAATGACCAAAATCCAACTTCTTACGCTTTTTTTGGAGGTGAAGGTGATATTATTTATCACCGAGCTTGTACTGGGTCCATAATCCATCACAACAATATAAACAAAACTATCTTTTAACTATGCTAAAGAAACACCACACAGAAGATTATTACGAAACAGACAAAGTTGCAACTCGGTAACGCTTCGAATTAAGGTTATGTCAGCTGTTGCGTCTAATAATGACGTAATTAGCATAGTGTAAAATGGGCGCGCGCTTAGCCAATCAGAGTTGTAGGTTTCGGCGCGTGAAATTTAAAACGCTCCTCCTAGTTATTAAACAGATTATAGTATTCCGTTAATCAATCTTTTCAAGTATTCAGTAAATTATTTTATACTATCAAATACTGTAAGTAGTGTATACTTTTTAAACTTTACTTATTCAGTGTTTAATACCCGTGAGACATGAAGTAAAAATTAATTATACCGAGTGTCTGGGATAAGGGGCGAACATAGGAATTTAACATGTAAAATTAAATGTGTAATTATTAGCTCTTCTATCGATTTCAGAGAAAAATCGCAAAGAAATATTTTTTAGAGTATTAAAAACTGTATTAAATGTTTCAATTTAATTTTCGTTTGTACCAGAATGCATATTATCGAAATACTACCAAAGAAATTTAATTGATGAAAAATAATTAATACATGCTTATCGTTTGGGATAAATCATAATAATAACACGTAATTAGTGGAAGAATGATAATTTATTCATTATCAAGATAATTTATAGTGGTGTCAGATTACAAATAGTTCGTGATTTAATTTTGATTAAATTTTTATTTTATTGTATCTACGCCCAATGGGAAATGTTAGAGGAAGTACTCAAAAAGTTCTTCAATCTGGTGTAAACAATAACCCAATCTGTTATGAAATGCCTGCCTTACATTAGCCAACTGCCTATCTGTAATTAATCTGCAATCCACAAAAATTGCTTCCCACAAAGATTCAATATTTGTATGGCGTTTTTTTATAAATTTTGTTTTCAGGTGACCCCATAAAAAGAAATCGCATGGTGTTAAATCAGGAGATCTTGGTGGCCAAGTTGATAGTGCCACCGAGACCAATCCAACAATTGGGAAAATTAGCATTTAAAGGTTCCCTCACATTTAAACCATAATGGGCCGGACATCCATCATACTGATACCATATCTCCTGATTTTCACGTGCAACTTCTAACACAGGGCCAACCTAGTCGATTAAAAGGTCTAAATAAGAATTCGAATTTAAATTCCATAAATTTTAAATGGCCCAATAATATTATTCTTAAAAATACTAGCCCAAATATTTATTTTTTGCGGGAACTGGGCTCTAGTTTGTAAACGTATCCGTGGATTTTCATGGGTCCAGTATCGCGTGTTCTGTGTGTTGGGCTCGTTATTAAGAATGAACGTGCATTCATCAGTAAAACAGATAGACTGCAAAAAGTTTCGGTCTGTGTTTGATCGATCCTGCATTATTTCACAGAATACACGCCTGCTTTCTTCATCCACTAGTAGTATCTCCTGATGACATTGATGTTTGTAGGGATGATATCCATGCTTCTTCAGAATCTTATGTACAGAGAATTTAGACACGTTGCACTCACAAGCAATACATCGTATGCTAGTTGTTGGTTCAGCATTTATCAAACCCAAAACTCGTTCTTCCAATTCATTGTTGCATCGTTTGTTCCGTATGCCTGTAAGGTTAATATTTTTGAAATAAATTTGTTGAAATTGGACTATTAAAATACCTTTTGAATCATCTGCCGCTACACTTGCTGTATTTTCAAACTTTTTCACAAACTTGGTAATTGTTGATACAGACGGAATTGATCGGTTGTTACATTTAACCGAAAATAAGTCATGGGATTCATTGCAAATCGATTTACCATGATTTTTACATTTAACCGAAAATAAATCATGGGATTCATTGCATATCGATTTACCATGATTTTTGAGATTCTGAAAATGGAATCAGGGTAAAGGTGTATGGGCGGCACGAATCTAAAGTTCGTTGGTTAAGCCGACTTACCGCTTGGCCGCAAATCGAATTTAAAGTTCCACTTTTGAGGTTATATATGGTCGTATTTTCGGCTAAATAAGCACATTACAGATACAAATTACACACATGATGAAATTATCTCCAAAATAAGGACGTAATTCATCCAATTTGTTGTGTTATCTTCATTAATTTAGCCAATATCACGATATTAGTTTTACGCTAGAATTGACGTCTGCTGACGTTTATTTAAAATAATGGGTATATACATCGAGATTGATTATTAAATCATAGGTAATTAAATTTACGATATAAAAAATAGATGGCACCTTCGTACGATAACTAGGTTATTCACTGCAATAATAAAATATTAACAAATAATATAACAATATATAATACCACCTACAAATATTACTTTTATATTTAATTCACTGTTTTTACTAAAATTAAATTTGTACGGCATATCCAAATTGGTTAGTAGTTAGTTATCTGATTTAAGGCTTAGTATAGCGACACATTTTTCTATAAAATAATAAGATGCAGATCAACATTTTATTATGCTTAGGCGATTTTACATGTTTTTAAGTTAGGTTAGTAGAAAGGTTTTCAATAGAATAAATTGCGGAAGTCTTTTTGCACAAGTTAAATATTTCACATGCTTCTAGGTTAGGTTAGGTTAGGAGAAAGGTTTGCAATAGAATAAATTGCGTATGTCTCTTTGCAGACGATGACTATTCCACATACTTCTAAATTAGGTTAGGAGAAAGGTGTTCAATAGAATAAACTGCGTAAGCCTCATTGCGCACGGTGACTATTCCACATACTTGTAGGTTAGGTTGTTAGGAGACAGGTTTGCAATAGAATAAATTGCTTAAATCTCTTTGCGCCATTAATTATTCTACATACTGCTAGGTTAGGTTAGGTTAGGAGAAAAGTTTGCAATAGAATAAATTGCGTAAGTCTCTTTGCGTGTACGGAATAGCTCCTGAATATTTAAATATTAACATTAATATTTTCATTCCCAAAGACGTCGTTGACAGTTTTCGTAAGCAGTTAATATTTATTACATTTTAATACATCTAGCGACATCTATTTTTTTATATCGTAAATTAGAATACATATGATTCACTAATCAATCTGGATTTATATATCCATTATTTTAAATAAACGTCAGTAGACGTCAATTTTAGTGTAAAATTAATATCGTGATATTGACTGAATTAATGAAGATAACACAACAAATTGGATGAATTACGTCCTCATTTTGGAGATAATTTCATCATGTGTGTAATAGGTATCCTTAATGTGCTTATTTAGCCGAAAATACAACCATATATAACCTCAAAAGTGGAACTTAAAATTTAATTCATGGCCAAACGGTAAGTCGCCTTAACCAACAAACTTTAGATTCTTGCGTCCCATACACGTTTACCTCGATTCCGTTTTCAGAATCTCAAAAATCAAGGTAAATCGATATACAACAACCCCAAGTCATGAACTCTGCGTAAACTGACGCCACTGTAAAATGTTTTTATAATGAATACCCTCTCTTCATTGGAATAACTCAGATTATTATTCATAACAATTATAATTCGTGAATTGATATCTGACTAGCAAAATTATTTTCACTATACATGACATTTGTCAAACTCATGGCAAGGGTTTTTGCTTAAATGGTACATTGTTCAACTTATTTTTATTATTTTTGAGGTGGATTCTGGTACAAACGTAACTTAAATGGATAAATTTAATACAGTTTTCAATACTCTAAAAAATATTCCTTTACGATTTTTCTCTAAAATTAATAGGGGATCTAATAATTACACATATTTAATTTTACATGTTAAATTCCTATGTTCGCCCCTTACCTGGCTCGCATTTTCAATTTGATTTCTGGTTTAAAGATTTATCGCTATATTTTTTATATCTTAATGTGAAAACTTTTCCCGTTCCCGGTTTAAATCGAGTTATCCCGTCTGTGTATATTTATGTGTGCACGAGTGGAAAATTAAATTTCCCGGCCAGTTTCGTACAATTCAACGGCTTGTATATAACACTATGTTCCGTCTGAAGTTTTATAGTTTTTCACCTTGAAAATGTGTCAATTAACTTTTCGCAAATTGACACGCGATCTCCGGAGATTAAATTTTTCACAGCAGTCAAGGGATTTCCCCCGATCTGCTCTCCTGCGCCTCCTCATCGAAGTAGAAATGTAATTATAGCTCGAGCGCAGATTTGGAAAAAAAGTGAGCGGATTCTATTTTTAAAATTGATTTTAAGAGTTACGCTTTTTGGCGAACAGTTTTATCAATTTTTATAAAATTGATTTCTGTAACTTTAACGTATTAAAGGCCAAGCAATTATAAGGGATGTCCCAAAAGTAACTGACATTTCAAATTTTTCATAAAACGCAATTTATATTTGATAACTGATAATATTTTTATTAATTTAGAAAGTAGAGACATGGAACCTCCATGTCTCTACTTTCTAAATTAATAAAAATATTATCAGTTATCAAATATAAATTGCGTTTTATGAAAAATTTGAAATGTCAGTTACTTTTGGGACATCCCTTATAATTGCTTGGCCTTTAATGCGTTAAAGTTACAGAAATCAATTTTATAAAAATTGATAAAACTGTTCGCCAAAAAGCGTAACTCTTAAAATCAATTTTAAAAATAGAATCCGCTCACTGTATATGTGTATGTGTATATGTGTAACAAAACATCTGACAAATGACCGCCTCTGCTGATGGAGCACAAACTCTTTTAATGACATTTTTACATTGTCACATAATTGCTGGGAAATATTCCCAATGTTGTGTCGAATTTCATCTTTAAGGTCCTCACAGAAAGAAGTCTAACGGTGTCAAGTCAATGACCTTGGTGGCCCATTCACATTACCTCCATAGAGATAATACGACCCTAAATGTTTCTTGCAATAACTGCACGGTTTCATTGGCAGTATGTCATGTTGCACCGTCTTGTTGAAACCAAATTTCTTTCACCGAAATTCTCACCATGTTTGAAGTGAATTTTCACAATTTCTACTCGTTATTCGTTGGTGTACTTTTCCATAACTTAACCTCAATGTTTACTAATGACATTATATAAATATATGTACACTAGTTTCACCGCAAAAAATGGCGGCAAATTTAAAATGTCGGTATATCGGTCGGTAGATTTTTTGTATGCGATAATACAATATTAATTTTTAGAATGTTGTGTTATTGCATCAGCGACCGAATTCATAAGAAAAAGGATGCAATCAATTTGAGGATATTTTTGTTTTAGTTTAAATAAAAAAATAAATTTAAAATTTGTGGATATGCTAAACTAAACGCTGTTTTTTTTTTTTAATATGAACAAACTGCGAGCAGTTGCAGCCCTGCTTTAACGGTATTGTATTTTAAGCATCAAATTATGAAATGTTGGTAAATGGTTATCAATGTGACAAATAGATCATAATTTGCTAAATACATTGTCGTGATCCAGAGAGTTTCAAAAAAGAGAACGCAATGTTTCCAACTTTACAACACATACAGGGATTTTTTTCAGTAAACTTTCAAATATTCCATATAAACACTTGCAAAATTAATTTATATTTGATTAAAACTAAGCGGTATATTTTGACCTACACTATAAATCAGTGTTTTATACGCGTGGCGCATGAAGTAAAATTTCGAGTTTAGAAAAGCCTAATTTGGCTTGGTCGCTCCGCTGCGCTACGCGACCAAGCCAAATTTACAGGCTTTTCTAAACTTGAAATTTTACTTCATGCTTAATCTGGGATTGGAAACACTCGTTTGAGTCTTCAAATCGAAAGTTTTTAATAAGATTACAAATCTCTGAAAATTGATATTGATAACCTTGATTATAAGAAAATGTTTACCTGTTTGTGGGTAAACATTTTCTTATAATCAAGGTTATCAATATCAATTTTCAGAGATTTGTAATCTTACCTTTCCAAGATGTTTTGACAGGTAACGTGCGCGTAATTATTTTTAAAATGTAATTTTCTATAATAATTTGATAAATTCAAGTCAAAGCTTGATGTCAAACAAGTCAAGTAGCTTGACATCAAGTTAAGTACCTCGCAATTAAGTCAAGTAGCTTAAATCGAAGTTAAGTAGCTTGGAAATCAAGTTAATTATCTTGAAATCAAGACAAGTAACTTCAAATCATGTCAATTGCTTAAAATTAAGTCAAATTGCTTAAAATGAAGTCAAGTGACTTTAAATCAAGGCAAGTAGCTTGAAATCAAGTGAAATATCTTAACATCAAGTGAAGTGGTTTGACATCAAGTCAAAGCTTGATGCTAAACAAGTCAAGTAACAAATTTATATTGATAAATCGTAACATGTATACCTAAAAGAAACATCCCTTGTATTTAGAACTTTTTTAAAATTTGAGCATATACATGGGCAGAAAATGAAGAAGACAGTTATTTCTAAGCAACCAGTATTTATCTGATCCACAGAGGCAATTTATTAACAGTTTATCACATTTGTAATCGTAATCTTTGTTAAATAAATAATCTATTTTATGAGTTAATTGAATTGTCATATCACTGTCAGATTTCCCTTTACATAACCTACAAATTAAAAGTTGAGCTATATTGCATCAACGGCGCTTAGGGAGTAAAGATCAGACATGAGATAGTTTTAAATTAACTAAGATAAATCATAAGGTTCAAATTAGTTTTAATTTTAATAAATTATTTTCTGTTGATTGAAGAACGACGATTAAATCTCTGATCGTTCTCCCATCAACTTATTATTCGGTCATTATTTCAAGTAACCTGTGCTTTTTTTGAGATTACGAGCCCTAACAACTATATATTGGGACAAAATCAGATTCATATATAATTCAGGTATTAGACAGTTTATTTCTTTTTTTCTTTTTTTTTAAATTTAATTCTATGTAATTAGTTAATTAACATCAATGAGGGCCAATCAGCAACACAAAAAACAAAATTATTATACTATTCTATTCTATCATCTCTAATTAACAAGGAAAATGTTTATTTTGTGTCTCAACTAAATATTGTGACAGTATAAAATAACTGTTAAAAATGAAACAAAATAAGACAAGTAAGCTGTGAAAACAATGCAGAACGAAACATCAGATTACTTGGTCGTTGCTTTCTTATCGTATCTGGTGAATCGCTGCTTTGATTGAATAAAATGGTGCGTGGTATCTCTACAAGTTCCAAAATTCGTGAGTTAGTGATTAAAAATTATTGCCGAAATACAACGATACGTGAAATGGCGGATGAACTTAATATTCCTAAAACAACAGTGTGGAATATAATTAAGCATTATGGAGAAACCGGAAATATCCTAGACAAAAAAGTCAAAAGTTCGGGTCGTCCAACATTAGTTTCTGATAGAAACAAGAGATTATTAGTAAAACTGTGCAAAAAAGGGAGAAGAAATACTTTAAGGCAAATTACGACTGAATGGAATCACGAAACTGGATTGAATCTGTTAAGGGAATGCTGCCGCCAGTGGATTCATAAATGTGGACTCAAGTTTTATAAGGTTGAATTTCAAGTAGCAATTTAAAAGTGCATTTAAAAAGAAATATTTTCTTGTAGGCAAAGGAAAAACCACTGTTGACGGAAAAACAAAAGAAAGCCAGACTCACATGGGCAAAATCTAAATTATCTAGGTCAGCTACAGACTGGTCCAGAGTAATTTTTTGTGACGAATCAAAATTCGACGTATGTGTTGGTGATTACCGCAAACGCGTGATTCGCTCAAAACATGAGGCATTTCACAAGGATTGCCTGAAACGTACCGTAAAATTTCCTAAAGGAGTGATGATTTGGGGCTGCATGACAGCTTCACGATTAGGATGTTTTGAATTTATTGATGGTACCGTGAATGCTGCGAAATATAAACAAATACTGCAAAACAGTTTGCTACCAAGTATCGCCAAGTTAAATGTTGACGAAAATTACATTTTTCAACAGGATGGGGCGGCCTGTCATACGGCCAAAACCACAAAAAAGTGGTTTAACGACCACAACGTAAATGTTCTTTCTTGGCCTTCCAGCAGTCCTGACCTTAATGTCATTGAAACAGTATGGCAAAAAATGAAACAAACATTGAGGAACAACCCACAACGGACATACCTGAACTTAGAGACAAGATAGAGCATATTTGGGATGACATTTCTCCTGAAACGTGCAGATCCTTAGTTGAGTCAATGCCTAGCCGAATTCGAGCTGTCATAAAATATAAGGGCGATGTTACTCCTTTTTAGAAATAAAATTCGTGTAATGTCCCAATATTTAGTTGACAAACAAAATTAACATTTTTCTTGTAAATTAGAGGTGATTGAATAATTAATTTGTTTTTTGTGTTGTTGATTGGCCATAACTGTTGCTAATTAACTAATTACATAGTATTAAATTAAAAAAAATACTAGAAAACTTAAATAAACTGTCCAATACCTGAATTTTATATGAATTTGCTTTTGTCCCAATATACAGTCTGTTTGATTTATTGTGACACAGCACATATGTCCGTTATTAGTACAGATAGAAAAAAAAGTTAAAGACAATAGTTTTAGTATTTTTCATGATCTATTCAATAGCATTGTCAGATAAACAATTGAAAATCAAATAAACACGTGAAAGCTATTAGCTTCATTTTCTTTAATGGAACACCCTGTATATTTTGTTTATTTCAAATAGGTAATAACTTTAGCTTTATAATGATACCACATAAGTACCCCTTCATTATACAAATAACGCGACAATTGCAAATAAATGAAATTTATCAGTTGCCATGGATAACAATTGACATAAAACAATTTGTTAACGCTTTAATGTCAAAGTGGTGTAGTAACTTCCCGTCTTGCGTGTTGTTGATTCAAATCTTTAGAGATGGGTGATAATTACTATTCTAATGATGAAAAATTGGATATGCTAAAGGTCTTTGTTAGATGCAACGATAATTCTAGAGAAGCTAGTATCACTTATGGAAACATGTATCCAGAAAGAAGACAACCACATTATTGCACTTTTGCAAGACTTGAACAAAATTTACGGAGAAATGGGTGTTTTAATAATAAATTACGAAGGAGAAGACAATAAAGAGAATATAATAATGAAGTATTGATATTTGGCCTATTTTAGAGCACATCCACGTAATTCAATACGCGAAGCAGTGGCTGACTTAGGAATAAGTGTGCATAAAATATTTTCTATTCTGAGACAACATAAAATGAGACCATATAAAATTAAGTTAGTACAAGGTTTAAGAGATGGTGATTCTGACAGGAGGATAGTATTCTGAAATTGGCTTAGCAACAATCAACATTTATTAAATTTAATTCTTTGGAGTGATGAATCAAATTTCAACAACAACGGAATCTCCAACCGAAAAAACGACCATTACTGGGATACTGAGAATCCACGTCAAATTCGAGAATGCAGATTCCAACAAAGATTTGCAGTTAATGTGTGGCTTGGTGTGTTAGGTGATACCATAATAGGACCATTTTTTTATCAAGGAACGTTGAATGCGGAGCGATATGCCAACTTTCTTACGATAGAATTTGAAGATTATTTAGATGATATCCCCCTAGAAATACGTCGAGATATGTGATTCCAACAAGATGGAGCTCCTCCCCATAACGCAAGAAATGTCAAAGATATTTTGGAAAGAAAGTTTGGTTTGAAATTGATTGCAAATGGTGGCCCCATAAACTGGTCAGCAAGATCGCCAGATCTGTCTATTTTAGATTTTTTTATTTGGGGATTTTTAAAGCAAAAAGTTTATGTTACTCGTCCAGAAAATCTAGACGATCTGAAAAATCGTATTCGTATGGCATGTGGCCAAATAACACCACGGATGTTGCAAAAAGCACGACGAAATTTAATGAAGAGATGTGAAGAATGTATTGCAAACAACGGACGTCACTTTGAACAGACACTTTAAATTGTTATTCATGTCAACTGATAAATTTCATTTATTGGAAATTGTCGTGTTATTTCTATAATAAAGGGGTACTTATGTGGTATCATTATAAGGCTAATATTAATGCCTATTTGAAATAAACAAAATATACAGGGTGTTCCATTAAAGAAAATGAAACTAATAGCTTTCACGTGTTTATTTGATTTTCAACTGTTTTTTTGACATTACGATTGAATAGATCATAAAAAATACTAAAACTTTTGTCTTTAACTTTTTTTTCTATCTGTACTAATAACGGACATATGTGCTGTATCACAATAAATCAAACAGACTGTATAGTTGTTAGGGCTTGTAATATATTATGTTTTCAATTGTTCGGTGAATAAATGATTTAATTCATGAAAGTTTAGATCGTTTTAAGATCAACATTATTTTCTGTTGGTTGAAGAACCAAGAAAGATTTTAATGTTGTTTTTATAAGTTTTGCTTCATTTGTGAGATTGATACATTATTTTTTGTGGATGAGAACCCTGATCTTAAAACTGATCGATGCATAGCCAGGGCGAAAATGCCGCCATCTACAAGCAAATTACATTCGCTCTAGTTGTCCGGAAAGAATTTTTATAACCGTGCGTTTCACTTCAGTAAGTCATGACAAAGATTTTTGATTACAAGCAAATATTTACCTACAAACGTTCCATATTTTCCTTTCCAAGATGTTTTGACAGCTATCGCCCGCGTAATTATTTTTAAAATTCAATTTTTTATAATAATTTGATAAATTCAAGTCAACGTAGCTTAAATTGAAGTTAAGTAGCTTGAAAATTAAGTTAATTATCTTGAAATCAAGACAAGTAACTTAAAATCATGCCAGTTGCATAAAATAAAATAAAATTGCTTAAAATAGAGTCAAGTGATTTTCAATCAAGGCAAGTAGCTTGAAATCAAGTGGAATATCTTAACATCAAGTGAATTGGTTTGACATCGATTGATCCTCTAAAACCTGGGTCTCCAAACTATTTCCTTCGCGGGCCACAAATACAATTCTACATAATAAAGTCGGCCAGGATCCGATTAATTTTATAAAATTATGAAAAAAAAATTTAAGGAACAATTGTTACAATATTTCAAAATATGACATTTACAAAAAAAATTACAAACAATCGCGGGCCGGATTCATGCAAGTCGCGGGCCGGATTTGGCCCGCGGGCCGGAGTTTGGAGACCACTGCTCTAAATCATCCCCCTCTAAGTCTAATAGTTTGAAATGAAGTCAAATAGCTTGAAATACTTTATTTCAAGTAATCATTGGAATCATGAAATGACGAATAGTATTCGTTATTCAACGGTAAAATACAATTTTAAGCCTCAGCTTTTATTGATAGAGGCGATATCTGAAACATTTTATTTTGCGAACTTTTACTCACATTTAAAATATGGAATCATATTTTGGGGTAGCAGTATTCATAATGATATTATCTTTAAAACTCAAAAGCGTGCCATACGAACAATTTGTAAAATGAGACAGCGTGACAGCTGTAAAGGTATTTTCAAAAATATTAGAATACTGACTACACCTGCTATTTACATATATGAATGCATAAAATTTATAACCAAAAATAAACATTTATTTTCAAAATATACGCTAAACAGTCGTCACAATACAAGGCACGGTGATGCATATGTGTACCCATCACACCGACTAACAATGTTAGAAAGAGGTCCCCCATACAACTGTATCAAATTTTATAACCATCTACCAGAATACATAAAAAAAGAAAATAATTATAACAATGTCAAAAGAATGTCGTATGAGTTACTATGCACGTTGGAGCCATATAATGTGGACGTGTATCTAAACAACACATGTAACATTTAATTTAAGTTTTCTCTTATTTTGACGTATTTCCATGCCTTTGTTGTATAAATAAATTATTTGTATATGTAATCACTTGCACTGGAAATAAACATTATTATTATTATTATTATTATTACTTTAACCCATTAAGCGCCGAGCAATTATAGAGATAACTCTAAAAGTTGATTTTAGGTAAAATTCTGCACTTATTTCTATAATATCTATGAACGACTTATTGTGTTACATACTGTGAATTTTCTTTTAAATATACATAATGTATATGCTGCAAAATTTTAGGCAATCGTCGATTTTATATAAAAACGTGCAGTATGAAGTTTAGAACGAGTGATTCCACTCCCAGACTAAGCATGAAGTAAAATTTCGAGTTTAGAAAAGCCTGAAAATTTGGTTTGGTCGCTCCGCGAAGCGGAGCGGCCAAACCAAATTTTCAGGCTTTTCTAAACTCGAAATTTTACTTCATGCGCCACGCGCACAAAACACTAAAATATTGTGAAGTTAGAAATACACTTACATTTATTTTTTTAAATGAGTAAAAATCGAAATATTTAAATAACAAAATATTTACATTTTTCTTCATACATTTTCAAGTCAGGTCAAATAATATATTATATCAAATTAACTTATTTAGTAATTTATTTAACAAAAAATTAATAATGTTGCGTGTATGCACCAATGGCGTTTAATGGGCTAATAGAATTTTAGCCAAACATTGAAATATGTCTTTATTAAAAAGGAGAAAAAAAATCAATTTTAATGATTTCACTTCTGTAAGCGAATCCCATATTACTTCATTAATAATTAACATTACCCACTCGAAACGTACACTACGCACTTATTTAAAATTCAATTTCGATTCGCTCCGGCGAAATACACTCCGCGTCGAGCAAATAATAAAAATCTATTAAAAATAGCTTTCGTGACTTTTCCGGCAAACCGTAAGTAAACAAAAGAGGAGGAGTGGGGGGAGGAAGAGAAAAAAGCCCTCAATTAATTTACGTACGCGGAAAAATTAATTTCCCGAACATTATCGGCTTAAAGGGGGGGTAAAATTGGTATTTTTTGCCCACTCGCGTATCCTGGACACTATTTCTCACAACCTCCAAAGTACAAACACACAACTAAAATATCTAACAAGTTCCAAAGTCCGAACTAAATTATGTCACAAAGTCCAAACTAATATATCGGGATTTTGTAATATTCTGAATGGACCAGCTTAAATGTTGAGAGATTCAAGTCTCAATTAATAATAATAATAATAATAATAATAGAGGGTGACCATTCAATTAAAAAAAAATAAATAATAATAATCCATTTATTGTCCAACAGGAAACATTTCCCAATTACAAGACAAAAACAAAATATATTCACAGGACACGCCTTCAATATTTAATAAGTAATTTTATTGTTACAGAATTTATTCTAATTTCATTTATTATTATATTTTTATATGTACCAGGCTTATGGTACATATAAAAATATAATAATAAATGAAATTAGAATAAATTCTGTAACAATAAAATTACTTATTAAATATTGAAGGCGTGTCCTGTGAATATAAAAACAATTTTTTAGTAAGAATAATTAATTCACAGTTGGCTCCAAGTTACAGAGTAACATTTTTAGAGAATCGTAAAAGATGTCACTACAATGCGAAATTGTACTAAAACAATTACAAATAATACTAACAGGAGATTTTTATCCCACGTTAGTCCGATGCGCAAATACATAAAATGTTGGTTTCTGCCTGCTGGAAAAAGAAGGAATATGCAGTCCGAGTTTAGCTAAGAAATCAGGCGAATCAATTGTGTTGTGCAAAAGTTTATAGAGGAAAGAAATACATGTACTTTTACGACAAGATTCAATCGACCTAACGTCAAATATTTCCAATAATATTAAGTCGTGATTGTAATAGTAAACAATGCTTTCTAAAAAGGTACCTGTAATTTAACGAGTTTTTAACGGTATTTCGGTAAAATAATTAAAAAAATAAGTAATGTGTAGCTGAGTTGAGCATTTTTTAGTCGATTCATGATTAATTTTGCACTTGTTAGTGATTACTAATGACTAGCTTTTTAGTAATTAGTCATGAATTTATTTTGTTGATTAATAAGTGGAGTTTTATTCGCGATATTTTAATTAAATCACTTAATCTTAGCTTTAGGGAAAACATGCAAATAATTTCGTCATACATTTTTGAATGTTAAATTACATTAATGCCCGGTATTATAAAACGTTTTTTGCGTTAAATAAAATTTACTTTAGGAATAAATTAATTTATTCCAAAGATTTCGGTATTATAAACACAAAATAACTTTATTCGGCTAATGAATCCCCCCAGTAAATTATTTGTTTGTTTTTCTACGAAGTAAATTTTATTCTCTAAATGATTTGATAGTTAAAAGTCAAAATTGTATTATTTTATTATAATTACTTTAGATTCTACTATAGAATGTTCAATAAAATAAAATCTCTAGAATGCCATGGAAAATTTTCAGGCTTTTCTAAACTCGAAATTTTACTTCATGCGCCACGCGCATAAAACACTAAAATATTGTGAAGTTAGAAATACACTTACATTTATTTTTTTGAATGAGTAAAAATCGAAATATTTAAATAACAAAATATTTACATTTTTCTTCATACATTTTCAAGTCAGGTCAAATAATATAATATATCAAATTAACTTATTTAGTAATTTATTTAACAAAAAATTAATAATGTTGCGTGTATGCACCAATGGCGTTTAATGGGTTAATAGAATTTTAGCCAAACCTTGAAATATGTCGTTTTATGCGCTAAATAAAATTTACTTTTGGAATAAATTAATTTATTCCAAAGATTTCGGTATTATAAACACAAAATAACTTTATTCGGCGAATGAATCCCCCCAGTAAATTATTTGTTTGTTTTTCTATGAAGTAAATTTTATTCTCTAAATAATTTGACAGTTAAAAGTCAAAATTGTATAATTTTATTATAATTAGTTTAGATTCTACTATAGAATGTTCAATAAAATAAAATCTCTAGAATGCCATGGAAAATATTGTAGGTTGGCAACTATGAAATTATACATTATAATTATTATGTCTGACGTTTTATATGTCAATTCCTAAAGCGTGTAGCCAACTTAAATTTAAAAGAAAAGATAAAATCATGGCACTCTAGAGGTTTTTTTTTATTGAACATACGATACTTGTATCTATTAATTTCATTACGGTTATCATGTCTACCATATCATCCGTGTCAGGTTTAAGTTTGCTAATACGAGGGTTGCCTTTTATATTTCGGGATTGGGCAACCCTAGTGTTGCAATCTGGCAACTGAGAGCTCAATCGTAAAGTTTGACATTTTTGAGGTTATACGTACTCAGAACGTTTTGACATATGAGAGTTATTTGTGTCGTTTACACTAACTTAAAAGATTTATCTCGGCCAAAGAATGGAATTAAATCGTGAACATTTTCGTGCGATTATTTTTTACAACTTTCGACGTGGATTAACTCAACAACAGTGCATGGATGAACTTAATTCAATTTTTGGCGATGAAGCTCCATCAAGGACCAGTGTTTATCGATGGTATGGTGAATTCAACCGAGGTCGTAGTTCACTCCAAGACGAATTTCGTGGAGGTCGTCCAAAATCAGTTGTTGTTCCGGAAACCATTGATGCTGTGCGCAAACAAATATTGCAAGATCGTCATGTGACCTATCGTGAGATTGAGACAACCTTAGGCATTAGTGGGACCAGCATACATTCAATATTGCATGAACATTTGACTGTCAAAAAAATTTGTTCGCGTTGGATCCCACACAACTTGTCAATCGCTCAAAAAAAGGCTCGTGTCGATTGGTGCAAAGAAATGCTCAAAAAATACGATTGCGGTGCTTCGAAACACGTCTATGACATCGTAACAGGTGATGAATCATGGATTTACGCGTATGAGCCCGAAAGTAAACAGCAGTCGACCGTATCGGTGTTTCAAGATGAGCCAAATCCAACAAAAGTTGTTCGCGCACGAAGCACTTCCAAGCAAATGGTCGCCTGTTTTTTCGGAAAAACTGGACATGTCGCAACCGTACCACTAGAACAACGCAGAACAGTCAATTCTGAGGGGTACACAATGATTTGTTTGCCAGTTGTCATCCAAGAAATCAGGAAAACCAACCGCCGAAAACGGATCACTCTTCACCACGACAATGCGAGCTCTCACACATCGGCTCAAACAACTGCATTTTTGAGCACGCAAAACATCGATTTGATGAGTCATCCGCCATATAGTCCTGACTTGGCACCGAATGACTTCTTTTTATTCCCATCCGTAAAAAATAAAATGAGAGGTCAACGTTTTTCGACACCTGAAGAAGCGGTTGATGCGTTCAGAATGCATGTTTTGGAGATACCTCAATCAGAGTGGCAAAAGTGCTTCGACAATTGGTTCAAACGCATGCAAAAGTGTATAGATCTTAATGGGGAATATTTTGAAAAACAATAAAGCGATTTTCAATGATTAATATTTATTTTTGTTCTCTAATCCCGAAATATAAAAGGCAACCCTCGTAGTATCTTCCCTGATAGTGATTAATTCGAACCACAAGACATTCTAAGAAGTCGAAGACTTAAAGTTTTTCTATTCAGACATAGCCAAGGATTTTTATACTTATGCATACGCTTTTTTAAAATTAGTTCCATTTAAAGTTTTAAACGAGTGTTTTTCACTCCCAGACTAAGCATGAAGTAAAATTTCGAGTTTAGAAAAGCCTGAAAATTTGGTTTGGTCGCGGAGCGGCCAAACCAAATTTTCAGGCTTTTCTAAACTCGAAATTTTACTTCATGCGCCACGCGTATTTAACACTGAAAACACTGACATATTGTGAACAAGTGAACTTCTCTTGAAATCAGTGTCTTGTACGCGTGGCGCATGAAGTAAAATTTCGAGTTTAGAAAAGCCTGAAAATTTGGTTTGGCCGCTCCGCGCTTCGCGCTACGCGACCAAACCAAATTTTCAGGCTTTTCTAAACTCGAAATTTTACTTCATGCTTAGCCTGGGAGTGGAAAACACTCGTTTAAGTCTTTAATAATTTCTAATAAGCTTTCTTTTTCTTGTTCTGTGTAACCAAGGATTTTTATACTAATGCATACGCTTTTTAAAATTAGTTCCATTTAAAGTTTTAAACGAGTGTTTTCCACTCCCAGACTAAGCATGAAGTAAAATTTCGAGTTTAGAAAAGCCTGAAAATTTGGTTTGGTCGCGTAGCGCGAAGCGCGGAGCGGCCAAACCAAATTTTCAGGCTTTTCTAAACTCGAAATTTTACTTCATGCGCCACGCGTATTTAACACTGAAAACACTGAAATATTGTGAACAAGTGAACTTCTCTTGAAATCAGTGTCTTGTACGCGTGGCGCATGAAGTAAAATTTCGAGTTTAGAAAAGCCTGAAAATTTGGTTTGGCCGCTCCGCGCTTCGCGCTACGCGACCAAACCAAATTTTCAGGCTTTTCTAAACTCGAAATTTTACTTCATGCTTAGCCTGGGAGTGGAAAACACTCGTTTAAGTCTTTAATAATTTCTAATAAGCTTTCTTTTTCTTGTTCTGTGTAATTCTGTCCTATTCCATGGTTATTCTCCATAATTATAAGGAATTATACTAAATTTCCAATTTGATTGACAATTTAATTTGAAATAATTACAATTCAATTTAACAAATTGCTGGTTCCAGCTATGGCCATAATGAAAGTGTATAATTTCGGTCTGTAATCTACTAAGTCAATTATATATTTCTAGAATTGCTATTTATTTGGTAGGTTTGCTTTATAATAAGCAATTTTATTTGCCTATTAGTTTACTAGGTAAATAAATTTACTTCACAAATAGTTATCTAATGATTTATTAATCGTTTATAATACTGGACATAACGCAAACGACACAAATTGTGCGAAACTTTGAAATAAATGTATATAAATATAATCAAAATCGCAGTGTAGTTTGTTTTATTGTGTTTTGATTTCCTGGCGCATCCACCATTACTGCAAATAATTCCATCATACGTTTACAGAATGTTGAATTACATTAACGCACATGAAACAAAATGTGCGAAACTTTGAAATATGTATATATAATTTAAATCAAAATTGCAGTGCATTTTGTTTTATTGTGTTTAATTTCCCGGCGCATTCACCATTACTGCGGAAAGTATTATAACTCAGGGTTGTTAAAAAAACGTTTTTTTTAAATTTAATTAAAACAAACAGTTTTTTTACATACGTGGTTTTTTCATTAACAATTAAAAACGTGTTTAAAACACGTTTAGAAGAGAACATACAGGGCATTTCTCTTTTGAGTATACATTTCCCGGTAATTAAAGCGTTTTTTTAATTTGCGGGAATTCGTTGTTCAAAGCGGTTAATGAAGCCTTTTAACGAGTGTTTTCCACTCCCAGACTAAGCATGAAGTAAAATTTCGAGTTTAGAAAAGCCTAAGAATTTGGATTGGCAGCGTAGAGAAGCGGAGCGGCCAATCCAAATTAGGCTTTTCTATACTCGAAATTTTACTTCATGCGTCACGCTTAAAAACACTGATTTACAGTGAAGTTATAAAAACACACACATACAACAACAATTATAGGCAACCTAATATACGTTAGAGTTATTGGGTTGCCTATATTTGCTGATTTAAACAATTTATTCAGCGCAGAATTTGACTCACGTTTTATTCACATCTACATATTAGATGGCTAAAGCCGTATATTTTTAACTTTACGATATTTCAGTGTTTTATACGTGTGGCGCATGAAGTAAAATTTCGAGTTTAGAAAAGCCTAATTTGGATTGGCCGCTCCGCTTCGCTGCGCGGCCAATCCAAATTTTCAGGCTTTTCTAAACTCGAAATTTTACTTCATGCTTAGACTGGGAGTGGAAAACCCTCGTTTAAAGATTTAAATTGAAATCTTTTAAAAAAGCAACGATTGTCGGAAAATTTACAGTGTATGAAAGAAAAACTCCCTGTCTTTAATCACATTTATGCACACACAGTTGTGATATTTTATTGTAATAAAATGTTTTGTTTAATAATGTATTTTGAAATATCTTGAACAATTTACTTAACATTTAAAAACGAATACAAAAAATCTTAATGAAGTAGTAGAAAATATAATTAAGCAAATTTAAGATAATGTAAAAGAAACGTTTTAAAGAAATTTAAAATAAAACAACACAGTTGGGAGGGTTTCACTTTAATTGTTGAACACTGCAACATGTTTCACCACACAGTGGCTTCATCAGGCAGATGAAATTATTTCATCTGCCTGATGAAGCCACTGTGTGGTGAAACATGTTGCAGTGTTCAACAATTAAAGTGAAACCCTCCCAACTGTGTTGTTTTATTTCAAATAGTATTATGGAGTTTCATCATGTATCCGCCTCATCAATTAAATATTAAAAAAAAAAAACACAAATTTAAGATCTAAAAAATGTTTAAAACAAAACCGTTTGAATCACGACGGCTGTTTTTAAACATGTTTAAAACACTGCTTTAAAACAAAGTGTTATAAACATAACAGCCTTGTTAAAACTAGAGCTCAGCTTTATAAGCACAAGCAAAATGAAAAGAAGCGCCAACTGTGTTGTTTTATTTCAAATAGTATTATGGAGTTTTATCATGTATCCGCCTCATCAATTAAATATTTAAAAAAAAACAAATTTAAGATCTAAAAAATGTTTAAAACAAAACCGTTTGAAACACGACGGCTATTTTTAAACATGTTTAAAACACTGTTTTAAAACAAAGTGTTTTAAACATAACAACCTTATTAAAACTAGAGCTCAGCTTTATAAGCACAAGCAAAATGAAAAGAAGCGCTTTAGAAGCACAAATTTCAGCAAAAAGAAAACATAATTTTAAGGGAAAACGGCATTATTTCATGCAAAAAAACATTATTTTAATCAGAAAAAGATTATTTTTTAAGGTGTATTTACATGTTTTTACCATTGCTAACTTTATTATTATTTGAGCTAAATAGTCGATTAAATGAGCTAAGTAGTAGGAAATTTTATTGTAATCACAATGATCAAATCCGAAAAACACTTGAACGTCAAATTTGTCAAATAAATTGTCACCATGCAGAGATTTTCAAAGAAGAGAACGCTACAAGTTGCAACTTTACACCACATACAGGATTTTTTTCTTTTAAGTATACTTTCACATATTCCATATAAACATTTGTAAAATTAATAAACATGTGATCAGAACTAAGCAGTACATTTTGAAGTTCACTTGAAATCAATGTTTCATACGCGTGGCCCATGAAGTAAAATTTAGAGTTTTGAAAAGCCTAAACTGGTTTTTCTAAACTCGAAATTTTACTTCATGCTTAGTCTGGGAGTGGAAAACACTCGTTAGAGTTTTTAAATTGAAAGTTTTTAATAAGATCACGAATGTCTGAAAATTTACATTGAAAAATCGTAACATGCAAGGCCGTAGCCGGGAAAAATGTCGGAGGGGGTTTTAGTGGTAAAAATAATAGTTTTGCTTTTACATACAAACATTTAACATTTTAAAAATTTCGGGTGGGGAGAGGTTTAAACTCCCCCCTTGGCTACAGCTTTGGTAATATGTAAACCTAAAAGAAAAATTCCTTGTAATTAGAACTTTTGTAAAATTTGAACATATAAGTGGGCAGATAAGAAAGAAGATAAATATTCCTTAGCAAGGAATATTACTTGATCCTCCTATCCTTCCTGATCCTTAGAGATACTTTATTAAATTAGTAGTAGATAAAAATCATTTGAGAATCACCGTCTCAAATTATTTTTATCTACTACTAATTTAATAAATACATTCGTAATCGTAATCTTTGTGAGTTAATTGAATTGTCGCATAATTGTCAGATTTCCCTTCGCATAACCTACAAATTAAAAGTTGTTTTACAACATAACATGTGATTAATCTTGTCCTAACCTAAAACACACAACCTGGATCACACCACTAAATTTTTAAAATGTCAAATTTGATTGGTCATATTAAAAGGAACATATTATACATACATATTTAAATCTATATAATATTTAAACGCTACTGAGTATGATAAACATTTTTTAAACATCAGTTCATTCCTCGGCAAATTTTTCAAAGCCTCTTTATAATAATAATCTATATTTTCAAAGTATCAAAAAGTCATACAAAATAAGAATAGCATTAGTTAGAATTGAAATATCTAAAAACTATAAAGATCCTTTTGATATTTATGCTGTTTTGTATGAAATATTCTAAAATCCTATATACAGGGTGAGTTTCTTTATCATGACATTAAAATAAAGCTCTGGCGAGAAAAATACAACTACAATTTTTGAATTCGGCCGCTTTTTAAAGTTTTTCTTTACCATGTTCTTTCTTTGGGAATCTCGGAAACTATAAGAGATAGAGAAACGGATAAATGGCTAAAGTAGTGTCGTTTTACGAGCTGAATAAAAAGGTAGGTACTTGTAGAATTTTCGAAAAAGTCATGGGTTACTATACTATATTTTGGAAAAAGTCAATATTGTCGATTTTTTAAAATCGATTCTTTTCGGTTATAAACACATTGGTCGCCACCTTTATAAAATTAAAAATATTACCTCAGGAGGCTGCTTAGGTTTTTGTTCCAATTATACAAATATTATTTATTATGACAGAATAATAAAGCAAAAGTTTGAAGGGAAATAAACGTTTTTCAACGTTCAGCCCATACTAGTTCCACAGCACGGGCAGCATGCCACGATTTTTAAAAGTTGTTTCTGGATGCGGCACAAGGTATATGCCGTATTGCCTAAACGCAAATTTAACTGCGGCACAAGTTACACGTGTTAACATAGATAGAAAAAAAAAACTATAAATGGTGAAATTTTAGATAATTTTACACTAGATACAAAAATGTTATCAAATTGTTTTCTATTGGCTACGGCCTTGTTTAGATATTATTATTGATGCCTATACAAATATCTATCAACTATTCTACATCAATCCTCAATTCTATCAATTTGCGGTCATTTGTTTTAAATTACAACTTGAGTTAATTATTCATTAAATTCTGTGTAAGAAAATTTACTGGAAAGGTCTTTCACTGCCCTAGGGTTCGTGTGAACTTTGGCAAAGGCCTTCCAGCGAATGATGCAATGGATTTAATTTATCATCCCATCGAGAGAACCCTTCAATTTCGATTCGAACGACTCTAGTTTATTCAAATTTAAACATTTTTAAATAAATATTTTGAGTTGTATTAGTTTAGTTTACTTTAGTTTATTGACGGATAATCACCTATTACAATAATATACACAAAAGAAAGAGTATAAGTAAACAATATACTGAAAAAACATTCATGTAAACTTAAGAATGGATATTTAAACTTAATAATATTCAACAAAAGTTATCAGGAAACCTAGATGACTGATGCCCGGTATTATACAACGTTTTATTCCCTAAATAAAATTTACTTTAGGAATAAATGAATTTATTCTAAAGATTTCTGTATTATAAACACAAAATAACATATTTAGCTAATTATTCTTCCTGGCAAATTATTTGTTTGTTTTTCTACCAAATAAATTTTATTTTCTAAATAATTTGAGAGTTAAAAGTCAAAAGTATATTATATTATTATAATTACTTTAGATTCTACTACTTGTATTTATTAATTTCATTACAGTTATCATGTCTACCATATCATCCGTGTCAGATTTTAGTTCGCTCATAATATCTTCCCTGACAGTGATTAATTCGAACCACAAGACATTCTAAGGAGTCGAAGACCTAGAGTTTTTCAAATCAGACTTAACCAGGGATTTTTATACTTATGCATACGCTTTTTTAAAACTAGTTTGATTTAAAGTTTTAAACGAGTGTTTTCCACTCCCAGACTAAGCAAGAAGTAAAATTTCGAGTTTAGAAAATCCTGAAAATTTGGTTTGGTGGCGTAGCGCGAAGCGCGGAGCGACCAAACCAAATTTTCAGGCTTTTCTAAACTTGAAATTTTACTTCATGCGCCACGCTGAAAGCACTGAAATATTGTGAACAAGTCAACTTCACTTGAAATCAGTGTCATGTACGCGTGGCGCATGAAGTAAAATTTCGAGTTTAGAAAAGCCTGAAAATTTGGTTTGGCCGCTCCGCGCTTCGCGCTACGCGACCAAACCAAATTTCCAGGCTTTTCTAAACTCGAAATTTTACTTCATGCTTAGCCTGGGAGTGGAAAACACCCGTTTAAGTCTTTTATAATTTCTAATAAGCTTTCTTTTTCTTGTTCTGTATAATTCTGTTCTATTCCAGGGTTATTCTCTATAATTATAAGGTATTTTACTAAATTTGCTATTTGATTGACAATTTAATTTGAAATATTGACGATTCAATTTAAAAAATTGGTGGTTCCAGCTATGGCCACAATGAAAATGTTTAATTTCGGCCTGTAATCTACTAATTAAATTATTTATTTCTAGAATTACTATTTATTTGGTAGGTTTGCTTTATAATACGCAATTTTATTTGCCCATTGTTTATTAGGTATATAAATTTACTCCACAAATAGTTATCTAATGATTTATTAATCGTTTATAATACCGGGCATGAAAGTAGTAAATTAAATAGAAAACATATGAAAAATTAAGTTAATAAAAACTCCAACAAATTTAATCAACAAAAAGCTGATTTATAGACTAAAAATTAAAAACCCGTCAGTACCAAAATTGTATTGTTTGCCAAAAATACATAAACACGGCAACAAATGGAGACCAATAGTTTCAAATTTAAATTCACCAACTTATAATATAGCAAAATGGTTAGTTAAAGAATTCAAACAAAATCAACAATGATTTCTCAGTAATAAATTCTTTTCACCTATGTAGCAAGTTACAAAATACCCCAATTGAGCCGGATGATATGTTGGTTTCTTTTGATGTAGAAGCATTATTCCCCAGTATCCCTATAGAGGAAACAATTAACATATTAAGAAATATTTTAACAAAAAATTCAATTCCACCAGAAGAAATAGACTTATACATTAATCTAACAAAACTAGTGATGGAGTGTAACGCATTTGAATTCAACAATAAAATCTATAAACAGACTTTCGGAACAGCAATGGGCAACTCCTTTTGGCTAATATTTTTATGAATAATCTGGAAAACTTAGCCAAAAGTAAAATTGCTGATTTTCCGAGAGTCTAGTTTAGATATGTAGACGGTATACTCGCAATAATAAAATCTGATACCCGTATTGAAGACATACAAGCTGGTCTGAATGCGTTATACCCCAGCATTAACTTCACTTACGAAACTGAACAAAATAATCAAATCCTCGATCTACTACTAATAAACAATAAAATAAATAACAAAATAGAAATTAATGTAAATAGAAAAACCACACATACTTTTAATTATATTCACAATTCTTCATCAACACACTTTCAGCATTTATCAGCATGATTTTTAAAGCTTTAAATCTTCCTCTTTCAATAGAAAATAGAAAAAATGAATTAACACTAATAAGAAAAATAGCTATTTCATTAGGTTACAGCAAATTCACAATTAACAAACTAATTAATAGACACAAAAGAAACCAAACATTAAACTCCGTCACAAATCTTACACCACAAAAAGAAAGAAAAAATAACAAATTTGCTAGGTTTATATATAACAACAGAACTTCTAATAAATTCACAAAGATCTTGAATAAATTCAATATGACTGCTGCATTTTATAATAACAACAGATTGAAAACATTACTAAGCAATCAATTTACAAAAAGGAGCCACTTAGAAGAGTCCGGAATTTATTCAATTAAATGCAATGATTGTGATAAATGTTACATAGGCCAAACTCAAAAGAATCTATTAAAAACATTCAAAGAACATGTATATCATGTCAAAAATAAATTGGTAAATCCGCTTTAGCTGACTATAATTTAAAAACAGGACATTATTTTTCAACAAACAATATCACATTACTAAAACAATCATCACATTTTCGCATAAATATTTTAGAAGCCATAGAAATGCACAAACATAAAGATACATTATTAAATTTTGATTTAAGTCCTTTGGAAAACCCTCTGTTAAACCTTTTACAAGTTCCGAAAAAGTGTAATCCCACCAACAGTCCGTAATTTTAATCCCCTTAATGTTTTTTAGCCTTGCGACACCTTATATAATAAAAACTAGGTTTTTCCCATCTCTGTCAGGTATATATAGTTGCGCACCTAGTTGTAAGACCATTAGTTATTGATAATGAGTGGTTTGCACTCGAAACGTACATCTAACGAATAAAAATAAAAGTGAAGTAAGGAATAAAAGTGTTTTTTATTGTGGTTAATAATAATAAAAATAAAATAATAGAAATAATATTACGAAAATAAAGTATAAAGTTAATGGCAGTTATATAATTAGTGCGTAAGAAGAGTATAAGACTTTCTTTTAAAATTCAACTAAGCAGATTCTTCGTTGATTTAGAACCTACTTTTGACGAGACAATTTTCTGTGCATTTTGAAAAAGTTACTTCTCTTACAATAAATATTGTGTAATATTTGTTTGTAATTGGGATCAAACAAATATTACACTATATTAATTGTAAAAGAAGTAACTTTTTCAAAATGCACAGAAAATTGTCTCGTCAAAAGTAGATTCTAAATCAACGAAGAATCTGCTTAATTAAATTTTAAAAGAAAGTCTTATACTCTTCTTACGCACTAATCATATAATTGCCATTAACTATCGACCTTATTTTTCAAACAATCCATTTCTGTTTACCTGTTTATATCACACACATCACATTTTCCAAGTTGTGATATATTTTAAACTAACGAGTGTCTTCCACTCCCAGACTACGCATGAAGTAAAATTTCGAGTTTAGAAAAGCCCCGCATTGAAAATTTGTCGAGGGTCGCGCAGCGACCCTCGACAAATTTTCACGGGGCTTTTCTAAACTCGAAATTTTACTTCATGCGCCACGCGCATAAAACACTGAAATGTTGTAAAGTTAAAAAAATACTAGCCTTTATTTTGTTCTGTCGGTTGATAAATTGTGTTGAATCTTTTAAGCTGATTATACATACTAATTCTATTTGTAAATTTTGACAGCTTTTTGTCAATTTTCAAGTAGATAATTTCCTTAGTTAGGAACATTTTATTTTCTAATCGTTTGATTAATTATTTATTTAAATTTTGGTGAAAACTTGCCTGCAGCAATTTTAAATGTATGATTTTTTGGTATCTAGAGGGAGGCCCGGGCACCCCACTTTAAAGTAACAAGTGTTTTCCACTCCCAGACTAAGCATGAAGTAAAATTTCGAGTTTAGAAAAGCCCCGCGTAGAAAATTTGTCGAGGGTCGCGCAGCGACCCGAGACAAATTTTCACGGGGCTTTTCTAAACTCGAAATTTTACTTCATGCGCCACTCGTATAAACCACTGATTTACAGTAAAGTTAAAAATATATAACGCATATATAACGCAGAAATCGTTTTATAAGATATTAGAAAATCGCATTTCAGTTAACTAATAAGGAGTAATTACAAGAAAAAATAAAAATGAGAGGGGCGAAGAGGCCATCTAAAGACGCGTGTCGAGATTTGTTTAAAACAGCTTTGCTCATGACTTTTTAAAAGTAGAAATTTAAGAGTAAAATTTATATAAACTTACCACCAGTCATGAGATAAGTTTACATAAATTTTACTCTTACATTTCTACTCTTAAAAAGTCATGAGCAAAGCTGTTTTAAACAAATCTCGACACGCTTCTTTAGATGGCCTCTTCGCTCCTCTCATTTTTATTGTCTGGTGGTAAGTTTATATAAATTTTACTCTTAAATTTCTACTTTTAGAAAGTCAGAAGTAAAACTGTTTTAAACAAATCTCGACACGCTTCTTTAGATGGCCTCTTCGTCCCTCTTATTTATATTTTTTCTTGTAAATACTCCTTATTAGTTAACTGAAATCCAATTTTCTAAAATCTGATAAAACGATTTCTTGAATAATTGCTTACAATGATTTGTGTAGCTTAAAGTTATGAGTGCGTTCGACTCGTCATGTGAATTATTGGTGTGCGTTTGAAGAGTAATTATCGACAATTCTGCCGCAATTTATGAGAGCCTTTCCTCCTTCGGACGTTTTCTTCTAATTAATGATTTTCTCCCCGTGAGCGACACAGCCGAACTTTACACGAATCCGGCGGCCCATTAATAATCTACACACTCGAAATTAACAAGTTCGCATTCTAGGCTTGCTCTCTGTCCACGAAAACACCTTAAATTAATAATTAGAACTAATCAATAATAGTCATTGCCGTAAATGAATAATAAAGAAAAGTTGATGTAAGTGAATAATTATTTTAGTGGAATGCTTCGCTATTTTTTGAAAACTATTTTCAAACTCGAAATATTTACACCCGTGACGAATAAGAGACGTCAATTATTTTAATATGTAAGAAAGACGTCACAAATAACGCTCAAGATTTTAATAGTACTGTAAATTGCGCGGTTCTCGCGACTTTAATAAAAATTACTTAAACCAGTAAGTTAAACAAAAACGATTTATTTAAATACTGACATATATACAAAACAATTAACAAATAATAACGGAAAAAATAAGTGAAGTTAAAAACACGTGGATAGAAAGTATCAGTTAAAAAAACACAAGTTAAAAGAAAGTTAAAAGCGCGGTACGACCGAAAGAACGATGTTGTTGAAACGGTGTTCAAGACAAGACTCTTTTCTGGTTTTGTTAACAGAAGAAACGGTTTGGGATAGGAAAATCTGATTGGTCAGGATTGATTGGAGAGGGATTCTAGAAGAGAAAGCGAGGGATGATTTTTCAGTGTGAAAAATAAGGACAGAGGGTCAGGTGCTGGAAGTTTCTGGAATTTTTGGGCATGGTGAAAGGGATAAGTCCGGACGCTTCGCTCGGTCGCGGATTAACGTGCCCAATTAGGCACGTTTTGGGCCCGCTCTTTAGAAATTGAAGAAATTTTCTTGACAATGGTTAATCGTTCTTTCGGCTGTAAAGCGAATTAAATGAAATCCCGCCAAACATTTGACTCTCAGGTTTCGCTTTAGAAATCACAAGCACAAAGAGTAATAAAACTGGTAAGTAAATACAAGCGCCCCTTTCTGCTTTTATGAAAAAGGGGGCCAAATAAGGTAATGATAACCCAAAAATAAAATAATGCAGAAAATACACGAAATATAAAATATTGAGAAATCCGAATCAACAAGTACTTTCTAAAAAAGTCGATGTTAATTTTTATTTGTTATAATATTTTGTAAATATTCTGCAAACAATTCTCAAATTCAGTTTGTCTTTATGTTAAAATATAAGTATCTTTGGACAAGGGATGGCTGTATATAAATTGAAAAAAACAGGTACCAGCGATATATTTCAAATAAAATCTTATTGTGATTTAGAGAAAATTGTGTAATTCAAAAAATTAAATATAAAAAACATAGAAAATAAACACTTTTACAAACAGCATTTGCCTTTATAATATAAGAAGCTTACAAAACAAGACGAAGAACTTGAATTAATACCAACACTTTGCAACAAGCCGCAAGTAATCGCAATAACTGAAACCTGACTATCACCCCACAACGAGAATTTATACATTAGGAAACTATATATAACTCTAGAGATACGAGCGGAGGCGTAATCGCTTTAAATATTAGACAGGATACGGAATATGAAATACTGACGAAAATTACAAACTTTTCATAAGAAAAAAAAAACTTTAGGGTTTTCGCCTTTATTTTTTCAGGGTTGATGCGTTTTATTGTTGTTTTTGGCGTTTTGAGGTTATATCAGAAGTTTTATATGTCGATTCCTAAGGCGTGTAGCCAACTTAAACTTAAGAAAATAATAAAATCATGGCATCCTAGAGGTTTTTTATTGAACATACGATATATGTATAATACATATACTTATTAAGCAAGGCCGTAGCCAGGGGGGGGATATAGGGGGTCGCCCTCCCCCAATTTTAAAAATGTAAAATTTTATATATAAAAGCGGCTATGTAAGAAAACAATATTTTTGCCATTAAAACCCCTCCAGATTTTTTTTGCGGCTATGTAAGAAAACAATATTTTTGCCATTAAAACCCCTCCAGATTTTTTTTGTGGCTACGGCCTTCAGTGATTCACTTCTAAATGTTTATTGATAATTGTATCTCCATATGCGCCCATAAGAAAAAAAATAATTACATCACTACGCCTGGCGCATAAGGTAAACTCTAAATTTTACTTCATGCACACACCAGACGTATAACACAATGAAATATTGTGAAGTTCGAAATATACAGAGAGTTTTATATAACACCGAACATTGTCATCCAATAAAATTAGAAACCTTTCATTTTGAAGTTATGTCTAAATTGGGTTACCTATATGACCATTACAAATTGTAGCCAATCAATCGTAATTAATGCCTCAACTTGTACATACAGGGAGTTTTTCTTTCAAGTATACATGTCCCAATTACAGCGTATATTGTTGTTTTATTGTTGTTTATTTACGGATATCCATTTAAAATAAATACATAATGCTTAGTCTAAAATAAGTTAAAAGTATATGTTGTAAATGTTTAGATAACCGTTTTTTTTTAATGAGTTTAATTTGAAATGAGTGTGTTCCACTCCCAGACTAAGCATGAAGTAAAATTTCGAGTTTAGAAAAGCCTGAAAATTTGGTTTGGTCGCGTAGCGCGAAGCGCGGAGCGGCCAAACCAAATTTTCAGGCTTTTCTAAACTCGAAATTTTACTTCATGCGCCACCGGTACGAAACACTGATGCAATGAAAGTTTAGCGGTGTGTTTTAAACTTCGAAATATGTCAGTGTTTTATACCGGTGGCGCATGAAGTAAAATTTCGAGTTTAGAAAAGCCTGAAAATTTGGTTTGGCCGCTCCGCGCTTCGCGCTACGCGACCAAACCAAATTTTCAGGCTTTTCTAAACTCGAAATTTTACTTCATGCTTAGCCTGGGAGTGGAAACCACTCGTTTAAAGTTCAAATTAAATTCTTTTAATAAACCGAGCATCAGCAAATGTACAACGTATGTTTATGTATACCTAAAAGAAACATTTTTGTTTTAAGCATGTTCGGTGTTACATAAAACTCTCTGTATAGTACCTACTGTACTTGATAAGAATTAATTAACAAACCATGAAATTTTCTTTATTTTAAAATCAGATAAGTCTACAAAAAGTAAAATAAATAGTTGTAAAAGTCTCAGCAAAACAAAATTATTGTAGAAAGACGATAAATCGCTTTAAATTGTTTAAATATTCTGCAAATAATCACTAATAAAACATATGAACTTTTAATTAAATACTTTTTCCGTTTATGTATTCTTTTGCAATGTTGAAATAATTGTGTTAATTCGATTAAAATAATATATTTCTCACATTTTCTTGTTCTCTACTGTGGAAGGAAAATGCGGAAAACGTGCAGTCACGCTCTTCTGCAGTAACTTTTGTTATGTTCGCGTTCTGCGTTAGTGTATGGGAAGTACGTGTCGGTCTTAATTAAATTAAACAATTTCGTTAACGTTTTACGGGTAATCAGGAATTACACTAACAAATATTTTAATACAGCACCTTAATTTGGGTTATTATAATTTTCACTGGCGGCGGCGCACAGTGGGAGGAATCAGGATTATAGCTGGACAAAACCCCCAGAAAAAAGTTAACAATAAACGTTGGAAAGTTCTCTGTGCTGATTCTTTAGTCTCCAGAGACTATATTTATTTATATGAAAGCGTCAGTAAGTTAATACATAGTCATAAAATATTATTGATCGTATTTGATGTTTAAAGTATAGAAATAATGGTGTGTACGAAGGTCCTTCGCGAATGATCCTGCATCATCATATGACGTATTCTTCATATCCAAACAGTTACAGGCATCATACTTATCCTGATGTTTCATGTTTTGTATGGCATTGAAGTTATATGTTTATGTAAACTAATATTTTATATGAAAAACATGGTTTCATTTGTTTTAAACCTTAGAACTTTTTTTACCGATGTGATCGGACATTCTCGAGATGCCTTGATATATATAATTGCGGATGAAAAAGAAATTACTTGCGACTTTTTGCGACTTTGGTTTATATCGTATTTTTTCTACATTCCATGCATGTAATACGGGAAAGTATTGTTTTCATGATTTATTTCAAACTCGAAATTTCGACGGATATATACGTTTTATGGTCTCCTGAGACAATTCCGACCATTTTTGAAATGTGTCTTTGTGTGTGTGTGTGAGTGTGCGGGTGTGTGTATGTGTGCGCGTGTGTGAGCGTGTGTGTATGTGTGTGTGTGTCCGTGGGTGTTGTATCTCAAAAACCGCTACAGCTTTTAGACTGAAACTTTAAACTTAAGGTTTAATTCTTAGTCGGAAGAGCTGAAAAGTTTTTGATAAAATTTCGTACACCGGAAGTGGGTCTTTACTAGAAGCGTTTTTGTTTTTTTCCGATTTTCTTCTATAAATATCGACAATTCAACTAACATTTTTTCGAACAATCAGATTCACTCATTTTCGCAAAATGGACTAATCACGTTTCTATTAAGCGACAATTTTCACACGTGAAAATTTCCTAAATAAATTTCCAGTTTTTACTGTTTCTTGACAGTTACCTCAACAACACAATGTTTTTAGCATTACCTACTATTCATATCTTTCGAATAGAATTTTTCAATAGGTATTTGTTCGTTAAATTGTCAAACCGAATACAACTCGGTGGTACGAAATTGAGGAAAATTTTCTCCTCATTCAACTCTTATTTGTTTCGACGACAAATAAAATATTAAATAAATGTGTATTTCGTTAAAAAATTAAATAAATAGATAACATCTCGAATTAAAACGGAATAATTAAACTTTCGTTTCACTTGACGACAGTATGTGTCTAAACAAACATTGTTGTTGTATTAGAAATTACGAACGTTGTTGAAGAACTTATTCGCCGATTCGGGGTAGTTATGACAACACTGTCATGTGGTCAACCACTTAACTACGAGCGATTTGAAGCATTTACACAAGAAACGGCGAAGTTATTTGTCCAAAAATATCCATGGTACAAAATGCCTGTCAGCATCCACAAAATTCTTGTACACGGAGCTACTGTAGTAAAATCTTTTCTTTTGCCTATTCGCATGATGTCAGAAGAAGCTCAAGAAGCGAGTAATAAGATCTACAGACAAATGAAATTAAGGCAAACGCGCAAAGATACTCGAGATCACACGAGTACTGATCTAATTCACACCATGCTTCAGCTGTCTGATCCAGTGATAAGTGCCAAAAGAGGTCTGCCTAAAAACACAATTAAGGATTTGCCAGAAGCTGTACTTCAACTTCTTGACGTTAAAACGGATGAATCCGAAATTTTTGTAGAATGAACAATCATATAATGCTGTAAATAAAATATAATGCTTCCAAAACTGTTAAATAATTTTCTTTTCCTACAAACTGCTGCTTGTCAATAATCTTATTGTTTAGTTATTTCTTTTTTCATAATTAATTGACAAATGTATTACAATCTGATAAATTATATTACATTATATCGTTATAATAAATATAACAAAATAATTTTCTCATAAAATACCTCGATATAATAATGTTTACGAAAAATATGACATTTTCTAGTATATAATTGTTTTATTCTGTCCGCTATTTTGAATTGCCCATTATTTGCTTAATATTAGTAATTTTTAACATGACACAAGTAAATAGGTCCACTTTCGCCCATCGTACTAAAGGCTATGAGTTTTGTCCAGCTACAATCCCGATTCCGCCCACTGTGCGGCGGCGCGCAAAATTTTGGCTGGCTATTTTACAAAGCGCTCGCTGAAATCCCTAACAACCGCTGAGTTTGATAATTAAACCGGAATTTACGAATTATAAATTTGATCATAAATAATACGCTTTTGTATATTGCAGCAATAATTTTATATCATTATGCATAATCAATTGTTTTATACACTGTCAATACACCTGTGATTATCAGAAGTGAAATTAAATACAGGATGGCTGTTTTTTGATTGTTCAGCGTATACCTGCCAAAATTTAGTTTAATATAATATCTACTTAGTAACGCAATGAGATCAATTATATATTTTCGTAAATCTAATCAAGCGAAATAATTACATGTTGTTTTAATGTTAATTATAACATATAAAATTACGAAAATGTTATTCGTGAAAATGCAAACAATGTCTTAATTAATAAGACAAGTTAACCCATTATTGGCCGAGCAATTATAGAGTTAACTCTAATAGTTGGTTTTAGGTAAAAATGTTGCACATAATTTTATGATTTCTATGAATGACTTATTGTATGACATACTTTGAATTTTTCTTTTAAATATAAATAATGTATACAATTTAAATTTTTAGGCATTCATCGATTTTATATAAAAACGTGCAATATGAAGTTGAGAACGAGTTTTTCCACTCCCAGACTAAG
Organism: Philonthus cognatus; assembly: GCA_932526585.2. Classification (NCBI taxonomy): domain Eukaryota; kingdom Metazoa; phylum Arthropoda; class Insecta; order Coleoptera; family Staphylinidae; genus Philonthus; species Philonthus cognatus. The sequence continues at coordinate 83,249,204 of OW052244.1, read as the reverse complement.
CATGAAGTAAAATTTCGAGTTTAGAAAAGCCCCGCGTAGAAAATTTGTCGAGGGTCGCGCCAGCGACCCGAGACAAATTTTCACGGGGCTTTTCTAAACTCGAAATTTTACTTCATGCGCCACGCGTATAAACGCTGAAATATTGTGAAGTTAGAAATATACTGCAATTTTTTTTATGACGAATAATCGAGATATTTAAATAACAAAATATTTACAGTTTTCTGTACACCTTTTAAAGTCAGGTCAAATAATGTAATATATCAAATAAACTTATTTTGGTACTGCTGCAAAACACCTCATCAACTGTCTTCCAAAAACGAATGCAGACCCACTAACGTATGTCAAAGCACAAAACAGATGTACATTTTATTTCAAACGAGTGACTTACAACCAGGTTAGAAACATCATTGATAATCTAAAAAATAAAAAGGGCACTGATGTTCACGGTATGAATGCAAAAATAATTAAAACAGTAAAAGATATTTTAACAATCCCCTTAACTAAATTAATAAACCAATGTATAGATTCTTCCACATTTCCAACATCTCTTAAACTCTCAAAAATTATACCTATTTATAAAAAAGGAAACTTTAACGACCCAGGTAACTATAGGCCCATAGCGATAATACCAACAATAGGTAAAATTTTTGAGTATGTCTTAAAAAACCAACTATACGAGTACTTCCACTGTAACAAATTATTTAATGCATGTCAATTTGGTTTTAAGCAAAATAAATCAACTTGTGATGCAATCCTGGACTTGACTCATTTCATTCTATCGGGATTTGAACGTAATGAATACATTGGATGCGTCTTTTACGACCTATCAAAGGCCTTCGATTGTGTGTCGCACGACATATTCCTAAGTAAGCTGCCTTCTTATGGTATCAGTGATGATTCGATTGCTTTGTTAAGTTATTATTTACAAGGCAGACAACAAATGACAATACATGGCGGGACGCTTTCAAATGTAGATTACATACATACTGGGGTACCTCAAGGGTCTCTCCTAGGACCGCTTCTATTCTTGATTTTTATCAATGATTTGACAAATTGTGACCCTATCTCAAATTTCACTTTGTACGCAGACGACACTACGTGCTACCAATCAAAGAAACATCTCCCTGTATTGCTGGATGGTCTCGGGGATACACAATCGAAGGTTAAAGAATGGTTAATCAGCAATCGTTTGTTGCTGAATGAAAATAAAACATCTAATATGATCTTCAGTCTAAAGGACTGCTCAGATATTGTCAACAAAAACGAAACCAAATTTTTAGGGGTTGTGCTGGACCCGGGATTAACGTGGAGTAATCAAGCTGAATTTATCTGTAAAAAGATTTCAAAATATGTGTACTTGATCCGCAGTTTAACTAAATTAAATAATTTAACAACCATGTTCAATTGCTATTACTCGCTGGTACAATCACAAATAAATTACTCCATCTTGTCATGGGGCCATACCACACATATTAAACGTATATTTGGGCTTCAACGAAAATGTATACGAGCCCTACTCCAATTACATTTTCGCCAAGACATTAAAAATAACTTTAAAAACTTAAACATCTTAACAGTTCCGTCATTATATATTTTAAGGTGCCTGCTATTTGTGAAAACGAATCTACATATGTACACAATTACAAAGGAACATCACAGTTATAATACAAGAATTTCTGACAACGTTAAGATAAAATATACTCGTATTTATAGAACAATGAATAGTGAAAATTATTACGCTCCACTATTTTACAACAAATTGCCAAATCATATAAAATCTTTAAACATAAAAATGTTTAAATCACAAGTGAAACGATTACTGTGTCCAGGGTCCTATTACAGTGTTAATGACTTTCTGAACGGTGACTTGTTAATATAAACATATGTATAATATTAGTAATTTTATTATATATTTAATTTTTGTCTTGTGTTTCATAAAAATACTATTATGCGCTGATCATGTAAAAAATGTCTGTGCTTCTATGTCTTGTAATTACCTGATCTTATACTATTACATGTATGTTTTGACGTGTGTACAGCTATGCTTTTAACACTAAATAAATTGAAATTGAAAATTGAAATTGAAATTGAAATTAATTAACAAAAGCATGACAATGTTGCGTGTATGCATCAATGGCGCCTAATGGGTTAAGACGATAAATATCCATTGAATCAACTACTTCCCGTGCAAATACACCTCCGGATATTGAATTAATTCAATATCCGGAGGTGTATTTGCACGGGAAGTAATTGTTTCAATGGATATTTATCGTCTTAAGTTGTCTTATTAATTAGGACATTGTTTGCATTTTCACGAATAACGTTTTCGTAATTTTATAAATTATGTTTAAAGTGTTCAAACTATAAGAAGCGTAAGCTTATTTTCTCGAATTCAAATAGTTTTTAATTTAAATTTATCTTGTTTGAAATGTTAATTATGTTTGAAAAATAAACATATCTGATAATAATTACAAGCAATACAATTTTTTTATTTTATTAAATATCAAACGGTTTATTATTGTATATGGCGGAATATTTGTATTAATGTTTGTGGAATATGACAAAATATTGTATGCAATTACAAAGAGAACACAGCCCGCGGGAACGTTGCCAATGTTTGCACATTCGCGCGCGTTCAATGACAAATATTGGTCCACGTGCTAATAAGAATGAAAATTTATAGTTTGCCATCCCTGAGACAGTTTGCCGCAATATTCACACACTCATGATATTTAAAATACACAATAGATATACTGAGTATACAGGGCATTTTTTTAAGTATACATAATTCTATAAGTATCATTTGGAGTAAATTGCTCTAGGGTCTCGAATTTTGAACGAGCAAATTTAGGTTAGACGAAATTAATCATTTGTAAAATTAATTAATTAGTGCGTCAAAATATTTGTTACAAACTTATAATATGTAAATTATTATCACGTAATCGTCACAAACATACGATCTTTTGTTAACCTTTTATTTTTATTTACTGTTTATTTTAAACTGTCATCGTGCATATGTATATTTTTTGATTGCGCTTTTTATATTAATAGTTTTAATTATATTGTAATATGTTAAATTTATATGACTAGATGTATCAAACGGAATAAATACATACAAAAAGAAATATAGGTTTTGAATTTCACTAAAAAACCAGTGTTTTATACGCGTGGCGCATGAAGTAAAATTTCGAGTTTAGAAAAGCCTGAAATTTTACTCCATGCTTAGTCAAGGATAGTAAGACACTCGTTAGAAGTATACTTAAATGAAAACAGATTACTAATATTTCCATTTTTTCATTTGTTCATTGTCTTGTTTATATTTACAATATTTTTAATGTGTTTCACCTATTATTTGATTTAAGTTTATGTAGATAAGTTTTGCGTTAGTTATTGAGTCTTAGTATGTTGTATTATATTACACACTTCTAACTCGTCCATGAATGTAACTATTCTTTCTGGAAACAAATGAAATGAACAATAAGGAATTGTCTAAAAATCTCATATCCGTAAATATTCAATAACGGTCACAAAAGACATGATACCAAATAATTATTAGAATCAAAAACTCTCATAACTGTCACAAAAATTAATAAAAACTACAAAATTGAGATAATGTCAAAGGTTGGATTAGAGTACATGTCACTTCGTGAGTTTGATAAACTGTATCAATTTAAATGATATAAATAAAAACGAAATGGAGTCAACACATTAAAGTGCACACATAACCCTTTTACCATGACGTCACAAAAAACAAAACACAGTATCACAAACGCAAGTTGTTTGATTTTATTACTTCATTTATTTGACAAATCTATCAGTGGAAACAAATGGAAATCTCTAGAACAACAACCCTCAGTTAAATTGGATAAAGCGCATTGGATTAGTCACAATATTTAAAAAAATATACGTTTTATATGACAATAATTTCCTGTTGGCTCTGCGACAAATTGTAAGTGCTCAATCCCTGGTGATCGCCGTTATTTCTATTATTTTAAATAATTCCTTCACTTAGTTTTAATGTTAACTTATTGCCCACTATTGGAAATCAGATATTTGTCTCCTTTAAATAGTTTTGAACCAGTTGTAATAAGGATTGATTGGATTTTGAGCATTTGTCTCTTTTCGACGCAATTTACGTATTTTGACATGCGTTATGAACGTCATAATAATAAAACTTAATATTCGGCTTGTCAAACAATTGAAGGCGTTCTGTTTCAACCAGAATCCATTGAATGAAAGCAGATAGAAGTTAATGACGTCAGGCTAAAAAAGTAATGTATTGACTATACCCCTTTACCCTGACGTCACAAAAAACAGAACACCGTATCATAAACCAAATGTTCAGGCTTTTCTAAATTCGAAATTTTACTCCAAGGGCCACGCGTATAAAACACTGATTTCAAGTGATATTCAAAATATACTGCTTAAGCTCATCAAATCTTTTAAAATTTGATGGCTTCAATTAATTTGCTTTGAGATGTGTAGCTACACTTAAAAGAAATAAAATCCTGTATATTTTTAACGTTTTTGTTTTGCCAAGTTTTATCTAAAACTTTTTTTCATTTCTTTCTGAATACAATAGATAGCGTTTAATAAATAATAATATCGAATGTTATGGTAACGATGTTAGCGATACATCAGAAAACGAAATATCGATATAAATATCACTTAGTTTGCATGAAAATTTTGATATTCTAAGATATCGGTTTATATCAAACATCCCTAGATGTGACTATTCCCCGTCACTCATATACCGATTTCTACAGGACGCTCGAATACGAATTCTAGTATTCAGAACGTCCCAGACCACTGTTACGGGTGGTCTGGGACGTTCTGAATACTAGAATTCGTATTCGAGAAAACGGCTAGTCCTAGAGAGTAGGGACAAAAAAAATTATCATAAAAGCCGTATTAAAGATTCGAATGTTGATACTACTTTTTGGCAAAAAGGTTGGCATCCCTGTGAGTTTAGGTCAAAAGTGGTATCATTGAAAAGGTCTTTAAAAAATAAGCAACTTATACAGGAAAAATATTTTCGTGTTTTGAGTAATTTTGGATTAATGTTACAAAAAATGAATATCTTATGGCTACCTTATTTTAAAAGTAGATACTTAGGGCCACTGGTGTTAGGACCAGAACAGTTCAACAGTGTTTAGAAGTAAATGGAAAACAGTTTGAACCAGTGCTGTGAACTCTGAATCGGAGTTAGAGCCAAAACTGTGGAGTCGGAAAATAAGTATTTTTGTGATGAGGAAATCGGAGCTGTGAAGTTGTAAAGTTCGTATAATTCTTACTCCGATTTTCAATATAATTATGCTAGATATATTTTGTCTTTTTTTATAAAATTTGAACCCAAATAGAGTTTTTAATTACAATAGAAATTTATGTAATTTGCATATGAGAGAAAACCAAAATTTCGATTTTTTTTTTCAAAAAACTACTAGATTGCAATAATGCAGATGTAGTAACCATTAAACATTTATTTGTATTGCAAAAAACTGCACTATTAAGGAAATTTTTAAAATTTTCACATGGTTCGAAGCAGCAGTCGAAGTTGGCGTAGGATTTTCGAAAAATAGAGGTATTGGAGACGGAGTCGGAATCGAATATTTCTTTACCCATAAAAAATTGAAATTTTATAACTTTAATCAGATCTTACTAAAAATTGATGCCAGTAACAAAATTATGTTTCTTACAAAAGCTGCTTATTTTTTAAAAACCTTATTAATGATACCACTTTCGACCTATCGTGCCATTTAAAAATCTGGAGTTATTCACATTTTTAAGCAAACTCTCAGGGATGCCAACCTTTTTGCGAAAAAACAATATCACTATTCGATTCTTTAATACGGCTTTTGTAATAATTTGTTTGTCCCAACTCTTTAGAATTAGCCGTTTTCTTAAAAACAGGCTGATATACTAAAAACCTTTTTCGTTCTATACTACTTTAAAGGAAACATCCCTACATATTATGTTTTTTTTTTAAATATAATAATGTAATTTATGCTCGGTATTATAAACGAATAATTAATCATTGAATTACTATTTGTGGAGTAAATTTATTTACCTAGTAAACTAATGGGCAAATAAAATTGCGTATTATAAAGCAAACCTACCAAATAAATAGCAATTCTAGAAATAAATAATTTAATTAGCATACTACCGACCGAAATTTAACATTTTTATTGTGGGGTAGCTGGAACCACCAATTTTTAAAATGGAATTGTCAATCTTTCAATTTGAATTGTCAATGAAATTGGAAATTTAGTATAATTTCTTATAATTATGGAGAATAACCGTGAAATAGGACAGAATTACACAGAACAAGAAAACTAAAGTTTATTAGAAATTATAGAAGACCTAAACGATCATTTTCCACTCCCAGGCTAAGCATGAAGTAAAGTTTCGAGTTTAGAAAAGCCTGAAAATTTGGTTTGGTCGCGTAGCGCGAAGCGCGGAGCGACCAAACCAAATTTTCAGGCATTTCTAAACTCGAAATTTTACTTCATGCGCCACGCGTACAAGACACTGATTTCAAGCGAAGTTCACTTGTTCACAATATTTCAGTGTTTTCAGTGTCTAACACGCGTAGCGCTTTTCTAAACTCGAAATTTTACTTTATGCTTAATCTGAGAGTGGACAGCAGTCGTTTATAGCTTTAAATGGAACTAATTTATAAAATGCGTATGCACATGTATAAAAATCTCTATTTATGTCAACTGGTTGCTTCTGACTTGAAAAACTCTAGGTCTTTGACGCCTTACAATTAATCCGTAATTAATCACTGTCAGTCAGGAAAGATACTATAAGCGAACTTAAATCTGACATGAATGGTATGGTGGACATGATAGTAGAATTTATAGTAGTTATAATGATATAATACATTTTTGACTTTTACCTGTCAAATTATTTAGAGAATAAAATTTACTTGGTAGAAAAACAAACAAATAATTTACTAAGGAGATTTATTAGCCAAATAAAGTTATTTTGTGTTTATAATACCGAAATCTTTGGAATAAATTAATTTATTCCTAAAGTAAATTTTATTTAGGGAATAAAACGTTTTATAATACTGAGCATAAAACTGTTACAATAGGTAAACTTGTTCACATTTTATTCTCACCGCAGTAGGCTTGTTTTTTTTCTTCTTCTTATATTGGCATCTTGTATTTTTGATAGTAATGATTAAAGTATGTTGTTAACCTATATTTCAATAAAATGTGAATAAGGGATATTATAAAATGCAACATTGCACTACACATAACCAAAAAATGCAATGATATAACAAAATCGTTAGTAACGTTTCTTACTACCAACAAAAATGTCACCATAAGAAAGCTTACTGCGATGAGAATAAACTGTGAACAGATTATACAGAGTCGCTAAAAAGTATGGATACAGCTAAATATTTTCAGAACGGTTTAGTAGAGCTCGTTGAAATTGGGAATACGGTTAGAAGTGTTTAAATTGTATCATCTCAGATTTTCTTAAATTTTCTACCATTATTTATTTTGAAAATACAAGGCTAACTTGATTTTTTTTTAAATGGCACAGGTGGTCAAGTTTCTCATTTTTAAAAAGATAATTTTGTTCTGAATTTAGTAATGTAACACATGCCCTTTATTTTTATTAAAAGGTAAAAAATAAAATTCAAAAATGTAATTCTGGAATAGTAAAACTAAGTTAGCTTTGAAGATGCTGTTATTAGCGATCTGTCACTTGCATATTAGTCTAAAATTAAGCTAGCGTGCAATAATTAGTTTAACAATGGTACATTTAAGTGAAACTGAGCGTATGGAAATTCTTATGATGATTGGTTATAGTGTCTCTTTTTAATGAAATTCTTCCAAACCGGAATCTGATCTCCAGGGTGACGGTTTCAAAAACCTTACGAAGATTTTAAGAAACTGGTAGCGTTGAAGGCCGTGCAAGACCTGTGTGGCCGCGAATTATTACTAACAAAAACAATTCATTGAATGTTATGTTGGATGTGGTAGAAAATCCAAAAAGTTCAGTACAGCAGTTGGCTTTTAGCCGCAACATGAGTAGAGGATCCATAGAAAAAATATTGAAACGCAAAAAATATCATTCTTATTAAATTCACTTGCTACAAAAATTAAGTGAAGATGATTTTGACCGCAGAATCAAATTTTGCGAACCTATGATGCACAGAATAAATCAGGATAGTAACTTTATTAGTTGCATCCTCTCCTCTGATGAGTCAACTTTTTGTCTAAATGGACATGGTAACCGCCATAACTGTCGATATTGGTCTGACAGAAACCCGCATTGGATGGAGCAGATTCATACGCAGCATTCACAGAAAATTAATGATGATCCTTTTTCATTAACGGCAATTTAACGTTTCAAAGATATTTGCAACTTTTGCAACAACAGATTGTTCCACGACTTAGGGAAATATTTTCAAACAAGACGGAGCACCGCCACATTTTGGTCGTCAAGTGCGCGAATATTTGGATGAAATAATTCCCGGTAGATGGATAGGGCTAAGAGGGGCTATTGAATGGCCAGCTAGGTCTAGGAATGATTTGACCCCACTTGATTGTTTCCTGTGGGGTCATGTAATAAATCGAGTGTATGTCACCAGACAGACCATTACAAATCGAAGACCTAGAAGAATGAATAAGAAACGAAATTGCCTATATTTTTCTATTTTTTTTTAATAATTCTTTGCAAAATTTTTCTCAACGTATTCATTATTGCCACGAAGTAAATGGAAAACATTTTCAACATGTTTTGTAGCATAAAAATAATGTATTTCGTGTTTAAGCTTTTTTCTATTATCAAAATCTGCTCTGTTTTAGTTAAATGTCTTATTTTTACATTTGTAATTAACTTTTATTTATTTTATGGTCAAAGTTCAGGCGGCAATAAACTAACGATAGATAAAGACAACATTTCCAAGGCTAACAAAATTTTACATTTTTCAAAATTTTGTTAGTTCAATAATTTTTTTTAAAGTTTCGCTTATAATAACACATCACAGAATTCGGAAAATAATCTCTTTTCAAAAACAACAAATTTGACCACCCTTGCCATTAAAAACAAAAACAAGCTAGCCTTGTATTTTCGAAATAAATGATGGTAGAAAATTGAAACAAATTTGAAATGATAAAATTTAAACTGTATCCCAAATTTTAACGAGCTATGCTAAACCGTTCTGAAAATATTTAGCTGAATCCATACTTTTGAGCGACCCTGTATATAAAAAGTAAAAGCGTTTAAGTTTTTGCAAATTTACAGCCGCTAATACCAAAAATATTAATTTTGTTCTAGTTAAATTGATTAATAAACACACATTATGTGCGCATACGAGAGAGATCCGAGAGATTGTAATTATGTTTGCGACTGTAATTGTGATTGATATTGTCCATCCAAACATAAACAAACACGCGCAGTAACAGTTTAGTGAACTTAAACAAAAGGACATCTCTTGCATGCAAACGAACACATATAAGGGAAAATAAATGTTTGATGTTTTCGTCTATATTCCACCTTAAACGGTAAACGGATCCCCCCCAGATGAATTAATGGACTCGTCAGAGTCATAATTGACCCGGTGGCGCATTGTCGACTCCTTAATTACTCATTTCCAAATTGAAACCGTATTCCGGGCGCTGAAATATCGCTGAAACTGAAAACCGGCCGCGCGGCGTCGCTCGCCTCGCGGAAAACGGACACTATGCGCGACGGCCAAGAAATCCGAACTAATCCACCTTAATTAGGTGCGGGCTTTCAAATTAAAGGGAATAAATAAACGCCGTTCTAGAAGGTCGTGAATTATTAATTTGTTGATTATTTACAATTGTTTTGGGATAAGATGTAATCAGAAATTAACGTTCGCGAAATATTTGGATTGTTAATTAACTGTGTTTAACATTTAAATTAAACACTAATTGTTACAAAAATATTACTACTACTTTGAATTGTATTACCTCTAGAGTGACATGTTTTAATCCTTTTTTAAATTTGAGTTAGACAGACATAATAATTATAATATATAATTTCAGATTTGAAAACCTACAATAGTTTCCATAGCATTCTAGAGTTTTTTGTTTGTTTATTGACATACGATATATTTATGATGTATCAAAGTAAAAAGGAATAAATAAACTCCGTTCTAGAATGTTGATTATTTACAATTGTTTCTTAGTTTCTTGAAATAGTTAGTAATAAACTGCGCGCTACGCGACCAAACCAAATTTTCAGGCTTTTCTAAACTCGAAATTTTACTTCATGCTTAATCACTGAGTGGAAACACTTGCTAGAAGAAAATTTCAGTTCAATAACATAAACCAAAACAGTCTAACATAACCTCTAAATTATTCATAACATAACCTCTAAATTATTCATAACATAACCTCTAAATTATTCATAACATAACCTCTAAATTATTCATAACATAACCTCTAAATTATTCCAAATTTAATTATATTAATGTTGAAACTAGTGCTGCCAGATTAATAATTTCTTGAATTACTTTTCTCATTTATTACTTGATAAAACATATTACACTACAGGGTGTCTACGCTAAATCGTTCGTTAAAAGTTTATAGGGTTGCCGTTGCACTAAAAATTTGAAAAAATTTCTTGTCATATGGTTGAATCAGTTCTCCTCATGTGAAATATTTTCAACTTTATATCACTTCCGGTTCTACCGGAAGTAGCACCAAATTTGTTATTTTAAGCGGAACACCCTATATATTAGTAGTTTTTTGCGTTCCTCGTTTAAATTGCCACATATTTTATTCGAACATATGTACACTTATCTCTTATAGTTTTCAAGAAAAAAAAATGTTTCTAAAATTTTGGCCTCTAAAAGGCATCTTAAAATCTGTCTGTAACTTCTCTTGAGAATAAGATAAAAATATAATTTATATTTCTACTTGTACCTAGAGGATGCCTCTATGAGTAAATTAATTAGAAACTGTCAATTTTGACAATAAGTGTTCTTAAAATGTCAATATCTAAGTGCCCTCTTCAATATCTAGTAATTCAATTTTTTTTAATGAAATAACCCAATTTTTATCACGTGGTACGATTGGGGGGGAAATTTCCTACAAAAAGTATTAACAACTATATTCCTAAAGCAAGTAGTTTTTGAATTATTTCGATAATTCGTTTTTCGTCGCATTTATGCAGGTTATAATGCGCGCATAAGTCGCAATTGAATTTTAGTACGCCAGTAGTATGCTTTTGTTTTGTCGCGATTGTATTGCGAAATGTCGAATAATAAGAGGAATTAGTACAAAGTTTTACAGAAATCAACAAAATGAATAAATGCACCCATCAACAAATTATCAATTTATTCTTTATACATGGCAACTGCCAATTGAACAAAATTTGATTCCAATCTTCTAAATCTTGTTTTAGTCATCGGCGGCAAATGTGAATGAGTTTTATTAAATACTCTACATGTTCGAGTAAAAATTCTATCTCAGTTGCCATGTATAAAGAATAAATTGATAATTTGTTGATGGGTATATTTATTCATTTTGTTGATATCTGTATAACTTTGTATTAATTGTTTTTATTATTTGACATTTCGCATTACATAAGCGACAAAAAAGCATTACTACTTACCTACTAAAATTCAGTTGCGACTTATGCGCGCATTATTTCTTACATAAATGCGACGAAAAACGAATCTTCGAAATAATTCGAAAACCACTTGCCTTAGGAGTATAGTTGTTATGACTTTTTTGTAGGAAATCTTCCCCCCAATCGTACCACGTGATAAAAAATGGGTCATTCCATTTAAAAAAATTGAATTACGAGATATTGAAGAGGGCACTTTGATATTGACATTTTAAGAACACTTATTATCAAAATTGACAGTTTCCAATTAATATACTCATAGAGGCATTCTCTAGGTACAAGTAGAGGTATAAGTTATATTTTTATGTTACTCTTAAGATAAGTTACAGACAGATTTCAAGATGCCTATTAGAGGTTAACATTTTAGAAATATTTCTTTTTTGTTAGAAAACGATAAGAGATAAGTGTACATATGTTCAAATAAAATATGTTGCAATTTAAACGAGGAATCCAAAAAACTACTAATATACCCTACATATTAGTAGTTTTTTGGATTCCTCCTTCTATTTAAAATAACAAATTTGGTGCTACTTCCGATGGAACCGGGAGTGATATAAAGTTGAAAATATTTCACATGAGAAGAACTGATTCAACCGTATGACAAGGATTTTTTTCAAATTTTTAGTGCAACGGCAACCCAATAAACTTTTAACGAACGGTTTAGCCTAGACACCCTGTATATAAAGCAGAGCTGATAATGTATAATACATAAACTTATTAATTTTCTTACAATTAAACTTAAAATGACAGATAATTAAAGTTAGATATTAAAAAAAATTAAGGAATATAGACCACTAATCCTTTTTCACTAAAGTATTCGAATATCTCTTTCGAATCCTCTAAACTGATTCGAATCCTACCCAGCTCTGCTTTACATAGTGTATTATGTTTTACCAAGTGCTAAATGAGAAGTTATTACTCTGGCGGCACTGGTTCCATATTCAATATAATTAAATTTAGAATAATTTAGAGGTTATGTTAGACTGTTTTGGTTTATGTGTATGAAAATTATTGAACTGAAATTTGCTTCTAGCAAGTGTTTCCACACTCCCTGATTAAGCATGAAGTAAAATTTCGAGTTTAGAAAAGCCTTAAAATTTGGTTGGTCGCGTAGCGCTACGCGCTACGCGACCAAACCAAATTTTCAGGCTTTTCTAAACTCGAAATTTTACTTCATGCGCCACGCGTATACATCACTGATTTCAATTAAAGTACAGAATATACCTACTAATCAAGATAATCAATTTCTTTAGTAGACATTTTTTTCATTCGAATGGGCTCAACTCCCTTTAGAAACCAATAATAAATTGCAAAGGATTCAAAAGGTAAAAGGTATAAATAAATTATATTCTATAAACGTACAAACTACATTTATTTTATAAGCACAAAAAAGTAATCACATTCCAATTTCAATGATACGATTAACACTCGGCAAAACCAATTTAAATAAACCTCAAAAGCTAGGAGCAATTAAAACTACCTCAAAGTAGAGCATGCACACGTTTTAAATCAAATTCAAAAACTTGTGTAATTAAAATTTCGGACGCACATTAAAATCCACGAGTCAAATTAAAATCAGTAAATTCCGAAACAAAACTAAAAATACAATTCCTTACCACGTTCGCTAAAAAAATTAACAAAACTAGTAGTTTGAGACCCTCTGTGGACGAGTGGGTAGAGACCCTGCCCACAGACCTAGAGATCGTGGGTACGAATCCTGTCCGGTGGAATAATTTATGAATAATAAATAATTCCATTCCAAAATTTATTTAAAAAATTGCAACAATTGCAATACAATATACGTAAGAAAAACACAACGCAATATTTTTAAAAGATTTAAAAAACACCAATATTACTTTAAAATTCAAAACCCCGACAAATCAGCGGTCTTACGTATATTGTATTGCAATTGTTGCAATTTATTAAATAAATTCTGGAATGAAATTATTTATTATTCATAAATTATTCCACCGGACAGGATTCGAACCCACGATCTTTGGGTCTGTGGGCAGGGTCTCTACCCACTCGTCCACAGAGGGCCTCAAACTACTAGTTTTGTTAATTTTTTTAGCGAACGTGTTAAGGAATTATATTTTTAGTTTTGTTTCGGAATTCGCTGATTTTAATTTGACTCGTGGATTTTAATGTGAGTCCGAAATTTTAATTACACAAGTTTTTGAATTTGATTTAAAACGTGTGCATGCTCTACTTTGAGGTAGTTTTAATTGCTCCTAGCTTTTAAGGTTTATTTAAATTGGTCAAATTAAAATCAGTGAATTCCGAAACAAAACTAAAAATATAATTCCTTAACACGTTCGCTAAAAAAAATAACAAAACTAGTAGTTTGAGGCCCTCTGTGAACGAGTGGGTAGAGACCCTGCCCACAGACCCAAAGATCGTGGGTTCGAATCCTGTCCGGTGGAATAATTTATGAATAATAAATAATTCCATTCCAGAATTTATTTAATAAATTGCAACAATTGCAATACAATATACGTAAGACAAACACAACGCATTATTTTTAAAAGATTTAAAGAACACCAATATTACTTTAAAATTGAAAACCCCGACAAATCAGCGGTCGCACACCATTCATTAGAAACAAGACACACATTTTCGGTTAACAATATTGAACTTTTAAACCAGTCAGGTCGTTGTAGATTAAATATGCTTGCATCAATTGAAATGTACTAAAATAAAAATGTTTTGCTAAGTTTTGATTTTAGTCCCTTAGATAATCCATTATTAGATTTATTAGCCAAAAAGAACTCCACAGAGAATGTAATCCCACTGACAACCATGCCAAACCCTTAGCCCCCGTTACACCTAGCTTAATTACTTATTGGTTTTTCCTAAATCCCTTTAGATATATATATACTGCGCAAATAGTTGTAAAAATTCAGTTTGTTATTGATAATAAGCACCTTGGGGCTCGAAATGTACATCCAACGATACAAATAAAAAGTGAAGTAAGGAATAACAGCCTTTTTAGTCCATTCCGGTCCATGGATGTAGTGTGAATGTATTGTCGCGTCCAAATGATTTAAATAAGTGTGTATGGAGTTAGTTAAATTAAAATTAAAAACAACACAATGGTAGATGGCTATATGGCGAAAGCCGAGGTCAAAGAAACAAAAACAACTAGTAGTTTTTATAGACTCACTATAATCAGAACATCGTGTTGCGAATTTACACAAAATCCCATATTTTTCATGAACTCACAAATAAAACTGGTGAAGCTATTAATTAACAGACCTGGCGCATTCCGTTTCGAAGGGGAGGAGAAAAACCTACAGTTTATGCGAAAAGAGTGAATAGGGAGAGACAATGGACACGGAATCTCTTAATTAAGTCCTCATAATTTTATTTTCATGTTCCTAGTTTTTCTTTTTATGAACTACGCGCGTGATGGCAATTAATAGCCCTTACAATTTCCATGCGAATACGCACGACTCGTCCTTTCCGGCTTCTCGAGAGAGGTTTGTGCTAAATTTCTTGGGTTTATGTTAATGCTCATTGTTTATTAGTATGAATAAATAATTTACATACATATTTAAATAAATAAGTCGTATTTATAATTAAACATACCTTTATCTATCAAAGATATGGGTATAATGGGCATTATTTATGATTATTATATAAAATTAAATTACTTATACAAATATTATTATTGTTAATTACAAAAATTAATACAATTACTTGTGTAATTTGTACTTTTTAAATTAACTCGAATTATGCCCGGTATTATAAAACATTTTATTCCCTAAATCAAATTTACTTTAGGAATAAATTAATTTATTCCAAAGATTTCGGTATTAATTAATTTATTCCAAAGATTTCGGTATTAATTAATTTATTCCAAAGATTTCGGTATTATAAACATAAAATAACTTTATTTGGCTAATAAATCGCCCCAGTTTGTTTTTCTGCCAAGTAAATGTTATTCTCTAAATAATTTGACAGTTAAAAGTCAAAACTGTATTATATTATTATAATTACTTTAGATTCTACTACTTGTGTTTATTAATTTCATTGCGGTTATCATGTCTACCATATCATCCGTGTCAGATTTAAGTTTGCTCATAATATCTTCCCTGACAGTGATTAATTCGAACCACAAGATATTCTAAGGAGTCGAAGACCTAGAGTTTTTCAAATCAGACATAACCAGGGATTATTATACTTATGCATACGCTTTTTAAAATTAGTTCCTTTTAAAGTTTTAAACGAGTGTTTTCCACTCTCAGAATAAGCATGAAGTAAAATTTCGAGTTTAGAAAAGCCTCAAAATTTGGTTTGGTGGCGTAGCGCGAAGCGCGCAGCGAACAAACCAAATTTTCAGGCTTTTCTAAACTCGAAATTTTACTTCATGCGCCACGCGTATTTAACACTGAAAGCACAGAAATATTGCGAACAAGTGAACTTCACTTGAAATCAGTGTCTTGTACGCGTGGCGCATGAAGTAAAATTTCGAGTTTAGAAAAGCCTGAAAATTTGGTTTGGCCGCTCCGCGCTTCGCGCTACGCGGCCAAACCAAATTTTCAGGCTTTTCTAAACTCGAAATTTTACTTCATGCTTAGCCTGGGAGTGGAAAACACTCGTTTAAGTCTTTAATAATTTCAAATAAGCTTTCTTTTTCTTGTTCTGTGTAATTCTGTCCTATTCCACGGTTATTCTCCATAATTATAAGGAATTATACTAATGCCCGGTATTATGAAACGTTTTATTTAATTTGTAATAATGATATAGCCCTGTTATTGGACTTTACAGTCTGTTGGGTTATTACCAAATAAATAAATAAATAAATAAATAAAATTTACTATAGGAATAAATTAATTTATTCCAAAGATTTCGGTATTATAAACACAAAATAACTTTATTTGGCTAATAAATCTCCCCAGTAAATTATTTGTTTGTTTTTCTGCTAAGTAAATTTTATTCTCTAAATAATTTGACAGTTAACAGTCAAAAGTGCATTATATTATCATAATTACTTTAGATTCTACTACTTGTATTTATTAATTTCATTACGGTTATCATGTCTACCATATCATCCTTGTTAGATTTAAGTTCGCTCATAGTATCTTCCCTGGCAGTGATTAATTCGAACCACAAGACATTCTAAGGAGTAGAAGACCTAAAGTTTTTCAAATCAGACATAACCAAGGATTTTTAAACTTTTGCATACGCTTCTTTAAAATTAGTTCAATTTAAAGTTTTAAACGAGTGTTTTCCACTCCCAGACTAAGCATAAAGTAAAATTTTTCCAAATTTTCAGGCTTTTCTAAACTCGAAATTTTACTTCATGCGCCACGCGTGTTTAACACTGAAAACACTGTAATATTGTGAACAAGTAAACTTCACTTAAAATCAGTGTCTTGTATGCGTGGCGCATCAAGTAACATTTCGAGTTTAGAAAAGCCTGAAAAGCTCCGCGCTTCGCGTTACGTGACCAAACCAATTTTCAGGCTTTTCTAAACTCGAAATTTTACTTCATGCTTAGCCTGGGAGTGGAAAACACTCGTTTAAGTCTTTTATAATTTTTAATAAGCTTTCTTTTTCTTGGTTAATGTAATTCTGTCCTATTTCACGGTTATTCTTCATAATTATTAGGAATTATGCTAAATTTCCAATTTGATTGTCAATTTAATTTGAAATATTGACAATTCAATTTAAAAAATTGGTGGTTCCATCTATGGCCACAATAAAAAAGTATTATTTCGGTCTGTAATCTACTGTTACCTTACCAGCCGCCTACCCATTTGCTGATTCAGCTACCCATCTTCATAAATACCCAGCGCCTGGAGATAACGGGCAGTTCCCGTCAGTTCCCGACAGACTCCGGCAGCTCGCGCTCGTATCAAATTACTTATTCAAATCAATCTTTGTATTTTCGTTCTTTCAATTGTAACTGTGTTTAATATATAAAACTTTTTTACCTTAGCTATAGTAAACCGGCCAATGGCCACAGCAGTCGACGCCGGTTTAAAGTGGGAGGGGTTTTAGTCGGTAGGCTCTCAGTCATGTGATTGAAAGGAGTCCGACACTTTGTCCATAAAAGGATTTCCCCTTCCACCTAATAAAAAAAAAAGATAATCGTTGCGTAGTGAATACGTTAACTGGCGCAGTCGGTAGGATAACTCGACGTTATTGTGCTCTAAAATCGTGTAGTGTAACGGTGAGTGTTAACTCTTTACGGATTATCCTCAAGAACCAACTCCGAAGGAAAGGACGCTACAATCGCAGAATTTCCGGTAAAATCTCCAAACGACGCTCAAATCGCTTAGTTTTGGATTCTCAAGATCAACGAGCTAAATGAAACACATAATAATCATACTGTAAGTACCTTTTAAAAAATTTTGCCATCCCACTCCTGTTGAAAACGAACGTTTCCAAAAGTGACCGTTTCAATCTCAACGCAGAAGAAAACATGGTGCAAGAAATCAAACCCGTCGATCAAAATTTAATCCCAACATTCTCTGGTGACCAAACAACGCTAAGAAGTTATGTAACAGCTTGTGAATACCTAATTGATGAATTTCTCAATCCTCAACAACCCGATGTTCGCATGCAGAGAAGACTTCTAATGATTTTCATGGAAAAACTCGAAGGAAAAGCCCGTGAAGCCCTTGATGCAAATCGAATGCCGAACACCTGGCTGGAACTCAAAGTAATTTTAGTTCACAGTTTTGGTGACAAAAGATCTGAAGACGTACTAGCCTACGATTTAAACAACATTCGACCATCGAAAAGTGACAGTTCAAAAGAATACGCCGCTAAAATCAAAGCTACTCTTTACACGCTTTTATCAAAAATCAATTTGGAAGAAAATGACATAAACATTCGTCAAATGAAGATTGCACAATACAATTCAATTGCTCTTCGCACATTCTTATTTGGACTCGACATGATTAATGACCGAATAGGACTTGCAGTAAAATTAAGAAACCCAAATGACATAGAAACAGCAGAAGGATTAGCAAGTGAAATTGAAATTAACGACCTCCAGAAAAAACGCTATCTCGACCCCAGTTATAGGCCAACGTTAAGAAATACAACGCCACCAATGCCAATGTCGCAGATAAGACACCCACTACAGTCGAGGCCGACATTCCAGATGAACAGACCAGCGATAAACAGTGGTCATCGCTTCATTCATCCGACAACGAATGGATCATATCATCCCCGAAAGAAGAAAAGCTGACAATTAACTGCAACGAAAAAGAAGAAATCCGAAGAATAACAGGAACGGTACTAATCCAGTTAAGCAGTAACTGCAGTGCGGCATGGAATCAAGAAATCATGAGGACACGCACATCATTCATCTCCAATAGAGAATTCCAAATCCACCCACTAAACATTACCACATTGAAGGAAGACATCCCACGCTGGAAAAACGATGATCTTCACTTTAACGAAATTCAATGGAAGCAGTTTAATGAAACAAAGACGTCGATGGAAAATTTACAAGAAAAGTTAAACACCATGAAAACTCATCACATGAGTCACCTAGGGTATTCGACCCTCATCTTTATAATCTTATCAATCATCGCATCTTTAACCATTTGGAAGTGATTCTGCAGACTTAAGAATTCAACCGTTCCACCACAAGAAGAGCCACAGGGAGGAACCCAAGAAAACGTCAGCTCTCACCCTTGGTTGCGAACTTCCATCTAAGAGAGGAGGTGTTACCATACCAACCACCTACCCATTTGCTGATTCAGCTACCCATCTTCATAAATACCCAGCGCCTGGAGATAACGGGTAGTTCCCGTTAGTTCCTGACAGACTCCGGCAGCTCGCGCTCGTATCAAGTTACTTATTCAAATTAATCTTTGTATTTTTATTCTTTCAATTGTAATTGTGTTCAATAAATAAAACTTTTTTTAAAAACAATCGTTGCGTAGTGAATACGTTAACTCTACTAATTAAATTATTTATTTCTAGAATAGCTATTTATTTGGTAGGTTTGCTTTATAATACGCAATTTTATTTACCTATTAGTTTACTAGGTAAATAAATTTACTCCACAAATATATTTATATTGTTTATTTACGGATATCCATTTAAAATAAATACATAAACAATAAATACATACATAAATACATAAACATAAACATAAATAGTTATCTAATGATTTATTAATCGTTTATAATACCGGGCATTAAAGTTTTAAACGAGTGTTTTCCACTCCCAGACTAAGCATAAAGTAAAATTTCGAGTTTAGAAAAGCCTGAAAATTTGGTTTGGTGGCGTAGTGCGAAGCGCGGAGCGACCAAACCAAATTTTCAGGCTCTTCTAAACTCGAAATTATACATCATGCACCACGCGTATTTAACACTGAAAACACAGAAATATTATGAACAAGTGAACTTCACTTGAAATCAGTGTCTTGTACGCGTGGCGCATGAAGTAAAATTTCGAGTTTAGAAAAGCCTGAAAATTTGGTTTGGCCGCTCCGCGCTTCGCGCTACGCGACCAAACCAAATTTTCAGGCTTTTCTAAACTCGAAATTTTACTTCATGCTTAGCCTGGGAGTGGAAAACACTCGTTTAAGTCTTTAATAATTTCTAATAAGCTTTCTTTTTCTTGTTCTGTATAATTCTGCTCTATTCCACGGTTATTCTTCATAATTATAAGGAATTATATTAATGGCCGGTATTATAAAACGTTTTATTCCCTAAATAAAATTTACTATAGGAATAAATTAATTTATTCCAAAGATTTCGGTATTATAAACACAAAATAACTTTATTTGGCTAATAAATCTCCCCAGTAAATGATTTTTTTGTTTTTCTGCCAAGTAAATTTTATTCTCTAAATAATTTGACAGTTAACAGTCAAAAGTGTATAATATTATTATAATTACTTTAGATTCTACTACTTGTATTTATTAATTTCATTACGGTTATCATGTCTACAATATCATCCGTGTTAGATTTAAGTTCGCTCATAGTATCTTCCCTGACAGTGATTAATTCGAACCACAAGACATTCTAAGGAGTCGAAGACCTAAAGTTTTTCAAATCAGACATAACCAAGGATTTTTAGACTTTTGCATACGCTTTTTTAAAATTAGTTCCATTTAAAGTTTTAAACGAGTGTTTTCCACTCCCAGACTAAGCATGAAGTAAAATTTCGAGTTTAGAAAAGCCTGAAAATTTGGTTTGGTCGCGTAGCGCGAAGCGCGGAGCGACCAAACCAAATTTTCAGGCTTTTCTAAACTCGAAATTTTACTTCATGCGCCACGCGTATTTAACATTGAAAAAACTGAAATATTGTGAACAAGTGAACTTCACTTGAAATCAGTGTCTTGTACGCGTGGCGCATGAAGTAAAATTTCGAGTTTAGAAAAGCCTGAATATTTGGTTTGGCCGCTCCGCGCTTCGCGCTACGCGACCAAACCAAATTTTCAGGCTTTTCTAAACTCGAAATTTTACTTCATGCTCAGCCTGGGAGTGGAAAACACTCGTTTAAGTCTTTAATAATTTCTAAGAAGCTTTCTTTTTCGTGTTCTGTGTAATTCTGTCCTATTCCACGGTTATTCTCCATAATTATAAGGAATTATACTAAATTTCCAATTTGATTGTCAGTTTAATTTGAAATATTATTAATTCAATTTAATAAATTGGTGGCTCTAGCTATGGCCACAATGAAAATGTATAATTTTGGTCTGTAATCTACTAATTAAATTATTTATTTCTAGAATTGCTATTTATTTGGTAGGTTTGCTTTATAATACGCAATTTTATTTGTCCATTAGTTTACTAGGTAACTAAATATACTCCACAAATAGTTATCTAATGATTTATTAATAGTTTTTAATACCGGACATTAATATTATTATTATTATTATTTACACATACCTACAGCGAATTTTAATAAAACCTATGATAAGTAATTTCTTGAAATAATTTCTCATCTGGCACTTGGTGAAACATCTTTATCACACTATCTAAAGCTATTGAGAGGAAAAAAACATTTGCTATTGTTTCACAAATTAATGGTGAAACAATACCAAGTGTTTTTCCTTTAAATAACTTTAGATATTATGATAAGTATGTAGATTACATTGCTAAAAATAGATGTACATATAGTTATTATATATTTTCTAAATTAATTGGCTAGTTAAACTAGATTTCAAACCCTGTCATGTCTCTCATCGTTTTTATGTCAATAGGATGCAGAATTCGTAAGGGAAAATGTAATTTATGAAATATTTAACGAGGCTAATCATAATCCATGGATACATCTAGCTATTAGGTAAATTGATCCGTAATGGACACCTAGAACCATTACAAGAGAATGCTAATTGATTAACGAACACGGAATTAAGCCATTCGAGTCACTGCAAAAGACAAACACGAACGTGCTTTTGACAATAAAATTCTTTTGTGCGCTCATTTTATGTTCATATTCACCAGGAAATTGTTAATTGATGTGAGGATTTCATTTGTAATGAGATAATTGACATCAATGATAATTGAAACACAAATATACAGAGTGTCCCGATTAAGCAGTCGATGGGTATCTTTAAACAGTAAGAGATAGTGAATTTGTTAAATGGGAGAAAATATGCCCGGTGTAAAACCAACAAAAGAGTTGAACGTTTAAAGCAGGGGGGCGTCGGCCCGTGTTCTGTTTTTTGGCGCCACCTATGAGGGTTCCTGATTACTATCACTAGCAAACACGCAAGGTATAGAATGTTCAATAAAAAAAATCCTCTAGAGTACCATGATTTTAATTATTTTTGAATTTAAGTTGGCTACACGCCTTGGTAATTGACATAAAAAACGTCAAACATGATAATTATAATATAAAATTTCAGAGTTGCCAACTTAAAATATTTTCCATGGCACTCTAGAGGTTTTCTTTTAATGAACATACGATACCTCGATGAGCGTGAACACATATGTGTTACAAGGTATGACAGAATTGTATCTTTCCATATTTTTTCCCTACCCCTTTCCCCGCAGGCCCTAATTCGTGCGAGAGACAACCATGACGTTGATTTGGTTACGTTTTTGAGTCTATCATAACCTCTCTTTCCCGTTTCGCTGTACTTTGATAGATAGATTTTTAATATTTTGTGTTAAAAATAAGTGTGTCGAATCACGAAATAAGACTTTGTGTTAGTGTTAAGTGTCGACCAACCGGTTTTAGTGAAATATGTCGTGACTTACAAATTAAAATATAAAATTCAGTCGAAATAATGCACAAAATAATCCGCCAGGGAGAGCGGACTCAATTTCGTCAAGGTCAAAAAGTGGAAAAGACCCTTAAATATGTATTTACATTATACAGAGAGTTTTTCTTTAAAATATACGTATTCCAAATTCAGCCTATTTTCTGTAAATCTTGAGATATTTCCTGTTTTTTTTTAAGTTCATTTTAAAGCTTTAAACAAGTGATTTCCACTCCCAGACTAAGCATGAAGTAAAATTTCGAGTTTAGAAAAGCCCCGTGAAAATTTGTCGAGGGTCGCGCAGCGACCCGAGACAAATTTTCTGGGCTTTTATAAACTCGAAATTTTACTTCATGCGCCACGCGTATAAAACAATAAAATATTGTGAAATTTATGTATATTTGAACTTCGCATAAAATCTGTGTTTTATTCGCGAGGCGCATGAAGTAAAATTTCGAGTTTAGAAAAGCCCAGAGAATTTGTCTCGGGTCGCTGCGCGACCCGAGACAAATTTTTACGGGGCTTTTCTAAACTCGAAATTTTACTTCATGCTTAGTCTGGGAGTGGACAACACTCGTTTGAAGCTTCAAATTGAACTCTTTTAAAAAACAACGAATGTCAGAAAATTTACAGCTTGTGCATGTTCATCTAAAATTTACCATAAAGTAACCACATTTAAATTCAGCGCGCATTTGTGACGTAAGCGATCTCTAACCCCACTGCAGAATCTTCGATTCTGTCGGTCCTTCTTACTGTATACTCGACTGTCCTTGTCCTTGGCATGTGTGCATGGGTTAGTAAGAAATACAGAATACTGTTATTTGAAATTCACGGTACTTATCATGTATGTGAATGTAAAATTGAATATATTCGTTATTGCATTATAAATACCTATTTAATTAACACCTACTTTTATTAATATTTTCAAAAAATTGTAGAAATTCTTTATTATAAGTACAAATAGGGAGAAATACAATAAATACAAATAAAACAGTAATGTTATTTACAAATACTTTATTAAAAAGAAAAATAATTTAACAAATGAGAAGGTAAACCAAACAATTACAACAGTACATGCCCACCGAGCAAACACAATTAGGTGATGTGTTATCAACATTAAAACAACGTTTAATTTTGCTACAATGTTGATATACTGTTATTTGTTTGTTTTTTGCTCAGTGGGTGTAATAATTACAAATAACAAAGAAATCCATTTGATAATAGAGATTATAGAAAAACAAAAATAATTCTTAATTGGAGCAAAATGTTGAAATATAAATTATGGAACACTTTATAACCGCACCTTTTCTTAAATGATTGGTTTTGAAATGGTGGAAACGGCGAAAATGGTAGGGCAGGCCCAAAAAGCGAGCAAAAATAGCTTAAACATTTATTATAAAGAAATTTGTTGCCTCGAAAATAACACCATCTAGAAGAGTTCCATAAAACTATTGTCAAAAATCGGAATCTCCTTTGCCGTAACGGGGGGCGGTTCAGAGCACACTGCAAAAAAAATATTTTGACGATTAGTCATTTTCCTTTATAACTTGGCTATTATTGATGACAGAAGGATGATTTTTTGACATTCTTAATGTACTTTTTATGCTTATTAATAATATGTAGTTAGTTTTACCATGAAAAGGGCCGTAGGTAGAATACAATTTCGGGGAGGGGTTACTTGTAAAAGTATTGTTTTTGCTCTTTCAGGGCCGCTTTTACATACATACCCCCATTCCCCCTGGCTACAACCTTGCCATAAAGCAAATATTTTCCAAGACTTGACGTGCATATGGAAAAATAAAGTCAGTATGCGACTTTATTTTTCCATATGCACGTCAAGTTGGCTCTGACCTCATTAGTACTAACTTTATTAATTGATGTTATTCACCCTGTATACTATCAACTTTATTAATTGATGTTAGTGTAAAGTTTTGCGACTCTACTAGTTCATGTGAAAATAGACATAAAATCAAGTTAAATATATTCTGAACTTCACTTGAAATCAGTGTTTTATACGCGTGACGCATGAAGTAAAATTTCGAGTTTATTAATTGATGATAGTGTAAAGTTTTACGACTCTACTAGTTACAGCTCATGTTAATCTTTCAAATATCTGAAATTATTTATTTCAATAGTTATTATTAATTAGTCAAATGCAAACAACCTCATTAATGAACATTAGCTTACAGTTTAAAATAAAAAAAAAACATTTTAGTAATCTCATTAAACCTTTGTAAAATTAATTAATGTGAGATTAATCATAAAATTAAGTTGAATTTATACTGAACTTCATTTTAAATCAGTGTTTTACACGCGTGAAGTAAAATTTCGAGTTTAGAATAGCCTGAAAATTTTGATTTGCCGATTTTCAGGCTTTTCTAAACTCGAAATTTTACTTCATGCTAAATGTGTAAGTGGAAATCAATCATATTTTTTTTGATCAGCAACTAATGAAAATAAATAGAATTTAATTTAAAATAAATGTAAATCAAATTAAATTTTAACTTTAATGTAATATATTGGAATATCCAGCGAAGGTATTTATATTTCAAGCAGAGCCAATGAAAGTTTATTCATTTCTTAAAAAATTCTATGAATTTTATGTTGATTTGATAATCTGTTGATTTTTTACAGTTGTTTCAATGAAAACGTTCTCCTAAAATCGCTGATTTTATTGCATAATATCAACTTTGACTTAATATTTTAAGAAGATGCGTTGAGATAATTTATTTTCTTAGGAATTTGAAGCATCTAATGAGTCCCAGTCCCAGATTAAGCATGAAGTAAAATTTCCAGTTTAGAAAAGATTTTATGTTTAATCTCACTTTAATCAATTGTACAAATGTTTATTGAGTTAACCGCTTCCCTTAATTAAGGACCGAAAACACTTGTTAAAAGTAAATTTCAATCAAATAATTCAACAGAGCTTTCTCTGTTGAATTATTTGATTGAAATTTACGTTTAACAAGTGACAAAATCGCATTTTCATGAGTTCCAACTTCACTTTAGTTAAATTTACAGTAATTTAGAGGTTATGTTACACTATTTTTGTTTATTTTTCTAAAACAGTATTTTTACTGTTTTAGAAAAATAAACAAAAATAGTGTAACATAACCTTTAAATTACTGTAAACTTAACTAAAGTGAAGTTGGAACTCATGAAAATGCGATTTTGTCACGTTTATTTTATCAATCATTCAGAACTATGATTATATTAACGGCAATTCTATTAGTAACGCTGAAATACTTAAACCAATGGCGAACGCGCCGGGTTATTACTGAAGATATAATATAGACTTAGCAGTTCAACATTTGCATAAACAATTACGTATCATCTGTATCTTTCGGAGAAATTGTGAGGTACAGGGTAACTAATATTTTCGTATCGTTCTAAATTTCTATTCCAAAGACGACATTAAAAAAACAATTATGTATACTGAAACACGCAATAGAAAAATTACCTTTATGTGGTTCACGAAAAAAAAAAGTTTGAAGACCATTGAATTACAATATCTGCATTAGAATGTTTGCTAACATTTCGTCGCTATACCTGCGCATCGAAAGTTGTCAATTGTATATTTGTATTTTGACAAGTACTGTCACTGTATGTTTTTGAGATTACGTGAAGTGATTATTACACTAATAAAGACTGTTATTCCTTACTTCACTTTTTATTTTTATCGTTAGATGTACATTTCGAAACACAAAGTGCTCATTAACAATAACAAACTTATTGATAATGAGCAGTTTGTGTCTCGAAATGTAGATCTAACGATAATAATAAAAAGTGAAGTAAGGAATAACAGTCTTTATTAGTGTAAGTACTGTCACATTTTAAAATTAAATGATCAAAACTAGTTTTACAAGTAAAATCCTCAAACGTCAGTGTCAAAATTTTTTAATAATATGAGTAGCGACGAAGAACAATTAACGCCGCCGCTGTTTGGTTAGTCCAGTCGTCAGAGATCTGACCTCTAAAAATCGCTCGAATTATACACCATTCCATTTGTTTCTGGATCTCGCCTAGCTATGGAAAAGTGACAGTTTAAGTATTGTAAATGGGGCTGGTTGTGTTTTAAATCAGGGTTTTTAAATGTCACTGTCAGATGTTCGATTTTAAGGTTATAATTTCTGACTATTGTGATCTTACACTGTTGCCTGTTTTACAAATTTTCAGATATAAAAGGATAATAATATGCAGTTTTAAGATTAACAAAATTTACTACTTGGTTTTTGTACATACAAACACAGCAATAATATTGTATATAACAAATATAATGAATTTGGCTCTGCAAACTTATTTCGTCATCCATTTGTATTTCTCGCTTGGGTCTGAAACGTAATTATCTTTAATTAAATATATATGATAATTAAAATACTAGACATACCCCAAAAATATCTATTAAAATCGTAATAATATTGTGATGCTGTAGATTTGGATTACTTTGCCTAAAATGTTTGTAGGATTCAGAATTTGTAACCTTTTTGATTCAGAGATAATCTTTGGCATGTTAATATTTAATATGTGCCTGAAATTATTTTTCACTTTGACATTGACACAGCATTGCAACACTAGATTAATTTGATTTAATAATAAAATGCTCGAAGAAGCGACCGCGTGGCGAAATAATTGTTGCAAGATTAACAATAAACCTCTTGAAAATTAAAAAGAGGATTATTTATGATATCATAAATTATTGCAACACTGTTAAAATAAGGAATCAGGAGTGGCAATTAATAAAAAATGTAAATGTTGATACTGCAACATAACAACACGAAAGCATGGCTAGGCGAGATCCAGAAACAAATGGAATATATTATAGCTGAAAATGTATGTGCTTATCAAGTACTGGACTTCTAGGATGACAGAAAATTTACCAATCCTACCCCCAGTCTTCCCCCGAAAACCACCCCCATATGGGGTAAAATATGGAAAATATCGAATTCTCAAAAGTTTGTATATGAAAATAAAAGTTTTAAACAAAAAATGTAGCTAAAAGAATCCCGAACAAAAAAGTTCCTTAGCACTTTTTTGTAAAATGAACCGTTCTCTCAGAAATAATAGTAGGCCTTTTGGCTTCTTTGTTTTATATTCAAGAGGTCAAAAGCAATAATTTAAAAAATAATGGAGATCACTTTTCCTCATTTCTATATTTTCGAAAGCGAATATGTAAGTAAATCCATGTTTATTTATAATTTTAAAATATAGTAGGCTATAAAATTAGTAGGATGTTTAAAACAGCGTATATTTACTACAATTATAAACATTTATTACAATAATTTATTGGAACAATAACAAACAAATAATAAGAAAATATAACGAATATGTAATTATATTGTTTTTGTTAAAAAAGGGAATTCCCGTCAATAAATAAATAAATAAATAAATACAATAATTAAATCTAGCTTCGCTGGTAGAGGACGCAATCTCTACCGCAAGGGATAAAAACAAAATTTTATTCAAAATGCTAAACAAAGCTGCATACGTTAAAATATGGAAATCTAATTCTACTCTAAATTTTACTCGATTTTAACTACCTTCTCGTTTCTTTTGCTTTTACATAAGATGCAGATGAAAATAGTAAAGACTAATAATTAAAATGTGTGGAACTTAAGTTAGGAATTTAACAAACTTTGACTAAATTGATAAATAATTGAATGCAATTTGAAACACTATGCATTCGGATTTAATTTAGTGTCTATAGTAAGGATCAGAAGGCGCTAATAGTACAAAATACCTCATTCTGCACAATTTTCAATATATCTCCGGTTAGGATGAAGATATCGGGATGCGGGTTTCGCCACTTTTCACACTATTTCTCATTTTAATTAACTATCGTAACTTACGTATACCTTTCGGTTTGAAAATTTAAAGAAAATGGAGAAAATACGATGATTGTCTCAATCGCACCCTATAGCGCTTAATATCGAAAATAAAATAAATCAGAGTAAATTATTTTTTAAAGTGAATTCAATTATCTATCAAATAAGCCCAAGTTTATTAAATTCAGTGGAACCTAACAAAAGTTACAGACAATTACATAATTAGACATTTTCGTTCTTACGTGCATCTTATGCGAGACATAAAAAAAACGAAAAGATAGTTAAAATTAGGTAGACTAAGATTTTCATATTTTTCACATCACTTTGGCGTTTATTTGATAAACATTGTTTTAATCTGTTACTATAGAAATAGAGCCTTCTTTTGGCGAAGCAATGAACTTAAACAAAACTTCCAACGATATCTCTTGGCCACTTTTATAATGAAATTATTTAACATGCTGCCTACAATGTATAGTTGCTGAGATACAGCCGATGGCCACGGATAATCAAACACCCGGTATACTTAACAGAAAAAAATCCTGTATCTATATAAAAGTCACACACTCACACACACGTATACAAACAGTAACTGGACATAATACACAAACGCACACACATAGAGTATAAATCACACACACATACATACAATCCTTTTATTAAAGCATCCTTCTAGTAGCACATGATTCGAAATTACAGACACGTTTTCCGAGAGAGAGTAAGTACACCATAAATCCGTAGGCGGTTTTCCCGTACACACAAAACACGGATACAATGCCCGCCAGATATTTTCACATTTCCAGAGTCCGAAGATATTTATTAATCTGGTAAAATACGACCGACAATTTTCCAAACAAGGACGTGTCCACCGTGTTTCAGTATAAATCTCACTTAACGCCCGAAAAAAACACATCCACGCCAAACAGAAAAGAAAAGAGCAACAGTTTGCCAAATACCTGATGAATAATACAGTGCTTGGATTGATGGAGTTTGATTATTTTCATAGATTTTTCTTTTATGGTTGATCAGTTCTAACAAAAATGTTCACTATATCTCCGGGTACGATAAAGATATCGCGGCGCGGTTTTTATTACATTTCACAGTTTTTATTTTTATTTTAATTATCTAACATAACCAAAATATACCTTTCAATCAAAAAAATTGAAGAAAATCAAATAAATATGGTGATTGTCTCAATCGCACCCCCTAAAAAACTAAAGTCAATCAAACTAAATAACGTTTTAAAGTGCATTTAATTATTAATCAAATGTGAGTAAGTTTATTAAATTCGGTTAAACCTAACAAAAATTACAGGCATTTAAATTAGTAGATGTGTCCATTCTCCCCTGCGTCTTGTATGAAAGACAAACAAACGCAAAGATAGTTGAAACTGCGTAAAATTAAGCGTAGATTAAGATTTTCATACTTTCAACAGAGCTTAATTTGACATTTTTTTGATAAAAACGTGCATTTATCTTTTATGATAGGGATTGCGCCCTCTAGCGGCGAAGCTAGAAATTTAAAAAATAATTCTAGCGATTTCTCTTTTACTGTGAAATTTACCGCAAAATTCTTCAACGCATACTTTCTGAGATAAAGCCAATGGCCACGCTTAATCAAACACCCGGTATGTGCCTGCAGGAGGGATATCTGTTCAGACAATCGCTAGAACAAAAATAATTTAT
Source organism: Philonthus cognatus (assembly GCA_932526585.2). Classification (NCBI taxonomy): domain Eukaryota; kingdom Metazoa; phylum Arthropoda; class Insecta; order Coleoptera; family Staphylinidae; genus Philonthus; species Philonthus cognatus. The sequence goes on along the minus strand of OW052244.1, from coordinate 83,218,896 downwards.
AGAAATATATCAAATAGTTTGAGTAGGTAGCTGTTAATGATAATTCGAATATTGAAAGCAAAACTTCACTAAACGAAACGAAAGAAAATCATCGAAATGTTTATTATAATTGTACTTTTAATTTTACCAACTGTTAGAATTTTGATCTCTTGTAAATAAAAATGCTCTAAATGCTTATTTTTGACATTCTTGTTATTTACCTTTAATAATAAAATTATTGAAAATTATGCATCTAGTTATCTTTGCGGATAATATCCAAATATTTTGCCCGGCCAAATATTCGCCATCAAAATATTCCCGTAATTCGTATGTGATTGGCTAATTTTTAAGTAACACGTCATTTTGATTGGTCCACTTCATTTAATTGACAGGTGAGGGCGGTTGTCGTATGTAATACCACAAGAGGTTGGTTTTGGCCGGATATTTTTTTATTTAGACGAGTGCGTGGTTGCCTAGCAATTTTAACGAGAGAAAACTTGGATGACAAAAACACGAGAGCGAAGCTCGAGTGTTTTTGTCTATACAAGTTTTCTCGAGTAAAATTGGAAAACCACGCACGAGTTATTAAATGAAAAAATATCCTCCCAAAACCAAACCTCGAGTGGTATTTGATAAGATAATTCCATGACAAAGGTGTATTGTCATTCTAAAATCTGTCATCCGCTCTTATGCATTACGTAGTGATTTGACGGATTGAACTTAACGTCACTAATTCAGCGCGATCGTACAGTCGTTGGCATGGAGAACGTAAATAAGATAATTTTAAAATATCCACTTGCATTTTTACTTCTGCGATTTTGTTTGTTAGCAAATATGCATGATTTTAGGTTGGAATGGAATTATCACAATTATTAGTGAATTTCCGAATGTTTAGTCGATTTTTAAAGTTGTGACGGTTTTTGAGAATTTTCTAATTTCCATCAATTTTCGAAATTCTGACGGTTTTCCTGAATTTCCGTTGATTTTTAAAATATTTACGATTATTCTAAATTTCGTAAATGTTCGTTGATTTTTTAAATATTTACACTTTTCAGTGATTTACAAATTGATTTCGTTAATTTTTGAAATGTTAGCACTTTTAATGAATGTTCGTTTGAAAGTTTTGAAATCTCGGCAGTTTTTGTGGACTTCCTAAGTTTTCGTTAATTTTCAAAATGTTGACGATTTCCAAGTTCATTGCGAAAAGTTCCATTTTCGTAAGATTTTTTATAATTAATGAATGACATATTAAAAACCTCACAAATATCTCGAAATATTTAAAATCTCATTAAAAATGTATGAATTGACAAAATATTTTATCAACGACAATTACAAATTTTAGAAAAATCTTGTATATATTTGAACCTATACATAGAGTTCATAATATTTTAGTGTTTTATACGCGTGGCGCATGAAGTAAAATTTCGAGTTTAGAAAAGCCCAGAAAATTTGTCTCGGGTCGCTGCGCGACCCTCGACAAATTTTCACGGGGCTTTTCTAAACTCGAAATTTTACTTCATGCTTAGTCTGGGAGTGAAAAACACTAGTTTAATGCTTAATTCTTTAATGAACAATGTTTACTGAACATCTACACGAAATATGAAAATTCTACGAGGGGTTTTTGAGTTGTGAGTTCTTGAAAATTTACTTTTATAAAAAATATGTTAAAATATGATAATTTTTACATTAAGCAATAATAACTGAAAAGGTATGGGTGGATGGTTTTTGATTTTTACATATTTTGGAAAAGCAATTTTTACTTAACATTTACACCAAATTGCATAAAAATCGACCAGGGTTTTTTGAGTTGAGTTCTTGAAAATTCACTTTCATTAAAAATATGTTAAGATATCATAATTTTTACTTTAAGCGAAAATAACTAAAAAACTAGGGGTGTGGTATTTTTTTAATTTTTAATTATTTTTAAAAGCAATATTTTCAAACATCTACACCAAATTTCATGAAAATTATTGCGGAGGTTTTTGACTTATGAGTTCTGGAAAATTCGCTTTCATAAAAAAATATGTTAAAATATCCTAATTTTTTCTTTAAGCGAAAATAACTAAAAAAAGCTAAGGGTTGGGGTATTTCTTGATTTTTACATATTTTTAAAAAGCAATATTTTCAAACATCTACACCAAATTTCATGAAAATGATTACAGAGGTTTTTGAGTTATTAGTTCTTGAAAATTCACTTTCATAAAAAAATATGTTAAATATCCTAATTTTTACTTTAAGCGAAAATACCTAAAAAACTAGTAGAGTATTTTTTTATTTTTAAATATTTTCAAAAAGCAATATTTTCTTAACATCTACACAAAATTTCGTGAACATTTTTGTAGGGGTTTTGGGGTTATGAGTTCTTGAAAATTCACTTTCATAAAAAAATATGTTAAAATATCCTAATTTTTACTTTAAGCGAAAATAACTAAAAAACTAGGGGTGTGGTATTTTTTAAATTTTTAATTATTTTTAAAAGCAATATTTTCAAACATCTACACCAAATTTCATGAAAATGATTGCAGAGGTTTTTGAGTTATTAGTTCTTGAAAATTCACTTTCATAAAAAAATATGTTAAATATCCTAATTTTTACTTTAAGCGAAAATACCTAAAAAACTAGTAGAGTGTTTTTTTATTTTTACATATTTTCAAAAAGCAATATTTTCTTAACATCTACACAAAATTTCGTGAACATTTTTGAAGGGGTTTTGGGGTTATGAGTTCTTAAAAATTCACTTTCATAAAAAAATATGTTAAAATATCCTAATTTTTACTTTAAGCGAAAATAACTAAAAAACTAGGGTTAGGGTATTTTTTGATTTTTACATATTTTCGAAAAGCAATATTTTCTAAATATCTACACAAAATTTCGTGAAAAGTTTTGTAGGGGTTTTTGAGTTATGAGTTCTTGAAAATTCACTTTTATAAAAAAATATGCTAAAATATCCTAATTTTTACTTTAAGCGAAAATAGTTAAAACACTAGGGGTGAGGAATTTTGGGATTTGTACATATTTTCAAGAAGCAATATTTTCTAAACATCTACACCAAATTTCGTGAAAATTCATGCAGGGGTTTTTGAGTTATGAGTTCTTGAAAATTTACTTTAATAAAAAAATACGTTAAAATATCCTAATTTTTATTTTAAGCGAAAATATCAAAAATCTGATGAAAATTTTATAAATTGATAAAAATCTCAAAATATAGAAAATCTTACTTAAATCTGGAAATATTGAAAATGTCATTAAAATTTTATAAATCGACAAAAATCTAAAAGGTTACGAAAATCTTGAAACATCGAAAACCTTCATGAAAATTTGATAAATTAATGAAAATCTCGAAGTATTGATCACATGAAATTTGTCTAAATCGACAAATATCACAAAATATCGAAAATCTCATGAACTATTTATAAATCGACAAAACGAGTGTTTTCCACTCCCAGACTAAGCATGAAGTAAAATTTCGAGTTTAGAAAAGCCCAGCGTAGAAAATTAGTCGAGGGTCGCGCAGCGACCCGAGACTAATTTTCACGGGGCTTTTCTAAACTCGAAATTTTACTTCATGCGCCACGCGTACAAAACATTGAAATATAATTATTATTATTTTGCAAAAGGTGAATATTGATAAGTTCGTAAGCGTCTTAAAACTATCTTTGGCAATATTTTCAATCTTAGGTGAAGGCCTTTAAAAAATAAGTTACAGCATTAATTAATAGTAAATGTTAAATCTAAAATATCTGGTATCGAAAATTATAGATATTTTGAACATTGATACTTCTCACTGCGATATTTTACCGTATCGATGTTTGGCTATACGATATAATCGATACCCAGTCTAGTACAACTATTGAAAATGTTCACTTGGTGAACGAAATGTACAGGGTTCTTACTTTAAGAAGATATTGACATGCTATAAAAACTCTCTTATGCATTTTTCAGTAGAATACGACGACTGATTTTTTGTAAAGCTTACAATAAATGCAATCGACTGAAGTCAAGGCAAACTATGATTTGTATTTAAAATAATACAACTTTATGTCATATTTTATAAAAATTAAACTTTAAACAAAATCTGATATAGTCAGCATATTCTACTTAAATAAGTGTCTCAAAAAAGTTTTACTGCATCTTAATATATTTTTAAATAAGGAAGTTATTTCAATATTTCAAAACGGACAAATTTTGAGTTTTGACGTATAACTCAAAAAAATGAAGATAAACAAATTTTGATTAGTCATATGGAATAAGCTGCGAAAAAGAGCTATGGAAGCAAATATTATTTTTTGTCTATCATTGCTATTAATGGTACTTTTCTTAAAGAAACCATCGAAAATGCTGCACCCTGTACATCTAGTGATTAAAAGAATAAGGATTACTTGTTTTAATTAATATCACTAATGCCCGGTATTATAAACGATTAATAAATCATTAGATAACTATTTGTGGAGTACATTTATTTACCTAGTAAACTAATGGGCAAATAAAATTGCGTATTATATAGCAAACCTACCAAATAAATAGCAATTCTAGAAATAAATAATTTAATTAGTAGATTACAGACCGAAATTATAGATTTTCATTGTGGCCATAGCTGGAACCACCAATTTGTTAAATTGAATTGTCAATATTTTAAATTTAATTGTCAATCAAATTGGAAATATAGTATAATTCCTTATAATTATGGAGAATAACTGTGGAATAGAACAGAATTACGCAGAACCAGAAAAAGAAAGCTTATTAGAAATTATAAAAGACTTAAACGAGTGTTTTCCACTCCCAGGCTAAGCATGAAGTAAAATTTCGAGTTTAGAAAAGCCTGAAAATTTGGTTTGGTCGCGTAGCGCGAAGCGCGGAGCGGCCAAACCAAATTTTCAGGCTTTTCTAAACTCGAAATTTTACTTCATGCGCCACGCGTACAAGACACTGATTTTAAGTGAAGTTCACTTGTACACAATATTTCAGTGTTTTCAGTGTTAAATACGCGTGGCGCATGAAGTAAAATTTCGAGTTTAGAACAGCCTGAAAATTTGGTTTGGCCGCTCCGCGCTTCGCGCTACGCGACCAAACCAAATTTTCAGGCTTTTCTAAACTCGAAATTTTACTTCATGCTTAGTCTGGGAGTGGAAAACACTCGTTTAAAACTTTAAATAGAACTAATTTAAAAAAGTGTATGTATAAGTATAAAAATCCCTGGTTATGTCTGATTTGAAAAACTCTAGGTCTTCGACTCCTTAGAATGTCTTGTGGTTCGAATTAATCACTGCCGGGTAAGATACTATGAGTGAACTTAAATCTGACACGAATGATATGGTAGACAGGATAACCGTAATGAAATTAATAAATACAAGTAGTAGAATCTAAAGTAATTATAATAATATAATACACTTTTGACTTTTAACTGTCAAATTATTTAGAGAATAAAATTTACTTAGTAGAAAAACAAACAAATATATTACTGGGGAGATTTATTAGCCAAATAAAGTTATTTTGTGTTTATAATACCGAAATCTTTGAAATAAATTAATTTATTCCTAAATTAAATTTTATTTAGGGAATAAAACGTTTTATAATACCGGGCATAAATGTATTGCCTTTAAATGAGCTGAACATGTTTTCCAATTGTTCTGAATCACCCTGCAAAGTTAGCCCAAAGTTAATCAATTTAACTTTTCTTTAAAATAAATAGAAACCTTGATTAATTTGTAACTTATTTCATGTTTCAGAGCTACAGGGTGATGGCTGTGCTTCACATAATATTACCCCTGGCCCTCCTCGAGGTGATCTCTCAGTGCACCTCCATCCCCGAAGAGACCTTCGTGCAGATGCCGTCGAACCTCGAAGACGAGGACGCGTACTTCTACATGGACACCCGGTCAGAGTCCGACCCCAAGCAGAGCGAGACCCGCCGCAGGAGCACCCTCGACAAGAACTTCGCGAGGTTCGGCCGCGGCGACCTCTCACCCCTGTCCACCCCCAACCTCAACACCTACGACTACGACACACCTCCCGAAGAGAACTACGTCCCTCGCCCCTCGCGATCCGGCGGCCCCAAGTCAGACCACTTCGTGCGCTTCGGACGGGGCGGCAACAGCGATTTCGTGAGGTTCGGAAGGGATCCGTACAGGGTGGTGCGGGCGGACCAGCACTTTGTCCGTTTCGGCAGGAGCGTCGCGAGGGCTAAGCCCAGGAACAAAAGGGAGGCCGTCGAGATCGTGGAGAAGCGGCCCTCCGGCAGTAACTTTGTGCGGTTCGGCCGGAACGACAATTTCATGAGGTTCGGCAGACAGCCGGAGCAGACCGGGGACGAGGCCAAACAGCAGAGACAATCCAATTACAAGGAGGAGTACATGATGAGGTTGCTGTTGGAGTACCTGACGAGGCCGCACCAGGTCTCGACGCTGGCCTAAAGATGAGGAGAAGGATTAAAGAACAAATGGCGATGTTTTTCCAACAACAAAAAAATTCTCATTTGACATTCTGAAATTGTAATATATGACGTAAACTTAACAAAAAGTATTATAGTTTTCGTTTAGTGGCTGGAAAATATAATATTTAGTTTCATATTTTATAAAATATATTCTGTGTTAATAAATGATGTGTGTACATTAATGCTCGATTGTTTTTATTTTATAATATTACTACACTTTATCAGAAGCGTAGATATCGAGGAGAAGTTGGAGCAGCATTTAACGCACCTATATTTTGGAGTAGAATAAAACAAATAGTTAATATTTTAGAAAGTTTGAAGCTAGGAAGAAGTTTGATGTAGACTTGAAATAATTGAACCAGTGGCGTAGGTAGCTTTTTGTGATGGGAAAGATTTGAGTTCGTATTTTGTTTCATAATTTTATTTTTTTTAAAGGTAAAAAAAAACAAGCACAAAAAATGATGTGTCCATCATAGCACCAAACACGTTGAACTGGTTCAACTCTGAACTCAAGTTCAAAGTGACGCTACAACAATAGGAACTGTCGTCTTGAACTTGAGTTTAGCTTGAACTCGAGTTCAACGTTTTTGGTGCAACTGGGCCTAACATACTAAACGTATTTCACTGTTTTACATCTAATCAGCGTTTTTTACGCGTAGCGCATAAAGTAAAATTTCAAGTTTAGAAAAGCCTAATGTGGCACGTGGCGCATGAAGTAATATTTAGAGTTTAGAAAAGCCCAGAAAATTTGTCTCCCTCGACAAATTTTCACGGGGCTTTTCTAAACTTCTAAACTACTTCATGCTTAGTATGGGAGTGGAAAACACTCGTTTAAAGCGTCAAATTAAACTTAAAAAAAAAAACAAGGAATATCTAAAGATTTACAGAAAATAGGCTGAATTTGGAATACTTAAAAGAAAAACTCCCTGTATGTTTCACGACAGTATTATACTTGATTGTCTTGAAATGCCGATGTCTTGTTCTGGACAAAAAAAGTATGTTCCATTTTCCCACACACTGCACTTACCATAAACGCACAAGATTTAATAACTGACATATTTTATTTTGACGTTACATGTACCCTATTTACATTAGTCCTAATTTGCATTAGAACTACTAAAAATCGTAACCGATGAAATCGCACCCAGAAGAATGTACATTGTGTTGACTATATTACCATTGAAAATCGCAGCCAATGAAATCACACTCAATGCTTTGATGCGTCCCAGAACAAATCGAACATAGAAACATTTACAGTGAACATTTTCTGGCATGTTCGGTGTTACTTAAAACTCTTTGTATGTTCGAAAGCGTAAACGCCATCTAATGCCCATTAACAATCTCAAACACGTTCCCGATTAACGGTCCGGCCATCAGAGAAGTCCCCAACTGTTTGCAGTAAACTCCCAACTCTTGTCTCCGATAAACGGGCCCGTGGCAGCTTGATTTCTAATCCGTTATTGCTGCTACAGATGACACTAGTCAATAGCGGCAAATTCAAAAATTTAACCTACTATTGTTCTAATTTGTTTATTTAACGTATAAACATTATAATGTTACAAAATTATAATACTTCTAGAGGAATGATAATAGAACGAATCTAAGCACAATAAATAATATCGCATACATGCCAAAACTATTGATAAAGAAATATACACAATTGATAATGTATCAAAACAACATTTAAAACATGAAAGGTTATGCATTATATGAAGATGCTGCCAAAAAGCAATGTTTGCGAAATACATATCGTAATAAATTAAAAATATCAATGTAATTTGGCAATGAATTGAATGCACTGTACGCATTGCTCTAGATATTGGATTATTATAAACGTAATTCGTCAAGTGAAACGGGATCCTAAACAAATTGTGATGTCTTCGTAGGTGTGGTGGTAACGTAGAAAAGTTCGATTCGACTAAAAGATTTAAAACCAAACCAAATTGTACAGGCTTTTCTAAACTTGAAATTTTACTTCATCCTTAATCAGAGAGTGGAAGGCACTCGTTAGTTTAAAATATATCACAACTGTCAAAATGTCTGCCATCTTTTGATAGAAAAGAAAAACAATAACATGACCATCATTTTAGTTTAATTCAAACTTGTGTCAAGTTGACACGATGAACTAAATCTCGGCCGAAGCCGACTTGTGTCAAAACTATCATAGTACAAATGTCAGAGCTGGGCAGGATTTGAATCATTCAGAATTCGAATCCTGGATTCGAATCCTTTTAGAAGATTCAAAACAGGCATTCGAATACTTTAGTTCAACTGGATTTATGATCCGGATTCGTAAAATTTTTTTAAGAAGATTCGTATTCGAATCCAAATGTGGGTGATTCGAATCCTTATAAAAGGATTCTAATATTTATAAAAGGATTCGAATACTTACAAAAGATTTTGAATCGTCAAAAATAATTCGAATTAATTGTGAGGATTAACTTGAAAAATGTCATTTGTGTGTTTTTAAATTTTTCGTTAAATCACTGTTTTATACGCGTGGCGCATGAAGTAAAATTTCGAGTTTAGAATAGCCCAGAAAATTTACTTCATGCTTAGTCTGGGAGTGGAAACGCTCGTTCGAAACTTCAAAGTAAATGCTTTGATAAAAGAACATTAAATGACTGAAAATGTTTTTGAAGATAATAATCTAGTTTTAAAAATTTTGTTAATTATTATTTGAAGTAAAAGTGACATTGTAGCCACAATCTGAAATGTTAAATTTTTCAGGCAATACCCTGATTTCTAGATTTTTTTCCCAGACCTTTTTATATAACTTTCTTCTGTGGGGATCATTTTGTTAAATTGTTTTCATTGTTTTTGTCAATATTTAAGTTAATTTTATAAATATTTACGTGGTGATTTGCTGATTTTGACAAATTTAATAATATCATATAGCTTTTTGTTAGTGTTTTGGTCAATTTGAATATATTTCCATGACATTTCTCTGACTTTCCCGGTTTTAATGATATTCAGTGATTTTTTTTATTTACGTAATTTTCAGGCATTCGTTGATTTTATAATAAAGATTAATTTGAAGTTTCCACTCCCAGGCTAAGCATGAAGTAAAAAGCCCCGTAAAAATTTGTCGAGGGTCGCGCAGCGACCCTTCTTAATAAACTAATAAATTGCATCGGAAACTGAACATTTCTTATAATTACGATTAAATATTACAATTTCGGGGAAGGGTTATAACACCATAACTCCTCCTTTAAATGCACCACTGGTCACGATACAAAATTCAGTTCAGTGATATGCATATCTTCATATGCGCTTATAAGAAAAACAAAAGCTGTGTCTGGAAAAACAAAAACGAATCGCTTTGCAGTTTTACAACTTATTTCATAAGCCGAGTTATAAAAAGTTGCTCTAAGAATGTTTTTATAAATTTAGAATAAGATTAAAAATAGCGGAGATATTTAAAAATTTTAAATATGAAAATTGCAGTTTTAGAAGAATTAAAGATATTTAAACTGCGATACCAGATTATCAATAAGCACTAAAATACGCAACTTTTCCCCTATTTAACCGATCCTCTATCCCTTCAAATAAGCGAGATCCTCAAAGTGCCGCTCGAAAAACGTGCACCCTGTATAACTATGATGATATTAACGGCAATTAATAATAAGGCTGTAAGTGATTAAAACATAAACTACATGTGTTTCTTTTAATTTATTTCAGTTAATAATAATTTTCTTACATTGTGTAATATTTATGATACGCCAAATCCATTTATGAAAATCTCTTGGCCCCCTATTCACAGCACCGATGCAATTTGTCATCGGTGAGAATCGCACTAAAATGACGTAATTTTGGGAAGAATTGACCAAACCGTATGCAGTAAATTGACGTCACTTCTCACTGATGACAAATTGCATAGGTACTGTGAATACGGGCCTTGGTTTATAATAGCTACTATTTTTATTGGCAAATTAATCAAAAATAAAAATGTGTTTTTATTGTTAAAAAAGTGTTTCAATTAATTTAAGCTATTAAAAAAAAATCACTCACACTCACAAAACATGACACTCTGAGCAAAGGCTTTTATGTAATGTTTGACCAACATTACAATACATTACAGTTGCAAATGTTTAATTAATCTTACAATTTATAAAAACAAATTTATTGACTTTCTGCAAACATTTTGTCTCGTTGGGACTTTTTCAAATAGTAAAGAAAATAATTTCTTGAATTAATTTCTCATCTGGCACTTGGTGAAACATATTACACTATGTAAAGTTAATTAAAGGAAAGGCACTTGGTATTATATTGGACAAACCGGCAGATCTTTCGAAATCAGAATGAAAGAACATAAAAAATCTGTTTTAGATAATAAACCAACAACTGGCTTTTCCAAACATTGCATCGCATTCAATCACTTCTTTAATCCGCATAATTTTAAGATTTTGCATTCAGGTAATAAGGGATACGCACTAAACCTCAAAGAGGGCCTGGAGATTAACAGGGCCATAAAAATGGGGAAAAATATCGTAAACGACAACGAGGAGATTTGGAATTCCCCAATTCTGACTTCTCTTATTACCTGAAACAAAAATATTGTATATATACTTAGGAAATAATTTTTTCTGTACATTCCTTTGAAAATGGTCTAACAAACCGAAACTAGTCGGAATAAAGATTTAATTGTGAAACAATACCAAGTGCCTTTCCTTTAATTAACTTTACATAGTAAAGAAAATATTTCTTCATGCGCCAGACGCAGAAAACACCGATTTATCGTGATGTCGAAAATACTTTGCTTCAACATATTGTTTTAGCAGTGTATTTTAAACTTTACAATATTTCAGTGTTTTATACGCGTGGTGCGTGAAGTAAAATTTCGAGTTTAGAAAAGCCTTGAAAATTTGGTTTGGTCGCTCCGCTATGCGGAGCGACCAAACAAAATTTTCAAGCTTTTCTAAACTCTAAATTTTACTTCATGCTTAACCAAGGAGTGGAAACCCTCGTTTAGAGCTTCAAATTGAATGCCTAAATATTTACAGAGGACATATTGAGATATTTATACTTAAAAAGAACCCTGTATTTAAAACATTGCAATTGTAATGTTAATCAAACGTTATTTAATTTGAATCAGTTTTTTTAAACAACAAATGCCTAAATATTTACAGAGTACATATTGAGATATGTATACTTAAAAAAATCCCTGTATGTTAAACATTGCAATTGTAGTGTTAATCAAACGTTGTTTAATTTAAATCAGTTTTGCTCAGTGGGTGAAAATTGCTAAATAATGAATTTTGGCATCTAAAATGCACCTTTAGGCCCAGTTGCACCAGAAAAGTTGACAGTTCTAATGTCACTTTGAACTTGAGTTCAAGCTGAACTCAAGTTCAAGATGAGAGTTCTAATGTCACTTTGAACTCGAGTTCAGGGTTCAACCGGCTTAACGTGGTTAGTGCAACTGGCCCTTAACTCGAAATGTTATCAATTTACACTTCTGTGCAATAGAATTAAGCACGCAAAATATGTTATAGTTTGAACCGGACGTGATGAGTTTCCTAGTTACAAGAATATGTAAATATGTCAATTGCCTTAATGTCTAAATGCTGCGTCATTTAGACAACAATTTAAAAATTGGAATTCTAACTAAAATGGTAGATGGTATTTCTATTTTGGCTTTGTTGAATTTATCACCAGCGTTTTTTTCAAAAGGTCTTAGTTATGTTTTTTTAATTAAGGCGTTATTTTCAAGTTATGGTGTATGTCAATTATTGAAACTGCTGCTAGGCAATTAACACAGACCTGAATTATACTACTATAAACTGTTTTTTTTTTCAATATGACCAATCAAATTTGACATTTCAAGAATTTAATGGTGTGGTGCAGGTTGTGTGTTTTAGGTTAGGACAAGATTAATTACATGTTATGTTGTAAATCAACTTTTAATTTGTAGGTTGTGTGAAGGGAAATCTGACAATAATATGACAATTCAATTAACTCACAAAGTTTACGATTACAAATGTATTTACTTATCACCGCCTTAAATTATTTGTATCTACTACCAATTTAATAAAGTGTCTGAGGGTCAGGTAGGATATGAGGATCAGGTGATTGTCCTTGCTCAGGAATATCTGTCTTCTTTATTATCTGCCCATTTATATGTTCAAATTTTACAAAAGTTCTAAATACAAGGAATTTTTCTTTTAGGTATACACCAACTGAGCAAAACACCAACAAATAACGTTGTATCAACATTGTAGCAAGATTAAACGTTGTTTTAATGTTGATGAAACTGTGTTTGCTCAGTGGGCATGTTACGATTTTTTAATGTACATTTCCAGACATTCGTGATTTTGTAAAAACTTTAAATTTAAAAATTCTAACGAGTGTTTTCCACTCCCAGACTGAGCATGAAGTAAAATTTCGAGTTTAGAAAAGCCTGAAAATTTGGCTTGGTCGCGTAGCGCGAAGCGCGGAGCGACCAAGCCAAATCAGGCTTTTCTAAACTCGAAATTTTACTTCATGCGCCACGTGTATAAAACACTGATTTAAAGTGAAGTTCAAAATATACTGCTTAGTTCTGATCACATATTCATTAATTTTACAAATGTTTATATGGAATATGTTAACGTATATTTAAAAGAAAAAATCCCTGTATGTGTTGTAAAGTTGCAAGGTGTAGCTTTCTCTTTTTTTAAAATCTCTGCATCGTGACAATTTATTTGATAAATTATGATTTATTTGTCACATTGATAATCATTTACCAATATCCGAAAATTTCATGTTTAAAATTCCCTACTGTTAAAGCAGGACTGCAACTGTCAGTAAATACACCTTAAGTTTGGTCATATTAAAAAAAAACAGAGTTTAGAATATTGCGAAAAATAGTTATGAGACTTGTGCTTAATTTTATTGCACAAAAGTGTACATTCTCTTTATTTTTCTCAACGTTTTCCTATGGGGACATAAGTTTTTATTTATTTTTAACAAAATTGACAGATGGCTGCACGTTTATTTTTTCTTTCAATTGGAAAATTTATATCCATCCAGTGCGTACTTTTCCCGACAATTTTGATTTTCCTGTCGGTATACTCGGTGTAGACAAAGACGAAGACTTTTCCTTTGCAGAATCAGCAGGTGGTTTCAGCTCTGGTTTACTCGTGTCTACTTTTTCTTCAGCTTTCTTATCAGTTTCTTCAGCCTTCGCACCTACAATTTCCTCAGATTTTACACCTTCACCTTTATCCTTATCATCACTCGTTTTGTCATCAGATTCTGAAGATTTCTCAGGAGTTTTTTTGTCATCAGACGCAGAGGCTTTATCTTCAAGGGGTTTCTTCTCATCTACTGTAGATTCAGTTTTCTTCTCCTCTTCTGATGTATTTCTAACAATTTTTTTATCCTCCGTACTTTTCTTTTCATCATCTTTGTTATCATCTTTTTTGACAGAAGAATCAGGAGGTGGTTTACTCTTATCTTCCTCCTTTTTCTCAGCTGCTTTAACATCTTTGCTATCTGTTGAACTAGCCTGATCTTCGGGTTTTGCTTGTTTTACTTTATCGTCAGCTGTTTGTGGTTTTGCAGCTGTCGCTTCGCTGGTTTCGGATTTTGTTTTATCGACGGGAATTTCAGTAATTCTGATCGATTTCGTCTTACCCTAAAAAATTAAAAAGTAAAAAAGTTACTTATATATATATATAATAATATCTTTCTTGGCAGTAAAGTGATATTTACAGTATATGTACAATAATTTGAAGTGTTGTTAAAATTTTGATAAATATATTTTACAATAAAAGTGTTATATATTGTTATTGTCGTGAACAAAGTATAGTGTATAACTCGCATATAATGGCTATTAATCACTCGAACGACTTGCTCTACTCGCCTACGGCTCGTTTTGCAAACCTCGTTCTCATGATTAATAGCTATCATTATAATAATAATAATAATAATACTTTATTAATGCTAAACACAATTGTGGTACACAGGTCAATGGAAACTAAACTACGCTAATACAAAAATATAAACGTACAATAAATATAAATACATGTAAGAAAAAGTCGTTAAAACATTAAAAACACATTAAAATGAGGTAGTTATGTTCTGGAAAACAAAACACTTCAGATATTAGATAGCTTTTAGAATTGAGCTTAAATTGGATTCATTCAGAAAATCATCAAAGCTAAAATAGGCTTTCTCCAATAAAAATCGTTTTATACAAACTTTAAATGTTTTTATTGGCAATTCTTTAATAACGTCGGGGATATTATTGAAAAATTTGGGTCCCCAATATCTAGCTCCAGTGGGAGATTTAGTTAAGCGCATCATGTCTATATGGATATTGTTTTCTTGTCTAGTTTGATGGTTATGAATAACATTTATTTGCAGATATTCACTATTATATGCGTGTTGTACAATATATTATTGAACACATCAACATTTCTAGCCTGATTAAAATATGGTATAATATTCAAGGTGGATTATATGATATACAAGGTAGACATCATAGCCTGTATACGCCTGGTCTCTCACGCCCGACGCGCCCTAATGCGGCCAAAGCTGTAAGTTGTTGACTGGGAGTCACGTTGACAGGCGCAAGCGGTTCGCATGCCGCACAGCTGTGAAACGCGTGTTTTTGTTATTGTTATGAGCAGGAAATCGGAGGGAAAAGTGTGTAGCGTGCCTGGCTGTCCCAACGCGCAGTTGAAAAATGTCGCTTTGACATTTTATACGTTCCCGAATCGTGATTATGAAGTACAGCGGAAGAAGTTGTGGATTGCGCGTGTACGACGAGAAGGGTAAGTAATAATGTTAACACTCCTATTTCACCTGAAGAGAACTATTCAATCAATCTGCAATATTAAAATGAAAACAAACTTCATGCCAGCAGCATTCCTAACCTATAAAAGTAATAGTGATAATGCTTGGAGAAAAATAATTTGAATGCAACAATGCGAATAAAAAGTCATCTTTTAATTGAAGTGTCCTTATTTCAGAGATGAAAATGGACCCTGGGTGCCAACGAAGCACACAAGAATTTGCGCTGAACACTTTGTTGGCGGTGTGAAATCAAATAATCCCACAGAGGAAAATTTTAGCCCGACAATCTTCCCATGGAAACCGGCAAAGAAATCCTGTGAAACTCGCAGACAGAGACTTGCCCTTCGCAACGAGAAGAAAAGTGTGAACTCGGCCCGTAATTCTGAAGGTACAACTTTAATCGAATGAATGCATCTGATTAAACTTTCCACTATCAATTCACGAAACAATCTGAAAATATTCTGAAAAAAGAATTTTATTAATTTGTATTAACATTAAATGTTACTAATCAATACTGAATTAACATTAAGAAATGTACTTAAACAACATTGTTAATTTCTAATATCTATTGCATAGAAGCATGCTGTCACAGAAAACCTTGCATTTGACATTGAAACAAAAACATGGGTTGCAACTTATCGATACATTTCCTATAATATAGGTTATATACAGGGTGTTCATTTGAAAACTTCCCAGCGCGGATTTAGGGGAAACCAGTGATTAAAAGAAAAAACGCCGAGACACGTCCAAAGATTTCCCTAGGGGACAACTTTTTAACCAAAAACGACTTCACCCCCTTTTACCCTCTGCCCCCCGGGGTCATCCCCTTAAAAATGTTAAATGACAAGGGGTATCAAGTAATAGCTTGTTTGAAAGGTTTTTCAAAGTGCTTTATTTTGACGTTTGAATTTTTAAAATCGGTCGATTTGTTTACGGAAAAATTATAAAAATCTTTATTTATCTTAATTTGTTCAGATAGAAAAAAAAGCACACGAAAATATCACTTTATATTTTATTAAGTGTTCAAAATGTTGCCCGTTATTGGCCAAACAATGATA
Source organism: Philonthus cognatus (assembly GCA_932526585.2). Taxonomy (NCBI): domain Eukaryota; kingdom Metazoa; phylum Arthropoda; class Insecta; order Coleoptera; family Staphylinidae; genus Philonthus; species Philonthus cognatus. The sequence continues at coordinate 83,202,648 of OW052244.1, read as the reverse complement.
TAGGCGATGTTCAAATTCCTGCCGGACATTTTCAAAAACATGTTGTGGGAGATCATGGCAGCTTTTTCGGTGATGCGTTGACGAAGTTCATCTTAACTTTCAGGTTGGGGAGTGAACACAATAGATTTTAAATGGCCCTATATAAAAAAGTCTAATGGCGACAAGTTAGGAGATCTAGCAGGCCATTCTATAGGCCCTCTTCGCCCAATCCATTTATCTGAAAATTCGTCGTCTAGCCAATGCCGAACCGGAAGAACATAGTGAGGAGGAGCGCCGTCTTGCTGGAAATATATTTCAGCCTCATCAAGTATAGGGTTTCCATCGTCTCCGATTTGGTTTTCAATGGTTTCAGTGATAAGCGGATTGATGGTATTTTCCAACATATCTAAATAAATGCCTCCATTTAAATTCCTATTAATAAACAATGGCCCAATCACTTTGTTTCCTAAAATGCCTGCCCATACATTCATTTTTTGGGGGTTCTGAGTATGCCCTTCTACAAAAGCATGAGGATTTTCATTGCTCCAATACCTGCAGTTATGCTTATTGACAAATCCATTTAGATAAAATGTGCATTCATCAGTGAAGCAGATATTCTTTACATGAATGGTATTATCATTAATCGCTGCAGTCATTTGTTCACAAAACTCAACTCGCCTATCGAAATCACCCTCGGTTAACTCTTGCAATATTTGCATTTTGAATGGATGAAATTTATGTAATTTAGAAACTGTGTGTACAGAGCCTAATGAAATACCAGTCGCATCACCAATTTTGCGTAATGAAGTATTAGGATTTATGCCAAAATGACCCAAAACTTCAATTTAAAATTCTACGATGATTACGTTTTTTTATTTGCAACAGATCCAGTTTGAGTAAATTTAGTAACAAGGTCCAAAACATACCTATGCGAAGGTATCTTCTCCGGATGTCTGGCGTTAAATGTGACGGCAGTTTGCCGAGCACATTGATTTTGGGCACCATAAATTAGAATAATTTCCACTCTTTCGGCTAGTGTGTAAACCATTTTGGAAGTAAAATATGAATCAATAAATTTATTTTCACTATCCCAAGATTGTCACAAAGGTAACTGACAGCAAATGGAATTGTTTCTTTTCCATAGCAACTAACCCAAACTAAACAGGTATAAGAATAAATGTTATCTCCGTATTGATGAAAAGAAGGCGAAAAAAAATTAGGGTTTTTATTTGGTTGCTGCCAAGTTTTGTTGGTTTTTGAACACTTATTAATAAAATAAAAAGTGATATTTTCGTGTGTTCTTTTTTCTATCTGAACAAATTAAGATAAATAAAGATTTTTCTAATTTTTCCGTAAACAAATCGACCGATTTTAAAAATTCAAACGTCAAAATAAAGCACATTGAAAAACCTTTCAAACAAGCTATTACTTGATACCCCTTGTCATTTAAAATTTTTAAGGGGATGACCCCGGGGGGCAGAGGGTAAAAGGGGGTGAAGTCGTTTTTGGTTAAAAAGTTATCCCCCTTGGGAAATCTTTGGACGTGTCTCGGCGTTTTATCTTTTAATCAGTGGTTTTCCATAAATCCGCGTTGGGAAGTTTTCAAATGAACACCCTGTATATAGTATGCTTACCTTTATTTGTACATTGTACAAATTTGCTTTCGATCTAGTGCTTTGAGCACCAGGAGTTTCCCGCAAAACAACTCCCACGATGTCATTGAAATCATCATTTTGGATTTCTTTGACGTCGCTGACGTGGAAGCTATGTAGCAATTTTCGCCCTTTATTTAAGCTTTTCTCGCGAAATATAGATAAATCGACAGCTCGAAATCCGCACTGCACAATAGTTGGCATGTTTTGCCGTCAAACGGTATGTAACGATGAAAAACCACGATATGCCGTAACAGGTTTAATCACGACATTTAAACGGCCCCAGTCAACAACTTAGCGGCGCTGCCGCCAGAGCGGCGCTCGAGTCGCGCGGCGAGGAAGAGACCAGGCGTATATCATAAAAAACCCGAATTTGTGTTTGGACGCTGGTGCGTCCAAATCCTAATTCGTGAGGCTTTTCTCAACTCGAAATTTTACTTTATGCTCAGTCTAGGAGTGGAAAACACACGTTCGGGAATTATCAATAGCTTTTTCAAAGAATCATACAATTCGGTGAATCTCGGAAACGTCAAATAATTTTAATTATATGTCTAATTACGACGTATGTTTCTGAAGTCAAAACCTACTGGGATACCGACATTTTATAGACACTCGTTAATAGCATACAATAATGTAGATGATTTTCCTGATCTAGTAGACCGGAAAATGCGGATTTCTGGTTCTCAATAGAGCGTATCAAACATCACTTTCGAGGTGGTGAGTTGAAAAATAATGTATTTAGCACTGGGTTTCAAAAAGAATTGAACACACCGCCTTATTACACAGGGTGGTTAAATAATTTGTTGGTGGTACTAAACTCGTTAAACTGCTCCCAATTTTAATTAACACGAAAAACATTAACCTAGTATATCAATTAATCAAGTGATCGATGTTTATCATTCTGGTCTGTGTGAAGGTCAGGCACGTGGGGTGTGGACAGCGTCCATAATTCACCTCGTTATAAGCGCAAGGATCGTCCGATATGTAAACAAGAATTCCGCTTCGAGTGCGGAAAATGAGTGTTCTGAGTTTAGTGTTGTGTGTGTACATGTGTGTGTGTGCTTACTTACCGACGATGATCCTCCTCCGCTCTTGTCACCGCCTGGAGTTGTAATTTTAGCATCGCCTTCGGCCGATTTCTTGCCGGAACCGCTTTCAGTCGCGCTCTGATCTTCATTCGAACCACCTAATTTTTGGAAATTAGAAAATTAAGTCGTGTTTTACAAGTGGGCTTTTTTTGTACAAAGAATATATTAGGAGATGAAAATAATGGATATATAACGGTAAGTACAATTATTTTCAATAAACTTCATCACTTTTTACTGTTGCCAGATTGAAAGCGGTAAAATATGTGAAGTTTGATTATTTTAGATCAGGGGTCTCTAAACTTGGCTTAATGCGACCCGCGAGCTCTATGAGTGCGACTAGGAGTTACATTTTGCTTAAATGATATATTTTAAAATTTTCTTACGATTATTTGTTAAAGATTTTGAAAGAAGTTATAAAATTGTTTAAATCTTAACAAAGGCGTAGCGTAGTGGCGTAGGGGGCAGGAAAATTTTACAATACATAATAATAATATCCTGTGAGCTTAACTCAAAATTTCAACTATTTCATTTTATATTTTTACATGTATAATAATTCTTTTATATACTAATGTTCTAAATATTCCTTACAATTGCCATAGTCAAGTTAACCTTAATTGAAAATTTAAAAATGCAACTTTTATTTCATAGCCACCTAACGCTATAGCGGTAACTTTATAGCGTTGGCGACAGCGCGCCCTATGCTCAAGAAAATGGCGAAAACTCCAACTCTCTATCTCATTTAGTTTCAGGAATATATTAAGTTTATGAAACAACTATAAACGTCATTTTATCAAAAATTTCGAATAATTCCGAAATGGTACTACTTAGACTGAATATTATATTATCAAAGTGTCATTCATTTTTAACAAAAAATTCAAAAACTTTATAGTGCTGGTGACAGCGCCCTCTATGCTCAAGAAGATGACGAAAACTGCAATTCTCTATTTTATTTAGTTGCAGAGATATTTTAGATTTATGAAAGAACTAAAAACGTCAATTTTTTTCAAAAATGTCAAATAACTCCGATATGGTACTACTTAGAGCGAATATTAAATTAACAAACTGTCATTCATTTTTGACAAGGAATCGAAAAACTTTATAGTTTGCGATAGAGCCCTCTATGCTCAAGAGCATCGAAAACTGCAACTCTCTATTTCTTTTAGTTTCAGAGATATTTTAGGTTTATGAAACAACTATAAACGTCAATTTTTTTTCAAAAATGTCGAATAACTCCGAAATGATACTACTTAGAGCGAATATTATATTAACAAACTGTAATTCATTTTTAACAAGGAATCCAAAAACTTTATAGTGTTCACAAGAGCGCCCTCTATGCTCTAGAGCAGTGATGGGGAAACTACGGCCCGCGGGCCAAGTCCGGCCCGCGGAAAGGTTTAATCCGGCCCGTTTAAGAGTGCCGTCGTGAGAATGTTTGAACGCGTTCTTACTTCGTAATGTTACGACCCGCATAAAAACTACCTACCTACGATTAAGCATTATTCTTTGGCCCGCTACGATTGTCTGGTTATTACAAATGGCCCGTCTTAAAAAAAGTTTCCCCACCATTGCTCTAGAGGATGACGAAAACTGCAACTCTTTATCTCATTTAGTTTCAGAGATAGTTTAGGTTTATGAAACAACTACAAAAATGTTGAATAACTCCGAACTGGTACTACTTAGACTGAATATTATATTAACAAGCTGTCATTCATTTTTAACGGGGAATCCAAAAACTTTATAGTGTTCGCAAGAGCGCCCTCTATGCTCAAGAGGATGATGAAAACTGCAACTCTTTATCTCATTTAGTTTCAGAGATAGTTTAGGTTTATGAAACAACTACAGACGTCAATATTTTTAAAAAATATCGAAAAACTCCGAATATTATATTAACAAACTGTTATTTATTTTTAACAAGGAATCCAAAAAGTGAATAATATGTAGGGTGTTCTATTTAACCCATTAAGCGCCATTGATGCATAAACGCATTATTATTTTTTTGTTAGTTAAATTACTAAATAAGTTAATTTGATACATTATATTATTCGATCTGACTTGAAAATGTATAAAGGAAAATTTTATCATTTAAATATTTTGATTGTTACTCTTTTTAAAAAAAGTATTTTTAAGAGTATTTTTAACTTCACAATATGTCAGTGTTTTATACGCGTGGCGCATGAAGTAAAATTTCGAGTTTAGAAAAGCCTGAAAATTTGGTTTGGCCGCTCCGCTTCGCGGAGCGACCAAACCAAATTTTCAGGCTTTTCTAAACTCGAAATTTTACTTCATGCTTAATCTGGGAGTGGAAACACTCGTTCGAAACTTCAAATTGAATGCTTTTATAAAATCGGCGAATGCTTAAAAATTTGCAACGTATATATTATGTATAATTAAAAAAAAAATCATAGTTGTAATACAATAAGTCATTTATAGAAATCATAAAAAGATGTGCAGAATTTTACCTGAAGTCAAATTTTGGTGGTAACTCAATAATTGCTCGGCCGTTAATGGGTTAAAGTAACAAAGTTGAATGGCGTCCAGTAAATATGGGACGCCCTGTACATGCGAATATAATTTTATGTTATGTTGCAACTTTCATTTGAAACGATTGTACCCCATTTTTTCCACTCCATTACTTCCACCAGTACTTTTCTTCCACCAATTCTTTTTTCCACTGTACATATTTTCCTCCGAATTCTTTTTTCCACTAATTTAGTTCCGCTATTTCTGGTTCCACTTTTTTTATTCAAACATTCAATATTTGACGTCTATAGCCAACTTCAAAGTAAACAACCAAACAAGTCTTTGTAACTTTGATAATCGACACTTTTGAGCGTCGCGAATGATCTCGTTCACGATGGGGACAGTGCCCAAAGAGACAGAAGCAGTTTATTCTATTGCAAACCTTTCTCCTAACCTAACCTAATCTAGAAGTATGTGGCACAGGCATCGTTCGCAAAGAGACTTGCGCAATGTATTCTATAGCAAACCTTTCTCCTAACCTAACCTAACCTAAAATTATGTGGAACAGGCATCGGGAGCAAAATGACTTGCGCAATTTATTCTATTGCAAACCTTTCTACTAACCTAACCTAACCAAACCTAGAAGTATGTAAAATCGCTAGCGTGTGCAAAGATACTTAAGCAATGTATTCAATTTGAAACCTTCCACTTAAACCACAAACTAGTAGAAATGGCTTAACCACGGTTAAGTATCTGTGGTCCAAGTGGGTATTGGATAAAAGTCATATGCTCTTACCTACAGAGAACATTATATTAACTTTCACACACAACGGCACTCGGCGGCGCAGTGAAAATTTGATGGAAGAAAAGTCTTGGTGGAAGAATAGTCTTGGCGGAAGAAAAGTGCGGTGAAAGAAATAGAGCGGAAGAAATAGAGTGGAAAAAATGGAGTGGAAGAAATGTCCCCCTACCATTTGAAACATTTTTTCGTATTTTTAATATTAAGTGAGTTATAAAACTTTCCGTTCTCGCTGATACACCCTGAACAAACGCGAAAACCGTCAAGAATTTTGAAGATAATGGAATGTGTTAAATTTACGAATAATATCAATGTTTTGATAATTAACAGATGTTTTCGAAATTAATAAATATACGGTATAATTTTTAAAAGTTGCAAAAATCTTAAAAAAATCATGAAAGGCGACAAAATATTAAAAATTAACGACAATCTTGGAAATTCCTGAAAAGCATCAATATTAAAATTAATGAAAATCTTGAAAAAAAAAATCGCGATTGGTTTCTAATCTTTGAAAATTCAATTCCAGGAAAACTGTCAAGCTTTGTAAAATAAAAGAAAATCTAGAAAATTTAGGGAAATTTTGGAATATTGATAAAGATTTAGAAAATTCACGAAATATCATCACGATTTTTAAAATCAACTAAAATTGTGAAAAGTTCATGAAAACTGCCTAAATTTTTAAATATAACAAACCGTTTGGAAATGTACAAAAACTATTAAGTTTAAAAAAAAGTCATGAAAAAAATTTAAAATTGACAAACTCTTTGAAAATTCATGAAAAGTATGAAAATATATGTGTTTCCTTTTACACACCTATATTTAGTAGAAATGTTTTACCAAGTGAATAATGAGAAACAAGTTAATAATACAGTATGAAAATGTTGAAATTTAACGAAAATTAAGGGAATTAAATCTGCCTATCCCTTATTATATGCTGATGACACCGCCCTAATTTCCCATGTACCAACCCTCCTAAAAGCACTAAGCACTCTGCAGGGCTTGATCGACACAATACAATTGTGGTTCGCCAAATGGAGAATCACAATAAATCCACATAAATCACAATTATGCATCCCTCACCATCACCACCATCCTTGCGCCCACAACGTCACAATAAATAATAACCCAATATCGCCCTCCTCTACATGTAAATATCTCGGTATTACATTCGATACAAAATTCACCTTTAAAACCCACTCCCAGAACCTCAAGGCAAAAGTCAGGTCGAGGGCTCGGCACTTCAGAATCTTAACCTACCGCAATCACGGTATCACAACAAAAACTGCAGTGCATATCTATAAAATGATATGCCGTCCTCTACTCGACTATTCTGCCATCCTTTTCTTTAACCCCCGTCCTGCTGTCCTAAATAACCTCCAAGTTGCCGAAAGATCAGCCCTTAGAGTGCTTACCAAAATTAGACACCCCCAAAACCCACTTCACAACCCGTCAAACCAACTCCTCTATGAAAAATGCAACATTATCCCAATTGATAACCGCCTGAAACTCCTAGCAAATAAATTCGCTCTAAACCCATTTATTCAGAATATCATCCACAACCTATACATTCCACGCAACCCCAACATAACCCCAAAATGTAGATATCCAGAAATCACCATTCATCAATTCATTTCATCGACAATGACGAATGACCATGACGATTAATCATTCAATATCATACACAAACCTGTATCATTCACTTTCTTATATCATATAAAAAAAAAGAAAGAGTGTGTATGTGTGTATGTATGTATATATATGTACATATATATATGTATGTATGTATATATATATATGTATGTATGTATATATATATATGTATGTATGTATATATATATATATATATATATATATATATATATATATATATATATATATATATTATGACTAAATAAAATACGATAGCCGATTTGCGGAAATGTGTAAAATATATAACGAGGTATTATAATATTTGTTAATGTATTTTTGTATATATTTCTGTAAATAAAGATATTTATATATATATATATATATATATATATATATATATATATATATTAAGGAAATTTACGAAAAATGCAAAGATTTAAAGAAAATCAAGGAAAATTCATTACACACAAGTGTAAAATATTTCAAAATTATCGAAAATTTAATAATTTCAAGAAAACTTAATTTTCAACAATCGAATGGATTGTTGAAAATTAACGGAAATCTTGGAATTTCATGTAAACCAGCAACATTTTTTAAGTTAAAGAATACTTAGTAAAAAGTTTTAAATATTTAAAGTCTGATGTTTCAGTAATTTTTCAAAATACTTTAAACGAAACATCAATTTAATTAGATTTTGTTTACGTTTTTATAATTTCAATCAACTTCTGTAACTTTTCCCAAAATTAACAGATTTTGTTTAACCCAATAACGGCCGGGCAATTATAAAGTTAACTGTAACAGTTGGTTTTAGGTAAAAATGTTGCACTTATTTTCATGATTTCTATAAATGACTTATTGTATGACATACTGTGCATTTTTCTTTTAAATATACATAATGTATACGATGTTCATTTTTAGGCAGTAGTCGATTGTATATAAAAACGTGCAATATAAAGTTTAGAACGAGTGTCTCCACTCCCAGACTAAGCATGAAGTAAAATTTCGAGTTTAGAAAAGCCCCGCGTAGAAAATTTGTCGAGGGTCGCGCCAGCGACCCTCGACAAATTTTCACGGGGCTTTTCTAAACTCGAAATTTTACTTCATGCGCCACGCGCATAAAACGCTGATATATTGCGAAGTTAAAAATACACTGCCATTTTTTTTTTTTAGGAATAATCGAAATATTTAAATAACAAAATATTTACAGTTTTCCTTATACAGTTTCAAGTCAGGTTAAATGATATAATATATAAAATTAACTTATATAGTGATTTAATTTGACAAATAAAGCACTCATAACCTTTCTTCACACTTTTATTTGAATTACCAAATGTACCGGGTGGGCAAATAAGCGAGGTAAGCGGCTGTATCTCAGAAACTAATGATCGAAGAAAGTTACGGTAAACAATTTTATAGGTAAAGTGGGCAAGAGAAAATGCTGGAAATTATTTTGGAGTTTCCAAGATGGCTGCCAGTGGGCGTTTCCACCATCTTGAATTACATAAAGTTACGTTTCTCGCGATTTTCCCCAATGAATATAACAAAAAAGTACTTGCGTTTTAATGTTAACTTAAAGTGGAACATTTTTTGTAAAAACAATTTTTCTCTATCTTTCGAAATAACGTCGTGGATTGTATTTGAATGTTGTTTTAAATAAATGCCTGTAATTTCGAAACGGCTTAATGGATTTGGATAAATTTAGTATCATTGAAAAGAGCATTTCTTGGGCTTTTAGGTTTCTTGTAATTATAACAGTTGTAACCTACACAGCCGTCGATAGAGGGCGTTATTCGATATTATAACCAAAATATTGGATTTTCTCAAAAAAATTAAATGCGATGATATGATTTTTTTTAGACTAGAAAATAGACAAATGACCAACCAATTAGCCTGCGCAAACCGCATCTTAATATCTAATAATAATAATAATAATCTTAATAATAAAGATATTAAGATGCGGTTTGCGCAGGCTTATTGGTTGGTCATTTGTCTATTTTCTAGTCTAAAAAAAGTCATATTATCGCATTTAAATTTTTTGAGAAAATCCAATATTTTGGTTATAATATCGAATAACGCCCTCTATCGGCGGCCGTGTAGGTCACAACTGTCATGATTACGAGAAACCTAAAAGCCCAAGAACTGCTCTTTTCAATGATACCAAATTTATCCAAATCCATTAAACCGTTTCGAAGTTACAGGCATTTATTTAAAACAACATTCAAATACCCCCCACCACATTATTTCGAAAGATAGAGAAAAATTGTTTTTACAAAAAATGTTCCACTTTAGGTTAGCATTAAAACGCAAATACTTTATTGTTACATTCATTGGGAAAAATCGCGAGAAACATGACTTTATGTAATTCAAGATGGTGGAAACGCCCACTGGCAGCCATCTTGGAAACTTGAAAATAATTTCCAGCATTTTCCCTAGCCCACTTTACCTATAACATTTTTTACCGTAACTCTCTACGATCATTAGTTTCTGAGATACAGCCGCTTACCTCGCTTATTTGCCCACCCGGTACATTTCGGACACAAAGTGACAATGGTCGTGATAATGGTCACTTTGTGTCCGAAATGTATATTTGGTAATTCAAATAAAAGTGTGAAGAAAGGTTATTAGTGCTTTATTGGTCAAATTAATTTGATCTTCACGTAACTCAAAATAAATTTAGTGATTTAATAATTTAAAAAATGTTAATGTTGCGTCTATGCATCAATGGCGCTTAATGGGTATTACATAGAAACAAAACCTAATTTTCTCCTCAGCAACTTTTATAAATCTCGTTAAAATCAAGTGCTTCGGTAACTTTTTAAAATTCGTTAAACGAAACATGAATTTATTATGACTTATTTCCATTGTCACACATTTTTTTTTATAAAAAATCAAGCGATTAATAAATTCAAATGAAATTTAAGAGAATTATTGAGGATAAAACAAGATTTAATTTGAGCCGCTGATGTTTTCAATGAGTGGAAAAATGCGCTGAGCACTAGCGCTCAAAGTTAGACTTTAGTAGATTTACTGATTTTCTAACAGATGTTGCAAATAATTGGCGTTTTTGAAAAAAAAAACTCAAATTGTTTATAACGTTGTTATTTATTTACAATAGTTTAGGATTTAAAAAAAAATCACAAGAAAGTCATTATTTAGAGAAAAGTTTTAATTTTTTTTAATTTGACATAATCGGACGTGTTGGTACCGCGCAATTGATTAAATTATAATTTAGAGTAGACGGCACTTTTTTGTGCGGTTGCCCAGAATAGTAATTTATTTGAGGCTATAGTAAACTATATGTTAACAGTTAGTAGTGCCAATCTAGTTTAAAATTCAAAGCCTACTCTAAATTATGTTTTAAATGATTGCACGGTATTAACTTGTTGTTTTTCTTCCCTACTAAAACAAATAAAATCCCAACAGCTCTTTTACGCATTTTATTTTATTATTTATTAAGAGTAATTTACAAAAAATCGACTTAAATATTTTATTTATTTATTTATTAAAGGTATTTTAAAGAAAAAACCGACTTAACCTAAACTCCTGACTTTAGACGCTTGTGCTAACTACAATTTTAAATTAAAAAACATACTCTTGAGCTCAAATTAAATCCAGCTTAACTCTAAATTGATTGATTTTAAGTAATTTTTATTTCAACGCTAAATTCAATGTTTAACAATACTTTATTCCAAAAAGCGCCAGTTTTACGATTTGATTTCCTTCTTTAACTTTGTACTCGTGTAGTTTCATTTCCAGCGAACGGATTTTGTTTTTCCATGCAACTGAACAAAATTTGTTTATTTATTAAAAAAATACATTTTAAATTTAAAAAATCCACGATTTAGTTGATTTGTTATATATAAATAAAAACGCATTGTTTTTTTACTTTTCCCATATGCAAAACAAAGGTAAAGTATAATATATAAAATTACGAAAAAACTATTCGTGAAAATGCAAACAATGTCTTAATTAATAAGACAACTTAAGACGATAAATGTCCATTGAAACAACTACTTCTCGTGCAAATACACCTCCGGATATTGAATTATACAATGAAATATTTAAAATCTTATTTAATTTGATTTGTTACAACGCTCTATTAAAGTATATGTAACGTTTAGGTCAAATTCTCTTCAAACCAACTAACAATACAAATTTAAAATGACAGGAGAGATAGCAACAAATTAGAAGTGAAAGGACTTGGATTAAAACTAATGTCTTAGGCCATCTATAGACGCGTTTCGAGATTTATCTCTCTTCAGTATAGCTTTGCTTATGACGTTTAAAAAAATAGGAATAAAATTAAAACAAACTTACTTGGAAAAAGTGGTGTGTGTGGAATGAACAGGTACACAGAAATGGATGGAGTGAAAATGATGGTCCGTATTTATAGGTAAAAAAGGGGATTATGTCATTAGCAGGTATGAAGAATGTGAGACCTTATTATTTACCTTACGGTACAGTTCAAACAAGATAAATTCAAATTCAAAACTATTTGAATTCGAGAAAATAAGCTTACGCTTCTTGTAGTTTGCACACTTTAAACATAACATATAATATTACGAAAAAACTATTCGTGAAAATGCAAATAATGTCTTAATTAATAAGACAACTTAAGACGATAAATATCCATTGAAACAACTACTTCCCGTGCAAATACACCTCGGTAAGTAGTTGTTTCAATGGATATTTATCGTCTTAAGTTGTCTTATTAATTAAGACTGTTTGCATTTTCACGAATAGTTTTTTCGAAATTTTATATATTATGTTTAAGGTGTGCAAACTATAAGAAGCGTAAGCTTATTTTCTCGAATTCAAATAGTTTTGAATTTTAATTTAAAGGTAAAGTATATTTGAAATATATTATTAGATGGTCATGTTATTCTTTTTCTTTATGAAACTTGCGACACACATTTTGATAGTTGTGGCATATTTCAAACTAACAAGTGTATTCCACTCCCAGACTAAGCATGAAGTAAAATTTCGAGTTTAGAAAAGCCCCGCATAGAAAATTTGTCGAGGGTCGCGCAGCGACCCGAGACAAATTTTCACGGGGCTTTTCTAAACTCGAAATTTTACTTCATGCGCCACGCGTCTAAACCACTGATTTAAAGTAAAGTTGAAAATACATACTGCTGAAATCTGACAGATATTTACTAAGATTGTATTTTTCATGTAAATGGCATGCCGTTGAAATAAATAAATAAAAGATATAGCGAAAAAATGCAAAAAATATTTGTTTTGTGAATATTTTGTAAATATCATATAAATAATAAAAGTACAATAAATTTAGTTTGAGACACTTTTCCATATTCTTAATATTTGAATTATCATCAGTGTATTTAATATGAAATAAAAACATTTCAAAAATTAAAACAATCACTCAGAGCTGAACAGGAAAAACCGTTATTTTTTCCGGAACGAAAACTGAAACAGAACCGATATATATTTTAATAATTGAACCGGAACGCAAAAAATAACGGTTCGAAAATAAAGGCTCTGATAAAAACTACGAATAATTGAGAAATTACTGAAAGATATATTCGAAAGTTGAAAAGAAATTTAAATTTTACAAATTTTATCAATTTAACTCAACACAACACTTAAATTCATTAACTCAACAGAAAATTGTTCAATAAAATAAAAATATGCAAGTGATTTTTAGTTAGAAAAAGTATGTAATGTTTTATTAAAATTGAAGCTCTTCATACATCATTTGTTTTGTTTAGACTATTAGTTCCATAAAATGTCTTGACTTACCTTTGAACTTAACAGAAGGTTTAGCAATATTCGGCTTCTTAATACTCTTACTCTTAGTAGCAACAGTTTCATCCTCTTCAGTATAATCAGCCTGAATCTTCTTCGTCATGAACTTTGCATAAGCAACTCTGGCTCCTTTCGGAACCTCAGACAATTTCGGATTATATTCTGAAATACAAAATCAAGATTACATAACGAAAATCAACATTTTTATTATGTTTTACCAAGTAGTTTTTCTTGGTCCATTTCCACCGGTTTCTCAATATTGCTTAAAATGTGCCTTCTGAGACTCTGCCTGTATTTTTTGCTGTTCTCCGCTTCTTGGGCCGTTCCAATCGGGTCTCTGACTGTGGTGTTTTTCCTTACCAAAGCGTTCCAATCTTTCTTTTTCGTCGAGGTTTTCTTGCCGATCACTTTGGCCAAGTGTCCGAAAATGTCTTTAGGTTCCTTCGAGGAGGCCACTGCTTCCGTCACAGCGGCCTCAACAATTCCGATGTGGAAGTCTTTTAGTAAACGGCGTTCCATTACTTTACCTTTCTTACCAGAAACTACACACAAATACAAATATTAAAATAGTGTACAAAAATTAATTAGGAGAACACATGTGCAACTAGTGATGTTAGTGGTAATTTAAAGCGGTAATTACTGTATTATACTGTAATCTACAGTATATTACTAGACGGTTTCGGTAACATTAGTTACATTTCTTACGCATGCGTAATTGATCAATATATACAGGGATTTTTTTCTTTAACGTAAGCTGTTAAATACACTCGAATTTAAAAAATGCAAGATAAATAAACATTTTAACATAAAGAAAAATTGAATTTTCCAATAGTTTGCCGAATATTGACAAAATATAAAAACGAATTAAAATAAAATTGACTTTCTGCAAAAATTTAGTCTCCTTGAGACTTCTCCAAATATTCATTGAAACAACTACTTCTCGAGCTAATACGACAAATATTGATGATCATAACATGGCTTAAGACTTTTTCTTTAAGATCGCCTAAGATTCTTTCAATTAATATTCATTCCTGTAATGTTTTCAATTTATTTAAATTTTCTGTTGGTTCATTTAGTTTGGTAAGAGAATAAATTGACCTGATCTTTGCATAGAACAGTAAATCTGTCGTGTTACTCAAATATTCATTGTATAATTCAATATCTGTCGGGGTATTAGCTCAAGAAATAGTTGTTTCAATTACTATTTGGAGAAGTCTCAACGAGACTAAATTTTTGCAAAAAGTCAATATTAATTTCAATTCGTTTTTATAATATAATCGTTTGTAAATGGTTTGTAATTTAAATTTTATATTTTGTAAATAAACATTTGTCAAATTTATCAGCATGAGATCAAAAATACTAGTTAAATATTTCCCAATTACAGCGCATTTGCTGTAAATCTTTACATATTCTTTGTTTTTTAAAAAGAGTTCAAATTGAACCCTTAAATGAGTGTTTTCCACTCCCAGGTTAAGCATGAAGTAAAATTTCGAGTTAAAAGAAGAACTTCTCGAGCTAATACGACAAATATTGATGATCATAACATGGCTTAAGACTTTTTCTTTAAGATCGCCTAAGATTCTTTCAATTACTATTCATTCCTGTAATGTTTTCAATTTATTTCAATTTTCTGTTGGTTCATTTAGTTTGGTAAGAGAATAAATTGACCTGATCTTTGCATAGAACAGTAAATCTGTCGTGTTACTCAAATATTCATTGTATAATTCAATATCTGTCGGGGTATTAGCTCAAGAAATAGTTGTTTCAATTAATATTTGGAGAAGTCTCAACGAGACTAAATTTTTGCAAATAGTCGATATTAATTTCAATTCGTTTTTATATTTTGTAAATAAACATTTGTCAAATTTATCAGCATGAGATCAAAAATACTAGTTAAATATTTCCCAATTACAGCGCATATGCTGTAAATCTTTACATATTCTTTGTTTTTTAAAAAGAGTTCAAATTAAACCCTTAAATGAGTGTTTTCCACTCCCAGGTTAAGCATGAAGTAAAATTTCGAGTTAAAAGAAGCCCGAACATTTGGCTGGCTTGCGTAGCGAGTAGGGCTACGCGACCAAGCCAAATTTTCAGGCTTCTCTAAACTCGAAATTTTACTACATGCGCGTATATTTTGAACTTCAATTAAAGTCAGCGTTTTATACGCGTGGCGCATGAAGTAAAATTTCGAGTTTAGAAAAGCCTGAAAATTTGGTCGGGTAGCGCTACTCGCTACGCAACCCAAACAAATATTCGGGCTTCTTTAAACTAGACCAAACCAAATTTTAAGGGGAGAGATTCCAACGAGTTTTGACAAATACTTAAGAGGCACTTTACAGGATTTTGGGATGAATTGATCAACAAGAGGTTTGAAAAGGTCTTCAGCCACGTCACGTGCTAGGGATTTTTTTGTTTTTTTTGTTTTGGCTTTTGCCTGGCCTTGGGAACTTGCCCATTAGCCATCATCAATGTTTATTTTTGTATCAAGTAATTTATTACAATTTGTATTAATAACTATTCATTCGGACAACCGCACACATTCATACCACACCCAGGGTCACGACGAGACATTATTTTTCAAATAAAGTCTCCCCGTGCACGGGAATCGAACCCGAACTTGTGGCTCGCCGAGCGATACAGCCCGGCGACGTTACCGCTCGGCCACCACCTGCCCGTGCTAGGGATTGATTTCTGTAATGGCAGACTTTAGAAAGGCTTATAATACATTTGAAAGAGTTTTGTTAATAATTTGAGAAACTTAAGAGGGTATTGACAGATTTCAAAATGTTTTAAACGGTAGTTGGGAGAGTTTTGAGAGAGAATTGAAGAAAGAAATACTCAAGAAAGTCGCAAGACACTTAAGGGGGCGAGATTTGCTAACGAGAGACTTCTGAAACATGTAAGTGATATTCAATAAAGTTTTGGGGAGAAATTAAGTCACAAAATACTCAAGAAAGCCTTAAGGCACTTAATAGGGCGAAATTTGCTAATGTGAGATTTCTGAAACACGCAAGAGAACTTAAGGGAGTTTTGTGGGAAGTTCGAGAAACTACGGACTTGAAAGGGTTTAGGGAAATATTTTCCAAATAAAAGAAACTTAAGAGGTACGTACTTAAAAGGATAACTATTTTTGTGCGGCAAATATGTATTGAGATTTTTTGTAAAATTTTAAAACAACAACAGCAATGGACCAAAAAGGATTTTATTTATGTGCAATCTTCAAGCGATACTTTGGACAGTTTTGGGTGAAATTTGAGAAAAGAAAGCCCTAATAGGGATCATGGATAGATTTATATAAATTATATTAATAATAATAGTAATAATAAGTATTTATTGCCCAACAGGAAATTTCCCAATTACAAGACAATGATAATATAATGACAAACTTAGGAGATATGTTTGGAAGCGTAAACGCCATCTAATGCCCATTAGCTTAAGCAGAACCGTCAATAGCTGGCAAACTAAACGTTTGTATACAGCAATTATTCGTCCACAACAGGGCTTTATTTTATAGAATACAAATATCAAGAGTATGCATTTGTGTTGTTGATATTTGTATTATATAAAATAAAGCCCTGTTGTGGACGAACAATTGCTGTATACAAACGTTTAGTTTGCCAACTATTGATGATGCTACTTAAACTATTGGGCATTATATGGCGTTTACGCTTTCGAACATATGTAAGTTGCACAGGCTATAATAAATGGTCAATGATGTTCAGTATATTTCAAGCACTGGTTCGGGACTATACTGATGATGGCGTTAAAGCCTGAAACGCGGTGAATGAATGAGTACTGAACATAAATTCATATTCTTAAAACGTAAGAAATTTTCGATACAGACTTGAGAAAGTCATAGTAGACACTTAAGAGAGTTTTGGGAGATAATTGAGTAACAAGATATTCAAAAAGTCTCAAGACGGTCAAGAAGAAAATTTGCTAATGACAGACTTCTGAAATGCTCATTTAAGTGAAAGAGTCTTGGGAGATAATTGAGACAACTCTTAAGATACTCAAGAGGGCGAGATTTATTAATGAAAGACTTCTAAAACACACCGGAGAACTTCAGAGAGTTTTGAGAGAAGTTTTAGTTTAGTCGTTGAAACAAAAGCTTTATTTTATTTCAACCTGTATTTGTGCAAGTGTTATACATGTATATTTTAATTATTGACTTACGTTGTGAATCTTCGTTGGAAACTTTTGGAGTTTTCATCCCGTTTTGTCTTAGGATATCAATTAACTCATAACGCAAAGTGGAAATGTCCTGTCTAATTTCCATGACGTCGTCTTCTGTTATGCCAAAGTCGTCGCGTTTTCTTTGCTCGGCAGTCACGTATCTCCTGACTAAAAGTCTCATCACGTTGCCGTGTCTTTCTTTAGCCAAAACCCTTGTTTTACGCTAAAAAATAATTTACGACAACTTATTAATTAAGTATAAATGAAATTGCCAATTCTTGGTTGCAGAATACTTCAAACATTAAAAGTGCGATTCTTTTCGCAATCTACAACAAGTTAGTCTTACAAAGACTATATCAAACACTCATGGAAACAACTACTTCCCGGGCTAATACCCCTACGGACTGGCGGTCACGTGACCGCCAGTCTAAGGTGTCAAATTGTTTAGAGGGAATGGCAAAGCTATACTGATGAGAGATAAATCTCGAAACGCGTCTATAGATGGCCTGAATAATTTGACCCAAATTGTTACATTTGCAGTAGGTTACTGTATGTAACAGCAAACACTTGTTGTATAATTCAATGTCCGTAGGGGTATTAGCCCGGGAAGTAGTTGTTTCAATGAGTGTTTGATATAGTCTTTGTAAGACTAACTTGTTGTAGATTGCGAAAAGAATCGCACTTTTAATGTTTTAACTTATTAATTGTAAAGTAGGTAAACGACAACTTATTAATTGTTTTTCACTAAAAAGTAGAGATTGCTGGTTTTGCATGCAGGGATTTTTTTTTAAGTATACATGTCCCGATAATTACGATAAATACTTAAAAGAAACAATCCTTATACAATATTTCACCAAGCAACAATTGAAAAAGCAGTTCAGTAAACTTTTTATACAAGGTGGCGCAAAAGTTGTCACTCGATGTTCTTTGGCTGTATTTTTTTTATGAATGAAAAACTTTGGTTCTACTTTTGGATTGTTTTTATTTGATGTTTTAATTTTTTTCCATTAAGTTGAGAAAACGATATCGACCAAGTAGTCGCCAGCAGAATTGATGACCATACGGGCCTGATTTGTGGCATTTACCAGCACTCTTGCCAGACTTTCCGGCGATAGGTTCTCGCATTCTTGACGCATATTCTCTTTGAGAGCTTCAAAGGTCTGAGGGTTGTTGACATAGACTCGTAACTTCAAGAAACCCCACAAAAAGAAGTCTAGAACAGTTAAATTGGGCGATCTTGCTGGCCAGTGCAAATCACCAAAACGAGAGTTTATGCGACCCGGGAATGCAGCCCTTACAATTATTCCACGTTCTTGAGGAATATAGCGATTCATGTCTTGTTGAGGTGTATTTTGTATCTGTTTACTTCACAAATGTCAAAGCAGAGCTTTCATTTGCCGCCATTTGCAAAAATTATAGCATATTCCGATAGGGGGATGACTTTTGCGCCACCTAGTAGAAGTATAAGTTTTGCATCTGTCAACTTGGTCGAATCAAACTTAGATTCTGTGAGCTGTACGTTTCATTCGTTGATTTTGCAAGTTGGTGTTGGAAAAATCCACTTACCTTAAAAGAATGCGTGTTTCTCGGCTTCTTTAGCAGGCCCAAGGGTCTTAGGAAAGTTTTGGGAGTCGGAAACAGGTTGAAAGGCGGCGGTAAAGTGTCGCCGTCTTCGAAATAACTGATCCACAGTTTCGATCGCGCAAATTTCCATTCGGAATCAGATCTTTCCTAAAAATGTATTGTCGATTTCTTCGATGATGGATTTGTTTAACAAGAGCTCAAACGTAAATTTAAGATGTAAAAATACATTTGATTTTGATTTATTTAGTATGTCTTAAAAAAACACTTCTGTTGTTGGGACATAAAACCTAAGAGGATAACGACCGTTATCTTAACTACGGTACGAATCACGAGAGGTGTCCCATGGTTTCCTTGATTTGTAGTGCTTTCTGCATCAATACAAGTAATACGAAAATAGTTTGATGTCATCAGATTACGTGTGTAAAAAGAGACAGAAAACTTCATAATATGTCTGCTATGGATTTTAGATAGAACATGCGAAAACGTATGATCCGGTATGCAGTTTTCAAATTTTAAAGTTAAACGTCACATTTTGACAGTCTTCGTAAAACTAAATCTGCAAAACTGCAAAAACCCAGCCACAAATCATTTTAATTTAAGTGCACAATCGTTTAAAATGTCAGTATAAGTGGTATAATTCCAATTTCCATATCTACTAAATATTTCAGGTATTTACAGAAATAAATTATGCATTTATGTTGATTTTGTGTAAGCTCAAACGAAAATGTTAGTTGAATCGAATGCGCATTCAGTAGATTTGGCAAATAGTCATTGGATTAATCTATTAACACGGGAAATTTTTCTTTTAAGTATATATACAGAAGAGAGTTTTCTATTATACATATGCATACGTTTCTTTTTAAAGAGTTCAATCCGAAGATTAAAACGAGTGTTTTCCACTCTCAGACTAAGCATGAAGTAAAATTTCGAGTTTAGAAAAGCCTGAACATTTGGTTTGGCCGCGTAGCGCGAAGCGCGGAGCGGCCAAACCAAATTTTCAGGCTTTTCTAAACTCGAAATTTTACTTCATGCGCCACGCGTATTAAACACTGAAAGCACTGAAATATTGTGAACGAGTAAACTTTGCTTGAAATCAGTGTCTTATACGCGTGGCGCATGAAGTAAAATTTCGAGTTTAGAAAAGCCTGAAAATTTGGTTTGGCCGCTCCGCGCTTCGCGCTACGCGACCAAACCAAATTTTCAGGCTTTTCTAAACTCGAAATTTTACTTCATGCTTAACCTATGAGTGTAAAACACTCGTTTGAACTTTAAATTGACTTCTTTTAAGAAAACGACGAATATTTAAAAATCTACAACACGTAATTGGGATATGTATACTGAAAAAAAAAATTCACAAGAAATTATGATTTAAAGTTTTTCTAAAAGAAAGACCAGAGATTGTCATGTAACGACAAAATTACAGGGAATTTTCTATTAGGTATACATATGCATACGATTTTTTTTAAGAGTTCAATTTGAAGATTAAAACGAGTGTTTTCCACTCCCAGACTAAGCATGAAGTAAAATTTCGAGTTTAGAAAAGCCTGAAAATTTGGTTTGGTCGCGTAGCGCGAAGCGCGGAGCGGCCAAACCAAATTTTCAGGCTTTTCTAAACTCGAAATTTTACTTCATGCGCCACGCGTATTAAACACTGAAAGCACTGAAATATTGTGAACGAGTAAACTTTGCTTGAAATCAGTGTCTTGTACGCGTGGCGCATGAAGTAAAATTTCGAGTTTAGAAAAGCCTGAAAATTTGGTTTGGCCGCTCCGCGCTTCGCGCTACGCGACCAAACCAAATTTTCAGGCTTTTCTAAACTCGAAATTTTACTTCATGCTTAACCTATGAGTGGAAAACACTCGTTTGAACTTTAAATTGACTTCTTTTAAGAAAACGACGAATATTTAAAAATCTACAACACGTAATTGGGATATGAATACTGAAAAAAAAAATCACAAAAAATTATGATTTAAAGTTTTTCTAAAAGAAAGACCAGAGACTGTCATGTAACGTCAAAATTACAGGGAATTTTCTATTAGGTATACATATGCATACGATTTTTTTTAAGAGTTCAATTTGAAGATTAAAACGAGTGTTTTCCACTCCCAGACTAAGCATGAAGTAAAATTTTCAGGCTTTTCTAAACTCGAAATTTTACTTCATGCGCCACGCGTATAAGACACTGATTTCACGCGAAGTTTAATGGTTCACAATATTTCAGTGCTTTCAGTGTTTAATACGCGTGGCGCATGAAGTAAAATTTCGAGTTTAGAAAAGCCTGAAAATTTGGTTTGGTCGCTCCGCGCTTCGCGCTACGCGACCAAACCAAATTTTCAGGCTTTTCTAAACTCGAAATTTTACTTCATGCTTAACCTGGGAGAGTAAAATACTCGTTTGAACTTCAAATTGACTTCTTTTAAGAAAACAACGAATATTTAAAAATATACAACACGTAACTACGATATATATACTCAATATTCTATATTGACGATTGTAAAACTGTAGTTAACACATAATAAATAAATAAAAAAATTAAAAAAAATTAAAAAAATTATAATTTAAAGCTTTTCTAAAAGAAAGAACACTAATATACTTGCGACCTTTACAGTATAACATTGTCATGTAACGTCAAAATTTAACATATCTAGGAAAAACCGTTGCAGATACAACAGTCGACATACTCTCTAAAAACTTAAACCACACATTCCACATCAATGAGTCATAGGACATCTCTTCCGAATTCCACTATACATCCTTATTTTGGAACGAAAATTTCGACAAAATACAGGTGTAATTTAAGGAAATTACAAACTCTGTGTTGTCTCAATAAAATGCTCCCTACTTATAAAATATAAAATCCGTATAATATTCGTATAAACCGTAAACAATTATTCTAAATTAATAAAAATACTTTCTTCTGACAATAAATATCTACTGAGACAACTACTATCCGTGAAATATAACATTTAAAATAAAGAGGTCATTTTAAAGTAATCTAAGTCACTTTATATTTTGTATTGTGGAAGCTTCTACTTCGTTATACATGTTAATTTACCAATAAAACACTTTAAACTTTGTTTGTATAACACTTATTAATTAATAAGTGTTATACAAACAAAGTTTGAAGTGTTGTATTGTTAAGCCTCTTTACTTTTTTAATTTTCTTGTAATTACTCCTTTTACTTTAATTTTTATTTCTTATATGTAAAGTTATTTAAATTAAAAAAAACTTGGTATTGTTTCTCAAAATTAAATTTAATTCCGACTAGTTTTGGTTTGTTAGACCATTTTCAAAGGAATGTATAGTGTATTCATCGCTCTTTTGCCGAGCAATAAAAATCGAACTTGACTATTCTCAATATAATTATAATCATTATACAACCTTGCGGCTACCGGCTCTGCGGGTGCTCAGCGCGGGGGGTAGTTGAAGCGGGCCGACAAGGATTCTAAATCGTTTCTACTTCGCCTCGCACAAAATGTAATTTTATAACTACCTGCGATGTATTATACCTGCGAGTTTTTGGAAAGCAAAAATAATCTTTTTTGAAATGTTCCCTGAAACCGACACCGATCTAGGTTTAGATGCTTTATTCATTGGATTTGCAATGGAAAAACCCTGTATATATTTATAATCATTTTTGGAGTGTATTTCGAGATAATACGCTCTTAATGTTCCTTTTACCTCATTTTTTGTCAGAGCAGGTCGTTTTGCTTGGTTTAAAATTCATCATTTTATCAGCAATTGTTAGTGCATATTTCGTCCTCGGTTATCTCATTGTTTCTTATTGTGTCTACTCTACTTACGAGTTTATATTCCCACGGATTTTTGGTCATTTTTTGCTTGTGACGACTAACTATAGCGACGTGATCAAACCAAATTTTCTCGAAATTTTACTTTATGCGCCACGCATATAAATCAATAATTTAATGTGAAATTAAAACATATATATTACTCACATATTTTAGAGATTATGAAATTTCTGATGCTCATAGAAAACGAGGAATAATGTGCTTCATATATATTTTTTTTTTAGTTTTTAGTATGTATTTTTTTCATTTTAAGCTCATTTGTAATTAATTCTAATAATAAATTTTATTTATTAATTTAAAAATTACGATTCTCTTTTTAAAAAACTATAATTAATAATAATAATATTTTAACAAAACGTATTCTTACAATTAATTATTTTTTTTTCTTTTTCCTAACCCTTTCAGCCCTGGAATTTTTCGGGTGCCAAAATGATTTGATCTATTTCTTGAATCAATTTATTCTCACATCTTCTGTGAAAAGAAAGCAATTGATTGATCGATTAATCAAACATAATTTTCATTATTCTTGCATTCATTAAATTACCAAGTATTGCAATTTATGCAAAATTATATTTGACAAAAAATAATGCGACAAGGAACTGATTTAAAAAAATAAATTAAACATTAATTTTCTTCTTCTTGCATTAATCAAACTGTTGAGTATTGTAAATTATGTAAAATTATATTTAGCAAAGGATAATGTGGAATGAAATTGATTCAACAAATAAACTAAACATTATTTTTCTATTTTTTTATTTCTTGAATAAATTCCCATTTCCATTATTCTGTGGCAAACATAATTTTGCATAATTTTACATAATTTACAATACAAATTCAATAATTAAATTTCACTAAAATTTTGTTTTTTAACTAGTTTCGACTTTCAAGTCCCTTCTAAGGAATTTCGTAAGAATGACAAAGTCGAAACTAGTTATAATAAATAACCGAAATAGTGATTTCTTTTAAATCATAGTTAAATATGTTTTATCACGTAAAAGATTAGAAACTTATTCAAGATATACAAATTCAATAAAACTACAGTTTATTTATTTTACTAATCCACTTTATATTACTTAATTACATTGATTAACTTTTATTAAATTATTATACTGACTATTAATTTTAAAAATAAATGAAAATTCCGTTAATCGAGTAAATGTATCAAAAAATTAAAAAAATACTACACAACGACGTTAGGGGGATGAATCTAACTAACCTTTTTTATAATGTAATCCCACCGACTTAAGCACTTGATTTTAGATCTAACAAACAGCAAAAATCAAACAATTTTGATTACGGATGCATACTACGCGTACTTGCACTTAATCACTCGCAATTAATTAATTTAATCAGAGGATGTCGCGAATTTTTTAAAAATAATTCGCGTATTAACAGTATCCACGACGCGACCGTACCGAAATAATGCTGCAAATATACTGAGTAAAGTCTAATGTGCGCACACAAATTTCGAATAAACGACAAAAAAGGCTCGCATTCTTTCACGTATCGCAATACAAATGCATTATTACATTTTAATAAAATCGAGAACAATAATGAGTCTTGGATTTATACGTTAAAGATTTAAGAGTAAACCACAAAAAAGATTCCCATTCCACATTTCACGATACACACGCAATTATGTTTCAATTTTAATGTTGAGTGAGAAAATAATTTAATAAAATACACATTAAAAATAAATACAGGGAATTTTTCTTTTAGGTAAACATATGCATGAGCTGTAAATTTTCCGACATCCATTGTTTTTT
The DNA here is from genome assembly GCA_932526585.2 of Philonthus cognatus. Classification (NCBI taxonomy): domain Eukaryota; kingdom Metazoa; phylum Arthropoda; class Insecta; order Coleoptera; family Staphylinidae; genus Philonthus; species Philonthus cognatus. The sequence continues at coordinate 83,177,939 of OW052244.1, read as the reverse complement.
AAAAGAGTTTAATTTAAAGTTTTAAAGGAGTGTTTTTCGCTCCCAGGTAAAATTTTGAGTCTGGAAAAACCCGTGAAAATTTGTCGAGGGTCGCGCAGCGACCTGAGACAAATTTTGTGGGCTTTTCTATACTCGAAATTTTACTTCACGCGCCAGGCGCACAAAACACTGATTTCAAGTGAGGTTTAAATATACATACATTTTACAATATTTTAGTGTTTTATACGCGTGGCGTACAAGTATTTCCACTTCCAGTGCTTTGCCGGGACTCGCGAGCGAAGCGAGTCGCGCCCCGGAAAATCCAAATTTTCAGGTTTTTCTAAACTTGAAATGTTACTTCATGCCTAATTAAGGAGTAGATACACTCGATAAAAGTTAGAAATTAAACACTATTATAATAACAATTTATTAAACTTCCAAAATCTTCATTTTTTATATGATATATCAATAAACAGAACAATTAAACATGTTTAGAAAAACATTTATAGAATGGAAATTTGATATACAGGACATTTTTCTTTAAAGTATACGTATTCGAAATTTAAATTATTTTCTATAAATCTTTAGATATTCGTTGTTTTTCAAGAGAGTTCAATTTGAAGCTTTAAGCGAGTGTTTTCTACTCTCAGACTAAGCGCTCGCTTCGCTCGCGAGCCCCGGTAAAGCACTGGAAGTGGAAATACTCGTACGCCACGCGTATAAAACACTAAAAGAGGTTGCGCAGCGACCCGAGACAAATGTTGATAAAACAATTATACCAGATGAAACAATTATACCAGGTTCGCCACATCTTTTTAAATAGTTAGTCGTCACAAGCCAAAAAATGGCCAAAATACGTGGGAATATAAACTCGTAAGTAGAGTAGACACAATAAGAAACAATGAGATAACCAAGGATTAAATATGCACTAACACAATTGCTGATAAAATGATGAATTTTAAACCAAGCAAAATGACCTGCTCTGACAAAAATTGAGGTAAAAGGAACATTAAGAGCGTATTATCTCGAAATACACTCCAAAAATGATTACAGGGTTTTTCTATTGCAAATCCAATGGATAAAGCATCTAAACCTGGATCGGTGTCGGGTTTAGGGAACATTTCAGAAAAGATTATTTTTGCTTTCCAAAAACTCGCAGGTATAATACATCGCAGGTAGTTATAATTACATTTACGATTTAGCATCCTTGTCGGCTCGCTCCAACACCACCCGCGCTGGTCACCCGCAGAGCCGGTAGCCGCAAGGTTGTATAATGATTATAATTATATTGACGGTATTCAAGTTCGATTTTTATTGCTCAGCAAAAGAGCGATGAATACACTATACAGATAATATTATTATCTAGGTATATATACATATTTTTGTTTCAGGTAATAAGGGAAGTCAAAATTAGGGAATTCCAAATCTCTTTGTTGTCGTTTACTATGTTTTTTTCCCATTTTTATGGCTCTGCTAATCTCCAGGCCTGCTTTTAGCTTTAGTGTGTATCCCTTATTACCTGAATGCAAAATCTTAAAATTATGCGGATTAAAGAAGTGATTGAATGCGATGCAATGTTTGGAAAAGCCAGTTGTTGGTTTATTATCTAAAACAGATTTTCTATGTTCTTTCATTCTGGTTTTGAATGATCTGCCGGCTTGCCCAATATAAATTGCATCGCATTCATCACATTGAATTTCATAAACTCCACATTTCTTCGAATTCTCTGTTTTCGTCTTGTATTTTATTAATAATTTGCCTAAATTTAGTGGGTTTGAGCATATAATATTAAAGTTGCCCTTCAAATTGATTATTTAAATTTCTTATTATTTCTTAGTTGCATTGAAGAGAATTTCACCTAAATACTACATATAGCGTTGTAACAAATATACTATCATATAGTGTTGCAACAAATCAAATAAGATTTTAAATATATCATTGTATTATTCAGTAGTTGTTTTAATTGATATTGATTGTCTTAGTAGTTTTATTATTTAATACGTATTGTGCGCAGTTTATACGATCATTATCGTAATTTTATATATTATATAAATATTTTCCGTTTGCTCTCTTGATAATATTTTGTTTAAATAACTCACCGAGATAATTTGATATGAGTTTGACATCATGGCAATGAGCATGTTGAGTAAAACGATAACGTTGATCACTGAATAAGATCCGAACATCAATAACGCCCAAAATCTAGTGAAGCCCTTAATACCGGTTAATTCGAACGAAACTAAATCGACCAAGCCAAAACTCGCCCAAAATAATGATTGAGACGTTTCGAATAAACTGAAAACATGTTTAAAGAAGCGTTAGTGCTAAAACTATATTAAATGTTGGAGGAAATTAAAATTACTTGGCGTAACGTCTCCAAATAGAGCAAGCTTTATCGTTGTTGTCGAAATCTGGTAAGCCGCTTGGTAAATGGTAGCATTTCATTTTTTCTAATTCGGCATAATACCATAATAGTTGATTTAAACCTGCAAAACAGAAATTTTGTGCAGGATTGAGAAAGTTAGTGTTTAACATTTTTTAAGGGGTGTTTTCTTTTGGCGGGGATCGAGGACCAAATTAAATTTACAATTTAAAGCAAGGAATGTTAATATTTTATACCAGTTTAGATAAGCCTGAAAGTTTAGACATGAAAACTGGATGACATATTTTCTTAAACACAGAATTTGGTAATTTGCGCTTTGGCCGCGTAAGCGCAAATTGCCAAATTCGTTGTTTAAGAAAATAAGTCATCAGTTTGTTTGTTCTTGCCCAAATTTTCAGGCTCTTCTAAACGCGTATAAAATACTGAAATGTTATGAAGATCAAAATATACTGCTTTACCCTATTACTTTGTCTTTAGTATATTTCCAACTTTACAATATTTCAATGGCGTATAAACCATTGAAATATTGTAATGTAATGGCGCATGAAGTAAAATTTCGAGTTTAGAAAAGACTGAAAATTTAGTTTGTTCGCGTAGCGTTACGCGCTACGCGACCAAACCAACTTTTCAGCCTTTTCCAAACTCAAAATTTTACTTCATGCTTAACCTGGGAGTGGAAAACACTCGTTTGAAGCTGCCCTTTGAATAGGGTTAAGCAGTAAATTTTGATCTTCATTATATTTTAGTATTTTATACACGTTTAGAAAAGCCTGAAAATTTTAACAAGAGCAAAAAAACTGGATCACATATTTTCTTAAACAAAAAATTTGGTAATTTGCGCTTTAGCCGTGGAAGCGCAAATTGCCAAAATTTATACACGTTTAGAAAAGCCTGAAAATTTTAACAAGAGCAAAAAAACTGGATCACATATTTTCTTAAACAAAAAATTTGGCAATTTGCGCTTTAGCCGCGGAAGCGCAAATTGCCAAATTTGTTCTTTAAGAAAATATCTCATCAGTTTTTTTTTTACTCTTGTCCAAATTTTCAGGCTTTTCTGAACGCGTATGAAATACTAAAATATTATGAAGATAAAAATGTACTGCTTAACCTCATTGCTTTGGCTTTTGTATATTTCAAAGTTTACAATATTTTAGTGGTTTATACGCGTGGCGCATGAAGTAAAATTTCGAGTTTAGAAAAGCCTGAAAATTTGGTTTGGTCGCGTAGCGCTACGCGCTACACGACCAAACCAAATTTTCAGGCTTTTCTAAACTCGAAATTTTACTTCATGCTTAACCTGGGAGTGGAAAACACTCGTTTGAACCTTCAAATTGAAAGCTTTTCAAAAACAGCGAATGTCTGATAAGTTACAGAGTAAGCTTCGGAATGTGTACACTTGAATCAAAAACTTTAATGCAAATAATATATTTATTTTTGATTTTGTAAGAAATCTCTTTATCGTTTTATTAAATTCAAATTTGTTTTAATCTTTTTTCTTTCTACCGTTAGATGTAGGGAGTTTTATTTAGTGTCTGTTTCTATATTTGTCTCTCCATGTTTTTCTGTCTTGATTTAAGTTTTTGATCTCCCTCTAGTTTGTATCCTTTCTTTCCGCTTCTTCTCTGATTCTGTTATTCGATGTTTTTCTCGGCCCTCTCCGGTAATTTCTTCTTTGTACTCTTGTTTTGCATCCGTAGCTTTAATTTAATGCCCTCTTCGCAAGTTTAGCGCGTCCATATCAAAAATAATGAACGGAGACGGGTGCTTATAAGGCTTATGAGGAAAATCACAAAGATTCAACATAAATATGTTGAATCTTTGTGATTTTCGAAATTAGATAAAAAAATTGTAAACAACGTCAGATTTTAACCAAATAGCGACGTAAATACGTAGGATGTTCATCCTAATTTTTGTTTACTGTTGTATTTTTCCTCTAAAATGACCTGGAAGCAGGAAAATGCATTAATGTGGTTTTACATGTTATGTATACCTGATCGAATTAACATATGTGGCTGCTACACCCCTCTCTGGAGTTGGGCTACCTTTTTTGGGGTTTTCTAGATCTCTTAATATTTAGGGTGGATCAGTCCCTTATACGATTTTTCCAGTTTCTCGCATATGTTCTTCCATAATTTCCTGTCTTTTGTCTTCTTCAAATTGTGTACACTGGCCGTTCTTAGGTCCTATGTTACTTGTTGCAGCTATCCTATTCTCGGTTGTCCCCGTTTCCATCTCTTTAGTTCCCTATGTAAAACTTCGTAGGTGGATTTCCCGGTCCTGCTCTCCACACATGTTCCAACCAGCTGGCTCTTCTTTGTTTTATTTTCCTTACGATGTCTTCTTCAAGTATGACTTGTATATCTTGGTTTGTTCTCTTTCTGTATATATCTATTCTAATTGGTCCCGTTATAGCTTTTATGATATTTCTTTCTATTATTCATAGGTCTTCTTCTTGTCTTTTTGTCATTCTTATCATCTCTGCTACGTATAGTAATTTAGGTTGTATTTATGTTCTGTATATTTTCATACTAGTATTTCTCCCGAGTATTCATTATTCAGTTTTTTTGTTATAATTGTCTCTTTCATTTCGAATTCCTTGTCTCCATCTTGCCCCAGTATTACTCCCAAGTACTCGCATTTTCTAACTTGTTCAAATTTATATTTTCCGACTCTAACTTTTTGTTCGCGTTCTTCTGTTTGTCTGCCTATTTTCATTATTTTTGATTTTTCTTCATTAATCTCTAATCCCAGTTTTTCTCCCTCGATACTTATTTGCTCGAGCATGTCTTTCATGATTTTCCTATTCTTAGTTATTAACACTATGCCATCCGCATATGCTACCATCTGTTCACCCCTAGTTCTGACTGTGCCCCCGTTAATATTTCTTGCTACATATTCTAATATTAAGTTAAATAGCGTAGCGGATAGTGCGTCTCCTTGCTTAGTACCATTCCTAGTCCCGGTCTGTCGATTGTATCAAACGCTTGATTGAAGTCTATGAAGAGCATTTCCATCTCTATTTGACTTCGGTGTGCTTTTTCTGTTATTTGTTTTACTATGTGTATTGCGTCTACAGTAAATATTCCTTGTCTGAACCCATATTGATATGGGCCTATTATATTTTTTTACCCTGTGCTAATTTATTATTTGTGATGGTTGTTAGAACTTTGTATGCAGTATTTAGCAGCGTAATACCTCTATAATTCTCACATATTCTCTGATCTCCTTTTTTGTGTATTATTTTAATTTCCCTTTTTCTTCATTTTTGTTGCATTTCTTCTTCTGCCCAAATTTTTCCTATTAGCATATACAAGCTTTCATGAATTTCATCTCCTCCATATTTGAATAGTTTCATGTTTATTCTGTCGATACCTTTTCCCTTTCCGTTTTTACTTCTTTTTATTACCTCTACTATTTCTTCTTTTGTAGGTTCTGGTATCACTGTTGTTACATATTCAATGTTTAAACCTAGCTGCTGGTTCTTCAGTCTATGGTCATTTAAAATATTCTTAAAGTAGTCCTTCCACGTTTCTATGTACTGTTGTTCATCCATAATTTTTATACCCTCCCTGTTTTTGACGGTTCTTATCTTTCCTTCATATGTTCTGTTTTGTTCATTCATCTTTATATAAAATTGTTTTGTATTTATCTTTTTGCTCTCCTGATCTATTTCTATTATTTGTTTACTAAGCCATTATCTTTTCGTTTTCCTTAGTAGTATTTTACATATTTTTCTTATATTCTCTTATATTTGTCTATCTTCGTTTTTCTTTGTTCTGGGCCATTTGTACCTCGTGTCTATCTTTTTTCCTATCATCATTCTACATGTCTCATTGTACCACTTTTTTCTTTTCACTTCTTTTGTGCATACAATTTGTCCTGCTTATGATAAAACCTGTGCTTGCTGCTAGTCTGCAAAGTCTTTGTCCGTTGTTGTTGGTTTCCTGGTGTATTGTGTATTTTCCCCTATGGCTTGTATAAAATCTTCGTTACCTATCTGCGCGTTGAGATTTCCTACAATAAGGATTGTATCTTCTCTTGGGATTTTTCCTATTTCTTCCTTAAGCTGTTCATAAAATACTAATTTTTCTTCTTTTTCTTCTTGCGCAGTCTCTATTGGTTCGTAGAGATTTAACACAAATAGCTTGGAAGGTAATGTGTCTATTTTTATACACGCCATTCTATTCTTATTGGTTTGAAATCTAGTATTTTTCTTTTTAAATTTTGTCGTACTATAATCGCTACTCCATTTTTTCCCTGTTTTTCGTTTCCAATTTAGGTTTGGTTATTTTGCCAGTTCCCTGCCATCGTATTTCCTGTTGTGGTACCATGTCTATTCCGTATCTTTCCATTTCATTATCTATCTCTTGCATTTTTCCCACTGGTTTTTATTACAATAATTTGTTTGTATTACATCAATTTTTAATTGTTTTAATGATGAAACAAACGAGTATCTTCCACTCCTAGACTAAGCATGAAGTAAAATTTCGAGTTTAGAAAAGCCTTAAAATTTGGCTCGGGCGCGTAGCGAAGCGGAGCGACCGAGCCAAATTAGGCTTTTCTAAACTCGAAATTTTACTTCATGCGCCATGCGTATAAAACAGTGATTTAATGTGGAATGGTCTAAATAATTTACAAATTAAATAAGTTTATTATGTCAATTATAAATTGTTTAGGTAGTGGGGAAAGGGCTATGATGGACATATCACCATTTTTTCATAGAATATTAAAACACTACAAATATTTATTAAATTAATTGACTTACCACATCCAAAAGCAAAAAGTACCAAAGTGTAAATGAAGAAGAATTTGACTATATCGATGATCATGCGACCTAAAGAAATCTGCAGAGGACCAAGGTGTGGATTCACGCTGAATATGTGCACGAGTTTCAGAAAACTGCAACCAATTTTAAAACGCAATCAGCCGTCCAATATTTTGTATTTTGCACTATACCTGAAGATCATCCCAGCCGCGAAAGCTCCTTCAGATAGCAACATTGGATCGAACGAGTGCCATTGCTCCCTGGGATACCAAGGATCTCTCCCTTGGTTTGCCTCCCTCTAATTATTACAAAAAATACAAGAAATAATACAACACCCATTACAGGACAAATACAGGACAAGATAATAATAATAATACATAATTCTTATAGTTATATATAAAAAAAAACTAATGTTTGTTTAAAGTAATGTTTGGTAATGTTTGGATTTGTAATTGTGTGTAAGAGTTGTGTGTGTGTGTGTGTGTGTGTGTGTGTGTGTATTTGGCGTCGCGACGCTAAACAAAATGTAATCAGCGCGTAAGCACTTGAAATACTCCAGAAAAACACTTTTCAGCATTCGATACATTCTCGCAACGGTTTACAAGGGGTTTATAAATATTCCTTCTCTCCTTGGGAGTAAGAGCGCACTTTGATACGCTTAATTGTTGTAGGTCAAGAGAGACGCGCGTAAATATTTACATTGACAACGAGAAACAGCCATCACGAGAAAATAGTTACATTTTAATGATTCTTTTTCGTATTATAAACAATATAAAATATAAAATTAGATACCCAGATATCTGCTAAAAATTGTGTAAGGCGCGGATGCGGAACGCATCATCAAAAATAAATAAGTTTATTCATTTTTAATGTTTAATAAATTATTAAGTGAATCTATAGTAATTTATTAATTTAGGGTAATTCCATGTCAAATCAACTCATTGCAGTTTTATATTTCTTTAAATGTTATAAACTTATTACGTTTATGTAGGAAAAGAAAAATATCTTGTTTTACGATTAAATATCAAGCCTTTTTGATATACGCATTTAAATTTTAAAATCGCAAATCATGAAATTTTTAAATTACTATTACATCTCTCTAAATTGAGTTACAAAATTAGAAATATTTTCATTTTTTTAGCATTTTTCATAAGCTTTTAATAAAAAAGTTTATGAAAAATCATAAAATAATGAGACCATTTCTACTTTTCTAACTCAATTTATAGAGAAGCAATAGTACTTTAAAAATTTAACGATTTGCGGTTTATAGACCTATATGATACAATTTGTATTTATTTAAATATGCGTATTTACACAGTTCAAGTAGATGATGGTAATATTTATATTAATTCATTTTTAAAAGGAATGCATTTGGCCAATATTTAAAATTAGTCTAATTATCAATTTTTGGGTGATAAAGACTTTCTCAAGCCAGTGTGAACAACTCCGGAAAAGAAGTCGATATAATAATCTTGATTGCACTTCAGCATAATAGATTTGTTTTAGTGCTGTAAGATTTAAGCAGTAGTATAATGCTCGAGAGGCTAAACTGGAAAACCCATGTAGATAACATCACTGCCAAAACAGTAAGGGCAACATGGGCTTGCCGTAGACTATTTGGCACAAGATGATACATTGGCTTTTCATAACGGTGATAAGACCAGAAATCACATATGGTTCCGTTGTCTTGTGAACAAAAACAACAGAGAGTACAACCCAAACAAAGCTCAGCAAGGTTCAAAGGCTAGCATGTTTGGGCATCACAAGGGCTATGAGCACTTGCCGAACTGGAACAATGAAGACTATGCTAAATCTTACACCTCTGCATCTTCACGTGAAACGGGAAGCTGCCTTAGACGCCTTACGAATAATCTAGACAGATACTCTAAAATATGGATATTTTAATGGGCACTTAAAAATCATCAGCATTGTGTGCGAAAGAGCGGTATACATGCTCAAAGACTACATGTCAACTGTCTACGACTTCGATACAACGATTGAAGTGGCTATCCAAGGCCACCATAATCCTGCAGCGAAAGTCAAGCAGTTACAAGGATTCTCGATAGTTTGGTTCACTGACGGAGAATCGATATCACTGGCCGTCGATTCGAGTCATCGAGGGTTTTAGGACGGTCCCCATTGATATTTCAGGCAGAAATCATAGCCTTGAACACATGCGCCCAAGTATGTTTAGAAAGAGGCTATAACAATAAGAGGATATGCCTATGCTCAGACAATGGGGCTGCATTAAAGGCAATCAAATCACCTACATGTAAGTCTAAATTTGTCTGGGAGTGCAAACTATCCCTAAAGCAGCTGCCCAGGAACAACAGAGTTAAACTACTCTGGGTTCCAGGTAATGCAGGGATCAAAGATAATGAAATTGCCGACAGCCTTGCCAAAGAAAACTCCAAAACTCTATTTGTTTGACCAAAAACCCTATTGTGGAGTAAATAAAGTCCGCATCAAGGAAATGATCAAGAGTGGAAAGATGCTGCCAAAAGTGCTAAACTGAGAAACACACCTGGCTTGAGGCAGGCGAAAAGGTTTATCGCCTTCTCTGCCGTAAGAGCCAAACGGTTTCTCAGGCTAAGTAAGGGCAACCTAAGGCTCATAACCGGCCTTCTATGCGTATACTGTCCTGCTGTGAAATAGCACCTCACTAAGATGGGTCAGACAACTGATGCCAATAGCAGATTCTGCAACGAGGCACAAGAAACAGCAGAGCACCTACTTTGTGAATGCTCTGCCCTGTCCCTTCAAAGAGGAAATTACCTGTCATCGGTCACTTTAAAGTCTGTTGACATGGTAAGCGTAAAACTACGCAAGAGGTCTAGACATTAGGGGACTCAAGTAGGTCAGGGATAATTACAAAAGATCTTTCAGGTCGACGTAATTTTGAAAGGCCCGTAGGCCACACGACTGAGAGACCCCATAACATAACATAAGTGCAATCAATATACAGTGGTTAAACAAAGTAAAAGAGTGATTTATTTACAAGAAATAAATTATTTTATTTAAATCCGATATTTTCCGGCAATAAAATAAAATGGTTTGAATTTAATTTTTTTGTTAGATTTTACATCGTTACTTCCATAGTGGTATGAAACTATTGACTCACCCAAACGATGTAGAAAGAAGACATCCTCAGAGCTAACCACATAATGTAAAACATGTTCGTTATAAAATCCACAACGTTCCACAAATCGGAAATGTATTCGATGATTCCGTCAAACCACAACGATCGCATTTCACCCCAAACTAAACCTAAAATGTTAAACAATTACATACATAAAACATCATTACACTGACTGAAACAATAGAGGCCTTTACATGTACACTCTTGCGTCAACAATTGAGTGTCCCGCGCCTGTTGGACGTGTAAATATAATAATAATATAGTCTATATACAGAGAGTTTTATGTAACACCGAACATTTTCATAACGAGAATTTTTCTTTAATGTATCCATATGCATACGTTGCACATTTTCCGATGCTCGGTTTATTACAAGAATCCAATTTGAAGCTTTAAGCGAGTGTTTTCCACTCCCAGGCTAAGCATGAAGTAAAATTTCGAGTTTAGAAAAGCCTGAAAATTTGGTTTGGTCGCGTAGCGCGAAGCGCGGAGCGGCCAAACCAAATTTTCAGGCTTTTCTAAACTCGAAATTTTACTTCATGCGCCACCGGTACAAAACATTGATTCAATATAAAGTTTAGCGGTATGTTTTAAACTTCGTAATATGTCAGTGTTTGGTACCGGTGGCGCATGAAGTAAAATTTCGAGTTTAGAAAAGCCTGAAAATTTGGTTTGGCCGCTACGCGCTTCGCGCTACGCGACCAAACCAAATTTTCAGGCTTTTCTAAACTCGAAATTTTACTTCATGCTTAGCCTGGGAGTGGAAAATACTCGCTTAAAGCTTCAAATTAAATTCTTTTAATAAACTAAGCATCGAAAAATGTGCAACGTATGCATATGGATACTTCAAAGAAAAATTCTCGTTATGAAAATGTTCGGTGTTACATATAACTCTCTGTATATCTTTATTGTAATTATTGCATATTGTAAAAGTAACATTTGCGTGAAGATAAGAATACCAAAATTAGTCGACGCAAGAACGTAGGCCTGCATTATGTTAAAACTGCACATGTGAATGACACTGCTCAGTCGAGACACTTCTGAGGCGAGACATTTCTAAGTCGGGCCATTTCTGAGTCAAGACACTTCTAAGTCTGAGTACGCAGTCATGCGTATTAAACGCACTCTTTTCTTGTCTCAGAAATGTCATTTACACGTGCAGTTTTAACTGCACTCTAGGTACAAATGGAAATGGTCACGCAAAATTGCGATAAAAAGAATAGGATTCGCATTTATATTTACTCTTTTACGTGTCACAATTTTGAGTCAATGATTGTGTTGACGCAAAAACCGCAGCGCTCATTTTTTCTCCCCTCTCGCATATTGGTTAAAAAAAGGCGCACCACTACTCTTTCTTCGCCTCAAGAGTGGGTACGTGCAGTTTGTAATTTTATACGTACTTATCATATAAACAATAACACCGCATTCTGCAATTCCAGGACCGGCTCCGCGTTCTTTCCTTTTCCATTCCGCGACTATCTCCTGCATCCACTCATTTCCGAACCATTCCAAAGCCAAAATTTCAATTCGCTGAGAAGCTGCACCCAACAACACTGCACACAGAAACTTGATTTTTAACAAAACTTAAAAAAATACTTCCGTTCTGCGTTGATTGAATATGCATAAACTTCTACTTTCGCGCACTAGTGGTTAAATCGTCTAGGTGTAGGACTTTACCAAAAAGGTTTACTTGTTCATTGATTCATGCAGGGAGTTTACAACACTGCACACAGAAACTTCATAATTCTGAATATTTAATTAAAACACTTGGGTTGTTTCAAATCAGTAAAACAAAACAAGTGTTCTAATTAAATATCCAGAATTATATTCAAAAATGTTTCACCACGGGTTAAGTAATAAATTAATTAAAAATACAGAAACTTAATTTTTAGAAAACGTTAAAAAAGCTCCATTTCTGCATTCACTAAATATCCGTAAAGTTCTAGGCACTAGTGCCTAAATCCAATTGGTGTGGGACATCACCAAAAGGCTTCATTTATTCATTGATTCAGTTTTCTTTTTAAGTACACATACAGGGAATTGTTTCTTTGTGTATACATATCTCGATGTGTGTACTGCGAATTTTCAGGCATTCATTATTTTTATAGAAACGTTCAAATTAAAACTCTAACTAGTGTTTCCAATCTTTGGTTAGGCATGAAGTAAAATTTCAAGTTTAGACAAGCCTGAAAATTTGGTTTCAGGCTTTCTTAAACTCGAAATTTTACTTCATGCGCCACGCGTGTAAAACACTGACATAACCTGAAATTAAAAATATACTACTTCAGCATATTGCTTTAGCAGTATATTTTAAACTCGCTTTTTTAAACACGATTTTAGTTTATGGTTAATCAAGGAGTGGAAACGCTCGTTAAAGATTTTAAATTAAACGCTTTTATAAAATCAAAGAATTCTTGATAAATTACAGCGTATAAAACGGGTTATGTATACTTAGAAGATAAAATCCCTGTATGTACAAAGCTTTACTTTTACACACTAATGCGTGCTTCGATTACTAACGCAGTTTCTATGATTTACAAATCGTGTACAGCCTGGGTCTCCAAACTATCTTCTTCGCGGGCCACAAATACAATTCTACATAATAAAGTCGGCCAAGATCCGATTAATTTTATAAAATTATGAAAAATTTAAGGAACAATTGTTACAATATTTCAAAATATGACATTTACAAAAAAAATTACAAACAATCGCGGGCCGGATTCATGCAAGTCGCGGGCCGGATTTGGCCCGCGGGCCGGATTTGGCCCGCGGGCCGTAGTTTGGAGACCACTGGTGTACAGTAAACCTGTACAGTACTGTAGTAATCCCAAAAAGTGAATTGGTGATTTAAGCACTAGTGCGTAACAATATAGCTTCACACATTTTATCAATGCATAAATATATTTTTTTTTATAAAGTACTTCTCACCTTTATATTTAAATACCTATTTTTACTACAGTTTAAATGACTTACTTAAAAAGAACGCATAAGAACTCGAGTGGCAAATAAACTTGACGAAAGGTTTCTTCAGCATCACGCCCATTTTGGATTCGGGCGCCATCATGTAGATGCTGCAGTAAACCGGAAACATGCAACCTAGTTGAGCGACTTGCAACATTTGCCCGATCAGACTTTTTCTCCTGAATCCCGGTAAACCCTCGTACCAGATGGCAGCCAGAAGTTGTTGGACACTCGGATGCGCAACAAACTAAATATTTAAACAAAATCGAAATTACAATCGAAAGATAAAGTACTAGCAAACTAATTTTAATTCGATCTACTAATTTTGACCTGTCAAACTTGGATAAACAATTTGACGAATAAAGCACTAATAACCTTTCTCCACACTTTTATTTGAATTACCAAATGTACTTACTCTTCGCACACAAATAATTAAAAAATCGATAATGATTGTGTAATGTAATTAAAACTGTAACATTGGCATTAAATGGGGATACCTTTGATTAAATGTACGGTAATTCAAAATATCTTTGTTAGAGTAATTACCTCTAGGATTCATTTTAACTTCACTTCACTGTTAATGCAAGTAACGACCATACGATTGACTTTTTGATTCAAACGACAACTATTTGTCTAAATCAATAAATAGTTGTTGTTTATTTTCTAGGCCTTTTTGATAAATTACATTTTTATTGTTTTTGTATTGCACTGAATATTGACGTATTTTTACAAACATCTTAATATTTCGAAATCAAAAGAAAATAGGTGTAGGGAATGGTAGTATAGATCAGAGCTGGGATGAATCCTCAAAAACACAGAGAGGACAGCTCACTTTAAAATTACAAAAGTAAACATATATAATTAAAACCTCTTCCTGCAATACTAATAAATATATAATTTAAAGTAATAATAGTGATACTTCTATCACTACTACTAGCAATAAAATACAATTAGCAATCGAACTTATAAAAGTTAGAATGTATGGCCTAGAAAATCATCCACGGAATAAAATGCGTTTTCTAGTAATATTATCTTGATCCTTGATTTAAATAACTTTTTATCAAGGGTCCGATAACTATTGGGTAAAACATTGAATAACTTTAAGCCATAGTAGTTCATACCATTTCTGGATCTCTGAAGTCTTAAATTCGGTACGTATAAGTTGTTTTGCGTCCTAGTTTGATAATTGTGATTGCGGGATTGCAGTATATGATTGTCGTAGCAAGACTTGACAGATAACAAACAATGCAATATGTATAAACTAGGAAATGTTACTACTTTGAGTTTAATAAAGGCATCTTTACAATCTTCTCGAAACCCCAAGTTGCATATGATTCTAACGGCCTTGCGCTGGAGTCCAAACATTCGGTGTCTTATTACAGAATGACCCCAGGCAACTATGCTATATGTCAGGTGGGACTGCGCAAAATAGGCAGTTTTCAGCATATCAGGGGTAATATTATTCCTTAAACCTCTTAAGATATAGATGCTTTTATTTAACTTCGCTGCCAGTTCATCGCCATGTCGATCCCATAGAAGCAGGTTATCAATATAAACACCTAGGAATTTAACAGCTGTGTTAAAATTTGTTAGATAATGATTATTTAACGTATAGATTGATGTTTCAGTTTTGTTAATATTAAGACTCAATCTATTTGCAGTAAACCACTCTGTAACCTTTAATACGAATTCCCTATTTTGTTTATTTGCTGCATCGATACTAGTTGATGCATTAATGATAGTTGTATCATCAGCGAATAAAATGACTTTACAGTCATTCATGTATTTAGGGAAATCATTGATATAAATAAGAAACAGAAGTGGTCCTAGTGTTGATCCCTGCGGGACACCACAAGCCGTTTCAAGAAGATCAGATGTCTGACCTCTATAAGTGACCGCTTGCTGCCTTCTAGATAAAAAAGAAAGCAAAAGGCCACAGCTCTGGGGGTTGAAATTGTATGTGTACAACTTCCGTAAAAGTAATGTATGGGGAACACAGTCGAAGGCCTTGGAGAGATCAATGTACGTAGCAAAAGCAAATTCACCATTTTCATATGCATCAATAATGGATCCTGTAAGGTCCAGTATGGCATTAAGTGTGGATTTCCCCTCCCTTAATCCGTATTGTTCTTCACTGAGGATATTATTGCTTTCAAAGTGTATTATTATTTGCGTAAGCATTATTTTCTCAAATATTTTCGAGAAAATGGGGGGTAAAGATATAGGCTGGTAGTTATTGCAATCATTGAGGTTACCTTTTTTGTGAATCGGGATAATCTTAGACACTTTAAGGACCTCCGGAAATACACTTGATGTTATACTAAGATTGATTAATTTTGTAAGTGGTTCTATTAGAACGTCTATGGTATCTTTGATTAAGTTAATCGAAATGCCGTAAATGTCTGTACTTCGATTATTCTCCATACCTTTGACTATATCCCTCACAAACGCCTCAGACACTAAACTAAATGAGAAAGACGGTGGGTTAGATAAGAAATATTGATTGACCAGAGTTATAGGATCTATATCACAGATAGGTAGTTCGTTGTTAATTTTAGTAGGAACATTTACAAAAAATCATTAAACATATGGGCTGTTATATCACATTCATCTATCACAGACACGGATTTTTTCCTATGGTTATTCAATATATTCCACATAGCTTTTACTGGATTACTTGCTGATGACACTAATCTATCAATTGCTTCTAGTTTGGCCTGTTTAATTGCATTTTTGTATGTTATCTGCATGTTTTTTTTTAATTGTTTCATTTGAGCATTGTTAACTTTTGCACTAGCCTCATACACTAAGTTTAAATTTTCTCTCATAGTTTTTAAATCATTTGTAAATATATATATTCACCCATTAAGAGCCTAACAAATTATAAAGTTAACTCTAAAAGTTAATTTTAGGTAAAATTTTGCATCTTTTTCTATGATTTCAATGAATGATTTATTATATTACATACGTCGATTTTTTAAAAGAGTTAAATTTAAAATTCAAACGAGTGTCGTTTACTCCCAGACTAAGCATGAAGTAAAATTTCGAGTTTAGAAAAGCCCCGCGTAGAAAATTTGTCGAGGGTCGCCCAGCGACCTGAGACACATTTTCGCGGGGCTTTTCTAAACTCGAAATTTTACTTCATGCGCCACGCGTATGAAACACTGATTTAAAGTGAAGTTAAAAATGCACTGAAAACCAACCCAACTTCGATATTTTTTCAAAATTAGATGTTTTCATTCCTATCCATGCTGTAAACCTTCAGATATTCGTTGTTTTCTTGTAAAAAAACTTCGATTCCCTGTAGTCCTTCGTTCTGCGAAGACCATGGTTGGTCCTTTTTTTTAATTTATTTATCACTTTAGCTACAATAAATTTTGAATAACATAGTTGTAAGATGTGAACGTCAAGGAAGAGAAGTTACAAAAATTTGTACTACAGATATGTTTAATTATTACCACTGCCGTCGATGGAAGTAGGGAATAGCAATAAGTAGTTGTCAACTGAGTAAACAGAATGAGCTATAAGTATATTTTTTATATATTTTTTAAATTTAGAATAATCTAACTTCTTAACATTATCTGGAAGTAGATTAAACATTTTTTTCCCTTCGCAAAAATATGCTCTATTCATAAGAGTTGTGTGCAATTTATCTAACCGCAGTAGATTACAATGTCTAGTTTCATAATTGTGATGGTGACTTGACGTAGCGAAAACATTAAGATTTTGTTTTATGTAACATAGCATCTTGTAGACATATATTCCATACAGTGTTAACATTTTTTTTGCTACGAATACATGTTTACATGTATCTAGTCTCTGAAGACCAAACATTGATCTAATAATTTTTTTCTGTGCCATGAATACATTATGAGCAACAACTGCTCTTCCCCATGCCAGTATATTGAAAGACAGGTGAGGGTAGGCAAATGCATAGTACAGAGTCATTAAAGTATTTTCTTTTGTTTCGTCCTTCATTCTAAGGATTACAAAATGTGCCTCACTTAACTTTCTACAAACATGATCGGTGTGGTTTCTCCATGTCAATTTCCGATCTATGTGCACACCTAGGTACTTCACACAGTCTACGAGCGGGTATTTGATGTCATTTACTATGATTTTGAAGTCATTTGGCAGTTAACGTTTCTTACCTATATGCATACATACCGTTTTAAACGAATTTAATATTAAGTGATTGGCGGCACACCATTCATTCATTCTGTGTATGACATTTGTTATTTTGTCAATTAATTCAGTACGACTGTCCGCTGTCACTAATATTGCGGTGTCATCAGCAAATAATAATGCGGTTTCTATCAAGTATTCCGGAAGGTCATTGATAAATAAAAGGAACAAAAGTGGGCCTAATACTAACCCTTGCGGAACACCAAAAAACGTTTGGTTACAAGTAGATTTAAATTTATTGACTTCAACAAAGAAACTTCGGTTTGATAGGTAAGAGAGTAACCATTTAGGAAAATGACCTCTAAATCCATATGCTTCAAGTTTTGTTATTATAAAATTTATATCAACACAATCGAAAGCTTTCGTCAGGTCGAACAGCAAAAGCACAACGTATTTTCTTTTATCTAGTTTATTTATGACAAAATCTATAAATGAGCAAAGTGCTGTGTCGACCGACTTTTTAGGCGTAAATCCATGTTGGTTACAATTTATAATGTTGTTAATTCGTAAGTAGTTATTCATTCTATTACTAACTATCTTTTCAAATATTTTTGAAAATATTGATAGTAATTGTATAGGCCGGTAGTTGCTCAAGTCTTCCTTACTACCCTTTTTAAATACTGGCGTAACACCTCCTATTTTTAAACAATCAGGAAATACAGATTCTTTAATGGACTCATTGTATAGATATAGTAAGTGTGGAAGAATACTACTTGTGATTGATTTTAATGTGGTAAGTGAAATTTCATCAGGACCAGGTGCATTTTTAGAAAATGTATTAATTACTTTAATAATGTCAGCTTCAGTAATGGGTTCAATATAAAATGAATTTGAGTTTACAAAATTTGTTATAGTGCATTTGCCTAAATGTGAGTTTTGGAACATTTTTTGTACTAAATTTGGAACAATATCCGAAAAGTAATCTGCGAAGCTTTCTGCAATTTCTATGGGAGAAGTTTTTATATTATTATCAATAATGATTGTTTGTGGACTTCTATTTTTCTTAGCGCGGCCAATGTTCTTATTAACAATTTTCCAAGTGGTTTTTATGACGTTTCTCGAGCTATTGATTAAGTTAGAATTAAGTCTCTTTTTTGCAGACGATATATCAGCTTTCAAATCTTTCTTCTTTTGTTTATATTGCACTTCCAAGTTTGGGTCAGTTAAATGTTTTGTAATCCAAAATAATTTTTTTAATTCTTTGCTCTTTTCTTTAATTGACTCAGTTACCCATTCCTTATCGTCGCTTTCAAGAAAAACTTGTTTGTACACAAGGGGACAGCATTGGTTGAGGCAATCATTAATGGTATCTAGAAAGAAATTAAATTTAGTGTTGATATCGTTTTTTTTTTGTATAAAACGTTCCAGTCAATTAAATGTAGGCTATGTTTTAATACTGATAGATTAAATTCACCTAATAACCTCTTGCAAACTTGCAGTCTTTTTTCGCTTTGAGCTGTAGCCTTTGTAAAACGGTAATAAACTTAGTAATCTAGAGTAATCCTTCAATTTGAAACTTCTAAGAACGAGTGTTGTCCACTCCCAGACTAAGCATGAAGTAAAATTTCGAGTTTAGAAAAGCCCCGCGTAGAAAATTTGTCGAAGGTCGCGCAGCGACCCGAGACAAATTTTCACGGGGCTTTTCTAAACTCGAAATTTTACTTCATGCGCCACGCGTATAAAACACTGATTTCAAGTGAAGTTAAAAATATATATTGTTGGATATTTTTCATGGTTATGTAACCAAATATGCATTCACAAATATTTGAATTATTCGAAAATTTTAATATTTATATTCAAATATGAATAATTTAGTGATTTAAATATTCATATTAGAATATTTAACTATTTGAATAAATCGAATCCGAATCCCAGCCTTAATAGCGATGATTCGAATTATTTAGGAGGATTTGAATCCATGTATCAGCATTCGAATTTTATAAGGATTTGATTCCTTTTATAAGGATTCGAATCCTTTTATAAGAATTCGAATCCTTTTATAAGGATTCGAATCCATTTATAAGAATTCGAATCCTTTTATAAGGATTCGAATCATCTACGTTTGGATTCGAATAAGAATCCTTTTAAAAAAAATGTAACGAATCCGGATCACGAATCCGTTTTCACTAAAGTATTCGAATACCTCTTTTGAATCCTTTAAAAGGATTCGAATCCGCGAATCGAATCCTGAATGATTCGAATCCTGCCCAGCTCTGGTATAGATCAATGCAGAGCTAAATTCTGCGTCAGAATATGTCACAATGCACAGGGTATTTTGTTTAAAAAAATCGAGATTTAATTGTTTAAAGTTGACTAAATGTAGAATAACATTTTGAACACTGTATCTTAAAATTCCAAAAATAAATCACCATTTAGTACCTTCGGGTATCAACTATTTTTAGCCAACACGACATGGTTAGATTTGGATGTTATGTTAGTTAATGATTTTTTTCATAGAATATTATGTAGAATCCAAATTCACGATAAAAAATATAACATTCCATTAAAAATAAGGAAGTTGGTGTTTACTTCCAGTATAACTGGAAGTCGTATTTAGTCTTGAAAATATTTTTATTGAAGCGAGCACATACAATTAAATAGGAGCCGAAAATTTCATTACAATACAATAATTAGAAGTTCACTTTTAGTTTTACGTTAAGCGTGCGGTTTCGCTAGAACACCCTGTATACGTGCCATTTTTAACAAAAACTGCATAAATAATGTAACAATATAAACAGGTTCCATTAAAAATCAGAATAAATTTCGGATATTGTAACTTACTTTTTGATCTCTCAACAGCTATGATACTAAGACCTAATTTTACTCTGTAAACTAATTTACCGGAAATAGTGTCTAAAAGCCTGTGAATGTATTTGTACTTACTAATTTTTGTTTGTATTTAATGGCTAATTTTAGTCGTTCCAGAGTTTGATGCTCGCCCGGTTCCCATGTATCGCCATCGGGATCGTAGTTGAGCATTATCTCTAGTTCGTATGAAGTTCTCGCGTGGTCGAGGAGCGAGTTGGCAAAATGCTGTACGTTTGATCTCATATCCTAAAATATTAGAAATTAGATTTCGAGAAATCGGAAAAGAAAAACATTCCGGGTAAAAATTGATAATAAATATGATATGAGTTTAAAAAAATGGTGATGTGTCCATCATAGTACTTTCCCCCGTAAATTGCGTATTAAATCACTTTTAAAATATTTGTAGCATTATTATTTTCAAAATGTCTTCAACTTTTTGATAACTACAACTATAATTTGAAACATTTTTCACTTGATAATGACCGTCAAACGTCGAAACTTAAGTCGTGAATTTATGTGTATATTTGTGTAATATAATATATATACATACAATAAATATTTTGTGGTAAAAACATAGTAAGTGTTTGATTCAGTGATCATGAATTACCACGTAGTTACGGTCGCAACCATCATTATGATTTTTCAATTGGATCAACACATACTGACACAAACCAATGACTAGATAAAAACACTATTTATTGAATATCTCAAAAACTAATAGTGCTATGACAAAAAGTGAACATACAAAAAATTTTTAATATTTTATTACCTACAACTTTTATTTGAAACATTTTCCAATTGTATCAACACACACACTGACACAAATCAATGACTAGATAAAAAAACACTATTTATTAAATATCTCAAAAACTAAGAGTGCTATGACAAAAAGTGAGTCTACAAAAAATCTTTTGTTTTTCATTTCCTACAACTTTTATTTGAAACATTTTTCAATTGTATCGACACATACACTGTCACACACCAATAACTAGATAAAACACACAACTTTTGAAATATCTCAAAAACTAAGAGTGCTATGACAAAAAGTAAGTGAACAATACATCTTTATTTTGTTATTATCTACAACTTTTATTTGAAAGAATTTTTTGTTTGATGAACATTTATTGAAAAAATCTGAAAAAACTGAAAAACGCTAAGAGTAAAGTACCACTTCCGGTTTTCCGATTTTCACCAAAAGCTTTTCAGTTCTTCCGATTGTAACAAAAAGCTTAAGTTTCAAGTTTCATCTCGATATCTTTAGCGGTTTTTGCGGTACAGCGCACACAGACACACACACACAGACACATAGATACACAGACACACAGACACACAGACAAACAGACAGACAGACAGACATTTTTCAAAAATGGTCTTATTCGACTCAGGGGACCTCAAAACGGATATTTCCGCTAACATTTTTGATTCGAAAATTTTCACGAAAACAATACTTTCCCTTTGTATTACATACGGGGGAAAGTAAAAAATATATTTTGCTGCAAAGGAACATAATATAATTTCCAGAAGTTTCTTTGATGAATATTTTGGTTTGTCCTGGCGCATGCACCATAATTTTGTCTAATTAAGATTAAAAGTATTTCTTTGTGTACCTTTATACATGCAGTTTTTCGTTTAATTTTCATCATATATCAAATAAAATCTTATTTTAATGAAAAAAATCCCACATGTCAGTTATATAGGAATACTTTACCCTAATATACTGGAAATTTTAAGATATTCTTCGTATTTGAAAATAGTTCAAATTGAAGCTTTGAAGGTTTAAAGGCTGAACCAAATTTCCAGGCTTTTCTAAGCTCGAAATTTTACATCAAGCTTAATCTGGGAGTGGATAACACCACCAAACCAAATTTTCTGGCTTTTCTAAACTCGAAATTTTACTTAAAGCGCTACGCGTACAAAACACTGATTTTATAAGTTTAAAATATACTAATAAAGCAGTATGCTAAAGATATATATCTTAAACTTTACAATATTTCAGTGTTTTATACGTCTGGTGCATGAAGTAAAATTTCGAGTTCAGAAAAGCCAGAAAATTTTATTCCATGCTTAATCTAGGAGTGGACAACACACATTTGTAAATTCAACTTGAACCTTTCAAAAACAACGAATATCTGACAATTTAAATGAAAAATTCCCTCTACTCCCATGTATACAAATAAAAAGACCTGTATATCAACATACTGGGTGGCCATCAAAGTATTGCCTACACAATTACTCAGGCAATATAAATGGTAGATGCATTTATAATTTAACTATAGCATGATTTTTGCATAGTATTGTAACAAATTTCCTGTGGATTCGCAGAGGTGTGAATAAAAGCCCCGGTGGTAAACTTAAGAAACTATTTATTCACAGCTATAAAATACAAAATGTTAGAACGATTATCCGTCCGTGTTTTCTTGTTTTCTGACTTCTGTCAACTGCCCCTTTTTTATTTATCCCCAAACCCCTTGATTTCCGTACTCCCTAATAAATTCGTTACAGTATTATCATTTTTCTTGTTTTAAATTATAATCTCAACGTCACCAAATTCCCGTTTTCAGTTGATATTTACGTTAAAACTAACCTCAAAATTAATATTTTACGAAATTGACTTAGTAGGCCGAGGAATTGTAACTAGGATAAACCATCACAATGTGGACCTTGAAATGTCCATGACAGTCCATTCAACCCCTTTGTTTTATTTAAGAACAGCCTACTAATAATTTTTTAGTTATTATTATTGTAAAACCTACTTAAATAATTTATATTTATTATAACTTTATTATTTATTGCGATAGGGATCTGTAATTTTCTGTGTACCATAAATGCCTTAAGAGAAATACACAGGAATTAACAGATTTTATACAGGGTGTGACATTTTCTAGATACAATACCTATTTTAGTTTTTTTAATGGCGGCCATATTGGGTTTTTATAGAATTGAAATAATTAAGAAATAACAATGCAAAATCATGTGCTACATATCAATTATTTAAAACAAGGTTTTGTTTTATCAAGCCGGCTATATTTAGTTTTTAGATAAGATTAAGAAAAATTTGTGCGAAATCATGTGTTATATGTCAATATATTCTTGATTTTATCTGAAAATCCAAAATGGCCGACTTGATAAAACAAAAATTGTTATATTTTATTCAATTGTTTTAACTAATAATTAATTAAAATTGTGGCACATGACTTTTAACATTTTTTCTTGTTCTTTTTAGTGGTACGAAAATTAAATATGGCCGCCATAAGAAAACTGCGTGTTTCTCTGATGACGTTTATGGTACACCGCAAGTTACAGATCTCTATTGCATTAAATAACAAAGTTACAATAAAAATAAATTAATATCTATTTTACAATTTAAAACAAATGATGTTAGCTGAAATTTGTTGACGTATTCTTACTCAGTATCAAATATTGAAACTTTTGTCAAATTTCACCAACTTCATATCATCATTGGATTAAGAGATCCCAATAGTGAGCACGATAAAAAAACGAACGGTATTTATTTGTAAACGACATGAAATTCCCTAATTAATCACGTCACCGAATTGACAATACGATGACAACTGTCAAGGTGGCGATAGTCAACTTTTTTTCTCATATGACACCAACCCTATTTTTTGTTCCATTCGAATAGAGGGCACTTTCCTACATCCGCATATTTCTCACAACTATACGCTTAGATAACAAAAAAAATTAATAAATCGGTTTATTTTATAAAAAAATCAAATGTTTTAGAATAGAAATATGAGGATTTACCAAAATATCGGCTTTTTTTTCATTTGTGGCTACATTTTAAAAAAGAATGTACAATTTCTTAAATGACCCGCCTTGAAGAATTAAACACTTAATGAAATAGTTTCTTGAATTTTTCATAATTTTCGTAGCCACATATGATTTTTTTATAATTTTTGTTTGTTTGTTATCTACGCCTATAGTTGTAAAGGATATTCGGATACAGGAAAGTGCCCTCTATCCATATTGAACAAAAACTAGGTATGGTGTCGTTTGAAAAAATTAAGTTGACTCTCGGTACTTTGACAGTTGCCATTGTATTATCAATTCGGTGACACCATTAAATAGAGAATTTCCTACCGTTTACAAATATATAGGTTTGTTGTACTTTAGTCTCAAAATAACAAAGTTAGAAGGGGGTAGAACACCAAACTGAGTCACCCTGTATACATCCCAAAACTCAAATGTCTACCAGTTATATTGCCTGAGAAATTGCGAAGGTAATACTTTGTGATGCACTATATCAGAAAATATACTCAATGACATTAGAAGCGTAACACCCAGAAGGAGTTATTATTTTAACTTGATTTTTTGCCAGTATGGTAGTCTAACATCAAGTATAAAATGATTACATTTTCAAGAAATTTTATTAAAAAACAATCTAAAAAAAATTAATAATGTGTTTGGCGACCCCTTTGCTGTATACACTCCTGTAGACGTCTGGGCATCGACAAAATGAGATGGTCGATGTCTTCTTGAGGCATCTCGTTCCAAGCAACTTGAATTTCATCGATCAACTGTGCTAGAGTCTGTGGAGGATGGTGCAAAGAGAATATTCTTCTTCCCATGATATCCCACACATGTTCAATGGGATTTAAATCCGGCGAACGGGGCAGCCACGCCAAAACATTAACACCAGCTTCATTAAGAAAGTACATAGTTCGACGAGCAATATGGGAACGTGCGTTATCTTGTTGAAAAAGTACGTCTGGGCGGCCATCTAAATAAGGCAACAAAATCGGTCGTATGACGTCTTCAACATAACGCGCAGCTGTCATAGTGCCTCGAATGAATACAAGAGGTGATCGACTACCATAAGCAATAGCCCCCCAAACCATTACTCCAGCAGTCCTGTGTACATGCCTCTCAATAGCAAACCTAAGATCAGGTCATTCTCCACGGTAGCGTCGTACCCTTCTACGGCCATCATGCGTGCCTAGACAAAATCGTGATTCATCGCTGAATACGACATCGTGCCATTCTGCCTCCCAATGCTGCCGTTCTCTGCACCAGTCCAACCTTTGGCGACAGTGTCTCGCTGTTAAAGGAAGCACTAATCTTGGACGGTACGAAAGAAGTCCAAAGGATTGAATGCGGCGATATAAGGTTCGCATACTAACGGGCCTACCTTCTTCTCCAATTCATTGATCACCAATTTGACGCGTAGTAGCGAAACGGTCTTGCAGGGCTATTTGTCTTAAGCGCCGATCTTGACGTTCTGTGGTACGCCTTGGTTGACCAATTGGTCTTCTTCTTGCTCCTCTACCTTCTTCTGTCCATACCTGATACACACGTATTACAGTTGCTGCAGTAGAATCAATACGGCGGGCAATTTCGCGATAGGACATACCGACATCTCGATAAGCAACAACTCGACCCCGGTCAAAATCGCTCAAATGGTGATATTGTGGACGTCTTCGGACTCGAGGCATTTTATTTAAGCTTAACACACTCAACGGAAACACGAAAACTAAAAACATCTGTACTAAACAGCTCATATAAATAGTTTTATCAAAAAAGAAAAAGTGAAATATATATTTTTTTTCACAATAAATATAAAAGGCACAAGGTTGAAATTGTTATCAATGTATGCTTTAAATATAGTCACTCTGTTGCTAAAATATGAATTCAAAAAAATCATTCCTTCTTGGTGTTACGCTTCTAATGTCATTGAGTATATATTATTTTAAATTTCCTACGTAGATATAGTAATTTTGAAATGTTAATTTCTTTGAAAATACATCAATATTTTTTATTGATTGAATAGATTAAAGTTGGGTAATAGCAATACCTAACACTAAAAAAAAAATCACAAATGAAACATTTTTAACTTTGTTTGTATAACTGAAACTTTACTAAGTGACATAATAACTTCGACAACTTCAACTTGTCATTTTCAAACAAAAAATTAGTTTCAAAATGACAAGTAGAAGTTGTCGAAATTATAATCACTTAATACAGTTAAAAAAATGCTTTGTAATGTTTATAATATTTATAAGAAGTACCGTAGTCAAATTTTACTCACATTATAATCAGCTCTGAATTCAGTCTCCATTCTGCTCAGCCTTCTCAATTCCCACGACAGCTCAAAAGCTGTGAGCAGTGGGTCTTTCGATGATAATGAAATCAGGGAAGAAGCGGATAAAGCTCTGTAAGCGTTGATCCTGGCACGCGAGTGCCTCAAAGAATCTGCTGAACTCGATTCCACGCATTCATCACAACCACATCTGAAATATCAGTCAGTATATTCAGCCAGCCACTCGAATTTTGATAGGGCCAAAGTTATAAAATCAAGCTATAAACCATACATAAGCGTACATGCAGGGAGTTTTTCTTTTAAGTATACATACCGTAATATACGCTGTAAATTTTAAGGTATTCGTTGATTTTGAAGAGTTCATATTTAAGTTTAAACGATAGTTGTCCACTCCCAGACTAAGCATAAAGTAAAATTTCGTGTTTAACAAAGCCTAAAAACTTTGTTTGGTCGCTCCGCGGAGCGGAGCGACCAAACCAAATTTACAGGCTTTTCTAAACTTGAAAATTTACTTAATGTAATACGAGCTACTAGCATTTAGGTAATATTTCAAATGTACTTCAGAATTAGTTTCGGTTGATTTAAGGATCAAGTATAAAACACTAAAATATCGCAAAGTTTAAAATATACGGCTTTAGCAATCTAATCTGTAGAGGTGAATAAAACGTGAGTCAAATTCTGCGCCGAACAAATTGTTTAAAACAGAGATTATAGTCAACCCAATAACTCTAACGTATATTAGGTTGCCTAAAATCGTGGTTGTATGTGTGTGTTTTTTTAACTTCACTGTAAATCGGTGTTTTTAAGCGTGGCGCATGAAGTAAAATTTCGAGTTTAGAAAAGCCTAATTTGGCTCGGTCGCTCCGCTTCGCTACGCGCCCGAGCCAAATTGTCAGGCTTTTCTAAACTGGAAATTTTACTTCATACTTAGTCTGGGAGTGGAAAACACTCGTTAAAAGCTTCAAATTAACCGCTTTGAAACAACGAATTCTCGCAAATTATAAAAACGATGTAACTATCAGGATATGTATACTCAAAAGAAAAATACCCTGTATATATGACTTGTGTAAAACAATTAGTTTAAAGCACCAATAAAGGATAGATAGACAAAAGATAGATTTCTTTACAAGATTTCTAAAAAAATTCATAAGAATCTAATTTTTAATAATTTCTGATTTATTTTCTTAAATTAAAGTAAAAAACTCATAAGAATCTAATTTTTAATAATTTCCTGATTCTCTTCAATTAAAGTAAAAAATTCATAAGAATATAATTTTTAATAATTACCTGTTTTTCTTAAATTAAAGTAACAAATTTAAAAGAATCTAATTTTTAATAATTTCCTGATTTTCTTAAATTGAATTAAGAAATTCATAAGAATCTAATTTTTAATAATTTCCTGATTTTCTTAAATTAAAGTAACAAATTTAAAAGAATCTAATTTTTAATAATTTCCTGATTTTCTTAAATTGAAGTAAGAAATTCATAAGAATCTAATTTTTAATAATTTCCTGATTTTTTTAAATTAAAGTAACAAATTTAAAAGAATCTAATTTTTAATAATTTCCTCATTTTCCTAAATTGAAGTAAGCAATTCATAAGAATCTAATTTTGAATAATTTCCTGATTTTTTAAATTGAAGTAAAAAATTCATAAGAATCCAATTATTAATAATTCATAAGAATCTAATTTTGAATAATTGCCTGATTTTCTTAAATTGAAGTAAAAAATTCATAAGAATCTAATTTTTAATAATTTCCTGATTTTCTTAAATTAAAGTAACAAATTTAAAAGAATCTAATTTTTAATAATTTCCTGATTTTCTTAAATTGAAGTAAGAAATTCATAAGAATCAATTCTTTTTTAAATATCCTGATTTTCTTAAATTGAAATAAAAAATTCATAAGAATCTAATTTTTAATAATTTCCTAATTTTCTTAAATTGAAGTAAAAAATTACTAAGAATCAAATTTTTTATAATTTCCTGATTTTCTTAAATTGAAGTAAAATTTCGAGTTTAAAAAAGATTGAAGATTTGGTATGATCGCTAAAGAATGTACAAGAATATTAATTTGGACAAACTTTATTTTAAAATTGAACTATGCTGATTTTCCGTTGATTAAAAGTAAGTAACTTAATTCCTTATATTGGGAATATTCTTTTAAACTATATTTACAGTCATAATCTATCCTTTGTCTATCTATCCTGTATTGGTGCTTTAACCTAATTGTCTTACACAAATCATATATGCAGGACATTTTTCTTTTGAGTATACATATCCCGATAATTACAGCGTTTATTTAATTTACGGGAACTCGTTGTTTCAAAGCGGTTAATTTGAAGCTTTTAACGAGTGTTTTCCACTCCCAGACTAAGCATGAAGTAAAATTTCGAGTTTAGAAAAGCCTGAAAATTTGGATTGGCCGCGTAGCGAAGCGGAGCGGCCAATCCAAATTAGGCTTTTCTAAACTCGAAATTTTACTTCATGCGCCACACGTATAAAACACTAAAATATCGCAAAGTTTAAAATATACGGCTCTAGCAATCTAGTATGTAGATGTGAATAAAACGTGAGTCAAATTCTGCGATGAACAAATTGTTTAAAACAGTGATTATAGGCAACCCAATAACTCTAACGTATATTAGGTTGCCTATAATCGTTGTATGTGTGTACTTTTTTAACTTCACTGTAAATCAGTGTTTTTAAGCGTGGCGCATGAAGTAAAATTTCGAGTTTAGAAAAGCCTAATTTGGCTCGGTCGCCCCGCTTCGCTACGCGCCCGAGCCAAATTTTCAGGCTTTTCTAAACTCGAAATTTTACTTCATGCTTAGTCTGGGAGTGCAAAACACTCGTTAAAAGCCTCAAATCACCTGCTTTGAAACAACGAATTCCCGAAAATTTAGAAAACGCTGTAATTATATGTATACTCAAAAGAAAAATGCACTGTTTATATGACTTGTGTAAGACAATTAGGTTAAAGCACCAATAAAGGATAGATAGACAAAGGATAGGTTTCTTTACAAAATTTCTAAAAAAAATCATAAGAATCTAATTTTTAATAATTTCCTGATTTTCTTAAATTGAAGTAAAACATTCACAAGAATATAATTTTTAATAATTTCCCGATTTTCTTAAATTGAAGTAAAAAATTAATAAGAATCAAATTTTTTATAATTTCCTCATTTTCTTAAATTAAAGTAAAAAATTCATAAGAATCTAATTTTTAATAATTACTTGATTTTCTTAAACTAAGGAAAAAAAATTATAAGAATTTAATTTTTAATAATTTACTGATTTTCTTAAATTGAAGAAAACAATTCATAAGAATCTAATTTTAATTAATTTCCTGATTTTCTTAAATTGAAGTAACAAATTCATAAGAATTTAATTTTGAATAATTTTCTAATTTTCTTAAATTTAAGTAACATTTCGAGTTTTAGATTTGGTATGATCACTAAAGAATGTACAAGAATATTAAATTGGACAAACTTTATTTTAAAATTCAACTATGCTGATTTTTCGTCAATTACACTGCACCACAAAAACATATTTTTTTCGTGTTTCCTGCACCATATTAGTCAAATTATATTCATTTTATGCTAAAAAAAATGAAAATGACAATGAAAATGTTTTATTAGCTCTAGTTTCTGTGATACATAGTAGGTATAACGTTATCGTGATCTTTTTACTTTTCTCTTGTATGCGAGTTCCGGAGCATCCCTACACACAAACCAACAGTAATCCGCTAGCATAGCTTCATTCCAACGACCCCGATATCTTCGTTCCATTACAGAAATATCCTAGTGGAACCTTTCCCATGTTCATCAGTAACAGCACCACAATTGCGAGGAAAGAAGTCTAGGTGGGAGTGGAGAAAATGGATCTTTAGGGACATGTTACATCCGAGTTGATGGTATTTTTCCGGGAGTATTTTTACTAGTTTTCATCTCTTTTGTTTCCTAAAAATCCACGAATCACTCCCTTCAGAGCTTCCCAGGCTTCCTTTTCTTTCCCCTCCAAAACTTCGTCAAACGCAGGATCCCTAACAAGTTGACGAATTTGTGGCCCGACAAAAATACCCTCTTTAACCTTTGCATCACTTAGTTTCGGGAATTTGTCTCTCAAATACCTAAAAGCCTGTCCATCTTTGTTCATACTTTTGACAAAATTCTTCATTAAACCCAATTTAATATGTAAGGGTGGAAGAAGAATATCTTTTGGGTCCACAAGTGGCTCAGCAACGATATTTTTTTCGTAAGTATTGAGATTTCTTGCAGGCCAGTCTGCTCTTATGTAATGTGAACTTTTGTCTCTACTATCTAACATACACAAAAAGCAGCAGTATTTAGTGTACCCTAATTGCATTCCTAAAATGACTTTTAGATCACCACAAATTTTCCACTTGTGTTCATTGTAATTGATTGATTCGAGGAGAGTTTTCATGTTAATGTAAGTCTCTTTCATGTGAACTGCATGGCCAATAGGAATAGAAGGAAGACGGTTTGCGTTGTGCAGTAATACAGCTTTTAAGCTTAGCTTAGATGAGTCGATGAATAACCTCCATTCTGTTGGATCATAGTTCATTTTGAGACAATTCATTAATCCATAGACGTCGATACAAACAACAAGATTGGTATTCTTCTTAAAAAAAGAGAGCAGGTTTCGCTGACGTTTTCTATACTGTGAAACTCTGACATCGTGTTGGAGAATATTCCACTGCTGTAGTCTTGACCCTCGAAGTTCTGCCTTCTCCTGTGACAAGTCTAGATCTCGAATGAGATCACTTAATTCTGCTTGACTCAATCTGTGTGGTGTTACTAGTGTATCTTCTCTTACCTCAAAATCAGGGTCATTTGATGTGAAACGCTTATTTGCTTCTTCTTCTTCTTCTTCCATTTCTACCTTCATTTTGCAAATCATAAATTTGTGGTGGGGTAGGAACTGGTAAACTATCCGAATGAGGAATAGGTCGAATGGCAGATGGAAGATTCGGATATTTAACTGTTCCCCTTTTCTTCATTGACAATCCTGCTTTTATGGGCGGTGTTGAGCAGAAGTAGCAGTCATTTTTATGGTTTTTAGGCTTCCTCCATACCATAGGCACAGCAAAAGCCAAAGATCTTTTTTTTTATTTTTCAGCCATTCTTTTAGTATAACCGAACATTGGTTACAGCATATGTGTGGAACCCATGACTTATCCTGTACCCCTACCTTCATACCAAAGTAATGTTGGTAAGCAGTTTTCACAAGAGGCGTGATATTTCGCTTCTGTGATGAAAATGTTATTTCACCACATATGTAACAAAAATTGTCTACTGAATTTACACAATTCCTTGGCATTTTGATTTATATTAATAATTCCGCACTAGTTAAGCAATAGGAAACTCACATAAATCACTTCACTAGTTATAAACATAACCTACAAACATTATGGAATGTTAGTTTTGTCAGTTTACAGGTATGCCAAATGTCATATACAAAATTTTCCAAAAAATAAAATTTACACCCTTAAGAAACAACATACAACTTTATCTCCTAAACAAGAGCTAATATGTAATTTTTAATGTCATTTTCGAATTCAGCGGGTGAAAATACATAAGTATTAGCTAATTTTGAGTCCGAAACATTTTCATTGTTGCGCAGTGTTATGAGCATTATATTGGTAATATTTTTTTAAACCATATTCACAGTCATAGTTTAAAATCATTTATATTAAAAAGTAGCAATCACAACGTGATTCTAAAGTAACAGTTATGCCTATCTCTACTAAATATACAAAATTAGATAAAAATTGCGAAAAAATCCACAGGTCTCTCCAGCCACTCGAATTTTGATAGGGCCAAAGTTATAAAATCAAGCTATAAACCATACATAAGCGTACATGCAGGGAGTTTTTCTTTTAAGTATACATACCGTAATATACGCTGTAAATTTTAAGGTATTCGTTGAATTTGAAAAGAGTTCATATTTAAGTTTAACGCTAGTTTTCCACTCCCAGACTAAGCATAGTGTGTTTAACATAGCCTAAAAACTTTGTTTGGTCACTCCGCGGAGCGGAGCGACCAAACCAAATTTACAGGCTTTTCTAAACTTGAAAATTTACTTAATGTAATACGAGCTACTAGCATTTAGGTAATATTTCAAATTTACTTCAGAATTAGTTTCGGTTGATTTAAGGATATTGAGTACAAATGTGCCAGGAATAAGTTTTCGTAAAATAATCATGATGAAACTATTCGAGTTTTATTTTTGCTTTGGGCAAAATTTTAATATTTCACTTTCTTGTTTTTAGTATATTTAACTCTAGCAAAATCACCAAACATAGTTATCGTGAAATATTCAATTTTTGCCTAAAAGAAATAAGCCTCTAGTGGTTATATTTATGAGAAACAGGGGGCGCGCCACTAAATTTCCTGATATTCTGCTCTATATATGTAATAAAAAAGTTTCCAGTTTATAAATGATTAATCTAGGCTTTACATTTAAAAATTTACAAGATCTGGCGACCAGAGCTGCAAAGCTAGTATCATTAAAATCGCAAGAATATGAACTTTACAAAATCACATGAACACAAACAGATCGATATCAGTCCTTTTAAAATCGAAAGAATATTACGAATACGGAAAATTTCATCATTTCCGTTTATATTAATATTGTTAGATCTGTTTGTGTGCATGCGTTTCCCAAGAATCTAGAAAGGGAGTAAGGAAAATGAGACTTTACCTGACGTCGTGAGGCATAGGAAGCGTCGCACCGCGATCTAATAATATTTTAATGATCTCGTAATTATTTTTATGAGCAGCCAGGATTAGAGGCGTTATATCGGACGTGAACGTAGACGATGACCTATCCACAGATTCCCAACTCTACACAAAAAAAAATTATCTAAAATCTATAAAAAATGCAGAATTATTACATAAACTAACTACGTGTATTATAATATAACGTGCGATCATTTAAAACATGATTTAGAGTGGGCTTTGAGTTTTAAATTAGATTGGCACTACTGAGTGTTAATACATTATTTATCATAACTTCAAATTTATTCCATTATTCAACTGGCATTCTGGATAACCGGACAAAAAAAATGCCGCCTACTCTAAATCATAATTTAAATAATTATTATTATTATAAATGATCGCTCGGTATGTGTACTGTACAGAGAATTTTTCTTTTAAGTATATATATGCAAATACTTTTCTACTTTCCCCCATATGCAAAATAAAGGGAAAGTATTGTTTTTGGGAAAAAATTTTAATCAAATATTTTAATGGATATATCCACTTTGAGTTACACATAAAAATACTGTTATTCCTTAATTCACTTTTTATTTGTATCGTTAGATGTACATTTTGAGACACAAGGTGCTCATTATCAATAATAAACTGGTATTTGTCTCTAACAAACTGTTATTTGATAATGAGCACCTTGTGTCTTGAAATATACATCTAACGATACAAATAAATAGTGAAATGAGGAATAAAAGTCTTTTTATGTGTAATAATCATTTCACGTAAACTCAAAAACATACAGTCACCATTTTGACTTGATTAAGACTATTTTTGAAAAATGTCTGTATGCCCTGTAATTCTGTCGCCACGATAAAGTCTAAACCGATTGAGCTCTTAAGGTGACACTATTGACTTAAGTTTTTTTATTACAATAGTAGTATCCGATCGACTTTTGGCGAAAATGCGGAAATCGGAAGTGGTAGTTTACTTTTACCATTTTTTTTAGATTTTCTTCAGTATTGATTATATAAAAAAATTCTTGTTTTAGAAAAATTCTTGTTGATAATTAAAAAAATTGCATTTATTGTGTGTACACATATATCCGAAAATTTTATAAATTGATGAAAATTTATATTGTTACAGAATAATTTGATTACTATTATATTTTTATACAGGGAGTTTTTCTTTAAAATATACGTATTTCAAATTCAGCTTATTTTCTTTAAATCTCTAGATATTCGTGGTGTTTTTAAACGATTTCGATTTGAAGCGTTAAGCGAGTGTTTTCCACTCCCAGACTAAGCATGAAGTAAAATTTCGAGTTTAGAAAAGCCCAGTAAAAATTTGTCGAGGGTCGCGCAGCGACCCGAGACAAATTTTCTGGGCTTTTCTAAACTCGAAATTTTACTTCATGCGCCACGCGTATAAAATACTAAAACATTGTAAAATTTACGTATATTCGAACTTTACTTGAAATCTGTGTTTTATACGCGTGGCGCATGAAGTAAAATTTCGAGTTTAGAAAAGCCCAGAAAATTTGTCTCGGGTCGCTGCGCGACCCTCGACAAATTTTCACAGGGCCTTTCTAAACTCGAAATTTTACTTCATGCTTAGTCTGGGAGTGGAAAACACTCGTTTAAAGCTTTAAATTGAACTCGTTTAAAAATCAACGAATGATAGAAAATTTACAGCTAAATAATTAAGAAAAAGTAATGTGATTTTATAAAAATAATGACATACTATGCAATTGATACAACAATTGCGGATATTCCCTGCTTTTTTTTAAGTTCAATTTAAAGCTTTAAACAAATGTTTTCCACTCCCAGACTAAGCATAAAGTAATATTTCGAGTTTAGAAAAGCCCAGTGAAAATTTTCTGGGATTTTATAAACTCGAAATTTTACTTCATGGCGTATAAAACACTAAAATATTGTAAAATGTATGTATATTTGTACCCTACTTGAAATCAGCGTTTTATACGCATGACGCATAAAGTAAAATTTCGAGTTTAGAAACGCCCAGAAAATTTGTCTCGGGTCGCTGCGCGACCCTCGACAAATTTTCACGGGGCTTTTCTAAACTCGAAATTTTACTTTATGCTTAGTCTGGGAGTGGAAAACACTCGTTTAAAGTTTCAAATTGAACTCTTTTAAAAAATCAACGAATATCAAAAGACTTAAAAAAATAGGCTCAGGGTCGATACCCAGTTTATAGAATCAATTTTAATTTCTGTATTTAATTTATAATTTGTTTGTATTTATAATTATTATAAATATTCTATAAATAAAGATGTTATACACAGTGTCAAAGATAAGAATGAACAGCATGGGGATCTTAAAAACGGTAAAAGATACAGGGTGGCCTAAATTAGGAAAAAGTTGCACTATTTAGAGTATGTGTACATGCCAATCGCAGAAATTCGTGATTGTTTATCGTTTTCGAAATTTTCCAAAAAATGCAATTTAATTTTTCTAATTTGTGTATTTATTTTAATAAAAGATATTAAAAAACGAATGGTACTTTGTCATTGTCACTTTTTAAGCTCTACAAAATGGCTTCTTCAAATTTTTTATCCGATGTTTCATATCCGAGAAATCATCATCAACTTCATTCAACTTCTGCGAAGCGGAACGACCAAGCCAAATTTTCAGGCTTCTCTAAACTCGAAATTTTACTTCATGCGCCACGCGTATAAGACGCTAATTTCAATTGAAGTGCACTTGTTAACAATATTTTGGTATTTTCAGAATTTAAGGGTACTGGGGTACTGCCCTTCTAGACTATACATTACTTTTTGTAAGATAGTAGTTTTCTTGTTACTAATATATATTTGTATTTTCAGACCCACTTAAACCCAGAAATAAGTATTGCATTAAGATTACGAGTGAAACATTCCTATAACGTTCACTTAATTGCTGTACATCGGATTATATACAATACGGATTCTATGCATTTATGTTGCATACGATGAATGCATAGAATCCGTATTGTATATAATCCGATGTACAGCAATTAAGTGAACGTTATAGGAATGTTTCACTCGTAATCTTAATGCAATACTTATTTCTGGGCTTAAGTGGGTCTGAAAATACAAATATATATTAGTAACAAGAAAACTACTATCTTACAAAAAGTAATGTATAGTCTAAGAGGGCAGTGCCCCAGTACCCTTAAATTCTGAAAATACCAAAATATTGTGTACATATATTTGTATGTTGAATTGCATACAAATAAAGGTAATCTCTCGTGTTGCATGGGCGTTGCTTTGTCAACGGTGCAGCAACATTTTTCTTTGAACGTTAGCATGCAAGGATCCTGCAGGCGAACATTCAGCGTTTATGCAACGTTTTTTAACATTCCTGCAACTTAAAGCGCAACGTTTCGTGTTACGCGGTAATATTGATGCAACGTGTCATGCAACGTTTCTTTGCTCAGTGAGATTGACGAGTGAAATAAGTTTATTGTGTCAATTGTCAATTACTTAAAATAAGTGTGTTATGATGGACACATCACCATTTTTTTTAATTCAATTTGCAGCTTAATACAAGTGTTTTCCACTCCCAGATTTAGCATGAAATAAAATTTCGAGTTTAGAAACGCAAATGTTTAGACTTTTCTAAAATCAAATTTCCACTTTATACACCACCGTAATATACAATGAAAACACCAAAATATTGTAAACAAATAAACTTCATTGTAAATCAGTGTCTTGTACGCATTTCGTGGAATGGGAACGCACGTTAGAAACTTAAAAAAAAAAACATCAAAATTAACGAATACGAACGAACAAATACTTAAAAGAAAAATTCACTGTGTGTATATCATTTACTTAATTACTCTTCAAAGTTTAATAAATATACAGAGAGTTTTATGTAACACCATACATTTTCATCCATCACAAGTTGAAACCTATAACTTTTAAGTTATGTGTAAATTGAGTTGCCTATATGACCATTACAAATTGTAGCAAATCAATCGTAATTAATGCCTCAAGTTGTACATACAGGGAGTATTTCATGTCCCAATTACAGCCTATATGCCGTAAATCTTTAGATAATCGTTGTTTGTTTTTAAGAGTTCTATTTAAAACTTAAAATAAGTGTGTTCCACTCCCAGACTAAGCATGAAGTAAAATTTCGAGTTTAGAAAAGCCTGAAAATTTGGTTTGGTCGCGTAGCGCGAAGCGCGGAGCGGCCAAACCAAATTTTCAGGCGTTTCTAAACTCGAAATTTTACTTCATGCGCCACCGGCACAAAACACTGATTCAATGTAAAGTTCAGCGGCGTGTTTTAAACTTCGTAATATGTCAGTGTTTGTACCGGTGGCGCATGAAGTAAAATTTCGAGTTTAGAAAAGCCTGAAAATTTGGTTTGGCCGCTCCGCGCTTCGCGCTACGCGATCAAACCAAATTTTCAGGCTTTTCTAAACTCGAAATTTTACTTTATGCTTAGCCTGGGAGTGCAAGACACTCGTTTAAAGCTTCAAATTGAATCCTTTGGATAAACCGAGCGTCGGAAAATGTACAACATATATATATATATATATATATATATATATATATATATATATATATATATATATATATATAGGGTGTCCGTATTTCGAGGAAATGCATGGGGATCTCGGTTATTTGAAGAGTTAGAGAGTTGGTTAAATTAGGGCAAAAAGTTCTTTCTAAAAATATGAAAATCCAATATGGCGCCCATAAGAAAAACAAAAGTTGGCTATGGTTCCGGTGAAGATATTAAAGTTATTTTAAATGTAAGTACACTACTAAATTCCTGATTAAAAAGTGCCTGTATAATGTAAAAGTTGCAAATTCCTAGATCCAATAGTTTTTGAATAAAAGAATAAAAACGAAATTTGCAAAAAAATAGTTTTTTGGCAATATCTCGAAAACAAAAAAAGATATTTCAAATCTGTTTTCAGATTATTGTTGGGCTACAAATTTCACGTATTTGCCCTAATTTAACCAACTCTCTAACTCTTCAAATAACCGAGATCCCCATGCATTTCCTCGAAATACGGACACCCTGTATATATATATACTTTAAAGAACATTTCTCGTTATGAAAATGTTCGGTGTTACATAAAACTCTCTGTAGGTTAAAATGTTTTTAATTAATATCTAAACACGGAAAATAATTGAAAAATACCGAGAATGATAAATCAGTGTTGCTTTACAAAAAAAATGATTTACTCCAAGATATCATCCTTTAATCGTTACACCTCAGAGAAATCGAAAATTATTCCTTGAAAGCTTCGGCAAAAATAACTTCGAAACGAATTTCTTTCTTAAAGCAGATCGAATTTCTAATTTTAAGCATTTATTTTAAAGCTACGATTAATTTTTTCACCGGAGCCCAATTAGACTAACAAGATGTAGATAATTAATTTCCTTAACCCACACACTGAAATAAATTTATTGAATTCTCCCCGTAAAGAAATTTCGAAATAAAAATCCCGTAAAACCATAAATCCGCACACTAAAAACTATTTCTGTTTTTAATGGATGCATGAAATTATTTTCACAGCGATGTCAAGCGGAAATAATCACCACCGTATATCGGCGTATTAATAGAAAGAGAGAGAGAACGAGAAAATATTTACGTATGGCTCCCCCGGCACGTGGTGTTCCTCTTCGTAGTTCAACAGCAATTCAACCGCTTCCACGTACTCTTCTTTGATCGCATGCAATAAACCATCCTAAGAAAAATATAAACAAAAGTAAGATGTGATACAAATGTTCATCCAAGCAAAATCTCAATATAAACAAAAATAAGATGTGTCAATATTTACTCTTGGTCAAAATTTTGTTTTGATTTTTTTTTTCTGCGGTACCATCCAAAAAGTTTCCATTTGACAAAACAAAAATCCCTGCCGAATTTCAGCTCGATCGGATAACGGGAACCTGTGCCCCCGGGTCGTTAAAGATTGGAGTACCCTTGTATTAAGGTTTGTACGTTATCAATATTGGTTTTTAAGGCATGTTTTAAAAAAAATCGCCCTAGAGGACTTTTTTTTTTCTTGAATAATTTTCTTACTTATCACTTGGTGAAACATTTTTAAATATTAATAATGAAGGTTTAAATTAAATTACACTTGGTTTGTTTCACAATTTTTTTACTTTACTATTTACTCGACTAGTTTCGCGTTTTAATAATAATGCTGTAAAACGCGAAACTAGTCGAGTATACACGATTCCATTTGTTTCTGGATCTCGCCTAGCTATGGAAAAGTGACAGTTTAAGTATTGTAAATGGGGCTGGTTGTGTTTTAAATCAGGGTTTTTAAATGTCACTGTCAGATGTTCGATTTTAAGGTTATAATTTCTGACTATTGTGATCTTACACTGTTGCCTGTTTTACAAATTTTCAGATATAAAAGGATAATAATATGCAGTTTTAAGATTAACAAAATTTACTACTTGGTTTTTGTACATACAAACACAGCAATAATATTGTATATAACAAATATAATGAATTCGGCTCTGCAAACTTATTTCGTCATCCATTTGTATTTCTCGCTTGGGTCTTCCCGTCAACACATTTTGATCAACTCCATCCATCCACCTTAATTTTGGTCATTCTCTCTTCTGTTGGCCCTCAGTATTTTTTTGTAGAATTGCAAATTTATTCCCACCCTCTTGTGATACTAGACATACCCCAAAAATATCTATTAAAATCGTAATAATATTGTGATGCTGTAGATTTGGATTACTTTGCCTAAAATGTTTGTAGGATTTCAGAATTTGTAACCTTTTTGATTCAGAGATAATCTTTGGCATGTTAATATTTAATATGTGCCTGAAATTATTTTTCACTTTGACATTGACACAGCATTGCAACACTAGATTAATTTGATTTAATAATAAAATGCTCGAAGAAGCGACCGCGTGGCGAAATAATTGTTGCAAGATTAACAATAAACCTCTTGAAAATTAAAAAGAGGATTACTTATGATATCATAAATTATTGCAACACTGTTAAAATAAGGAATCAGGAGTGGCAACTAATAAAAAATGTAAATGTTGATACTGCAACATAACAACACGAAAGCATGGCTAGGCGAGATCCAGAAACAAATGGAATTGTGTATAAATAGTAAAGTAAAAAAATTGTGAAACAAAATAAGTGTAATTTAATTTAAACCTTCATTATCAATATTTATTTTTTTTCTGCATTCTTTGAGATGGTATACAGTTTAAATAAATTGTTAAAAACTAAAAAATAAAAATAAATATTTATTGCATTATTTATTATTGAAGCTGGAAAATTATATGCATGGGCTACAAAAGCTATAACAGTATACTTGGGGAACAAAATGTGTTTAAAACATGACACTTTTCATGTTTTTATTAAGAAAGCGATTTGTTTAAATTAAAGAGGGGCACTTCCCTTGGTAAACAAAACGAATTCTTCCAGAACGAAATACTATGATTTTTGAGTGTTTGTTAGCGGAGTTTAGAGTAAGCGTGTGTGGGACGCACAAATGTTAAGATGAAGTTCTTTCGGAGACTTACCGTTTAGCCGCAAATTGTATTTTAAGTTCCAATTTTGAGGTTATTTAAGTTGGTATTTTTGGGTAACTAAGCACATTAACCCATTAAGCGCATTGGAGCATACACGCAACATCATGATTTTTTATTAATTAATTTACTAAATAAGTTAATGTATAAAGAAAACTAAATATTATGGTATTTAAATATTTCGATTATTCCTCATCAAAAAAATGGCAGTGTATTTCTAACTTTACAATATTTCAGCGTTTTATACGCGTGGCGCATGAAGTAAAATTTCGAGTTTAGAAAAGCCCCGTGAAAATTTGTCGAGGGTCGCTTGCGCGACCCTCGACAAATTTTCTACGCGGGGCTTTTCTAAACTCGAAATTTTACTTCATGCTTAGTCTGGGAGTGGAAGCGGTCAAGGTGCATGTGCAGGACA
The DNA here is from genome assembly GCA_932526585.2 of Philonthus cognatus. Taxonomy (NCBI): domain Eukaryota; kingdom Metazoa; phylum Arthropoda; class Insecta; order Coleoptera; family Staphylinidae; genus Philonthus; species Philonthus cognatus. The sequence continues at coordinate 83,136,988 of OW052244.1, read as the reverse complement.
GTACAATTTTTAAACTTCTTTTTTTAAACATATGTATTTTTATGAGAAAATAACGAATCTGAAGTCCATTTTTTTAGAAAACTTACCGTTTTAGCGAAATTAATTTTTAAAGTTGTCGATTTTGAGAAATTATTAATCGCTCATATGTGTAATTTTATACACATTTCCTGAATAAAATAGACCCACATTACAACTTAGACACAAGTTCTTAAGTATTATTCGCAATTTATTACTTTGTCTTAAATTTTAAGCGAATACACTGATTTAATTTTACACTATAAAAGTGACGTTTGTTGACAATTATTTATACAGGGTGGAAACCTTAACTGGAATAAATTCGGTATTTATGAAATAAGAAGTTCCAGAAAAAAATCCTCGGACAGGTCGATTTTTGTTCTTTATTGCGCACTTTTAAACGTCTTCAAAACAAGTATGACATCATTAGCTTTTGACGTATGACGTCATAGGCAATTTTTTTAAATGGAAACATATTTTTTTATTCCACCAAATTTGTAGCCCTTTTAATTCTCTTTACGATCATGCAAAAATATGTTGATTTATTTATTTTTTTTATTTCAAAAATTAAACAAAAATGGAGGATCTGAAGGAACGTATCAGGCATGAAATGAGAAATATTTCACCGCAAATGTTTCAAAATGTAAGGGATGGGTTTTATAACCGATTGGCTATTTGCCAAGAGAAAAACATTTTGAAAATTTGGTACATTAAATTAATTTATTAAAAAAAATTGTTTAATTTTTAAAATGAAAAAATAAAAAAAACAAAATATTTTTAGATAGTCGTAAAGAGAATGAAAAGGGCTACAAATTTAGTGAAATAAGAAAAAATTGTTTGCATTTAAAAAAATTGCCTATGACGTCATACCTAAAAGGCTAGTGACATCATACTTGATTTTAACACGCTAAAAAGTGCGCAATAAAGAACAAAAATCGACCTGTCCGAGAATTTTTTTCTGGAACTTCTCGTTTCATAAATACCGAATTTATTCCAGTTAAGGTTTCCACCTTGTATAAAATATGTGTAATGCCGACTAATGCCTCAGATTGATATAATTTCATGAAAAAAAAACAGGTGGCGCTAGCGTATTATTTATTTGGTTTATTTCATCAATTATGTACATGCGCTCTAATTTTATAGTTGATTAGTTAAAATAAATGTATTATGTTTAACCCATTAAAGGCCGAGCAATTATAGAGTTGACTTTTAAAGTTGATTTTTGGCAAAATTCTGCAATTCTCTTTATGATTTCTATGAATAACTTATTATTAACATTTTGGATTATTACTCATTAAAAAAAAAATACATATGTGCGTTTCTAACTTCCCAATATTTCAGTGTTTTATACGCGTGGCGCATGAAGTAAAATTTCGAGTTTAGAAAAGCCCCGTGAAAATTTGTCGAGGGTCGCTGCGCGACCCTCTACAAATTTTCTACGCGGGGCTTTTCTAAACTCGAAATTTTACTTCATGCTTAGTCTGGGAGTGGGAACACTCGTTCTAAACTTCATATTGCACGTTTTTATAACGAAATCGATTAATGACTGAAAATTTACAGTGTATACATTTTGCATATTTAAAAAAAAAAAATCACAGTATGAATGTTTCTTGCAAATATGCAAAATGTATACTCCGTAAATTTTCAGGCATTAATCGGTTTTTTTTATAAAAACGTGCGATATAAAGTTTGGAACAAGTGTTTCCACTCCCAGACTAAGCATTAAGTAAAATTTCGAGTTTAGAAAAGCCCCGTGTAGAAAATTTGTCGAGGGTCGCGCAGCGACCCGAGACAAATTTTCACGGGGCTTTTCTAAACTAGAAATTTTACTTCATGCGCCACGCGTACAAAACACTGAAATATTGTGAAATTAGAAATACATACTTACATTTTTCTCCATACATTTTCAAGTCAGGTTAATTAATATAATAAATAAAATTAGCTCATTTAGTAATTTGATTAACAAAAAATGTATAATGTTGCGTTTATGCACCAATGGCGCTTAATGAGTTAATGTATATATGAATACACAATTTTAATATAAATGCAGTAAAATATGTATATATAAATTTGCCCAACATCGCGGCGGAACAAATAAAATGTCATTTGACAGAAACGTTATTTATGATAGTTCATTATCAATTTATTATCTTCTAGTTCTTAAAGTGTTTTCGGATTAACGCACTGTTGCTGCACATTTCTTCTAGTTGTGTTTGGATTACAGTTTCAGTGTTCATTCACTTTTTTCGAGTTTTATAACGTTACAAACTTGTATGCCAACATAACCTAATTTAGAAGTAAATGAAATAGGCAATGTGCGTAAAGAGACATAAGCAAATTATACAAATGCAAACCTTGCTACTAACCCAACCGCTTTATTCTCAACTTTCAAGAGACAATCCTTAACTGGTGACGTGGTTAAAATTTAATACCATTGGTGAAGTAGAGTTTTTTTGGACGCCCATTGAAATTATCTTTAGAATAATCACTTTCTAAAGCTTTTATAATACCGGGCTTTCATTAATTCCCGAACCCCACGTGACTAAATTTAAAATTGCCGCGTAAATTATTGTATTTGTACGTTGGAGGCTTTGAAAAAAGTAACCAAACGTTACTAAAGTCAAATTTGACATAAACGTTTATGCGCGGTGCATCGTTAAACCAACCTTTGAGATCTTACAAGATTCGCCCGGAATTTTCAGGTAAGCAAAAATTGTTTAATTATTCTGAAACATTGAGTTTTATTTCTATTTATTTTGCAGAGTCAATTTGCTAGGATAAGCAAATACTGCGAAAATGGTATTTACGGAGCAAGACGCGTTTATTTTGATGGCACATTTTCGTAGTGCTTCACGTAATATTGACGGCAACTGGAGTTATTCTCTGCAGTCTTGCATTGAGCAGTTTCATAAAAATACGCCGGCGAATAAATATTTTTAAATCTAGGGAATTTTTGTGTGAGCCATACCACCTTGTACATTTGGTTGCCTATTATTTTTGGTCACGTGGGGTTCGGGAATTAATGAAAGCCCGGTATGTTTCTAAATGAGTAGCTGCTTCCAAATATTGTTCATTCGACTATGATGAATGTGTAAATCTGTGGCTTACCGCAAAAACCAGTTAAGTCGATTTTTTGTCGAAATTGAGTTAGCTGCACTTAAAACACTCATTAGGTATAATGTGTGCAATAAGACACATGTTTAATTATATCATAAACCTTTCTGCTAACCTAACCTGACCAAATAGTATGTGGAATTGCTAACGTGTGCAAACGTGCAACGTAGGTAATTAATTCTATCATAAACCTTTTTACTAACCTAACCTAGATATATATGAAATCGCTAATGTTTAGAAAGAGACTTAAACAATTTATTCTATCATAAACCTTTCTACTAACCTAGAAGTGTATAGAATCACTAAAATGAGCAATGACACTTATGTATATAATGTATGCAAATCTTTCTGCTAACCTAACCTAACCTAGAAGTGCATGGAATCGCTAAACTGTTCTATGGGACGTAAGATCAAGTATTAAATAAGGTATAATGCGGCCCGCCAGAGTTTCTGGATTGGGAGACCCGAGTTAGGATGTATAACTGTTACTGCTGTTATTAACATTTCAAATCAAACACTTGCCGTTAATCTAAAAGACACGAAAAACGACACAATTGTGCCTAGAAGTGTATAGAAGAAGTGTATAGAATCACTAAAATGAGCAATGACACTTATGTATATAATGTATGCAAATATTTCTGATAACCTAACCTAACCTAGAAGTGCATGGAATCGCTAAACTGTTCTATGGGACGTAAGATCAAGTATTAAATAAGGTATAATGCGGCCCGCCAGAGTTTCTGGATTGGGAGACCCGAGTTAGGATGTATAACTGTTACTGCTGTTATTAACATTTCAAATCAAACACTTACCGTTAATCTAAAAGACACGAAAAACGACACAAATACACTAAATAACAAACTGACTACAGTAAAATTATGTACATAAATTACAAAGTATGTACAGCAATTACAAACCACAATAAAAATTGTTTTACAATAAATATCTCAAAACAATTGACTCCCGCCGGTCGATAAGGTCGCTATCTACTTTATCGGCCGCCGAGTCAGATGTACTAATTTCACTTATGAATAAATTACTGAATTCATTCAAATGTAGTGTAATTGCTTTATTCTATATCAAATAATTAGAAAATATGATTATTACTTGTTATATAATTTGACTAATAAAAGCATTTGAGCGACACCTAGTTTTTACACACCTAATCATGGCGATACCAGCGGTGACAATTGAATTTTGGATAAACAAATCTCAAATGTCACCGTTTATATGTTAACGATGTTAACATTAAATTTTTGTAGTGTATTCACGTTAAAATACAAGTAAAAGATCAAAATTGGTGCAGATATGTAGCAATTTATAAGGAAGTTATGCTGTGTTTTCACTTTACAGTGGAAATGTGGCATAAAATTGCAAGAAAAGGCAAAAAGGACATCTCATAAAAACATTAACCTAAAACACAAATTGTGACTAAACGGTAAGTTTTAGACAAAAACATATATTAGATTCTTCATTGTCACACACAAACGCAGACAGTTCCATTAAAAAAAGTTCTCAATAAGGTCAAAAACGTCGAAAAAAAAAAACCAGTGTCCAACACATGCACTCAAGCCGTGGAAGCACTCGTTCTAAACTTTATATTGCACGTTTTTATATGAAACCGACGAATGCCTATAAATTTACATCGTATACATTATGTATATTTGAAAGATAAATTCATAGTATGTCATACAATAAGTCATACATAGAAATCATAAAAATAAGTGCAACATTTTTACCTAAAACCAACTATTAGAGTTAACTATAATTGCTCGGCCATTAATAGGTACATTGTACACATGATGAAAATATTTCCAAAATATTGACCTAATTAATTAAAATTGTAGTATTATCTTCATTTATACAACCAACAAATCACGATATTAATTTTATACTAAATGTGACGTCTACTGACGTTTATTCAAAATAATAGATATATAAATTGGATCCATTAGAAAATTAGAAGTATTTTAATTTATGATATAAAAAATAGATGGTGCCAGCTTTACGCGGAAACGAGAATATTATGATGACAAATAATGCTGTAATATTCATTAATCCACACAAATAATAATTCGTATTTAATTTAATAATTTTTATGAATAAAATGTACTGATGTAAGAAAATTGTAATCTTACTTACCGACCTAACATTAGCAACTTGCAGCCTACTTTACTGACTGAATGAGGTTAGTTTGAAATATTTTTGTTTTGTTGTTTATTATAACAAAATATTATATTTTCGTGTTATTATCACTAAATAAATTCACATTTGCCGTTTACGAAAATCAACTCGGGTTGCAGCAGTGGAGTAACAACAAAATTGTTAGCCATCAACGCAAATAGAAATTACGGTTATACAAGTTAGAGACAAATTAGAATATTTTAATAACAAAATTAATATTTTACGTTATAATCACAGTCATTGGAAGAACCTTTTAGTAAGTGGATATTTTTTTAAATTTTAATACACCTTGCGCCATCTATTTTTTTATACCAAAAGTTAAAACACTCATAATCTACAGATAGATAATAATCAATCTAGAATTATATATCCATTAGTTTAAATAAACGTCAGTAGATGTCACATTTAGTGTGAAATTAATATCGTAATTTTGGCTGTATAAATGAAGATAATACTACAATTTGGATTATTTACGTCATAAATTTGGAGGTAATTTCATCAGCTCTACAATTTATACCTGTAATGTGCTTATTTACTCAAAAATACCAACGTACATAACCTCAAAATTGGAACTTAAAATACGATTTGCGGCTAAGCAGTAAATCTCCGAAAGAACTTTATCTTAACATTTATGCGTCCCACACACCCTGCTCAATTTAAAAAAATTCAAAAAATCGGAGTATTTCGATCTGGAGAAACCTCCAAGAGGTGCTAATTTTCTGGGAGAAAGCGCGAATCCCAACTAAAGAATTAAAGCATTGCATCGCTAAATTGGATGATTTGTACGGAGAATGAAGCACTTTACAAAAACACGCAGCAAGAGCGACTGAATCTCATAAGCAGAAAGAAACAGAATTTGTTTCCAAATTCAATGACCTGTTCGATATCGCGCATGCCAATGGCACTTGACATGAAAACTATTGAAGAAGATACGCAGTTCCCAATTTCTCAAAGGCAGAAAGATCGGCCGGAATGTATGGGGGTGATTTTAAATGTACTACAAAAGAGAAAAATAAAGCAGAAAGGAAAGCAAAAGCATTGGCAAGGAAACAGAGCAATGATAATAAATATGAAAAAGCACGTAAGTTTTAAAAAAATTGAATTAACAAGACGTTATAGTTAATATGAATATTTATTTTTTATTGAAGGAAAAAGCGTACTACTGAAAACATCCTCGAGCAGAAACACATGCAATGAAGACACAGTCGATGATATCAATTTTCAAGAGCAGGCAGAAGCGGAACATTCTAATTTAAAGAATTTGGACCATCAAAGCTGAGGAAAAGCAGAGGAAAACGTGAAATAATGACTAGAAAACTCGTTGGAGTATTTGATAAATGTAAAATTAGTGATAGAGATGCGGTACATATGTTGATAGCGGCGGCTGAAGCCATTAAACTCGATATAGAGTCACTATGTAACATGTTACATTCCAAGACACTTGATAAATTCAGGTAGCGTTGGGATAATACGGAAAGCTGCAAACTCTCGACATTACTGTACCCCAACGAGAATTCAGCTAAACAGTACCTGCAAATGACCAGAAGGAACCTCAGACGGATAACTGCTATTCTAACCGGTCACTGCGGGTTCATTGGACACTTATACAAGATAGAAATAGTTGACTCCCCATCTTGTAGAGGGTGTAAAATGGAAGATGAGACTGCCAGGCACATCCTCAGCGAATACCCGACACTCTCGTCTACAAGAGGATCCATACTGGGTGAAAGATGGCCTACGATGGACATCATCAGGGATTTGCCCACCTCAGTAATACTGGACTACCTAGACAAGGTGGGATGCTTAAGCTGTATATACGTAACCCGTAGTAGGAGGCAGCACAATGGGCCTAATGAGGTCTAAGTGCAGTGCAGCAATGCACACTCCCCCTTATACTAGATACCAGATACTCGATATAGAAAGTTTAGTCATAAACAGATCGTCAATTCATCGGTATCGCGAATATTCCCGTAAAGAAGCAGCAGAAGCTCACAACAAATTATTGAAAGAATCCAATTTAGACGCAATAGTAGTTCATTGGAATGGGAAACTTCTTCCTTCTATGACAAATGCCACACAACATAATGTGATTGTTGGCAGACTCCATAATCGTTACAAGTGAAGATATTGAACAATTGCTTAGAGTACCAGTAATAGAAGTCGGTACGGGACGGTAACAAGCCACCTAAATTTATAACTTGCTTAATGATTGGGCTCTGGCAGACAAGGTAAAGGCGTTATGTTGTGACACAACAGCGTCAAACATTGACCATCTAAAAGGTGCTTGCATTATGTTAGAACAAATGCTAGAAAGGGATCTCTTGTACTTACCATGTAGGTACCATATTTTCGAAATTATTCTTGGAAGCATTTTCGATGAAAAACTTACAATCTCATCAACTAGTGCCAACGTGCCGATTTTTAAACGCTTTCAAGATATTGAACAATTGCTTAGAGTACCAGTAATAGAAGCCGGTACGGGACGGTAACAAGCCACCTAAATTTATAACTTGCTTAATGATTGGGCTCTGGCAGACAAGGTAAAGGCGTTATGTTGTGACACAACAGCGTCAAACATTGACCATCTAAAAGGTGCTTGCATTATGTTAGAACAAATGCTAGAATGGGATCTCTTGTACTTACCATGTAGGTACCATATTTTCGAAATTATTCTTGGAAGCATTTTCGATGAAAAACTTACAATCTCATCAACTAGTGCCAACGTGCCGATTTTTAAACGCTTTCAAGATATTGAACAATTTCTTAGAGTACCAGTAATAGAAGCCGGTACGGGACGGTAACAAGCCACCTAAATTTACAACTTGCTTAATGATTGGGCTCTGGCAGACAAGGTAAAGGCGTTATGTTGTGACACAACAGCGTCAAACATTGACCATCTAAAAGGTGCTTGCATTATGTTAGAACAAATGCTAGAAAGGGATCTCTTGTACTTACCATGTAGGTACCATATTTTCGAAATTATTCTTGGAAGCATTTTCGATGAAAAACTTACAATCTCATCAACTAGTGCCAACGTGCCGATTTTTAAACGCTTTCAAGATATTGAACAATTTCTTAGAGTACCAGTAATAGAAGCCGGTACGGGACGGTAACAAGCCACCTAAACTTATAACTTGCTTAATGATTGGGCTCTGGCAGACAAGGTAAAGGCGTTATGTTGTGACACAACAGCGTCAAACATTGACCATCTAAAAGGTGCTTGCATTATGTTAGAACAAATGCTAGAAAGGGATCTCTTGTACTTACCATGTAGGTACCATATTTTCGAAATTATTCTTGGAAGCATTTTCGATGAAAAACTTACAATCTTATCAACTAGTGCCAACGTGCCGATTTTTAAACGCTTTCAAGAATCCTGGTCTCAGATTGATCAAACAAAATTTAAGCCCGGAATTAAAGTTGCAAAAATTAACAAACGATTGAAAAACTATATAGTGCAAATTCTTGAAGTAATTTAATAAAACAGCAGCCTAGAGAAGATTACAGAGAACTATTTTAGTTAATGGTAATCTTCCTTGGTGACATTCCTCCCCGAGAAATATTTTTTTCGTATTCCGGGAGCCATTCATTATGCGAGGTGGATGGCAAAAGCTAATTATAACTTAAAAATATTCTTGTTCCGTGATTAATTTAAATTAACAGCAAATGAAAAATCTCCTTTTCTGACATTTGGTTATTTATCGTTAGCACTTATGTTCAAGGTTGGTTTAGTGCGCCTCTTGCTGTTGAAGCACTGAATCACGATCTGCAATTTTTTAAAAGCTTGTTCGCTACCAAACCGTTGATTTTGCCATATCTCGCATTACTTTGAGAAAGAATCACTTATCGTACTTAAGTCCCAAAGCTGTTGCACTTGCGTTCTTTGATCAGAAAGTATTCGCAGATACAAAAAAGAGGATGATTGTAGAAAAACGATTGTACGACATTTTTACCACTCCATTTTTACCACCATATATTTTTTACCACCAATTCTTTTTACCACTCCGTTTTTACTACCATATATTATTTACTACTAATTTTTTACCATTAGTTATCTTACAAATATTTCTGAAGTATTTACAAGTCTGTATAAAACATTTATTCGGTTCTATTTTTGATTTTTTGATTTTCTGGTTTAACATGTGTCTGTCAAATGTTAATTTAAACTTGACATTTGAGGTTTGCTAGTCGCTTGAAGGTTTTTACGTTTATACATTTTTGCTAACGTTTTTACTGACGGTTTTTACGATGGTCGTGGAGCTTATACAATCCACCAAAAATTACTTACTCCATATAGATGGTATTTTGTATTACAAGCAAGATGACCACTCGATCTCATTTGACTCACGGCCGGGTAAACAATAAAGGCGAAATTACAAAACTAACAAAAAATTACAAACATTACAAATTGATCGTAGGCGATTGAAGTGATCAAGAGTACACCTTTGGATGATCACTCTGGTCGAAGAGGTTGAAGCCTTAAAAATTAAAAATAATTTGAAAAGAGAGCGACAGATATTATTAGAGTTGGACTTGGGAAGAAAAATTAAGAGGACTGAAAATCTGTCCAGTGTCAAAGCGGAAAAACGAAGACGAATTTATTGCTAAGTATCTTAGGGCCGTTGGTCACAACATCCAATTTGGATGTACCTAATTATGATGTAAATCAGGAAAAATATGATTTGTAATAAAATGGTGGAAAAAAATATAGTGGTACAAAAATATAGTGGTAAATATAGAGTGGTAAAAATGGAGTGGTAAAAATGACCCCTAACGTAAAAAAAATATCCACGAATGAAATTATGAAGCGCATAAATATAAAAGCACACGAAATTCCTGAAGTGCTAGAAAAAGATTCTGAAAATTTCGTAACTCCAGAAACAGCTGGTTTTTCCGACAGATTTATTATGTCAGTCGGGATTTTATGCAGACTGACTCGTCAACCTGGTCAAATAACGATACCTTCAAAAAAGATTTTCAAATTGTAACTAAATTGAAAGTCGTTAACGATAGAGCGGAAAAAAGCGTTAAGTTAATAGAGGACTACAATAATTTATTTACCAGAGACGAAAACCAAAAACAGTATGTATTAAAAGTTGTATAAAATGACCGCCGCACAGTGGGCGGAAACGGCCAAAAACCCGCGCATGGGGTATTTCTTTCGAATTTGAAACGAAACATCTTGAAAAATAAGGGTTTTCTAGGGTTTTTGGGGTCGCTGATAACGAATTTGAACCTAGATTTGAAAAATTCAAAATGGCGGATACAATATGGCGGCCGAAAAAATTAAAAATGATCTAAAACCGCTAAAAACCTGTGTATATGTGTTTTTGAGGTTGCTGATAACGAATTTGATACTAGATTCGAAAAATTCAAAATGGCGGATCCAATATGGCTGCCGAAAAAATTAAAAATGATCTAAAACCGCTAAAAACCTGTGTATATGGGTTTTTGAGGTTGCTGATAACGAATTTGACACTAGATTTGAAAAATTCAAAATGGCGGATCCAATATGGCGGCCAAAAAAAATTAAAAATGATCTCAAATCGTTCAAGTCTTGTGTATAGGGGTTTTTGGGATCGCGAACAGTTGGTAAGTCCTCATTAATTTGAGTAACTGTAAAATATTTGGCTTTAAAAGTAAATCGTTCAAGAGTAATTTTGACTGTTCAACGAGCGTTACTTTTTTATATGTTTCTCGTTTATCTTACGTACACAAACACCGCGGTGTTTGTGTACGTAAGATAAACGAGAAACATATAAAAAAGTAACGCTCGTTGAACAGTCAAAATTACTCTTGAACGATTTACTTTTAAAGCCAAATATTTTACAGTTACTCAAATTAATGAGGACTTACCAACTGTTCTGCGTCTTTTTTGCGATTCACTGCAAGCGGAGAATGGTTTCACTGCTGGTCTCACTTGCGGTTCTCCCTCACTGCGGTTCTCCCTCGGATTGTACAAATTCGCGGACAAGTACTCCGAGTGTCTTCGTTCCATTTGCGTGTAATTCCGACTACTTTTATACCACAGCGCGATGACTTTCGGCACAAAACTTTTTGCCTTCGATTCCTCGAAAACACCATTTTTTGTTGCAAAACTTTCTATTTCTGTAATTATTTCGCACTGTTTCTTGTTCTGGTTTTTTATGAACGTGTTAAAAAAATATCTCCGACTTAAATCAGGACCTGTTCCGGCCGACCGACTCATCGTGCTGTGCCATAAACACTGAGTTTTCAAAAAATAAAAATAGATAATAGTTCCGTTTACAGATAGATGTCGCGTGGTTTGTTGTGGCGGCAGTTCAAAATTGATTATAGAAGCATTTTAAAAATTTGTTAAAAATGCTCTGAATAAACTTTTAAATACGTAAACAATATTTTTTTACCGCCCCATGTTTACTAGTAGTATTAGAATTAAAAATAACATTATCAGAACACAAAGTCCATTTTACATATTTTGAACGCATTTTTTAAAAAATTCGCCACGTGAAGAATCGCAAAGAGTAGCACCTACACATATGCAGAAACTACTTAGAAATGGTCATACTTTAAGGTCACCATGGTGCCGCAGAGAAGGTTTGAGAAGGTTTTGAGATACATCGTTTTAAAGCTAATATATTTGTAAAGTCAAATTCTAAATCGTCGTGTCTTGTTGTGTTTGTTCATAAAAGCTATTGAGCACAAAGGCACGATTTTTCACGATGAACTGATGAGTTCTATTAGTGTGAACGTCGTTTAGATCGGAGCGTGGTCTTGCAAAATGGCACAATCAGATATACTCGGAAATGTGATTTTTCGTAAATTCGAAGTCATCACACTACATTACTGACACATTCACGTGCGCCAATGTCTTGTAAGTTCGATTTCCTACTTATCAATAATGCTAAAAACGATTCCTGAACTCAGAAATGCATTTGACGAAGGTTGATTTTTTAGTCCGATGCGCGTGGTTTTACTCGTTTGCGCCCACTGTGCGCCGCTGCTTGCCAGATTCGAAAAAGGGAGCATTAATACAATAATTATTATAGAATGTTGGCCACAACATAGATTTTTCAATAAAAACATGAAATATTTATATATATTTTTTTTACTCTTAAACATATTATTACAATTTTTGAAGCCCAGATATATTTTTTCCAGATGAAACAATAAATGTAATAACTATTAATTTTTATTTGTTTGTTATTAACAATTTATCCAATTGTTTAAACGAGACGTATAAAATACACTGGTCTGCAAAAAAAATTTTTTTTCGAGCCCTGATACCATTCCTGCTGATTCTTATGTAAAATGACCTCCTGAATCCGAATATGACCTCCGTTTTCCCCCATCACCCACCGTTTTCGGGGGAGGCCCCCCCCACCTATTTTTATCACATTTCGATAATTTGGAGGGATGAAAAGGATTATTTTAGCCTTTACATTTCTTCTGAGGGGCTAGAGAGGTGAAAAGTTCCAAAACATGAACATTTGTAGCAAGGAGGTAGATTTGGGGGGGGATTTGCCCCCTTAAATTGTAAAAAAATCATTAAAAATGATCAATCTTTTCCGTTTGTTTTGCAGTTTTTTCACTTATTTTCTACATATTCCAGCTTCCATTCCTCCCTCATCCTCCCCCAAACACCCCCAAATAATAAAAATATATTGCAACAATATATAGCAACAATAATAAAAATATATAGCAACAGTTCGGAAGATTCACTGTACCACGCTGGCGCTCTTAATACTCTCCCCGTTTCCACCATCCATTGGAGGGGTGAAAAGGATTATTTTAGCTGTAAAAAATAATAAATAAAAAGTAAAATAATAAATTCCTGGGCAAACCTGTGCGCGCGAGGTATTGAGAGCGCCAGCGTGGTACAGTGAATCTTCCGAACTGTTCCTATATATTTTTATTATTGTTGCTATATATTTTTATTGTTTGGGGGAGGATGAGGGGGGATGGAAGCTGGAATATGTAGAAAATAAGTGAAAAAACTGCGAAAAAAACGGAAAAATCGATCATTTTTAAGGATTTTTTTACAATTTAAGGGGGCAAATCCCCCCCAAATCTACCTCCTTGCTACAAATGTTCATGTTTTGGAACTTTTCACCTCTCTAGCCCCTCAGAAGAAACGTAAAGGCTAAAATAATCCTTTTCATCCCTCCAAATTATCGAAAAGTGATAAAAATAGGTGGGGGGCCTCCCCCGAAAACGGTGGGTAATGGGGGAAAACGGGGGTCATATTCGGATTCAGGAGGTCATTTTACATAAGAATCAGCAGGAATGGTGTCAGGGCCGATTTTCATGCCGACCAGTGATATCAAAGGATACAGAAAAAAAAAGTCCTCTAGAGCAATTTTTATGAAAAACACGCTCTAAAATCTAATATTGATAACACAATCTTTAACGGCCCGTGGGCATGGGTTCCTGTTATCCGATCGAACTGAAATTTTGCAGGGAGTTTTTTGTCTTTTGTCAAATGAAAACTTTTTGGAGGGTGCCGCGGAAAAAACCGGAAGTCGAAAATGAGGACTCCAATCTTTAACAGCCCGTGGGCATGGGTTCCTGTTATCCGATCGAACTGAAATTTTGCAGGGATTTTTTTGTCTTTTGTCAAATGGACACTTTTTGGAGGGTGCCGCGGAAAAAACCGGAAGTCGAAAATAAGGACCACCCTAATGTGTTACGAATGTTCTTCCTTACAAAAACTAAATCAATATTTCCTTGATTTGCTTGATTTTTAAGAAGATTACACTACTTACTTTGACCTTAATTTTCTCATCGATGAGAAGCCGTATAAGCTCAATGTTTTCATTTTCAATGGCGGCTATCAAAGCGGATCGATTCAACGGATCGACACAGTTTATGTCTAATTCGGCTGGATTGTTCGCATATTCGGCGATTAATCTAAAAAATTAAATTATTTTTTGTATAATAGAGAAATGTTTGAACAAAACAAAAATTTCAGGAAATACTTACCAAATCTAATACATTTTTTATGTTCTTTATTGAATACGTTTGCAATAGCTAACATAGCATATGTCGGGTAAAATTCAAAAATAATTTGTGTCTATAAACTGTCGGCATCCCAGTAGGTTCTGAGTAAAAAACCAAACGTCAAGACTGTCATAAGTTAGTTTTATTTTTCAAACAATGTGCCCCTTCAAACAGAACAAGAAATTACAAAAGGTGTTGAATATTGTGCCCATACTGCCGAAGACACAAAGCAATTTTTCACTTCATGCTCTCGAAAAAATTTACCAGAATTTTAGGAGGTACAAGCCGATATCTTTTATAAAACATTATGTACAGTTTAAGTTCTTTTAAAACCTTCTAATTGCATTTCTAACCGTAGTTATAACATTTTCTGTACGAACCCTTGGCCATCCACCTGCTCACATGTAATCAGAAGAGCCAGCTTATCGAAAATTTAATATTCAAAACGTTTGGAAACCGCAAACTGAATACATTTTTACACGCTTCCGTCGAATATTGCCATTCGCCATCTACTAGTTTCTGAAATTTCTGAAATAACTCTCGAGCATAAATGCTTTTTGTTCCACCATAAACATTAAACTTAAATAACTTAACGTTTTGTGGCACTTCCTAATGACTTGCACAATTAAATTTAGTTGACGTTTCCAAGATTCACTGTTTCGTATGACATGATTTGAAAATTGTTTTTTAACGCAACCGAGATGCCGACAGTTTATAGTTACTCGTTAGTAATACATATATAACTTATAATTTAAAATATAACAAAATAAAACCGCTGACTAAATATTATAGTAATAATTTCAGTCAACGATCATACTAGAAACTAAATATATTTAAATCTAAACAAGATAGAAAAAAGCAGAGAAATGTATGAGGTGCAGAGCTGGGATGAATCCTCAAAAACAGGATTCGAATCACGAATCCGAATCACCTAATATGATTCGAATCACGAATACTCGAATAAAGGATTCGTAAGTGAAAAATATGATTCGAATCAAAGATTCGAATCCTCATTTTTGAATCACGGATACAAATCCTTTAAAAATAAATTTGAATCTATTATTTGCAACCAGTAATATTTTATTCCATCAGTTTCTATTAACAAAAATGTTCATCCACCGACTAAATATCTGATTAATGATTTTAATTAATAATGATATATGTGTTATTGAACTTCATTTTAAATCTGTGTTTTGTACGCGTGGCGCATGAAGTAAAATTTCGAGTTTAGAAAAGCCCCGTGAAAATTTGTCGAGGGTCGCTACGCGACCCTCGACAAATTTTCTACGCGGTGCTTTTCTAAACTCGAAATTTTACTTTATGCTTAGTCTGGGAGTGGACAACACTCGTTCTTAGAAGTTTCAAATTAAAGGATCACTCTAGATTACTAAGTTTATTACCATTTTACAAAGGCTACAGCTCGAACGACCAATCATGGTCTTCGGAGACCGAAGGACTACAGAGAATCGAAGTTTCTGTACAAGAAAACAACGAATATCTAAAGGTTTACAGCATGGATAGGAAAGAAAACATCCAATTTTGAAAAAATATCGCAGTTGGGTTGGTTTTTAGTGCGTTTTTAAATTCACTTTAAATCAGTGTTTTATACACGTGGCGCATGAAGTAAAATTTCGAGTTTAGAAAAGCCCCGTGAAAATTTGTCTCGGGTCGCTGCGCGACCCTCGACAAATTTTCTACGCGGGGCTTTTCTAAACTCGAAATTTTACTTCATGCTTAGTCTGGAAGTGGACCGTCAAGATTTTATACATGTCGAGATTTTCGATATTTCTAGATTTTTGTCGATTTATTTACAGTTTGTTATTGTATTAAATGCAACTTTAATATTAAATAAATACGGTTTTTTTAGGAATAGAATATTCACCCATTAAGAGCTGAGCAAATTATAAAGTTAACTCTAAAAATTAATTTTAGGTAAAATTTTGCATCTTTTTCTATGATTTCAATGAATGATTTATTATATTACATAAGTCGATTTAAAAGAGTTAAATTTAAAGTTCAAACGAGTGTTGTTCACTCCCAGACTAAGCATGAAGTAAAATTTCGAGTTTAGAAAAGCCCCGGTTAGAAAATTCGTCGAGGGTCGCGAAGCGACCCGAGACAAATTTTCGCGGGGCTTTTCTAAACTCGAAATTTTACTTCATGCGCCACGCGTGTAAAACACTGATTTAAAGTGAAGTTAAATATGCACTAAAAACCAACCCAACTTCGATATTTTTTCAAAATTAGATGTTTTCTTTCCTATCCATGCTATAAACCTTCAGATATTCGTTGTTTTCTTGTAAAAAAACTTCGATTCCCTGTCGTCCTTCGGTCTCCGAAGACCATGATTGGTCCTTCGAGCTGTAGCCTTTATAAAATGGTAATAAACTTAGTAATCTAAGGTGATCCTTTAATTTGAAATTTCTAAGAACGAGTGTTGTCCACTCCCAGACTAAGCATGAAGTAAAATTTCGAGTTTAGAAAAGCCCCGCGTAGAAAATTTGTCGAGGGTCGCGCAGCGACCCGAGACAAATTTTCACGGGGCTTTTCTAAACTCGAAATTTTACTTCATGCGCCACGTGTATAAAACACTGATTTCAAGTGAAGTTAAAAATATACTATTAAGGTTGAAAATTTTTCATGGTTAAGTAACCAAATATGCATTCACAAACATTTGAATTATTCGAAAATTTAAATATTTATATTCAAATATTAATAATTTATTGATTTAATTATTCATATTAGAATATTTAACTATTTGAATTAATCGAGTTCGAATCCCAGCCTTAATAGCGATGATTCGAATTATTTGGGAGGATTTGAATCCGTGTATGAGGATTCGAATCCTTTTATAAGGATTCGATTCCTTTTATAAGGATTCGAATCCTTTTATAAGAATTCGAATCCTTTTATAAGTATTCGAATCCTTTTATAAGAATTCGAATCCTTTTATAAGGATTCGAATCATCTACGTCTGGATTCGAATACGAATCCTTTTAAAAAAAAAAATGTAACGAATCCGGATCACGAATCCGTTTTCACTAAAGTATTCGAATACCTCTTTTGAATCCTCTAAAAGGATTCGAATCCTGGAATCGAATCCTGAATGATTCGAATCCTGCCCAGCTCTGATGAGGTGTTACTGATACAAGATCTAAACGTATCTATGTTATAAAAGGGATTGTCTAATAAAATAAAGTCCAAGGTTGACTTAAACATTTTATAACTGTTTAAAATAGAACCGGAAGTGAATCGTAAACCGAAAACCGGAAAAAAACGTTATTTTTTTTAGAACGAATACCGGAACTGAACCAATAAAAAAATATTAATTTATTTCGGTTCAAACATGCACGTGAACACTTGTTTAATTCTACAACAGTTTCTACTTTTTTGCAATTTTTAAATCCAAACCAAATATTCGTTTCTAGGTTCCCTCACTCGATTAAGACCATTTTTGTAGAAATTTTACTTTTCGTTCGGCTTTCAAAAAAAAAGTGAATTTTAGTTCTACCTCAGTTTTTTTTGAGGGGGGGGGAGTAAAATTACAGAATTAACTAAATCTGACAAAAATAGTCAACATCAATCAATAAACTTACTCAAAAATTAATAAACGTTGACTGGTTGCAATCGTAATTTAAATTTCCCAAAATATCAACTGTTTTGATAAAAATCGTTGGAGAAAAAAAATCGACTTTGTCTTAAATCAGCAGATGCGGTCTTTTCGTAAATTTCAGTTTTTCGGGTATAATGTCATTTTAAACTTTTCTGACGTAAACATCCCGATTTTAACGCAAAATGTCGATTTTGTCAGTCAGATCAACATAAATATTGACATAAAACGCCGACAATTGTCAATTTAGTTAATATTGACTGTTTTCGAATGAGTCAATAAATGGTAGTCGACAATTAGCATGCATGTAGTCAACATAATCGATTAACAATTAATTTTGTTAAATCTACTTTATAACTTAAATCAAAAGATTCTACTTTCTAAAAAATCGTTTATTTGACCTTTTAACAGTGGCCTGATTGAATAGAAACTGGATATTTTCTTTCTTATTGGAAGCATATTCATTCAATCAATTACCTTGGAAAACTAACGAGTGTCTATATACTGTCGGCATCCCAGTAGGTTCTGACTTTAAAAAACATACGTCGTGTAGTGACAATACCCAATAACATATAATTCAATTTATTTGGCGTTTCCGAGATTCACCAACTCGTATGACTTAATCTAAGATATGTAATTTCTTTTTCAAAGCAACCGAGATGCCGACAGCGTATAGACACTCGTTATTTTATTCTACTTTGTAACACACAGAAGCACAATTTTATCGATTCTATTTGTTCTAGAGCAGTGATGGGGAAACTACGGCCCGCGGGCCAAGTCCGGCCCGCGGAAAGGTTTAATCCGGCCCGTTTAAGAGTGCCGTCGTGAGAATGTTGAACGCGTTCTTACTTCGTAATGTGACGACCCGCATAAAAACTACCTACCTACGATTAAGCATTATTCTTTGGCCCGCTACGATTGTCTGGTTATTACAAATGGCCCGTCTTAAAAAAAGTTTCCCCACCACTGTTCTAGAATATTGTTTATTCTACCTTCGAATTTAATCGAGTCTACCTTCTAAAACATATTTTATTATTATCGTAATTTTATACATTAAATTTTATTCATAATTCTAACTATAGTACACTTAAATTGATTCTACCTTCAAAAACATTATTTGTTTATTCTACCTTCTAACTGTGGCACAATCACCCCTTTCCGCGTGCAACAAAAACGTCTTTTCGACCGGTCCCAGAGGCTTATCGGCCACATCGGTGACATTAATCGAGGTCGAGGAGGCGGCCAGATGCGCCACGTCCTCGGTGCTGTTGGTTAGCAGGTTCTGCTGGGATTCCCCGGGCTTCATGCTTCCGGACGGTCATCACGTCTACTACTGGCCGTCTCGCCCGTAACATAAACATCGCTAATCCAATCTTTGCGGTTAATTTAATTAGCCGACCCCGGGCAGGTTATGTAAAAGAGCGTCTCTCTCCCTCTTACCGATTTTGCCGTTATCCAATAAAAATTGAGTGGCCCGAATCCCCGCGCTGGGAATCCAAATGTGATTGTTCAAGGGAAATTAATGGGAACAAGGTTATCAATTTCAATCACGAAGAGTTTACCAAGTATGACTATACCGGGTGACCGTGAAAGTATTGCCTACGCAATTACTCAGGCAAAATAATAATTTAATTATAGCTTGATTTTGGCATAGTATTAACTAGGAATACTACTGTCGGTTTTGCCGGAAGTGATATCATTTTTCTAATTTTAAACTACAACCCTAACTTGTTTCTAGCTTGTCTCTAAATTCCCTTTCCAATGATGTATAACAAGTTGATATTAACGTTAAACTAACCTCAAAATGAATATTTTTCGAAATTGACTTAGTAGGCTGAGGAATTATAACTAGGATGAAACATCAAAAAGTGGGCTGTGAAACGTATATGACAGTCAATTCAAACCCTTTGTTTTATCTAAGAACGGCCCACCATTAATTGTTTAGCCTACTTATTGCAAACTTTAATAAGTTCTAATACGGTTAAGTCTTAAACTAATATCAACTTGCAATATACAGGGTTATTGAAAAAGAAGGAACAGATTTAAACATTTATTTCTTCCAAACTACAGAATTTAGAACCATAATTCCAACTTTCCTGGACAGACATAAGTTTAAAATTTGAACAGTCCAGGCAAAAGTTCTAACCACGGCCGCATTGACGCTGTTACTTGTCATGTTGATTGTCTAAACCTTACTCCTTGTGATTTTTATCTGTGGAGTAACGTAAAAGACCGTGCTTTTATCCCTATGTGCTTGACACTCTTGAAAATCTGCAACATCGAATTGTTGAAGCTGTGAATGCTGAATTCGATAACTGAGACCAGCTGATTTTTGTGTGGCAAGAAATGAGCCACCGTTTTGATATATGTCGTGTAACATATGGCGCTCAAATTCAACTTTTCTCTTCCCAGGAACGTTGGAATTCTGTTTCTATCTTTTGTAATTTGGAAGAAATAAATGTTTGAAATCTGTTCCTTCATTTTGAATAACCCTGTATAATTGAATAGGGAATTTTAAACACAATATTATGATTACGAAAACGGCAGGGTGTGCTATTCAACATTTTTAGATTACTGTGCGTTCATAAATTAAAATTTTGGACATTTTAATTATCGGCGTTAAACTTATTTTGTCAGCATCTGGAAAAAATATTTGATGTTATTAGAAATTGTTTTTAGGTAACATGGCCGTTTGAAGCTATTTCAAAAAATGGCTATTTCAAAAAATATTCATTTTGATAGTTCTAACTTAAATATCAACTTGTTATACATCATTGGAAAGGGAATTTAGAGACAAATATTACAAGTTAGAAAATAGTTGGGTTTGCAATAAAAGAAATTCTTGCACTTCCGACTGAACGAAAAGTTGTATTCCTAATTTATACTCTGCCAAAATCAAGCTATAGTTAATTTAAATAATTAACACTGATTACTTTTTTGTATTCGCTTTTTATTTTAAACTGTGACTAGTTTCGGCTCAACAGCGAGCCATTATCAAACTACTTAAACTAACATTAGGATCTTATACAGGGTGTCCTAGACCACCAGTAACACCCTTTTATCCAATGGTGAAAAGTTTTTGCGCAAAAAGGTTGGCATCACTGAAAGTTTGCTTAAAAATGTCATTTACTCCAGATTTTTAAATGGTACGATAGGTCGAAAGTGGTGTCATGGAAAAGGTCTTTAAAAAATAAATAACATTTATAGGAAACATAATTTTATTACTAGCATCGATTTTGAGTAATACCTGATTAAATTTAATTTTTTTTTAGCTAACTTATTTTAAAAGATTGAGTTTCAAATGTCAATTAGTCCTCTCAGATACATTCTAACCAAGTCCGCAAAGTCGCTAAAGATATATTTGACTCCAACTCCTCTGTTTTTTGAAAAGTTTACGCCAACTCTGACTGCTGCCTCGAATCATGTGAACATTTTAAATATTCACTTAATAATGCAATTTTTTGCAATACAAATGAATGTTTAAAGGTTACTACATCTACATAATAGCAATATAATGTTTTTTTATTGAAAAAAAATCGAAATTTTTCTCTCATATGCAAATTACATAAATTTCGATTGTTATTAAAAACTTTATTTGGGTTCAAATTTTAGAAAAAAGACAAAATATGTCTAGCACAATTATATTTAAATAATTATATCGAAAATCGGAGTCGGAATTTTACGAAATGTCCAACTCCGCGGCCCCGATTTTATCATCACAAAAATACTTAAATTCAAACCCCACAGTTTTGACTCTAACTCCGACTCAGAGTTTACAGCACTGGTTCAAACTGTTTTCCATTTACTTCTAAACACTGTTGAACTGTTCTGGTCCTAATATCAGTCGCCCTAAGTATCTACTTTGTAAATAAGGTAGCCATGAGATATTTATATTTGGTAACTTCAATCCAAAATTACTTAAAACAAACACCAGTTACAAAAATATTTTTGCTACGAAAGTTGCTTATTTTTCAAAGACCTTTTGAATGATACCACTTTTGACCTATCATGCCATTTGAAAATCTTTAATTTTTGACATTTTTAAGCGAAATCTCAGGGATGTCAACCTCTTTGTAAAAAAACAATATCACCATTCGATCGATTCTTCAGTATGGCTTTAGTATTCATTTTTTTTATCCCAACTCTCTAAGACTAGCCGTTTTCTCAAAAAATGCCTGATACGGGTGGTCTGGGACACCCTGTATATACATAAAATTATTTATCAGGTAAAAACGTGTCGAAAAGAGGAGTATACATAAGTTCGGTCTGGTCATTTATTAGTGGGATTCCCGGATTCAGTTTTGCTTTGTGAATCTCTAATGACTCCAGAAGACCAGAACCTTCGGGAGTCATTAGAGATTCACAAAGCAAAACTGAATCCGGGAATCCCACTAATAAATGACCAGACGGAACTTATGTATACTCTTCTTTTCGACACTTTTTTACCTGATAAATAATTTTATGTATATATAAGATCCTAATGTTAGTTAAGTAGTTGATCCGAAAATAGTCACAGTTTAAAATAAAAAGTGAATACAAAAAAGTAATCAGTGTTAATTATTTAAATATTTACAATGTTTCACAAAGTAACCGCCTTCACCATAAGATATATAGTTAATGTATATATACAATCCAAAACTCAATTGTCTACCATTTATATTGCCCGTGTCATTACTTTCAATGTCAATGTTTATATGTTGTTTTTTTTTTGTTTGGCAAATTTGAGTTAATTTTTGGGATTTATGTTTATTATCATGACAATTAATATAAATCTTCAAAATTAAGCCATTAAGCGCCATTGATGCAATAACGCAACGTTATTAATTGGTTCTTAATTTAATTAGTACATAAGTTAATTTGATACATTGTATTATTTGACCTGACTTGGGAATGTGTTATTTAATTTACTGAAATGTTTCGATTACAACTCATTTTCAAAAAAAATCTTTTCGGTGTATTCCTAACTCCACAATATTTCATTGTTTAATACGCGTGGCGCATGAAGTAAAATTTCAAGTTTAGAAGAGCCTGAAAATTTGGTTTGGCCGCTCCGCTTCGCGAAGCGACCAAACCAAACTTCAAGGCTTTTCTAAACTCGAAATTTTACTTCATGCTTAATCTGAGAGTAAAAACACTCGTTTAAACATAAAATTATTAAAAATTAACCCTGTTTACCCAACATATGAAGCTGTCATCTAACGTAACCAGACGGTGTCAATTGTTTTCTAAGCTTATCTCACTGACTGTACTCATGAACAGGGTCGCAGTAAGGGGAAGGCCAAGGAGGCGACGGACCCAGGCGCATCAAGCGGAGGGGCGCAATCGAAGCCAGATATTTTTGTTTTAATGTCTGGCTTTGATTGCGCCCCTTGGCTTGAAGCGCCTGGGGCCGTCGCCTCCTTGGCCCTCCCCTTACTGCGGCCCTGTTCATGATGACAGTCAGTGAGATTAGCTTGGAAAACAATTGACACAGTGTGGTTACGTTAGATGACAGCTTCATATGTTGGGTAAACAGTGTTGATTTTAAATAATTTGATTTTTGAACGAGTGCTTATACTCTCAGACTGAGCATGAAGTAAAATTTCGAGTTTAGAAAAGCCTTAAAATTTGGTTCTATATTTCTTCACTTCACTTTAATCCATGTTTTATAGACTCGCGCGCTCTGGAAAATCCAAATTTTCAGGCTTTTCTAAACTCGAAATTTTACTTCATGCTTAATCAAGGATATTAACCTATGTTACAAATTAAAATAAAACACAATTACTTGACATTTCTTAAGATTTTACAAGTAAAAGTTACTCACACAAATTAAAACTTTACGAAACTTTATCTAGAATAGATTATTACAATACTCTCATATATGTATTTTGATTTCTAACTATCAAAACGACAAAGTATCACAATTATCAAAAAATGTCATGATTGTCATAATATATAATTGTTCTCACAGAAAACACAAATGTAAAAAAAGTTGAAATTGTCAAATTTTCAAAAATAACACAATTCTGTCACAAAAGCCAATCCATATGTCGAAAACATAAATTGGCGATATATGAGGAAAATGCTAATTTATGTCAATAATGAAAATATAAAAAAACTGTGTTTTTGAAAGTAAGAAGTTTTTTTACTTAAACTAAATCAAAGTGAAAATAAACTTGCAACTATTATTTATTATTATATTAGTATTTTAAAAGAACAATATTTGATTGATATCTACACTAATTTTTCTGAATGAAATTTCAAAAATTGCTTATGATTGTTTCAAATTTTAAATCATCTGTAAATTAGATAAAGTTGGACTTTCCGACATTTAATTGCAAATTAGTCAAATACTATTAATGTAGTGATTTATAATTATTATATTCTATTTTATTTATTTATTTTATTTATTTATTTATTTATACAATCACGGAAATTACATTTCCTATATAAGATTGTACATCACTTAAACTAATATAACTAAATATAAAACATAAAACAATGAATACATAAAAGATAATTATGAGCCGTGCATTAATTCTAATATATAGTTAAAACATATTTTTGAATTTATCATATTGAAAATGTCAAGAGCAGGATCTAATGATAGTAATTTATTGTACACATCACACATTGAAAATATAGGTGATCTAATCATAACATTTGTTTTGGGAATTGAAAGTTGAAAAAATCTGTTGTGTCTTAAGCCATGGGGAACGTGAAATTTAATCTAAGCAACAATATCTGAACAATCAATTGAATTATTTAATAATTTGTAAAGCGCAGTTATAAGATGTGCTTTACGTCGACGTTCCAAAGATTGTAGTCCAAAAGCTTGAAGTAGCGATTCATAGCTTATAGTGTAGTCTGGATAGAGTCCTGACTTCTTAAAATATAAATACTTAACTAGGCGTTTTTGAATAGATTCTATTAAATTAGAATATTTAGCATAACATGGATTCCAAACACAACAACCATATTCGAGCCGAGATCGAACGTACGCATAGTATAATGATAGTATAGCATCACAACCTTCAAATAATTTGGAATTGCGAAAAATAAATCCTAAGAAACGATTGGCCGAAGAGACTATGCTTTCTATGTGAAAGTTGAATGTAAGGCTCGCATCAAAAAAAATACCTAGATCTTTAAAGTGGTTCACACTCGATAGTTGGATGCCATTTATATTATAATTGTGTGTTATGGAAGATTTATTTCGTGAAAAGGACATCACTTTGTACTTATTCGTATTAAGTAGTAAATTATTGTAACTGCACCAAGAATGGATAATATCAATATTGTGTTGCAAGGACAGACAGTCGGTAATAGAATTAATTGGTTTAAAAATTTTCATATCATCCGCGAATAATAAGCAATCAACATCTAAGTTCTCAACAATATCGTTCATGAAGCAGTTAAAAAGCAATGGACCTAAGACCTGATGTTGCCAAAAATAGGTTAGATTTATAGCCCATATATTCTACAAATAGCGGTCTTTCAAGCAGGTAGCTTTTTAATAAATTGCAGAGGGCTAGCGAAAACCCAAAATTATACAGTTTGGACAACAAGATGTTATGATCCAACCTGTCAAAGGCCTTGGAGATGTCAGTAAACACGACATCAACCTGAACCTGGCGATCGATGGAGTTTGTTAACTGCTGCGTGTAGAGCATCAGATTACTAAGCGTTGATCGCTTTGGTCTAAAGCCGTGTTGATTATCAGCCAGATTCAAGTTAACAAATGCGCTGATTCGATCACGCAAAACAAATTCAAAGCACTTTGATAAGTTGGAAATGATTGCTTTAGGCCTATAGTTGATAATCAAGTTTCTATCGCCCGACTTATAAATTGGAATTATGCGAGTCTTTTTCCACATATCTGGAAAAATACTTTGTTTTAAGCATAAGTTAAATATATGCTTCAATAGTTCTGATAATACGTAACGACAATCTTTTAATATGAGTGCAGGAAGATTATCTGGCCCAGAGCACAATTTATTACCCAATTTGCTAAGTGCATCTTCAATATCAGGTTGATCAAACCCTATTATGTGTATAGAATTATTATGTATTGACTTTGTACAAGTGGGAGACGTAGCAGTAGCTGACTCAAAAGATTTAGAAAAATTTGCCGCAAAACTATTTACAATATGGGCTGATGTTATATCACGGCCATCATAACTCATAGTCTGTGGTATTGCATAATTATTTTTCATTGTATTAATATAGCTCCAGAATTTTTTCGGCGTTTTGCGAACAGAATTCTCGCAATCTTTAACAAACGTTGAGAAGTCGTGTTTGCTTAATATTCTTACTTGCCGCCGGAGATTAGATAGTTTAAGTCTGAAGAATTGAGATAGTGGATATTTTTTTGTCAATTTGAAGTATTTTTTCTTCTCTTTAATTTTATTTCTTAGATTAGAAGAGAACCATATGGGATATTTATTTGATGGTTTACGAGTGAAGGGAACACAGACCTTAAATATAGAGTGCAGTTTTTCATAAAAACGCATACAAGCATTGTTGATATTGGTACAAGACATAACATCATTCCAATCAATGTTTGAAATTAATTCATATAATCTAACGAAATTGGCCTTTTTGAAATTAAACGATTTAAAATTTAAGTTTTGTAAGAATGAATCAATTAAATTAGGCATTTTTACGGTACAATCGATAGTAAGAGCGGGATGGTGAATGTCTTGAACTACAATAGGATCCATCATGTGATTTACAGAACACGTTAAATTACTAAATACCAGGTCAAGGATCCTGTGGTGGTGGTTGTAGACAGAATTATATTGATCAAGGCCAAAAAACTCTACACAATTTTTAAGGGTTTTCGAACAAGTGCTAAGTTCAGAATTGATTACGTAATCATTTAAATCAAAATCACCAAACAAATTAGTTGCATTGTCTAGTAGAAATGGGAAGCTATCTAACAAGTTAGCAAACTGCGTTAATTGGTGAAGGCTAATTGGTGGTCTGAAATACACATTAATAAGGAACACTACAGACCTTGCAATAACTACTTTAATAGAAATAATTATTATAAAAGTATTCACAAAATTATTTAAGTTATAATTGTTTGAATTTTAATTACTCTCTAAATTATAAACTGACGGCATCCCAGTTGCTTTGAAATAGTATATTACGTAACGAGAGTGGTATGCAGTATATTACATATGAGCGGACATATTGCGCACGAACCGCGCAGCGGCGAGTGCAGTATTCCGCGAGTATGTAATTGCCATACCACTCGAGAAACGTACGATACTTTACCTACGCCCTAACAAAATAAACAATGAGCATGAAAGAACAACTTATTTATTGTAATCATTTTTAATAGTACCATGAAAATGATGAAAACTAAATTACTACTTGATCAATACTCAGAGAATTTTTCTTTTAGGTAAACATACGCATAAAGCTGTCCATTTTCCGACATTCGTTGTTTTTTAAAAGAGTTCAATTTAAAGCTTTAAACGAGTGTTTTCCACTCCCAGACTAAGCATGAAGTAAAATTTCGAGTTTAGAAAAGCCCAGTGAAAATTTGTCGAGGGTCGCGCAGCGACCCGAGACAAATTTTCTGGGCTTTTCTAAACTCGAAATTTTACTTCATGCGCCACGCGTATAAAACACTATAATATTGTCGATTTTATGTATATTCGAACTTCAATTAAAATCTGTGTTTTATACGCGTGGCGCATGAAGTAAAATTTCGAGTTTAGAAAAGCCCAGAAAATTTGTCTCGGGTCGCTGCGCGACCCTCGACAAATTTTCACGGGGCTTTTCTAAACTCGAAATTTTACTTCATGCTTAGTCTGGGAGTGGAAAACACTCGTTTAAAGCTTTAAATTGAACTTTATTAAAAATCAATGAATGTCAGAAAATTAACAGCTAAAATAATTTTAAAAAAGTAATATGATTTTACAAAAATAATGACAGTTTTCTTGTATAGTGTAAATCATTTCGAAAACATTTACTTTAATCAAGTGACTACGATATCTTTTGCTATTTTCACATCCGTAGTTGTTGTTTCAATTCCATGGCATGTCATTATTGTTAT
Source organism: Philonthus cognatus (assembly GCA_932526585.2). Taxonomy (NCBI): domain Eukaryota; kingdom Metazoa; phylum Arthropoda; class Insecta; order Coleoptera; family Staphylinidae; genus Philonthus; species Philonthus cognatus. The sequence goes on along the minus strand of OW052244.1, from coordinate 83,109,038 downwards.
AAAATCAAATTATATTTTCTTAATTATTTTAACTTAGAGAAACGTAAAGTGATAGACGTTAACACGAATGAATTCAGAATGTGTCCCTCTACAAAAAAGGTGAATACTTTTTGTTTCTAAAATAATAATGGGAGCCAAAATTTGAACATTTCAAAATTTACATGGGATTTCCTATGTTGCGTCTGCCAAATCAACACCCAGTATAAAAGCTGCTATGTAACAGGAAAAACTATATTTTAACCATTCGTTTGTTTTGACAGTAAAAATGCAGCGAGTACAAATAGAAATACTTCGAAAAAATATATTTTTGGCGCCCAACTGGGTTGTATAGAGCTGAAAAATCTTGAATTTCGAATAATTTTATTAAGCATGTCTATAAAAATAAAAAGTTTGTTCTTTTAAGAATTTTTTGAGCGAAATAAACCTCTCATACATATGCTTGCCTCGTGTTAGGCGCCAAGAAAAATTCTGATTAACATAAAAAAGCAGAGTTTTTTTATGTTTTCTTTTTATTTAGTCATAATTTATACTGAGCAGTGATTATTAAGAGGGAGGCTAGGCGCTCGGTTGTATATTCTGGCTTTAAAATAGCGTAGTGCTATCTTTCAATTATCGCTTGAACTTCACAGTCACTTTTCAACATCATATCTGTGGCGGAGAGGAAAAACCATCTAAGTCCACTTTTTTTCGAAATTGAGTTATTGATGGAGAGGGGTAGATTTTTGTTCTATCTTTCATATAAAACAGGTATCGAAGCATTATGCAGCTTAGTTTTCAAGTTATTCTAATGTGGCTAACCATTTAAGTGCAATGGGAGGGGAAAAACCATCTAAGTCCTCGTGGAAGGGGAAAAACCATCTAAGTCCATGTAAAATTGAGAGGATGTTTGTTATTTGTTGCCCAGTCCTTCTAGATATACTTTTAAGTGTATATTCTATAAAAAAAAACTTTAACGGGACAGCTTATGGTACTATATAAGGTATAAGTGATTAATCGAAATACATGAATATTATAGTTTTTATCACTAATCCACTAAAATATTTACAATGTTTAGTTATTACTCTATAGTTGCAATAATTTAAGAATAGCTGTAATTGACACTTTTCAGGTGACTAAGACGGTTCGACCGACGAACGTTCTGTACATTTTTGGGTGCCGAATCCGTTTCAGGTACTTTGGACTTCGATTTCCGTTTAGTGGTGTCCTTTCGTTTCGAGTTGCTACTCTGACTAGTTTGCTCGCCTCCATCATTAATCAGATCTAAATCTGGATCGATATTTCTCTCTTCCCCGCCTACGCTTACAGGCAACTGATTATAAAAATCGCGAGCCTCTGGTCTTATGAGACTAAGTACAGACAGTAGATCTCTCTTCTTTTCAACGCTTATCTCTACCGGTTCGTTGTACAGTAGTGTGACTTCGCTCACGTTTACATTGGAATTCGCGTTCCTTCTTAAATCTAATACAGAAAATGTTTCATTTTCCGAAAGACTCTTTTTGTACAGAATGATTCCTTGCTCTTTCTGATATCGAAGCCACTTTACCTCTTGCCAAAGGAAGCGTTCGTCTTGAACATTTTTTTGACGGGCAACTAAGTCAGTTTTATACAATTTCTGGAAATCGTAAAAACTGTCTTGAGTCATCACAGTAACTTCCATTGGGTTCGAAGCTTTGCAAGTGGCAACAAAATCATACCAGTCAGCAGGCAAGTGAATTTGATTCCCCGTGGGTCTGAATATCATCTCAATAAGTTTTAATAAATTTGTAATAAATAAATAAATTTTAAATACATTTAATAATAATTTTCATAGAATTCTGGGCGATAATCTCTCCAACAAGAAAGGGAATTTCATCAAATCTGCATTCATATAATGAAATTGTCACTCCCTATAAAAAATAGCAAGTTAATCAATCAATTAATTAAATCAATGATTTCATTCAATTGATTTATTTTTATTTAACTTTATAATTGCCAGTGAAATCTAGCTACTCAAAAAAAAGTAAAAAGTAGCTAGTTTTTCTGACGAATATACGTCGTCCAAGTACGTCGAAATATACCGAATTTATTGCAATTTATCGATTTAAATCAATATATATTGAATATATTGAACTTACTTCAAAACATGATGTTCAAACATGACTAGACATGTCGATTCTTCTACTCGTTTCATAATAGATATGATTTTATGTATGTGAGGGGAAGAACCATTTAAGTGACATGAGAGGGGAAAAACCATCTAAGTCCATTTAATTGATTTCTACGACATGACACATCCGTGTGGTGTGGCTACATAAATTTTTGTGATTTATGTAATATACAAAGTCGTTTCTAACTCAAAACAAGCTACTCTGGACGGAAATACGGAAAGTAGCCATCAAAACTTTGAACGCAATTTACTCGAAATAACGTCCAGTGGACTTAGATGGTTTTTCCTCTCCGCCACAGATATAAGATGACCAAAACGTTCAAATTAAGAGGAGGTAAGGTGACTGTTGCCAATTCTGACGTAAACCTGGCGTAGCGCCATCTTTCAATTATCACTTGAACTTCTTATGTCAATTTTCAACGTCATTAAGATAGCGGAACATTCAAATGGAATATATAGAAGCAAAACTACTCCGACACCAAAGAGATTATCACTTCGATGTATTGCTTTCTGTCTTTCAAACGTCAAGAGTGACTATTATATAATAAAATGGTGGAAATAGAATCCTTATATAAACTTTTATTTTCATATAAATATTAAATTACTATATTGCGAAATAGACCTCTAAACAAAAATTGCGTTAAATTAAATAGTTAAAAAAACTGTTTCCGCCATTTTGTTACGAAAGGTTCAATGCATTTCTTTGTAAAAGAACATTTGTAAAATATTATTTTATACCTACGCTGGAACCGTAGTCCCAACATATACATTTTACATCGGCTCTTAAAACGTTACGAACGTTTTAATAAATACTGCTCAGTATTAATGGTGTCCATTAAACTTACCTTCAATTTTAAAGGCCAGCAACCCAAGAAAAATAAAAACCACAACTATATTCTTAAAAATTATACTTATAACGCATTAACCTTTCAACTTTATCATCCCCACCTTGTAATCCTTAATGGAACTCTAACCCAATTTCTTCACCTACACATTTCTCCTCACCTCGTTCCATCTCAGATTTATATCCTCACCTCGTTCCATCCGCGAATATCGCACATTGTGTGTACGTTTCGAGTACATCGAGTATAAACAGCGACAAGATATATAACGAGGCAATTTACAACCGGCCAAACAACGTAAACTTTCGATTGGCGCCGTTTCTCTCTGGAGGACTAAAGTCGTCCAATTAATTAACTTCTCACCTGGAGATAAAGTCGATACACATAACTATTATTGCCTCGTTGTTCATGCAGGAAATGTGAGAAATGGGTGTATATCAATCGGGGTTAATGAATAATTAAAAGAAAAAGTGTCCAGGAGTCGGAAAATTGAAATAGTCCATTCGTTTATTACGAGTTGCATTGTAATGTGAGATATTATTTACTTTAAATAAGCTAAAATGTTAGAAATTCGGATATTTGTTTTCATACACGAACTTTTCAGGTGTTTCCTAATAAGATTACGCTTATAAAATGGGGGAAGTAATCTAATTTTCCAATATAAAAAGCACATATGGGGGTTTTGCAATTTTTGGACATTCATGGGTAAAAATGGTTATCGAGAAGGATGCGTCCTCGATTGACGTAAGTAATATTTATCTTTAATATTAATTTTAACAAAATGAATATTCCATTGATTTTCGCTGCAATTTATTTTTAATAATAATATAACTTGCTTCCTTTATTAATATAAAACAGAGTTTCCCAAACTGTGAGTCGTGAGTCGATATTTGCTGGCTCGAGGCACAAGATATTAAAAGTATAATCTGTTTTTTTTATTATGGCTAATCAAATTTGATATTTCAAGAATTTATTGGTGTGATGCAGGTTGTGTGTTTTAGGTTAGGAAAAGATTAATCACATAGTATGTTGTAAATTAACTTTTAATTTGTATAAAATAAAACACTTTAAACATTGTTTGTATACACAGTATTTTTATTTTCGTGACTGTAGTTTTGGCAACTCAACTTGCCATTATCAAACAAAGTAATTTAAATTACGGCATGGTACAGGTATATATGTATATACACGAATGGTTATTTACAAAATAGCATTAAAGATGGGGGTATACACTAGATCAACCTGGTCGGTAATTAGGGGAATTTCCGAATTAGCGCGGGCTTTCTGTATTTCCAGGGACTCTAAGAGGTTAATTTTTCGACCCTTTTTGGCATAATGGATAATCTTAAGTATATTGTCGCCAAATTTGTAGGTTGAGTGAAGAGAAATCTGACAGTAATATGAAATAAATTATCCATTTTAAATATCAGTTCATTAAATACTGATATTTAAAATAAATAATTCATTGAACAAAGATTAAGATTACAAATGTGTGATAGGTACATTCAAACTATTTGTATCTACTATCAATTTAATAAAGTCTATCTAAGGAGTAATTAAATTCACCTTTGTATAATTGTCAATAATTAAATAACAGGTACTTGCATTCTTACAGAAAAAATGTCTGCCTCCGACTTTACAATATGTGTCTTGTTCATTATCTGCCCATTCATATGTTTAAATTTTGAAAAAGTTCTTAATGTTTGTTGTTTAGTTGCAAGTTGTAGCGTTACCTTTTTCGAAACTTTCTGCATCGTAACAGTTTATTCGACAAATTAAGATTTATTTGTCACAGTAATAATCATTTATCAACATCTCAACATTTGATGTTTAAAATACCCTTAAAAAAATCTGAAAAAATCTGAAAAGCGATTCATAAATGGAATTGAATATTTTTAAATATAGTTATGTATTGTAAATTGTATTTAATTATAATGTATTTCTTTCTTTTTCAATAAAGTGGTCATTTGGTTTGTTTATCGCGTCTTTTATATTTTACAGGCATTAATTTTTGTTATTGCCACTGTAAACACCAAAATGTTTGAATATGAACTTGATTTAGATTTATTGTTTAGATTAATGTGGACAATACTTGGAAGAAAATGCCTAACCTACCAAAATCCCTGACACTAGATGAAAAGAAATATCTTCTAGCAGTGGAAAGAGGCGATTTGGCAAATGTTAAAAGGTAAGTTTAAAAACTATACTTAAGTCAGCGTTTCTCAAACGGCGGGCTGCACTCACTAGAGCAGGGGTATTTAACATTTTGTAATACGCGAGCTACTTTTGATATGAGGTTATTTGACTATCGACAGGTGATAGTCAATAAAAATAAATTTAAAAAAGTTTTGTATACTCGTATTACAAACACTTTAACATTTATTGTAAATTAATCGAATTTGTATAGTGCGAGCTTTGGTTAAAATTTATTAAACATAAGCAGTATATTTTCAACTTCACAATATATTTAGCCGTATTATAACGAGTGGTATGATTATTGTCGATGATATTTTGGAGTTGAAACCGAGCTGCAGATTCAACGAGTGCGTACATGCTTAGTCTGGGAGTGGAAAACACTTGTTTTAAGCTTTAAATTGAATTTAAAAAAAAAACAGGGAATATCCGCAATTGTTGTATCAATTCCATGGTATGTCATTATTTTTATAAAATCTCATTACTTTTTCTTAACTATTTTAGCTGCAATATTTCTGACACTCGTTGATTTTTAAAAAAGTTCAATTTGAAGCTTTAAACAAGTGTTTTCCACTCCCAGACTAAGCATAAAGTAAAATTTCGAGTTTAGAAAAGCCCCGTGAAAATTTTCTGGGCTTTTCTTAACTCGAAATTTTACTTCATGCGCCACGCGTATAAAACACTATAATATTATCAAATTTATGTGCATTCAAACTTCACTTAAAATCCATGTTTTATACGCGTGGCGCATGAAGTAAAATTTCGAGACAAATTTTCACGGGGCTTTTCTAAACTCGAAATTTTACTTCATGCCTAGTCTGGGAGTGGAAAACACTTGTTTACAGCTTTAAATTGAACTTTAAAGAAAAAAACAGGAAATATTCGCAATTGTTGTATCAATTCCATGGTATGTCATTATTTTTATAAAATCACATTACTTTTTCTTAATTTTTTTAACTTAGAGAAACGTAATGTGTTAAGTGTGAACATTTATAAATTTAGAATTTTTCCCTCTACAAAGAAGTACAATACATTTTGTCTCTAAAATAAATAGGGAAGCCAATATTTTAACACTATAAATTAACATGCGATTTCCTATGTTGCGTCCGCCAAGTGAACACCCGGTATAAATGTCAATGGATCACGGAAGCACAGTCGCGCACTATAATTCCGAGAATCATATCCAAACTTGATGTAAATTTAGCATTTGTTCGACGTAGTTGCTGTATAACTTCATCAGTATCCATCGAAAAGCTTCCAGTATCCGAGCAAGACTTAAACTTCTCAAAATAATTAGAATTCTTCGGTACAAAAGCCTTACTAAAGTAATCACTAAAACTATCTACGATTACTTGCGGATTCGTAATATTTGTCCCTTCATAAGTCATCTCACCAGGAACTAGTGACGAATTGCTTTTAACATTCAGATAGTTGAATAGCATATTGGGCGCAGTCTTAATACGATCCTCCGTTTGCTGAATAAATTCCGATTACGCCGCAGTTATTCTCCGCTTGCAACTTTTAATTAATTCTTCATATTTGTTTTGATAATCGATTATGCGATATTTTTGAAATAACCTTCGGAATCTGTTTTTTAAATTCAACTGTTTACGTATTTCATGATTTATCCAGGGAGGAAAAGAATGATATGAACTGAACCTTTCTTGATGTTTTCGGAACGTGTCGATTAAAAGCACTATATAAATTTTCATAAAGTATGTCACGTGCCGAGTTGACATTGGAGGTGTTGTATAATCTGTTCCAACTTAGAAATTTCATCGTATTGCATTGGTTCCAATTGAATCATCTGATATGCACACATGGTTTTTTCTGCATCCTGGATGACAGCACTGATTACAATTAACACATTTAGTTTTATATGCAACTGAATTTCTGGAACTTCCTACACATTTAAATTCCGTCATATTAGCTAATACAGGGTGGCGCAAAACTACCGATATGGTTTGAATGTTTAATATTTTTTTTATTTAATGGTTAATTATTTTTTTTTGTTATACAGTATATTAATGGGGAATATTTTTGGCTTAAGTATGAAAAATTATATCCCACAAGTGGTGGCAATTTTCGGCTTCGCACATTCGTGCTCTTTCAAGTACATTTTCCATAACTTTTCGTAAAATTTCCGGTGTTATGGCTTGATAATTAAAGATTATAAAAAAACGTTTTAAACATGTTTTAAACAAACTTAACGCTTAAAACATGTTTAAAACAAAACCGTTTAAATTACGACGCTTGTTTTTAAACATGTTTAAAACACTGTTTTAAAACAAAGTGTTTTAAACGTAACAACCCTGGTAAGAACATCTTGATATTTTAAGGAAAATTATAAATAAATTATGATTATTAAATCAATTTTAAAAGCAATAATTTTGATCAGATATAAACACGCTTGAATATCTTAACTGGTTTTTCTTAAAAAAATATAATTTTTGCATTATGTCAAAGTAATAGCAATGGACGAATTGCAGATTAAACAACAATATTTTTCACCAATCATACTGAAAAATAAATTATTTTTCACAAAATCTCATCGAAGGTTGAAATCGGTAGGTGATCGACCAAAAAGGGTCCAGCAATCGACGGATAGGTGGCGACAAGATCTTGAATGTAAATTTCCTAGATTTAAAGTATGTTTTCTTTGTTGTTGTGATGCCTTTTTGTAGCTAGTCAAATATCTTTGTAAAAAATATCAATACGTCGGGGATAAGGTAGTTCGCCTATTGTTTAGGTTTCGCATTTATTTAAGTGAATTTAAATTAAAAACCTATACCGGCGGACGCAACATACGAAATCCCATGTAAATTTTGAAATGTTTAAATTTTGGCTCCCCTATTTATTTTAGCAACAACATGTATTTACCTTTTTTGTAGAGGAAAAAATTCTAAATTCATTCGTGTTAACCTTTATTAGTTTACGTTTCTCTAAGTTAAAATAATTAAAAAAAAGTAATGTGATTTTATAAAAATAAAGACATGCCATGAAATTGAAATAACAATTGCGGCTGTCAAAATGGCAAAAGATATCGCAGTCACTTGATTAAAGTAAATGTTTTCGAAATGATTTACACTATACAAGAAAAAATCCTTCTAATAAAGTGGTATTATGCAGACCACAGTTATCACGATGCGTTGTGTTTTTTGTCGTTAATTAAGTAACAGCAATATCTTGTGCTATTTTGACATCTGCAATTGTATCAATTCCACGGTATGTCATTATTTTTATAAAATCACATTACTTTTTCTTAATTATTTTAACTGTAAATTTTCTGACATTCGTTGATTTTTAAAAGAGTTTAATTTGAAGCGTTAAACGAGTTTTTTCCACTCCCAGACTAAGCATGAAGTAAAATTTCGAGTTTAGAAAAGCCCCGTGAAAATTTGTCGAGGGTCACGCAGCGACCCGAGACAAATTTCCTGGGCTTTCCTAAACTCGAAATTTTACTTCATGCGCCACGCGTATAAGACACAGATTTTAAGTGAAGTTCGAATATACATAAATTTGACAATATTATAGTGTTTTATACGCGTGGCGCATGAAGTAAAATTTCGAGTTTAGAAAAGCCTAGAAAATTTGTCTCGGGTCGCTGGGCTTTTCTAAACTCGAAATTTTACTTCATGCTTAGTCTGGGAGTGGAAAACACTTGTTTAAAGCTTTAAATTGAACTTAAAAAAAAAACAGGGAATATCCGCAATTGTTGTATCAATTCCATGGTATGTCATTATTTTTATAAAATCATATTACTTTTTTTTTAATTATTTTAGCTGTAATCTTTCTGACATTCGTTGATTCTTAAAAGACTTCAATTAGAAGCTTTAAACGAGTGTTTTCCACTCCCAGACTAAGCATGAAGTAAAATTTCGAGTTTAGAAAAGCCCCGTGAAAATTTGTCGAGGGGCGCGCAGCGACCCGAGACAAATTTTCTGGGCTTTTCTAAACTCGAAATTTTACTTCATGCGCCACGCGTATAAAACGCTGTAATATTGTCAAATTTATCTATATTCTAACTTCACTTAAAATCTGTGTTTTATACGCGTGGCGCATGAAGTAAAATTTCGAGTTTAGAAAAGCCCAGAAAATTTGTCTCGGGTCGCTGCGCGCCCCTCGACAAATTTTCACGGGGCTTTTCTAAACTCGAAATTTTACTTCATGCTTAGTCTGAGAGTAGAAAACACTTGTTTAAAGCTTTAAATTAAACTTTAAAAAAACAGGGAATATCCGCATTTGTTGTATCAATTCCAATTTTTATAAAATCACATTACGTTTTCTTAAATATTTTAACTTAGAGTGTTAAGTGTGAACATTTATAAATTTAGAATTATTCCCTCCACAAAAAAGTGAAATACATTTTGTCTTTAAAATAAATAGGGAAGCCAATATTTGAACACTTCAAAATAAACATGCGATTTCTTATGCTGCGTCCGCCAAGTCAACACCCGGTATATTAGTCGAAATGTTCTACGAAATGATCAATGAGGAACAAATTAACGATTTATTTAAAGGTTTAGGAACCCCTGATTTAAGTACTATATAAAACCAGCTCAAGAAACCAATAAAAATGTTATTTATTTGAATCTCTATATTTATCAGAAAACAATCTACTTTTCTGTTTATTTAAAATCCACTCTGAAACGCAACAATACCGACGTTTATTTATTTACCTTTTTCGCTGAAACATCCTGTACTCGCCGTTAAAAGTGACAGGAAATCCCGTAAACCGTCATTTTAATTATATCCAAACTGTACGCATCTCTGGAAAAATGTTCCTCGATAAAAGAGCGCTTACCGAAATAAACCCGGTTTTAAAGAAGCCGTGTTTATTTGGCCACTCGCGAATGGTTTACAATAATTTCCCAGAAACTGCTCGAATTATTAACTCGATATTTATGATGATGCCCACTTAAGCCGACGGGGAGTTTTGTTTATTTGTGCGCAGTCCGAATAAATTTCGAAGACGGGCCCGGATGCTAGGCTAATATTTGCTCAGTACCTACAATTTTTGGCTCTATTATCCACTCAAGGTTTATTGATTTTCTTTTGATTATAGAATAAAAAAATATATAAAAAGGAGGACACTCAAAGAAATGTTTCATTTCAATTTTTTCAAATATTTTTATCGCCACAATTAAAAGTTATATGACAGTACATATTGCTAATATTACGCATAGTATGTTCTTATAATTGTTATGTTTCTGTTTCATTCGTGAGTGGATATTGAAATACCGAATGAAATACAAAACTTTTATAAAACTGGGTTAGATTAACATTAACAGGAGCGACTGACAAATGCACGCACGACCTACTTTACAATGTTTTACAAATTTCATATCCAACTCAATTGTGTTTTAACTGAACACCTGATATTATTTGTATTAATAATTAAAAAACTACTCAAAGATTACTTTATTAATTTTTAAGTTGTTCATAAAATGTTGATACATTCAAAAAAAATGGTGATGTGTCCATCATAGTACTTTCCCCCGTAAATTATTTTCAAAATGTCTTCAACTTTTTGATAACTACAACTCTTATTTGAAACATTTTTCAATTGAGGAGTTGGGTGGAAAAAGGGCACTTCTACAAAATTGGCATTTTGAGTTAGAACTATTGAAAGTATTTGAAGCATCAGAAGTTTGTTATTCTAAGGTAACCTGTATTTCTTTCAAATTATATTTATACAACACATAACTGTATTGTTTCGAGTTTACGTGAAGTGATTAATCACAAATAGAAAGACTGTATACAACACATGTTGGTTTTATTGAAAATTTTTTTTGAAAACAATCTATTTTTTGCCTAACATACCTAAAATCGTTAAAAATAACAGCTGAAATAGTGCCCTTTTTCCATAGATCTTAATAAATACTACAAAAAGATTAATTTTAGCAAATATTTATTATTGAACATAACTCTTGTTTAACATAAATGTAAAAAAATATTAAACACTACCATTCTAAATCACTGTCACTGTTTTGTTGGTCGTTTTCTTCAATAGATGTAGATGGCAGGTTCACCTGTTCCTTGAACACATTTTTGTTATACTACTCTGACTGATCTAACTCCAAAAATTTCATTAGATCTTTTAAGTTCTGCATTTTTTCAGATTTAATAAAAACTGGTGGAACCGACTCCAAATTTACTTCCAAGTTATCTTTTTTTCTTGTAATCCAAAAATCAAATGAAGTATAAAAGCCGTTATATGACTCTGCTGCACTCAGAATACCTGAAGCATTATATTTTATCTGACAATACTTTCTTAAAGTAAAACTTTGTTTTTTTAGTATTCACAGATTTCTTGAAAAAATCTTTTAAGCCCTTGCCCCAGTCTTTAATTAGCGGCGCGCCTTCAATAACCTCAAACTGCGTCGGTTTTTCTCTACACTGTTGCATAATTTGCAAATAAACGTTTGGAGTTTTGACCGTTTCTAGTCGTTTCAGTAACTTTCCGTAAACACCAACATTTCTATCGCAAATGCAGTAAGAATGTCCATGAACTGGAAAAATGTGCCGAATGTTAATATTTTTTGTTTTTGCAAGCCATGAACAGTGGTGTAGCATATTCATAACATATTCTTATTTTGTTTCCCTGCGGCGTCTGAAAAAAGTACGATATTTTTTATATTCAGTTTGCAAAAAATGATCAACAAAAGAAATCACCGAATTTTAATTTTTCTTTGCTTCATTTTCTGTAAAGCAATAAAACGAACTTGTATGATCATTGTGACAGTGTACATTAAACACGTACAACCATAAAAGGCGTTTGTAAAACTGTTGAGAGACAATGAGTTTTGGCAAACGCAAATTTTGCGCGTAATCAAACTCGACAACTAAAGTTGATTTATCATGTCTACAATTTTCTATTATTTCTTTTTTAGTGTCTTTGTATGCTTGCACTTTTTTGTCGTGTACTGATTGTATTATTTTGCAAGAATCGTTTGGGTTTAACTTAAGCTTCATTTTGTTCTCTTCACAAAAATCACAAATGTCAGATCGTGGACTCCGGAAAGAATACTCGGAGTTTTCGCGAAATCATCGATGGAAAGTACAGTACTTCATGCCTAGTGTACGACCAATTTTTTCAAAAAAATACTGCAAACATTTTTCAAAAAATTCTTGTTGTAGTCTGCCTGGTAAAACCTCATAACACTTCTTCTTACAGCACCCAAGAACTGCAGCAAAGGTTTTTGCATGCACTGTCGCACCTGAAAATTTAAAATCTCTGAGTATAAAAATTATTGACCACCAATAAAATATATTACCTTTGGTAGTAGTGTACTTTTTTCCGCTAATTTTTGCTATTTTTTTCCTATTCTTTGTCCACTGTTTATTTTTCATTTTCGACCCAAGTTTTTTCTTTCAAGATGATCAAATTCCAAATCACAGCTACTTTCTGTTTCTTCATAACTACTGTCCTTAGCGCTATTTGAGTCATTTTCAGAGCTCATTGTGCCCTTTTAACTTAGCAATAAAATATGCATAAAAATTAGGTTAGGCACATGTGAAATTTGACGTTCTATGAAAGAAGGGCACTTGTAGCGCTTTACAGATTGGCTCACAGTGCCACCTATATGCGAAGTATAAAAACAATAGAACCAAAGGCCTGTAAAGGAAGGTTTCTTTTGTGATAGAAACCAATTTACGGAGAAAGGGCATTTCCATGGAAGTGTCCTTTTTCCATCCAACTCCCCAATTGGATCAACACATACTGACACAAACCAATGACTAGATAAAAAACACTATTTATTGAATATCTCAAAAACTAAGAGTGCTGTGACAAAAAGTGAAGATACAAAAAATCTTTAATATTTTATTACCTACAACTTTTATTTGAAACATTTTCCAATTGTATCAACACACACACTGACACAAATCAATGACTAGATAAAAACACTATTTATTAAATATATCAAAAACTAAGAGTGCTATGACAAAAAATGAATCTACAAAAAATCTTTAGTTTTTCATTTCCTACAATTTTTATTTGAAACATTTTTCAATTGTATCGACACATACACTGTCACACACCAATAACTAGATAAAACACACAACTTTTGAAATATCTCAAAAACTAAGAGTGCTATGACAAAAAGTAAGTGAACAATACATCTTCATTTTGTTATTATCTACAACTTTTATTTGAAAGAATTTTTTGTTTGATGAACATTTATTGAAAAAATCTGAAAAAACTGAAAAACGCTAAGAGTAAAGTACCACTTCCGGTTTTCCGATTTTCACCAAAAGCTTTTCAGTTCTTCCGATTGTAACAAAAAGCTTAAGTTTCAAGTTTCATCTCGATATCTTTAGCGGTTTTTGCGGTACAGCGCACACAGACACACACAGACACACACAGACACACAGCCAGACAGACATTTTTCAAAAATGGTCTTATTCGACTCAGGGGACCTCAAAACGGATATTTCCGCTAAAATTTTTGATTCGAAAATTTTCACGAAAACAATACTTTCCCTTTGTATTACATACGGGGGAAAGTAAAATATCATGCGTATATTTTAGCACTTATTTCATCTTAACAGCAGCACTTTTTAATATGAAATACAGCTGGGCTTCATACAATTAACATGAATAATTTAAATTATAGAATGGCGAAGGCGCCGAGATAAGGATTATGATATGAAAACACAATATTTTGCTGTAAAGTAATATTTATACAGTATAATATACAGGGTGTTGACTTGGCAGACGGAACATAGGAAATCCCATGTAAATTTTGAAATGTTAAAATTTTGGCTCCACATATTTATTTTAGAAACAAAATATATTTACCTTTTTTATAGAGGGAAAAATTCTGAATTCATTCGCGTTAACGTTTATGACTTTACGTTTCTCTATGTTAAAATAATTAAGAAAAATTAATGTGATTTTATAAAAATAATGACATGACATGGAATTGAAACAATTGCGGATGTCAAAATATCAAAAGATATCGCAGTCACTTAAGTAAAGTAAATATTTTCGAAATGATTTACAGTATGTTATTTTTATAAAATCACATAACTTTATCTTAATTATTTTAGCTGTAAATTTTTTGACATTCGTTGATTTTTAAAAAAATCAATTTGAAGCTTTAAACGAATGTTTTCCACTCCCAGACTAAGCATGAAGTAAAATTTCGAGTTTAGAAAAGCCCCGTGAAAATTTGTCGAGGGTCGCGCAGCGACCCGAGACAAATTTTCTGGGCTTTTCTAAACTCGAAATTTTACTTCATGCGCCACGCGTATAAAACACTAATTTCAAGTGAGGTTCAAATATACATAGAGTTCACAATATTTTAGTGTTTTATACGCGTGGCGCATGAAGTAAAATTTCGAGTTTAGAAAAGCCCAGAAAATTTGTCTCGGGTCGCTGCACGACCCTCGACAAATTTTCACGGGGCTTTTCTAAACTCGAAACTTTACATCATGCTTAGTCTGGGAGTGGAAAACACTCGTTTAGAGCTTCAAATTGAACTATTAAAAAAAAACAACAAATAACTAAAGATTTAAAGAAAACAAGCTGAATTTGGAATACGTATACTTTAAAGAAAAACTCCCTGTACATCAAAGAAATATCATTTGGTTGTACGGTAAGCAATCAGCTGTTCAGCTGTCAGCACGTAATGTACTTGTCAAAGCTATTACGTGCATGTGTACGTATTGTCAATCATACTTGTCAAGATGACAGTGTGGTATGATGCGGTTACTAGATAAACATGTTTTAAACAAATTTAAGATTTAAAACAAAACCGTTTAAAACACGACGGCTGTTTAAAACACTGTTTTAAAACAGAGTTTTTAAACATAACAACCCTGCTTCTAAACACTTATCTAATCTCCGCCTTATTTCTATTACTGAAGCCCTACGTAACATTTCTCTAGATAGTTCATCGCAAGCATGTCTATTTTTTTCTTTTAAATGTTACAAGTTAACAGATGGTGTTTTGTAATCTTTGTTTTTCAAAGTTTCGTACAAGGAGAAGTCTAGTGGGGTCAAGTCAGGTGATTTATTTCATCTTAACAGCAACACTTTTTAATATGAAATACAGCTGGGCTTCATACAATTAACATGAATAATTTAAATTATAGAATGGCGAAGGCACCGAGATAAGGATTATGATATAAAAACACAATATTTTGCTGTAAAGTAATATTTATACAGTATAATATACAGGGTGTTGACCTGGCAGACGGAACATAGGAAATCCCATGTAAATTTTGAAATGTTAAAATTTTGGCTCCACATATTTATTTTAGAAACAAAATATATTTACCTTTTTTATAGAAGGAAAAATTCTGAATTCATTCGCGTAAACGTTTATGACTTTACGTTTCTCTAAGTTAAAATAATTAAGAAAAATTAATGTGATTTTATAAAAATAATGACATAACATGGAATTGAAACAATTGCGGATGTCAAAATATCAAAAGATATCGCAGTCACTTGATTAAAGTAAATATTTTCGAAATGATTTACAGTATGTTATTTTTATAAAATCACATAACTTTATCTTAGTTATTTTAGCTGTACATTTTTTGACATTCGTTGATTTTTTAAAAAATCAATTTGAAGCTTTAAACGAGTGTTTTCCACTCCCAGACTAAGCATGAAGTAAAATTTCGAGTTTAGAAAAGCCCCGTGAAAATTTGTCGAATTTCAAGTGAGGTTCAAATATACATAGAGTTCACAATATTTTAGTGTTTTATACGCGTGGCGCATGAAGTAAAATTTCGAGTTTAGAAAAGCCCAGAAAATTTGTCTCAGGTCGCTGCGCGACCCTCGACAAATTTTCACGGGGCTTTTCTAAACTCGAAATTTTACATCATGCTTAGTCTGGGAGTGGAAAACACTCGTTTAGAGCTTCAAATTGAACTATTAAAAAAAAACAACAAATAACTAAAGATTTAAAGGAAACAAGCTGAATTTGGAATACGTATACTTTAAAGAAAAACTCCCTGTACATCAAAGAAATGTCATTTGGTTGTACAGTAAGCAATCAGCTGTTCAGCTGTCAGCACGTAATGTACTTGTCAAAGCTATTACGTGCTAGTGTACGTAATGTCAATCATACTTGTCAAGATGACAGTGTGGTATGATGCGGTTACTAGATAAATATGTTTTAAACAAATTTAAGATTTAAAACAAAACCGTTTAAAACACGACGGCTGTTATTAAACATGTTTAAAACACTGTTTTAAAACAGAGTTTTTAAACATAACAACCCTGCTTCTAAACACTTATCCAATCTCCGCCTTATTTCTATTACTGAAGCCCTACGTAACATTTCTCTAGATAGTTCATCGCAAGCATATCTATTATTTTCTTTTAAATGTTCCAAGTTAACAGATGGTGTTTTGTAATCTTTGTTTTTCAAAGTTTCATATAAGGAGAAGTCTAGTGGGGTCAAGTCAGGTGATTTAGGCGCCCACTGTATCGGTACATTTATACCAATTTTCTCCATAAGTTTCATTTAAATATTGTTAGACAACTTGTGCTTATGCGGTGGAGCTCCGTCATGCTGAAAACACATGTTTGCTCGCAGCTGTAATGGCACGTTAGAGAAGCACAGGAAGTTGTTTTTAAAGAAATTGCAAATATTGCCCACTGCGTATAACTCCTTCGTAAAAATATGGATCAATCAGATGCCCATAAATAATACCACGCCAAATGTTAATACCGAAGTGTCCTTGGTTTTCAATCGGATTGACAAAATGTGGATTTTTAGTAACCCAAAAATATTCATTTTTTTATTGAGCTTACCGTTACTAACAAAACGGCTTTCATCTGTCCATGACACATGCTGGAAAAATCGATTGTCATTGATCTCTAAGTTTGCCATCACTTGGACACAACAATTTATTCTTCGTTGATGTTGATCTGACAAGTGTTCTAAGTTGTGAAGTTTATAATCGTGGTAACCATTTCCTTTCAAAATTTGTCGTACCAAACAATATTTTAAATTCAACTCACGACAGGCTTGCCGAATCGAGTTTCTTGGATGGTCTTGAAAATACTGCAAAACAGTGGCAACAATATTGTCAGAATTGATCCTTTTAGCAATTTATCTTTCCTTTCGAGCAGAAAATGCCGCGTTGTTTGCACGTAAATTGCGTTCCAATCTTGCAAATATTTTTAAGGTTGGAATAACACGTTCAGGGTATCTCTGGGCGTATAGCAGAAAATGCCGCGTTGTTTGCACGTAAATCGCGTTCCAATCTTGCAAATATTTTTAAGGTTAGAATAACACGTTCAGGGTATCTCTGGGCGTATAACTGAACTGCTCATCGGGGGTTTTTTTGAGATTCTTCATAAACTAATAACATGTCAACATTTTCGTTGTGCGTAAACATTTTTTAAAATCAAATGACAACAAAACAATATTTGTCAGCCATTAGTTTAATTATTGACAGATGCGACTTTGTTATTTGCTTTCAAAGGCTACTTGTTTAAGTCGTGACATTTGTGAATTTTTGATAATACTTTTTTTAAAGTTTGTTTGTAATTTTTTTACGGAAGAAGATAGCAAATTTTTTCTCTACAAAGTTTATTCAGAAAAATTAGCTCTTTTTAAATATCCAAAAATATAAGTATGTTTCTGGGAAAAAAATATTCGATGACGTTAGATTCCAAATTTAGAAAAATTTGCAATTTTGGCTTAAAATGGACCTTACTCAATCCCATTTACGAACCTCTTTTGAGATTTTTTCTATCGTTTTTCCTTTTCTCATAATAGAGCTGAGACATCGAGTTTCGCTCACCCTGTACACTTAACAAAAACATTCTCTGTATTTAAGGCCCAGTTGCACCAGAAACGTAAAACTCTACACATTTCTTTGAAAATGGTCTAACAAGCCGAAACGAGTCGGAATAAAGTTTTGATTTGTGAAACAATATCAAGTATTTTTTAATTCAAATAACTTTACATATGTTAAACTCAAGTTTAAGCTGAACCTGAGTTCAAGATGACAGTTCCTATTGTTGTAATGTCTCTTTGAACTCAAGTTCAGAGTTGAACCACGTCAATGAGTTTTGTGCAACTGGCCTTAAAATTTCAATAGCGTCATAAGAAACCATACAATATTTTTGTTATTTCGATTTTCTACTCAATATTCATTAAAGAATCACGCCACCTAGAGCTTTTTACTCATTATCTGTTATTTTAATAGATTATGGGTTTAATATGAAATTAATGAGCAATTATTAGTGTATCCAGAAAGTAAGTTCCGTTTGTATTTCATGCCGCCGCAGCGCTGCGAACGGAATTTCGCGCATACGCGATGCTTACTATAATTTATTGAAAGAAAGTTGACGTTAATGTGAGTTAACTAAGTGTTGTGTGCGCTTGGTAGTGCTTGTTTAAAATGGTGAATAAAATTAAAGATCCCGCAGCTTCATACTGGGCCACAGCTCAACAAAACCTGGCCATCGTATGAAAATATTATTTTATACGATCTATTAAATACGTAGTGTATCCAGAAAGTAAGTTCAGTTTCTATTTCATGCCGCCGCAGCGCTGCGAACGGAATTTCGCGCATACGCGATGCTTACTATAATTTATTGAAAGAAAGTTGACGTTAATGTGAGTTAACTAAGTGTTGTGTGCGCTTGGTAGTGCTTGTTTAAAATGGTGAATAAAATTTAATATCCCGCAGCTTCACACTGGGCCACAGCTCAACAAAACCTGACCATCGTATGAAAATATCTACATAACCGCAACATATTTCGTTAATTTAGGTTTTTGGGGTCGCTGATAAATAATTCGATATAAATATTTCAAAATTCAAAATGGCGGATCCAATAAAGCGGATCAATTATGTCAAAATTCATAAAATTCACGCAGAGTTGCACTAAAGAGTGTTTTTGCTGATTATGGATTCGATATAAATATTTTGAAATTAAAGATGGCGAATCTAATTTGCCGGACCAAATATGTGAATATTTATAATATTCCCAAAAAATTGAATCTAAAAGTGTTTTTAGGGTCGCTGAATATGAGTTCGGTATAAATATTTCGAAATTCAAAATGGCGGATCCAATATAGCGGACCAAATATGTCAAAATTCATCAAATTCGCGCAAAATTGCATTTAAGAGTGTTTTTGAGGTCACCGATTATGAATTTGATACAAATATTTCCAACAGTAAGGTAGCAGATCCAATATGGAGGACTGATTTTGTCACAATTTATTAAATTCGTGCAAAATTGCATTTATGATCGTTTTTGAGATCGCAGATTGATTTTAGTATATAAGGTGTCCACGGGTGCTCTGGGACACCCTATATACTAAATTAAAATCAGGCTTTTTTTGAGAAAACGGATGCTCCTAGAGAGTTCGGATTAAAAAATTTATTACAAAAGCCGTATTAAAGAATCGAATAGTGATAATGTTTTTTCGCAAAAAAGTTGGCATCCCTGAGAGTTTGCTTCAAAATGTCAATAACTTAAGGTTTTTAAATGGCATGGTAGGTCAAAAGTGGTATCGTTAAAAAGGTTTTTAAAAAATAAGCAACTAATACAGGAAACATATTTTTGTAACTAGCGTTTGTTTTGAGTAATTTTGGATTAATGTTACCAAATATTAATATCTTACCTTATATTAAAAGTAGATACTTAGAGTGACTAGTATTGGGATCAGAACAGTTCAACAGTGTTTAGAAGTAAATGGAAAACAATTTGAACCAGTGCTGTGAACTTTGAGTCGGAGTTAGAGTCAGAATTGTGGAGTCGAAATTTAAGTATTTTTGTCATGAGGAAATCAAAGCCGTGAAGTTAAAAATTTCGTATAATTCCGACTTCGATTTTCAATATAATTATTTAAATATAATTGTACTAAACATATTTTGTTTTTTTTTTTCGTTTAAAATTTGAACTAAAATAGAGTTTTTAATTACAATCAAAATATACTTCCTTTCAAAAAAATCAGAACACCAAGTATTTATTGCACGATTTTAATCAAATTTACACAATTTGATCATGTAAACGAACTGTATCGATGATCAAATCAAGTTGAAAAACAAAAAAACAAATGAATAAAAATTAATAATGTGTTGGGCCTCCACGATTTCCCAAACACTCATTAACACGTCGAGGCATGCTAGAAATCAGGCTGTCAATATCGACTTGGGGTATTTCATTCCAAACTTCGATAATTTGACCTCTAAGTTCCATTACAGTGTTAGCGGGGCGCTGTAAGTTACTTATTCTAACACCTATCATATCCCAAACATGTTCTATTGGCGATAGATCTGGAGAACGAGATGGCCAAGGTAACAAATTGATTTCGGCACTATCAAAAAACTGTCTTGTAATGGCCGCTGTGTGAGGTCGAGCATTATCTTGCTGAAAAATGGGGTTCTGCAAGCCATTTACATAGGGCACTAACACTGGCCGTAAAATGTTGTCAATTTACCGAATCGCGTTAAGACTTGCTTCTAAAAAAACTAGAGGAGACCGACTACCATATGCTATCGCCCCCCAAACCATAACTTCCTGTGTAAGAGCCGTATGTCTTTCAACAGCAAATTGTAAAATTCTGCGTTCACCGCGTCGACGTCTCACTCTTCTGCGACCATCATGAGCCCATAAACAGAACCGAGACTCATCGCTGAAGATAATGTTATTCCATTCATGGGTCCAATGTTGTCTTTCCCTGCACCAATCAAGTCTTGCTCTGCGATGCTGCGGAGTAGGAGGTAGACACAATTGTGGACGGTAGGATCTTATACCAAAACTGCGGATTCTTCTGTAAACAGTAGCCATGGATACTCTTTGGCCATTTAGAGCCAACCAGTCATTTCCCAATGCCCGCGACGTTGTAAATCTGTCCCTTAAAGTTGTAAGACGAAGAGCTCGATCTTCACGCTCAGTGGTGCTTCTTGGACGTCCTGATCCAAGTCTACGTCGATTCTCCCCAGCTTCGGACCATCTAGACCAGCAGCGTACGATCACCGATACACTACGGCCTACCCTTTCAGCAATAGCGCGAACCGAAAAACCCGCTTCTCGCATTCCAATAATGCGACCCCTTTCAAATTCACTTAGATGATGATATTGTGCACGCCGACGAACATAGACGATATTAGAAGCAATTACATTAAAAAATCAGCAGCTCTTCATAATGGTGAAATCAAGGAAAAATACCATTAAATAGTAACCAAAACAATTGATTTTTTGATCATCGATGCACTTCATTTACATGATCAAATTCTGTAAATTTCATTAAAATCGTCTAATAAATACTTTGTGTTCTGATTTTTTTGAAAGGCAGTATATATGTAATTTGCATATGAGAGAAAATCAAAATTTCGATTTTTTTCCGAAAAAACTATTAGAGTACAATTATGCAGATGTAGTAACCATTAAACATTTATTTGTATTGCAAAAAATTGCATTATTAATTAAAGTTTTAAAAAGTTCACATGATTCGAAGCTGCAGTCGGAGTTGGCATAGGATTTTTGAAAAATAGAGGAGTCGAAGACGGAGTTGCAGTCGAATATTTCATTAGCGACTTTACGGACTTCTTTAGAATGTATCTGAGAGGTCTAACAGGCATTTGAAACTCAATCTTTTAAAATAAGTTAGCAATGAAAAATTAAAATTTAATAACTTTAATCAGATATTACTCAAAATTGATGCTAGTAACAGAATTATGTTGCCTGCAATAGTTGCTTATTTTTTAAAGACCTTTTCAATGATATCGTGCCATTTAAAAAATCTGGACTTCTTGACATTTTTAAGCATACTTTTTGCGAAAAAAAACAATATCACCATTCGTTTCTTTAATACAGTTTTTGTAATAAATGTTGTTGTCCCAACTCTCTAGGACTAGCCGTTTTCTAAAAAAAAAAGGCTGATACGGGTGGTCTTGGACACCCTGTATAAGTTTTAACATTCAAAACGGCAGATTCAACGAATGTCAAAATTCACCATTTCAATATTGCCGATGAGTAATCGAGAACACTGACAATGTAAATTTGGTATAAAAGTTGCTGAAGAACTCCTACAGCTACAGTTTGTAGACCTGCTCCCCAAAGATCAAATACGCAGTCAAGTATATATTTCCGCGTCTAAGATACTGATGTAGTAGTTACAGTTATACTCTTAGTTGCTGAAAACATTAAGTAAAAATAACAGGAATATGTTTAAATTGTGGTCGGAATATATTGTATATTTTTTGTAAGTAATAGACCATCTCCATTTCGTTATTTATGCATTCGTTTTATTTATTTATTAAAAAAAAATATTTCTTATTTATTTATAATATTTATAATAATAATAATAATAATAAAATGCCTTTATTTGTCATACAAAAAATAAATACAAAATAAATACTTATAAGCGTAGGCGAAGTTCAGTCAGCTTAACCTGTTACTGATCTTCCACTTAACCTACGAAAAATTAAACATAAATGTAATTGCAACGTGTGAGGGATAATAGACAAACATATTTTGTCGTCAATATCTCGAATTAATTCTGTAAATTTATGGTATTTATTTCTTACTTATTTATCATTCATTGTATATAAATTTATTTATTAGGTTTTATATGCATGGGCATGTCAAAAATAACTATGGCGTTACTTAGTGTTTGTAATAAATTTTCACATCAAGTCGCGATAAAATAAATTCGTGCAATTTCGAGCAGCTGAATTTTGTGAAATCCAATTAAATACATAAAAACTCGCCACATAAGCTCAATAACAAAGCCGTACCGCGCGGTGCCAATTTTGTAGTACACACTTTATCTAAAATTAGATTAACATGTATTAAAATAATGAATAATATTATGTTACAGAATGTTACAACGTGCTCATAAATATAAGGTCTTCGATTTAAATTGTGCCGATAGTCTTGGAAGAAATGCCCTAACTTTGGCTATAGATGGTGAAAATTTGGAAATGTTGGAGCTTCTGGTTGTGATGGGTGTCGACACCAAAGATGCCTTACTGCATGCGATTAACGTCGAATTTGTAGAAGCTGTGGAATTATTACTGGAACATGAAGAAATTATCCATAAAGAAAACGAGCCTTATGTAAGTCATATTTTTGTCATGGATAACTGGAGGTTTTCAAAAAGTGAAAAATACATGGAAAATCAAAAACATTTGCAGAAGTAAATGTAAAAATACTTTGTGTGTAAAGTATAACTGTAGTTTGGATAAATCGGATTAACCGATAGGTGTTTAATTGAATTCACTTCACAAACCAAGTGAATTCAATTAAACACCTATATTTAGTAGAAATGTTTTACCAAGTCAATAATGAGAAACAAGTTAATGATAGATTTGTTTTGAATAATGCTATTTCTCTGGGAATTTCTAGAGTTGGCAAAAAGTGGACGTGAATGTGGCTTCCTTCACACCCGATATAACACCACTGGTTTTAGCAGCACATCGCAACAACTATGAAATCCTGAAGTTACTTCTCGACAGGGGCGCCACCCTCCCTATGCCGCATGACATCAAGTAAGCCGCACACATTCCAGACATATGTTTTTTTCCTACACTATCCTGTGCACTTATTGCTCAATCATTATTTGCTATACAAGAAAAACAACTTTATAATCTCCTAACAATAAATAATCCCTCGACGACTAAAAAGAAAACAAACAACACAATCCCCCATAGAATCTGTTGAAACGCACGTGCTTTCACGCAGAAACGACCCCATTTATTCACTCTCCTCCGCCACTTATTTTTTCCTTCTCTTAAGATAGCCAGGCGACAATTGCCGGGTTTTTTTATCTTATCAATTGTGTGTTATTGTCCAGAGCGTGTGTGTGAAATAAAATATCTTCAGATGCGGCTGCGAGGAGTGTATCAGGAACACAAAGGAGGACTCGCTGCGACACTCATTGTCGCGGGTGAACGAGTACAGGGCCCTCGCCAGTCCGTCCCTGATCGCATTGTCCTCATCGGATCCGATACTCACCTCCTTCCAATTGTCCTGGGAATTGAGGGCTCTCGCCTCAGCGGAACCAGTACGTATTAACAACAGATATTTACAATGCTACTATTTTTCATGATTAATTTATTGTCTGTAGCAATGTTTTTTTACCTCCCGACACAACACAAAATATGAACATTTGAAGGCACCATACTTTAAATTTTATAAAGCAAGCAAACTGTTCGTTATAACCGATACTACTGCTTAAAGAGAACACCGGTTAGGACTTACAAATATCGCCCATCCCTTGAAATACGCTACAAAAGATTTTGACTGTATAAATAATACAGTGAAAAGCAGTTTATTGCTTAAAGCAAACTGTTCGTTATAACCGATACTACTGCTTAAAGAGAACACCGGTTAGAACTTACAAATATCGCCTATCCCTTGAAATACGCTACCAAAGATTTTGACTGTATAAATAATACAGTCAAAATCTTTTGTAGCGTATTTCAAGGGATTGGCGATATTTGTAAGTTCTAACCGGTGTTCTCTTTAAGCAGTATCGGTTATAACGAACAGTTTGCTTTAACGCTACAAAAGATTTTGACTGTATAAATAATACAGTCAAAATCTTGTAGTGTATTTCAAGGGATTGGCGATATTTGTAAGTTCTAACCGGTGTTCTCTTTAAACAGTATCGGTTATAACGAACAGTTTGCTTTAAGCAATAAACTGCTTCAGCCTGGGATCTACTTCAGCTGCTTTAGCAGTTTATTATTTAATACGGTTTCAGCAATATATTTTTTTTAATTTACAAAATATCAGTGTTTTATACACGTGGCGCATGAAGTAAAATTTCGAGTTTAGAAAAGCCTAATTTGGCTCGGTCGCTCCGCTTCGCTACGCGCCCGAGCCAAATTTCCAGGCTTTTCTAAACTCGAAATTTTACTTCATGCTTAGTCTGGGAGTGGAAAACACTCGTTTAAAGCTTCAAATTCCTAAGAAAATAATATTAATGATTTCGATAGCTAACGCCATCTAATGCTTCATAGTGGCATCGTCAGTGACACGGATGCACAAAGTGCATATACAGGTCACTGTTTCGTCCACGAGCGAGCAGAACTCTGTTTGTGAAACCAGAAAACAAATATCAAAATTGAATTTGTGTTCAGTATTCCGGCACCAGGTACCCACAGACGCGTTTCGGACTTCAAGGTCCTCTTCAGTGTGGTCCCGACCCAGTGCTGAGGAATACTGAACATTTCTGACTATTTCAAGCCAATATGTGAAAACTATTAATGATTTCGATAGCTAACGCCATCTAATGCTTCATAGTGAAAAATAAATTATCTCAAAACATCTTAAAATATTAAGCCAAAATTAAAATTATGCAATAAAATCAACGATTTTAGGAGACCGATTTCTTTGAAACAATTGTAAAAAATCAACAGATTATCAAATCGGCATAAAATTCATAAATTCTACGCAAAAATTAATAATCTTTAATTAGCCATAATTGAAGTTTTAATATCTTCTTAGGATATTATAAAATATCAAATCAAAGTTAAAATTTGATTTGGTATATTTATTTTATCATCGTATTTTTGTATTAATTTAAATTCCAGTCATTTTTAATAATGTCTGATCAAATAAGTTTCTGATTGGTTGTCTAACGAGGGTATTCACTCCCAGATTAAGCATGATGTAAAATTTCTAGTTTAGAAAAGCCTGAAAATTTAGATTTTCCGGGGCGCACGAGCGGAGCAAGTCGCGCTCCGGCAAATCCAAATTTTCAGGCTTTTCTAAACTAGAAAATTTACTTCATGCGCCACGCGTATAAAACACTGTTTTCACGTGTCTAACGCGTCTAACCAAATGTTTAAAAAATTGAGTAATTTGGTTTGGAATATGTAAGTTTACTTAAAATAAAAATCCCTGTATAATTTTTTTTTTCTTGAATAATTTTCTCACTTATCACTTGGTGAAACATTTTTAAATATTGATAATGAAGGTTTAAATTAAATTACACTTGGTTTGTTTCACAATTTTTTACTTTACTATTTACTCGACTAGTTTCGCGTTTTACAGCATTATCAGGAGTGATACTACTGATACTACCCTGTATAAAATCTAGAGATGTTTAAGATGATATTTTACCGCTGACCCTGAAATATGCAGAATCAGCTAAGCATTAGTTTTCATTTCATAGGTCGAAAGACGTGATGAATTGTACGCTGTAACTAATAATTTCAACAGCCACTGTCCTAGAAATTTGTTGTTCTAACCGATGTGTTCGTTGTAAGCAACACTAATTCTATTTTGTATACGTTATTTTGAAGACCGACTATTTTGTTCGTTGTATCCGATTGTACATTATAGCCGGTATCGTTATAAATTATTTTTTAAATTATTTTTGTAGCTTTGTAATAGGTAAAAATCTAACGCTGTCGCAGGTTTGTAGCAGGTTAAAACATAACTATATTACAGATAAAAATATATCTTGTCTCAGGTCGAAACACAGACTTATCACAAGCCAAAATATAGCCTTATTACAGTTTAAATTATAGAGTAGTAGTAGGTCAAAATGTAGCCTTGCAGGCCTCGCAGGTTCAAATTCAGCCCTATATGGTATCAAGGTATTGTAAGTCAAAAGATAGCCTTGTCACAAGGTTACAGGTCGCTGTAATTATGTTTGAATTTTTTTTAAATTGCTAAACAATTTTATTTTTTTTATAAAAAGCAAGCAGCAGAGCTGGGACGAATCCTCGTAAAAAGAATTCGAATCACGAATCCGAATCACCTAATATGATTCGAATTACGAATACTCGAATAAAGGATTCGTAAGAGATAAATATGATTCGAATCAAAGATTCGAATCCTGTTTTTTCGAATCACGAATGCAAATCCTTCAAGAATAAATTAGATTTTATTATTTTTTTGCAACCATTAACATTTTAATATTGCTAGCAGTTGTTTTAAGGAAAATATTAAAAACCTAATTATTTATTACTAACACTGATCATCGTTGATAACAGACTAAATATCTGATTTCGTGTTACTCTGATTGAAGATGTTATTGTGTGTTTTTGAACTTTACTTCAAATCAGTGTATTGTACGCGTGGCGCATGAAGTAAAATTTCGAGTTTAGAAAAGCCCCGTGAAAATTTGTCGAGGGTCGCGCAGCGACCCTCGACAAATTTTCACGGGGCTTTTCTAAACTCGAAATTTTACTTCATGCTTAGTCTGGGAGTGGACAACACTCGTTCTTAGAAGTTTCTAATTGATGAATCACTCTAGATTAATAAGTTTATTACTCAATGGACCGTTTTACAAAGGCTATAGCTCGAAGGACCAGTTGTAGTTTTCGGAGACCGAAGGACTACAGGGAATTAAAGTTGTTTTTCAAAAAAAACAACGGATATCTGAAGGTTCACAGCGTGGATATGAACGAAAAATGTTATATATATGATTCTTAATAAATGTCAATAGTTTTGATATTTTTCATAATTTGTGTGTCTGTTGTTACTTTTCGTAATTTATTCAAACTTTTTTTTTCAGTGTTTTAGTCAATTTCTCTGACTTTCCCGGGTTTATTGATATTTAGTGAATTATTTTTACGTAATTTTGAGGCATTCGTCGATTTTATAAAAAAAATTCAATTTGAAGTTTTGAACAGTGATTCCAATCCTAGGTTAAAGTTGAACAAAGTTTAACAGGAATGAGAAACATTTGTTTAAAAAGCTCCAGTATTTAACATGTGGGAAAGTACTATGATAGACATTTCATTTCTTTTTCATTCTGACAGTTACGATACACATTTTAACACGTGTGACATATTTTAAGGTAACGAGTGTCTTCCACTCCTAGACTAAGCATGAAGTAAAATTTCGAGTTTAGAAAAGCCCCGCGTAGAAAATTTGTCGAGGGGCGCGCGGCGACCCGAGACAAATTTTCACGGGGCTTTTCTAAACTCGAAATTTTACTTCCTGCGCCACGCGTATAAAACACTGATTTAAAGTGAAGTTAAAAATACACTAAAAACAACAACCTGACTTCGATTTTTTTTAAATTGGATTTTTTTTTCATGTCCACGCTGTGAACCTTCAGATATTGCTTTTTTCTAAACTTCAATTCCCTGTAGTCATTCGGTCTCCAAAGACTACACAATTGGTCCCTCGAGCTGTAGCCTTTGTAAAACGATCCTTTGAGTAATAAATTTAGTAATCTAGAGTGATGTATCAATTTGAAGCTTCTAAGAACGAGTGTTGTCCACTCCCAGACTAAGCATGAAGTAAAATTTCGAGTTTAGAAAAGCCCCGCGTAGAAAATTTGTCGAGGGTCGCGCAGCGACCCGAGACAAATTTTCACGGGGCTTTTCTAAACTCGAAATTTTACTTCATGCGCCACGCGTATAAAACACTGGTTTAACCAGAAATTTAAAAACACACGAAACGAATGATTCATGTTAATCCTCACAATTAATTTGGATTATTTTTAACGATTCGAATCCTTTTGTAAGTATTCGAATCCTTTTATAAATATTCGAATCCTTTTATAAAGATTCGAATCACCCGCATTTGGATTCGAATACGAATCCTCTTAAAAAAATGTAACGAATCCGAATCACGAATCCACTTTAACAAAAATATTCGAATGCCTCTATTGAATCCTCTAAAAGGATTCGAATCCAGGATTCGAATCCTGAATGATTCGAATCCTGCCCAGCTCTGCCAAGCGGTTGAGCCGCCGGTTTCGCCAAATCGGTCACGGAAGTGATCTGGGTTCGATTCCCAGCGGAGGCGAGTAATTTTTCTAACGAAAAATACTCGTCTCCGGTTCCATGGATGTGTGTGAATGTGTTGTGACGTCCAAATTAGTCGAAATACATGTTAATATAGTTAATATAAATCAACGTTAGTGGCTGAATGGTAAAAACCTATGCCAAACAAACAAAAAAAAAGCAACCGTACATTATAAAAAGGAACCGTCCGAATGTATCCATTACATTGTGATGGGGGGATGCTACAGATTTTGGAAATAACTACTGTACTTTTTATCCAAAACTTTTTTTTGGTTGATTAAAAAAATTACTAAACAACTTTTTATTTTTATACAAAGCAACCCTACAAAGACTACTTTAGCTTAACCAAGGAAAATATCGGAACTTTAAATTTTTAAATAACCTAGCGCAAGAAGTTCCGATATTTTCCTTGGTTAAGCTAAAGTAGTCTTTGTAGGGTTGCTTTGTATAAAAATAAAAAGTTGTTTAGTAATTTTTTTAATCAACCAAAAAAAAGTTTTGGATAAAAAGTACATAGTTTTTTATGTAGTATCCGAGTATGAGACAGAACTGGGGGTTCCTATTAAAGATTTCAAAATTGCACCACGTCCCGCTTGCAAGGGGGTGGGGGAGTTCCCATACGCTATTCTAGGTTAAATGAATCACCCGGTATTGCCTTGTCACAGGCCAACATGTAGCTTTGTCTCTAGTCAAAGTTTAGCCTTGTCATAAATAGACATATAGCATATAGACATATAGCCATCCCTTAGGTCACACAGATTAAAACATTGCCATTAGAAAGGATGTTGCCTTATTACAGGTCAAAATACTAGTTTTCTTCTTGTTTAATCAAATCCTTGGTACTTTTGACCAGTGACAAAAAAACAAGGC
Organism: Philonthus cognatus; assembly: GCA_932526585.2. Lineage (NCBI taxonomy): Eukaryota > Metazoa > Arthropoda > Insecta > Coleoptera > Staphylinidae > Philonthus > Philonthus cognatus. The sequence goes on along the minus strand of OW052244.1, from coordinate 83,079,285 downwards.
TATATGTTGATCTGTGACATATAAATATTTTTACTTGAGACAAGTTATCTTATGTCAAAGTAAAGCCTTGTCACAATTCAACATATAGCCTTGTCACAGGTCAATCCAAATTTTCAGGCTATTCTAAACTAGAAATATTTACTTCATGTGCCAGGCGTATAAAACCTTGATTTATTGTAAATTTGAAAACCATACTTCATCTATAATAATAATAAAACATCATCAGATAAAAAAATGGTGATGTGTCCATCATAGTACTTTCCCCCGTAAATTGCGTATTGAATCACTTTTAAAATATTTGTAGCATTATTATTTTCAAAATGTCTTCAACTTTTTGATAACTACAACTTTTATTTGAAACATTTTTCAATTGGATCAACACATACTGACACAAACCAATGACTAGATAAAAAACACTATTTATTGAATATCTCAAAAACTAAGAGTGCTATGACAAAAAGTGAATCTACAAAAAATCTTTAGTTTTTTATTTCCTACAACTTTTATTAGAAACATTTGGCAATTGTATCGACACATACACTGTCACACACCAATAACTGGATAAAACACACAACTTTTGAAATATCTCAAAAACTAAGAGTGCTATGACAAAAAGTAAGTGAACAATACATCTTCATTTTGTTATTATCTACAACTTTTATTTGAAAGAATTTTTTGTTTGATGAACATTTATTGAAAAAATCTAAAAAAACTGAAAAACGCTAAGAGTAAAGTACCACTTCCGGTTTTCCGCTTTTCAGTTCTTCCGATTGTAGCAAAAAGCTTAAGTTTCAAGTTTCATCTCGATATCTTTAGCGGTTTTTGTGGTACAGCGCACACAGACACACACACAGTTTCCGCTTTTCAGTTCTTCCGATTGTAGCAAAAAGCTTAAGTTTCAAGTTTCATCTCAATATCTTTAGCGGTTTTTGCGGTACAGCGCACACAGACACACACACAGACAGACAGACAGACAGACATTTTTCAAAAATGGTCTTATTCGACTCAGGGGACCTCAAAACGGATATTTCCGCTAAAATTTTTGATTCGAAAATTTTCACGAAAACAATACTTTCCCTTTGTATTACATACGAGGGAAAGTAAAAATGGTCTTTATTTTTTTGATAATTGAAATTATAGCATAAAATAAATGTAACAAAAATCACCAACAATAGAGAAGTTGAAATTAATTGCATAATCAATGCTAAGAACGTTTTAAAAAAAGGATTATTGCAAAAAACATCATTATCAGATAAATAATTATTGGTGCATTTTATAAGCCCCTCATTGGGCGCCAAAAAATAAGCGCATTTTAAAATTATACAACACGTAACTTAATCCCTTTAACTACCGGATTTCGATTTTCCATCCGGGTTGTGAAATCGAGGCCTAAATAAATCACCGCACCCACACACACACACACACACACACACACACACACACACACACACACACACACCGTCCAGGGGATGAAATGACTAATAGTGCAGCCAGGTTAATTTATTGTTGCAACAACATCGGCGCGAACGGTTTAGTGTTTGCTGTTCCCGACGCGGGAGATTAACATATAGATGAAAAGTAAATGATGAGCAATAAATATTATAATGAGTCAATCGGCCGTTCGCTAATTCCAGGAATGCAAATCCGAGTACACGGAGCTGAGACGGCAGTGCCAGCAGTTCGCCGTCGATCTGCTGCAGCAGTCGAGGAGTTCACAAGAGTTGGCGATTATCCTGAATCATGATCCAGAGAATCCTCCCTACGAGGATGGGGATAGGATGAAGTTGACTAGATTGAAGTTGGCAATTGAGTATAAACAAAAGAAGGTACGGGCATTTATTGAAAGCGAAATTTATAACAGACGCCACCCAGATATTAATTCTCTAATGCCCGGTATTATAAAACGTTTTATCCCTAAATAAAATTTACTTTAGGAATAAATTAATTTATTCCAAAGATTTCGGTATTATAAACACAAAATAACTTTATTTGCCTAATAAATCTCCTCAGTAAATTATTTGTTTGTTTTTCTACCAGGTAAATTTTATTCTGTAAATAATTTGACAGTTAAAAGTCAAAAGTCTATTATATTATTATAATTACTTTAGATTCTACTATTTGTATTTATTGATTTCATTACGGTTATCATGTCTACCATATCATCCATGTCAGATTTAAGTTCGCTCATAGTATCTTTCCTGACAGTGATTAATTCGAACCACGAGACATTCTAAGGAGTCGAAGACCTAGAGTTTTTCAAGTCAGACATAACCAGGGTTTTTTTTATACTTATGCATACGCTTTTTTTTAAATTAGTACCATTTAAAGTTATAAACGAGTGTTTTCCACTCCCAGACTAAGCATGAAGTAAAATTTCGAGTTTAGAAAAGTCTGAAAATTTGGTTTGGTCGCGTAGCGCGAAGCGCGGAGCGACCAAACCAAATTTTCAGGCTTTTCTAAACTCGAAATTTTACTTCATGCGCCACGCGTATTAAACACTGAAAACACCGAAATATTGTAAACAAGTGAACTTCACTTGAAATCAGTGTCTTGTACGCGTGGCGCATGAAGTAAAATTTCGAGTTTAGAAAAGCCTGAAAATTTGGTTTGGCCGCTCCGCGCTTCGCGCTACGCGACCAAACCAAATTTTCAGGCTTTTCTAAACTCGAAATTTTACTTCATGCTTACCCTGGAAGTGGATAACACTCGTTTAAGTCTTTTATAATTTCTAATAAGCTTTCTTTTTCTTGTTCTGTGTAATTTTGTCTTATTCCACGGTTATTCTCCATAATTATAAGGAATTATACTAAATTTCCAATTTGATTGACAATTTAATTTAAAACACTGACAATTCAATTTAACAAATTGGTGGTTCCAGCTATGGCCACAATGAAAATGTATAATTTCGGTCTGTAATCTACTAATTAAATTATTTATTTCTTGAATTTCGATTTATTTGGTAGGTTTGCTTTATAATACGCAATTTTATTTGCCTATTAGTTTACTAGGTAAATAAATGTACTCCACAAATAATCTAATGATTTATTAATCGTTTATAATACCGGACATAAGAGAAGCAATAGTTGCTAAATGTGCGTTAATTACTTATAGGCAGTTAGCTAATGTACGAAATAGTTTTTTACAAAAAACTAGGGTATTTCTTAGCTCAAAACGGGGGGTTATTTGAATAATTACTATAATTTGTTTTTTCCTGACTGCTGTTTTTTTCTGCATTTTTAATAAAAATCATTTAAAGCCTTTATTACTTAATATTCATCTATTGCTGTATTATAGAAAAAATTGTCAAAAGCCTAAGAATTGAATACACATGTTATGTTCGACTTTGAGAGTAGACACCCGATATAATATGCGTGTTTGCTGGAAACTGGTTTTCAAAACCGAAAATCGAACTGAACCTTTCGCGATCCCAACTGTCTCGTCCTCAACCAAAACTCGACTATCATTTTGAATCGTCTCCTTCTTGCTCTTCAAAAATAATATTTGCACATTATTTTATTTACCAGGGTTGTTATGTTTAAAACACTTTGTTTTAAAACAGTGTTTTAAACATGTTTAAAAACAGCCGTCGTGCTTTAAATGTTAAATTTGTTTAAAAAACATATTTTAAACGTAACATTTGTTTAAAACGTTTTTTTTTTTTATTATTTTAAATTTTCTAAATTATATTTTATACTACTTCATCAAGATTTTTTGTTTACATTTTTACTTTTAAGTTTAATTGTTAAAGATATTTCAAATTACAGTATTAAACACATTTTAATTTTTTGTATTAATTTCTCATCTGGCACTTGGTGAAACATATTAGAATATATAATGTTATTTAAATTAAAAACACTTGGCATTGTTTTACAAATTAATTAATATTCCGACTAGTTTCGGTTTTTTAGACCATTTTCAACGGAATGTGAAACAATACCAAATGTTTTTAATTTAAATAACGTTACATATGAAAATGAGTGCTTAGCACTTGAAATAAATATCTAACCATTAGAAAATAAAGTGTGAAGGGATACAACAGTGTTAATTATTTATTTATTACATATAACATTTTATGACAAGAAAATATCAAATATGTGTGCATAAATGTGAAATTTAAATACAGGGATTTTTTTTCAGGTGCATACACTGTACATTTTACGACATTCGTTGTTTTTTAAAAAGTAGAATTTTTAGGCAAGGGTTTTCCACTCCCAGACTAAGCATGAAGTAAATTTCGAGTTTAGAAAGGCCTGAAAATTTGGATTGGCCGCGTAGCGAAGCGGAGCGGCCAATCCAAATTAGGCTTTTCTAAACTCGAAATTTTAGTTCATGCGCCACACGTATAGAACACTGAAATATCGCAAAGTTTAAAATATACGGCTTTAGCAATCCAATATGCAGATGTGAATAAAACGTGAGTCAAATTCTGCGCAGAAGAAATTGTTTAAAACAGTGATTATAAGCAACCCAATAACTCTAACGTATATTGGGTTGCCTATAATCGTTGTTGTATGTGTGTGTTTTTTTAACTTCACTGTAAATCAGTGTTTTTATGCGTAGCGCATGAAGTAAATTTTCGAGTTTAGAAAAGCCTAATTTGGATTGGCCGCTCCGCTTCGCTACGCGGCCAATCCAAATTCTTAGGCTTTTCTAAACTCGAAAATTTACTTCATGCTTAGTCTGGGAGTGGAAAACACTCGTTAAACGCCTTAAATTAACCGCTTTGAAACAACGAATTCCCGCAAATTTAACAAAACGCCGTAATTATAGCGATATGTATACTCAAATGAAAAATGCCCTGTATATTCTGTTTCAAACACGTTTTAAACGTGTTGTGACCTCGCGTTCGGTAGCTCTTAGCCGAAGGCGGTGTCGGGGTTCAAAAAAAATAAAAACAAAAAAATAGATTTATTTTTGGGCGCCACTTGGTTTTATAACTCGCTATTGGCTTTATCCCCACTTAAACCAAGAAACTAGGGACAGGTTAGTATAGTTAAATAATAATACACTCAAGTGCATAGAAATCGGCCCATCCATTCTTTTTTATTTTTTTATAATAATATCACTGTTGCAATAATACGAAAAAAACGTTTGGTATCTAAGAATAAAATAGACTATCAAATAGACATTGGCCAGTAGAACGGCTGACAATAAGCACTCTGGCCACATACCACTGGCTTCGCCAATCTTCCAAAAAGTGCTACAGCTTTTGCACTATCTACAGCACTTTAAACCATAGTGATTACAGCAACCTTCAGTGGGTTAATTCCCACATCCACTGAAGATCAAAACAATAAAGCAAAAATAGTGGAAGAACGTAGACATCTTAATACTTTATGCATAATGTCGAATGGACATCATATCTTTAAATTTCTTTTGTTATGATTATTGTTCAGTAAATAAACTGATAAATATCATATGGTGTTTTTTTCTATACCCTAGCTGTATATTTTATCGTTAAATACCAACAGTTTTATGTGCAGTATTGCAAGAGTAATGCTATTCTAAAAAAATAAAAAAACAAATATTGGGTGGGCCGTTTTCTTTGCACGTAAGTTTATATTATTTTAGAAAAAAAAAACACTTTAACAAAAAAATAAACAAAATATAATGAAAGTTGATTGCAAATAAACAAAATGGCTAGTTAAGAAAACATAATGAAATATCGAGACACTTTAGATAAAAAAATAATATTTATATTAAAACACCCTGTATTCAACTCAGTAATTTCCCCTGAAAGTTAATTCTAATCTTTAAACCCAATAAAAAATATTATGCGAGAATCACAAATGGTTCAGCAAACTATAATCAGGTAGCTCAATTGATTTGTCAAAAAAATATTTAAAGATATACACAAATTATTGGTTAGAAAAAAGACGTCATTTTCCTATACAGTAATTTCAAAAAAAAAATCAATTATATCTCCTGCGTGATTAAAACCTTCAGTTTACATAAACTCCGATTTGTTAATAGCACTTAGTTATCAATTCTAAGTTTAAAAATAACACATATGAGCGAAAACTTCAACAATCGTAATAAAAAATATTAATTTTATATAATTTCATCATATGAAAATATTTCTTCGCAATTTAAAGTAAAAAAAAAAGCTAGAAACAATTTCACTCTCACTTATCTGAAAATTCCACCAGAATCCACGGATTAATCTCCTTCTTCCTTGCTTCAATAACAAAAATACCTCCAGCTCTCCGCTCCGTGACTATACAGCTTTCGAACCTGGTAGCCGGAACAATCAGAACTGTAGATAAGAAGTACCCTCTCTGGGAAAATTTTCCAGTCAGAAAATTACGGGATCCACGCCGGAATCAGAATTTAAACTTGGCACCAGTTAAATTCAAAAATTGACTGACTAAACGAGGCCTAAAACCGAATTTAAGTCTTAGATAAAAACAAAAAACAACCAGAGAAAAAGAACCACGGAGCTTAACAAAAATATATGATAAGATATAGGGCGGCCTCACTCGAATTTCTTATAAATCGTATTATTAGTCGAAAGATCACACAGATGATTTCGAAAATCTCCGGACACCGCACACAGCACGTGTCTTTTTTTCCACCTGAGCACACAGCTCCTCACCGGCGAACATTCAATTAAATATGTGTTAAATATGTTTTTAATTGTTAATGTTTTAAACGCTGTTTCGATGAAAAAACAAGTTTTATTAAAAAAAACTGTTTGTTTTAATTAAAATGGAAAGAACGTTTTTTTTTAACAACCCTGATATTTACACCTTTTTGAGAACTTGTAAACGGTTTTAAGCGGACATAACATGCTTACGCGTGCGCACATGCCTCAATTATATTCTGCCATCGCACGTCATCTCTTCACTATTGTCGAAGCTCACATGTTTAACATCTAAGATTTTTTTTTAGTTTGTGGCTCATCCTAACATCCAGCAATTATTGGCGGCCATTTGGTACGAAGGTGTGCCCGGTTTTCGGAGGAAATCTACCTCAGACAAATTACTCATCATATCAAAAGTGGCCGTTCTGTATCCTTTTTACTGTTTGTTGTACATGGGTGCACCCGAGACGAAAATGGGCAGGTTGATGCGCAAGCCCTTCATGAAATTCTTGATACACGCCTCTTCGTATTTATCGTTTTTATGTAAGCCAATAATAAAAAATGTTCTAAGTCAAGGGTGTCCAATCTTTTGCCTTCACTGGGCCGCCAAATTGGTTTGGGCCAAGTCAAATTTGGTACAATAACTAAAAGCAATTAAGAGTTCATATATGTCCACTCAAGGCCGTAGCCATAGCCATTTTCAAAATTTTAAATGTTTGCATATAAAAGCGGTTCCAAATGGCCGCCAATAATTGCTGAACCGCATTTATATGCAATATTTTTACTATTAAAACCCCCCTCCCGATTTTTTTCTAGCTACGGCCTTGTGTCCACTCACGAAAATTGACTATTCACATAATTTCTCTCACAAAGAATTTGGTATTATGCGTTTAGACCACATTTACACTCGCTTCGGTCTCATGCGGCCCGCGTGTTGGACAACCCTATTCTAAGTTATATCAGAAACCCTGTAAATCTAGTTTTTATTAAGCTTCTGACTAGTTGCGAAGAAGTTTACTGAAAATATGAAACTTTCATAAATCTTACGCGATTCAAATAATGTAAATAATATCTTGTTGTAGTCGTTTTAATATTGGTATCACAACGAACGGAACAAGAAATTATACAGTATTTCGGAACTGCCAGCATGCGGAAGAATCTGGAAGAGCGATTGAAGAAACAAAGAGGAAACACGCCAACGGTATTAGAGTACATATTAATTATTTATGTAGTAGGTGAGTCTTTTAAATAAACAGATTGTTTATATAATTAAATGTGTGAGGCAAACTACACCAAGTCACTTTTTTTCCAAAATGCGTCTATTTATACTGTTGGAATCAAGATTTTTTTACTCTATCGACGGGGTAATAGTAATGTAAAATTTCAAAAATGTGACTTGGTGTAGTTTACCTCCTATATACGAGGGCAATCCAGATAGTGACAGACGTTTTGGCCTAGTGCGGCAGTTGGCGGCACTGGCACCACCATCTTGGATACAGAATTTTTCTACACCTAGTACGCAACGAGCCGTGGTGACTAGAGACTCGTGCATATTGTACTTTTTATACAGTGGCGTTTTAAAATGAGCGGTGCAATTGAAAATCCCGCCAGTTGTGAAGTGCGTGGTGTGATAAGGTTTTTGTTGGCGAAAAATTACAAACCTATTAAAATTTATCGCCAGATTTGTGATGTGTACGGCAATGGAATAATGAGGGAAAGCCAAGCGAGGCAGTGGTGGTTTTAAAAATGGCCGAACCAATGTTCACGATGAGGATCGCAGTGGTAGGCCTAGTCTTGTGAGTGATGAATTGTTGGTAAAAATTAATGAAAAAATCCGTGAAAATCGTCGATTCACGATTACGGAACTTTCGGAACATTTTTCCCAAATTTCACGGAGTTTAGTTCATGAAATAGGAGTTGGTAAACTTGGATACCACAAATTTTGTGCAAGGTGGATTCCGAAAATCCTAACGGAAAACCACAAAACCAAAAGACTTGCTGCAGCACTGACATTTCTGGAAGAGTACGACAATATTGGAAACCATGTTTTCGATCGTATCGTAACTGGTGACGAGACTTGGGTACAGTACGTTACCTGCGAAACAAAACGGCAGTCGATGCAATGGGGTCACACGCATTCGCCCCAGAAACCGAGGAAGTGTCTGCAGACGCTGTCAGCAAGAAAAATCATGGCTACTGTGTTTTTGGATACTCAGGGAGTGATTTTGGTTGATTTTCTTGAACGTGGTCAAACAATAATCAGAGGTATTGCGAAATACTCCGAAAATTAAGACGCGCGATACAAAACAAGCGTCGGGGAAAACTAAACGAGAAAATTTTGTTTCTCCATGACAATGCTCGTCCACACACAGCCAATCGTACTCAAAAGCTCTTGCATGATTTTGGATGGGAAATTTTCAGTCGTCCGCCTTACAGCCCGGATTTGGCCCCGAGCGATTACCATCTGTTCCCAAAGATGAAGACGTGGCTCGGTACGCAACGCTTTGACACTGACGCTCAACTCCATGCTGGTGTAAACCAGTGGTTGAACTCGCAGGCGGCAGATTTCTACAAAGAGGCTATTGAAAATCTTGTAAAACGATATGATAAATGCCTTAATTCATATGGCAATTACGTCGAAAAATAGCCTAAGAGTTTACCTTCAAAATGTATATAATAAAAATTAGTTTTTTTACTGTGTATATTTTTTATTTCAAAACGTCTGTCACTTTGTGGATTGCCCTCGTACATATGTAACAAAATAAATAATCAATTACTTCTGTTTTTGAAAATGGATTAATGCCTTGATCACATGTTAGGGTTTATTTATGAAGAAACAAATGAAATCTACGTTCAGGGTATCAAGGCGTATTTAAGGAACCTCTGGAACGTGATTGATTTCACAAGAAATTCTCTCTACTGTGCGGTTTTTATCTTAAGGGTGGCTGCGTATATACAGCAATTCAAAGAAATTAGCAGTAATCCCAAGATGGCGTATATTCCCAGGGAAGACTGGCAGCCTTATGATCCTCAGTTAATAGCCGAGGGTTTGTTTGCAGCAGCAAATATCTTCAGGTAATTATCAGCAAAAACACAAAACAAAATCCAGGATTTTTATTTGCTGAACTATTTGGACGTGAAGCAGTTGTAACATCTATTTCCGGAAATTTTTAAATTTAATTATAATGATGGTTGCGACCGTAACTACGTGGTAATTCATGATCACTGAATCAAACACTTACTATGTTTTTACCACAAAATATTATTTTATGGTAAAAACATAGTAAGTGTTTTAAATTTAAAACTATTTAACTTTAACCCATTAACGGCCGAGCAATTATAGAGTTAACTCTTAAAGTGGATTTTAGGTAAAATTCTACACTTCTTTATATGATTTCTACGAATGACTTATTGTATTACATTCTGTGAATTTTTCTTTTAAATATAAATATTGTACACGCTGTAAATGCAAGGCATTCGTCGATTTTGTATAAAAACGTGTATGAAGTATAGAACGCGTATTTCCACTCCCAGACTAAGCATGAAGTAAAATTTCGAGTTTAGAAAAGCCCCGCGTAGAAAATTTGTCGAGGGTCGCGCAGCGACCCGAGACAAATTTTCACGGGGCTTTTCTAAACTCGAAATTTTACTTCATGCGCCACGCATTTAAAACACTGAAATATTGTGAAGCTAGAAATACACTGAAAACATTTTATTTAAATGAATAATAATCGAGATATTTAAATAACAAAATATCTACCGTTCTCTTCATACAGTTTCAAGTCAAGTCAAATAATATAATATATCACATTAAGTTATGTAATAATTTAATTACCATAAAATTAATAATGTTGCGTAATGCATCAATGGCACATAATGGGTTAATCTACATGAACATTATCGTAATTTTTATATATTATATCTATCTCCTGTTGCAGTGCCTTAAAATTAGTGCATTTATTTTCAATAAATCCTCACCTGGGGCCTTTACAAATATCATTAGGAAGGATGGTCATCGATATAGTCAAATTCTTTTTCATCTATTCTTTGGTGCTCTTCGCTTTTGCATGCGGTAAGATTTCTTCCCATTTTCCATACAAACATTTTTGAAATGTCAATTATGTACTGTTTACAGCTTTATTGATCTGTTTACAGGCCTTAATCAGTTATTATGGTACTTCTCCGATTTAGAAAGGAAGAAGTGCTTTGGAAAGGGGAATCAGCCGGATGCCATGCAAGGAGAAGCCTGTGGAAAATGGCGGCGTTTCGCTAAGTATTTGGCGCATTGATTACCTCCAAAAGTACAAACTAATCGTTGTTTTAATTTCAGTGTTTTTGAATCATCCCAGTCGCTCTTCTGGGCGAGCTTTGGTATGGTGGATATAGGGAGTTTCGAGTTGACTGGCATCAAAAGCTATACGCGATTTTGGGGACTTTTGATGTTCGGTTCGTACTCAGTGATTAATATCATCGTGCTGCTGAATCTGCTAATTGCAATGATGTCTAATTCATATGCGGCAATAGATGTAAGTTTTTAAATTTATAATACAGGTTGTATAAAACTTGTTTCATCTAGGAACAGTCAAGAATCAATACAAAATGGTGGGGAAGGTAATTGTTGGCGGTATCTTATATACAGGGTGTCCCATTAGTGCGTTTTCGGAGGATATCTCAGCTCATGTTAAAGATAGAACAATTGTTTCTTTACCAAAGTTATTTGATTTTTAGAGCTACATCACCTAAAAATATTTGTTTATATACAGAGTGTGCCATTAAGACAATAGCGGATGCAATTTGCTTATTTTAAATAGATCACCCTGTATATTATTTTGTTTTTGAATTTATCATAAAAATTGCCTATCAATTTATTGGAAACATTTCGTCTTAGTCATATCGTTTCTGAGTTATTTGACATTTATGGACGAAAATGATATTTGCAGTGGTTTTAAAGCTAAAATATCTCTAAAACTAAATGAGATAAAGAACTGCAGATTTCACTATTCTCTTGAGAATTGAGGGCGCTATCACCTGCACTATATAGTTGCTGCGTTAAAGTTATTTAGCTATAAAATAAAAATAGTTAAATTTATAAATTTTAAATTAAGGGTAACTTCGTTTTTTTAAATAGAACCATGTAACTTTTTTTATGTCAATCTTTCTAATTTGATAATAATTGTGTATCTGTAGATGTATTATAATTATCTTAAAAATTTTAAACTTACAGATAAAAATTAGAAACCTGAAGAAGATTAAATTTTGAATCGATTGACGCTAAAAAATTATATGGTTTCATTTTAAAAAATCAAGTTACAGTTGTTTGAAAATTTATAAATTCGACTATTTTTGTTAAATAAATATAGTCAAATAACTTAATCGCGATAACTTTATAGTGCATTTGATAGCGCCTTCTATTCTGAAGAGAGTGGCGAAGATCGCAACTCTCTATCTTATTTACTTTCAGAGATATTTTAGGTTTACAAAACTGCCGCAAACGTGATTTTTATATCTAAATGTCAATTGATTCCGAAACGGAACAATTTAGACCAAATGTTTTTAATAAAATGATACGTAGTTTCTATGAGCATGTTAAGAACCAAATAATATACAGGGTGATCCATTTAATATAAGCAAGTTGCATCTGCTACTGCCTTTATATCACACCCTGTATACATGCAAATATTTTTAGGTTATGCAGCTTTTAAAACCAAGCAACTTTCTTAAAAAAGCTTTTTTTCTATCTTTAACGCGAGCCGAGATATCCTAAGAGAACGCACTCATGGGACACCCTGTATATATATATATATATATATATATATATATATATATATATATATATATAAACAATTAATTAGAGTAAACGACCCACCTATAAGTACTAAATAAGAAATAACAGCGAATTAGGTTATGTTGAAAAAATTATTTCATCAAGTGAGTGTGCAAGGACAGAAGACGACAACGATCGTTTCGCTTTTTTATGAGCTCCTCAGGCCCCCAGATCCATCATCCCATACACACTTACTTGATATGTACAACTTGTATATATACTGACATCGCCAACCACAAGCCGGTTTTAACGTCAGTATTTATTAATGCTACTGCATTGATACGGGCATTGATCTCACTTTGCTTCTACAGTTACCAAATAAAAAATAACAGCGAATTAGGTCATGTTGAAAAAATTATTTTATTAAATGAGTGTGCAAGGAGGACAGAAGCCGCCGACATTTTATTATTCAGTGTAAAATTATCTAAAACTTTGCTGTACTACTTCTTTTACAATGGTTTTCCATGCATTCCTCTCCATGGCTTTCTGATGCGGAGACTCTTATTGCTTTCTTCCACTTCCGTTTTCCATATCCCTTTTAGTCTTCCTTTTCTTTACCTTCCTTCAGTTTTGCTTGTGGATAGCTTTTTGGGTAGTCTGTTCTCTGGCATTATTAAAACATGTCCTAGCCATATAATTCTTTAAGCTTTCACTACTGCAGAAATAGTTGCTCTTACTTCAGCGAAAATACTAGGCTCCTCATGCAACTCTTTCAACTCCTTGGCGGTATCTTTGCGATAATTAATATTTATAAATTAGTTTGAAGGTAAAATGAAGTATTTTTAACGAAATTGTTGACACTTATAATCAAACTCTCTACAATTATTGTGATATGCCGGTCACAAATTCAAGATAAATCTGTGTATATTCTCTTCAGTGTCATTCGGATACAGAATGGAAATTTGCCCGGACGAAATTGTGGCTGAGCTATTTCGAGGAAACGCAAACTTTGCCGCCACCGTTTAACATAATCCCCACGCCCAAGCTTTTCATGAAGCTCTTCGGCATGAGGAAAAAGGATAAGCTAAGGAGAATGTCTTCAAAGGTAATAAAGTTTCACTCAAGCATAACAATTAGTGTAACCTGAGAATACTGAAACAAAAGGCAAGCACGTTTTAACCCTTGTGTTTTCCTATATTCGACTCTAATTCTAAAATCGTAATAATTCTTTAAGAGTCGTAACAGAGAGGTTCGCGAACGCGACTTCAGATACACTGCCGTAATGCGCGCTTTGGTATGGAGGTACGTCACTTCGATGCACAGAAAGGGGGAAGAAAGCACCGTGACAGAAGATGATGTCAATGAGATCAAAAACGAAATTTCCGCTTTCCGCTATGAAATGTTGGAGATTTTAAACAGGAACGGAATGGACGTATCTTGCGCGGAAAGAAAAGAAAAGGGTAAGGCCATTATTGAGACACTTATAAGCAAAGGGGTGTAAATAGCATACCTTTTTTAATTGGAGTACATGTAAGGGGAACAGTTATTTTGTTAAATGACATAGAAATATAAAAACTTTCATTGATAGGTATTGCTTAGCATTTGTTTTTTTGAAAATCGACCAAACCACACTACAATTTTAACTTGTACTTTAGAGCTGGATTTCTCAAAATTAATTGATTGATAAGGCTAATAAATGCTGAAAGTTCATCTTCACTTTTATATAAATAAAACAATTTAAACACTTTCAAATATACAGGGTGTATTTGAAATAACGAACAGGCTCTTAACCACAAAGAGATTATATTATTTCTAAACATAATTCACAATTATTTTGTTTATAGTTCTAACAATGAGCCCGCAATTATTAAAATAAATGAGTAAAAATAGACAACATTTTTGGTAGCACTGGCAATTAGAAATAATTTTTAAACGGCATGCGGCATCAGCTTTATCAAATTACAACAAGCGCTTAGGGAAAATATCGGAGTGCACTTAATGCAAGGTCGTCACGCCGTATTGTGTCAATGGAGCAGGCCGACGGCCGGGCCTCGGGACTTGTAAAAACATTTATTGCTTACATATTTTTAGAAATTTACAATGAATTAAGTACGGGTGGTAAGGGCGGATTTCAAGAAAAAATATGTTTGTGTTTAGTCTTTGCTGAAACTTATTCAGACAAACATCTTTTTTTTGTGAAAATGGCGCGACACATTTATTCTAATATTGAACTAGCCGATATGTTAATTATTTACGGCGAAGCTAGGTGCAATTCCGCGGAAGCAGTAAGGCTTTATCAGGATCGGTTTCCCGAACGGCATTTACCAACACCAAATCGTTTTCGGGAGTTACTTCAAAGAGCACGTGATACAGGAAGTTTGCAACCCGTTGGCGCAGTTGACAGAGGTGTTACGGTTAGCAGATCATTTGTTTGGAGTGGAAAATCAAATTTTAAATTTGTTAGAAGCGGATCCCGGTTTAAGTACACGGATTATCTCTCCCCTATCATTGTCAACGGGTTCAACATCTTCAGCCAGGTGATTTTCAACAGAGAGTTGCGTTTTGTGAATGGCTTTTAGAATAAAGTGCCCGAAATCCAAACTTCACTAATAACATTTTAGTGACGGATGAATCGTGCTTTACGCGAAATGGCTGTTTTAATTTTCATAACATGCATGTTTGGCCAGAGAATAATCCCCATTCTACGCGCCGATCGCATTTTCAGCATCGTTTCTCCCTTAATGTTTGGGCAGGCATTGTAAATGACCAATTAATTGGACCTTTCATTTTTCCATTTAATTTAAATGGCGGCCGTTATTTAGATTTTCTAGAAAATGAACTTCAAGATCTTTTAGAAGATGTGCCTCTAGCTGTGCTGAGACAGTTATGGTTTCTGCACGATGGTGCACCTCCGCACTACGATCGGCGTGTTAAAAATTATTTAAACAATGAATTTCCAGGACGATGGGTTGGACGTGAAGGTTGTTTCATGGCCTCCTAGAAGTCCGGA
Organism: Philonthus cognatus; assembly: GCA_932526585.2. NCBI lineage: Eukaryota > Metazoa > Arthropoda > Insecta > Coleoptera > Staphylinidae > Philonthus > Philonthus cognatus. The sequence goes on along the minus strand of OW052244.1, from coordinate 83,063,928 downwards.
TTTAAACCCATTAGACTTTTTTCTTTGGGGGTATTTTAAAAGTGAAGTGTATGTCGAGGAAATTGACGATGCTGATACACTCAGACAACGAGTTCACGACGCAGCTAACGCAATAAAAGAAAAACCGCGGCAAATGTTCACTTCGATTCGTGAAAACTCTCTAAGGAGAGCCCAATTGTGTATTGAGTGCGAAGGGCGTCAATTTTAACATTTAATTTAGTGTCATGTGACTTTTTATAAAACAATTGTGACCGACTTTTAATTGTTTTATACGTGACCTACTTTTAACAAATTGCATGCACGAGTGTGTGGTAAGTGTTATCGTAGTAATACTGCTATTTTACTGCTATTTATACATGAAAATAACATGTGTAGAAGATATCAATTTACTAGCTCAAGTCAAGTGCATTTTTCTTAATGAATGTGAATGAACTTGAGGAATGTTTATCTTTTACAAAAAAAAACGTGATTACACTTCAAATTTCGAAGGCAAAGACTCTTGCGTTTAAAGTAAACAAACACGCAATCCACGCAGACCGAATTAAACGAGAAAAGCATTGGTTCTCAAAATGTATAGAAAAGAACTCAAAAAATGTTAAAAATTCAAAAAAAAAAAATCGAAAAAATTTTGGTGGAGATGGGTTCACACATATTTTGTGTATGTGCCCTTAAATGCCTGTTCGTTATTTCAAATACACCCTGTATATTGTGCATTCGCTACAATTGTTTCGCTTCTTTCGCCTGAAGAAGCCACAGTGTGGCGAAACAATTGTAGCGAATGCACAATATATATTTGAAAGTGTTTAAATTGTTTTATTTATATAAAAGTCAAAATGAATTATTAGGCACTTACGCACTTTAGCGGCTAGGTCCCACTGAGCAAACATATTGAAGTAATGTTTCATCAACATTAATACAACGTTTAATGTTGTTACAATGTTGATATAACGTTAATTGTTTGTTTTTTGCTTAGTGGGGTAATTCAATTCATGTTTATTTCTTAATTCATAATTAAATGATTTACTTTTAACCAAAATATTTTTAAGCCGTCGCCGGTAAGCGAATGAAAGTGTGGGAGAGGAGACTAATGAAAGACTTCAAAGTCGCACCGGTCAATTCCGAAGACGAGTTGGATTCGATTTTATTGGAGACTGCGCCAGAAAATGAAGATTCTTTAGCAAGGTAATGAATAAAACGTACTCTAGTTTTATTCATGCTTGATATAGTCCTCCTTTAAATCGAGTTTTTTACAACAATTATTACAGGTTTAGAAGAATTGCGAAATTGGCCCTACTCCAATCGAACTTGAACAAGTGGAAGCAAGTAGTTTCAGGAGCGTGTATAGTGTAAGTATGTAAGGTATGATTCACGAGAGGTGTCCCATGGTTTTCTTGATTTGTAGTGCTTTCTGCACCAATGCATGTAATACGAAAATAGTTTGATGTCGTCAGGTAACGTGTGTGAAAAAAGACAGAAAACTTCATAATCTGTCTGCTATGGTTTTTAGATGGAACATGCGAAAACGTACAGAGAGCTTTATATAACACCTAATATTTTCATAAAATACAATTTGACACCTTTAATTTTTAGGTTATGTGTAAATTTAGTTGCCTACATGACAATTACAAATTGTAGCTAATCAATTGCAATTAATGCCTCAACTTGTACATACAAGGAGTTTTTCTTTCAAGTAAACGTCCAAATTTCGGCGTATATGCCGTAAATTTTTAGATAATCGTTGTTTTTTTAAAAGGAGTTTAATTTGAAACTTAAAATGAGTGTGTTCCACTTCCAGACTAAGCATGAAGTAAAATTTCGAGTTTAGAAAAGCCTGAAAATTTGGTTTGGACGCGTAGCGCGAAGCGCGGAGCGGCCAAACCAAATTTTCAGGCTTTTCTAAACTCGAAATTTTACTTCATGCGCCACCGGTACAAACACTGACATATTACGAAGTTTAAAACACACGGCTGAACTTTACATTGAATCAGTGTTTGGTGCCGGTGGCGCATGAAGTAAAATTTCGAGTTTAGAAAAGCCTGAAAATTTGGTTTGGCCGCTCCGCGCTTCGCGCTACGCGACCAAACCAAATTTTCAGGCTTTTCGAAACTCGAAATTTTACTTCATGCTTAGCCTGGAAGTGGAAAACACTCGTTTAAATTGTATTCTTTTAATATACATCCCACTGAGCAAAAAACAAAAAAATATTGTAGCATATTGTAGCAACATTAAACGTTGTTTTAATGTTGATGAAACATTACTTAAATGTGTTTGCTCAGTGGGATATGCATACGCTTTTATTTCAAGAGTTCAATTTGAAGCTTAAAACGAGTGTTTTCCACTCCCAGACTAAGCATGAAGTAAAATTTCGAGTTTAGAAAAGCCTGAAAATTTGGTTTGGTCGCGTAGCGCGAAGCGCGGAGCGGCCAAACCAAATTTTCAGGCTTTTCTAAACTCGAAATTTTACTTCATGTGCCACGCGTATTAAACACTGAAAGCACTGAAATATTATAAACAAGTAAACTTCGCTTGAAATCAGTGTCTTGTACGCGTGGCGCATGAAGTAAAATTTCGAGTTTACAAAAGCCTGAAAATTTGGTTTGGTCGCTCCGCGCTTCGCGCTACGCGACCAAACCAAATTTTCAGGCTTTTCTAAACTCGAAATTTTACTTCATGCTTAACCTAGGAGTGGAAATCACTCGTTTAAACTTTAAATTGACCTCTTTTAAGAAAACAGCGAATATCTAAAACACGTAATTGGGATATGTATAGTCAAAAGAAAACATTCACAGGAAATTATGATTTAAAGCTTTTCTAAAAGAAAGAACACTAATATACTCGTGACCTCTGCAGTATGATATTGTCACGTAACGTCAAAATATGACACAACTTAGAAAAATCGTTGCAGATACAACTCTCTAAAAAATTTGAACCACACATTCCACATCAATGAGTCATAGGACATCTTTCCCGAATTTCACTATAATCTATTCTCCGAAACTATCAAAACAATGAAATTGCAACTTCGTAAAGTAATGCATTCGTATAACGCGGTATTTTTTGTAGATCGCAAATAGGAAAGTCCACTGACAAGGATTCTTTGAAGAAACAGAAGAATCTTCAAAAGGCCATGGAGGAAGCCAAGAAATTAGTGGCAAGCCGTATTTTCTTCAGAATACCCCCACCCATTGAGCTACCCGATATAACTGGAGAGAGTATTATTAATGTACTTAAAGATGATGTAGACTTCAGTGGTAAGTAGATAAGTTAAATGATTATTATGCTCGCTTGCTTGACTTCTTTAACCATAGAAAGAGCCACCAATCTGAATAAGTATATATATTTTATTTGTATTTAGGTAAAGAACACGTGTTTTTCATTTACATATTTTTGCACTCCAGATTGGCGTTCGTGTGTACCTAGCATCTATACTTCATTCGCGTTAAAATTAATGTTAGGGAAACGTAGGGCTTATTTGACCTTGATCGCTAATTGGCCGAAATTCGAGGAAAACTCACAAAGCCGATAAACAGACAATTCGTTCTATTCCCCACTCACTCTCACTTCTAGTGAAAAATGAATTGTCACAATTGTCACAGTGTTTTTAAATATTTGGTTACTATGTCTAATAACGAAAAACTAACGACTGTTTCTTCTTCTAAAAATCAACGAAGGAAAATAATTCAAGATGGGTAGAAGCTAATGTCCCGCAGCATTTATTAAAAGTGCAAGTATGTGGGAAAATTGAAAAGCGAAGTTAAAAATCTCACGGCTTTTGATGGAGGGAATTTCAATTTCATTCATGTTCAAAATGATTGCTAAAATGGAAACAACAGGAGAAATTAATACATGGCGGAAGAAGAAAGTGCGTCGTGATACTTATTCAAAGATATCTGAATGTGAAGAAAAATCTATACATTTATCCAAAGAGGATACTATAGTATCCTCTATGATTTATCCACTCCTTTTTCAAGAGAAAGGGTTAACATAATATGTACGTCTGTTACGGAGGCATAGCCAAACTACTGGCGCCTGGGGAATTAACCAAATTTGCGCCCCTCCTCATCTAAATTTTGAACTATTTTTTAAATTAATATTCCATGCATTTGTCCTAGTGAACGGAAAAAGTTAAGGCATTTTGCTAGCATGTATTAAGATGTCTTTTATACTGGAACAAAAGGAAGAACTAACGTAGTTCTACATAAAATCAACACCGGGAATGCTCAACCAATCCGTCAAGTTGCCAAAAGACTACTGTTAAAGCGCATGTCCCACCCTCGGCGCTCACGGATTGTAGGGTGGCTGGGGGAACGTACCACAGGCATCGGCACTAGCCCTTCGAGTATCATATTGAAAACATCAATGTAAAATAGTGTAAATAAACGTATTATTGTTACTCTCTGCGACTTCTTGAGAACCACCCCCGTGAACCCACCACCATCAGCGTTCACATTTTGGTCCTTCGAACCGGATTTTCAAGAGCAGTAGCCGGAGTTCAAGACGCACGTGATCGAAGTCAACACCAGGAAGAAGACAAAGGTCAGTTCCTTCTCCCCTTTCCTTTATTAAATTTTGAGTATTGTCTCTGTTTTTGCAACATCGCTCGTGTTGCATACATTTATAATTTAATAATTAATTAAATATGACTTCAATTGACGAGTTGAAAGCAAAACGTAAATATTTAAGGGGAGCGTTGACGCGATTTATAACTTACTTAAATGGGGTTAAGTCTGATAGTGTAGTTCCAAGCGCGGCGTATGATCGTAAAAAACGCATAGAAAATCATTTAGAGGAATTCATTCAAACTCAAAATGAAATTTATAAAATAGAACCGGCTGTTCCCGACGCGGAAGAAGACGTAATCGGGGATTTTGAAGAGTCTTATTTAGCCGCAATGGATAAATATTTTGCAATAGTTGGCGATTTTAAACCAACAGCTAGCAGCGTCGCGTCAAATCAAACAACTCGCGATGGTGAATTGCCAAAAATTGAAATTCCCAAATTCAATGGGGATCTTAACAATTGGCTTGCGTTTTATAACGCGTTTAAATCAATGGTTCACGATCGCGATTCGTTATCAAATACACAAAAATATCACCACTTAGTAAGCGCGTTGTGCGGTGAGGCCGCCGATTTGATCGCGGCTTCGGAAGTAAACGCTGAAAGTTATGCTGAAGCATGGGAAGCGCTTAAAAGTGCATATAATAATAGACCGAAGCTCGCTCAAAGTCATATGCTTGCAATGTACGAATTGCCCTCCGCGACGAAAGAATGTCCTGATCAATTAATGCGAATTGTTCGCGGTATTTCAAAAAACGTTCGAACTCTAAAGGTTTTAGGCCGCCCCACAAAACAGTGGGACGACCATTTGGTTCTAATTGCGCGTATGAAAATTGATCCAATTACGCGTAGAGAATGGGATCGTTCATTAAAAAAGGACGTATTTCCAACTTTCGAGCAAATGTACGAATTTATTGAGCTAAAATGTGCATCATTTAATGTCGAGGCACAGTTTACCGAACCACAGGCCTCTTCAAGTAAAAATAATAATAAATGCGTATTCTGCAAAAATGAAGGCCACTCAATTGTAAAGTGTGGTCGGTTTAAAAATATTGATCAAGCAGGTAGATTTTCATTTATTAAAGGGAACGGTTTATGTGCTAAATGTTTGAGGCCGTCAAATCACACTTTGAATAAATGTTATGGTACCGGTTGTAGCATTTGCAAGCGCCCGCATCATACGCTTTTACATCGCAATGAGCTTGTAAATAACGTAAATAATAATTCATCCGCTGTCGCGTTTTCTTTGAGCACTGGCGTTTGTCAAGAACTTATTTGCACCGCGGTGGTAGATGTAATCGAAGAAAATGGTACATTTAAAACGGATCGCGCGATAATTGACACTGCATCGCAGGCAAAATTTATTACCTCGGAATTTGTCAATAAACTTAGTACACAAATTAAACCTGCGCAATTGCGGGTATTAAGCGTAAATAATAGCACTTCAGTTGTTAATGGGAAGGTGGATATTATAATTAAATCTAAAATAAATACTACTGCATTTAAAATTTGCTGCTTTGTAGTTAATACTATTACAAACTATATTCCACAAACAACATTTAATCGAGATTTGCTGAAGATTCCGAAAAATTTGCCTCTAGCCGATCCAGATTTTAATAAACCACGCCCGGTAGACATTTTACTTGGCTCATCCATTTTTTGGCGATTATTATGTCCGGGTCAATTAAACACGCCTAGTAATTTACCGGTTGTACATAAAACCTTGTTAGGATGGGTCGTTGGCGGTGGCGCCGCAATTCAATTTGTTACGCAGACAAATAATTTTAGTTTAAAAGTAGATAGTAATTCAATTTCCGAATTTGATATTCAAAAGTTCTGGGAAATAGAAAACATTCCGGAAGATAATAAATCGGAACCCAGTTGCGAAGCGGAGACGCATTTTTTGAAAAACGTAAAAGCAACTGACAGCGGGCGATTTATTGTATCTCTTCCATTCAAGGGTAGCTCTTCAGAATTGGGGTGGTCGCGCCAAATGGCACTTAAACGCTTTTATAATTTAGAGCGAAAGTTAATCCGAGATTTACACTTGAAGTCAAGCTATTGTGAATTTATGAGGGAGTATCAGGCGTTGGGCCATATGGAACTTGTCGAAACGCCGGACGACACTGGTCCCCATTACTACCTGCCTCACCACGCGGTATTTAAACAGGACAGTTTGACGACTAAATTGCGTGTCGTTTTTGACGCATCTGCTAAAACGAGCAACGGGGTGTCCTTAAATGACCTACTTAGAAATGGGCCCGTCCCCCAACACGATTTATTTTCCCTATTAGTTAGATTTCGTCTGTATAAATATATACTGTCGGCTGATATTATAAAAATGTACCGACAGGTTTTGATTGAGTCAGGTGATCGAAAATTTTTGCGAATTTTTTGGCGCGAAAATTCTAATGAACCACTTAAGGTTTATCAACTTAATACCGTCACATACGGCACAACATCTGCTTCGTACCTGGCAGTAAGGTGTTTATTTTATTTAGCTGAGCAGTATGCCTCAACTCATCCAGAGGCTTCAATTATCTTAAAAAATGATTTTTACATAGATGACCTATTAACGGGTTTTTATGAAATCGAGTCGGGACTAAAGATCAGGAACGATTTAATTGAGCTTCTGGGGAAGGGATTATTCAAACTTGACAAATTTAATTCAAATAGTCCTAAGCTCTTAAGTGGTCTTGATGAAATCAATCAAAATCCCATAATCATATTAAATAAAGCTGATATCAATAAAACTTTAGGATTATATTGGCACGCACGCGATGATATTTTAATGTATGAACCTCCAAATTTCGAAAAGGGGCCGTACACAAAACGCGGAATAATTTCAATTACAGCAAGAATTTTCGATCCTCTTGGATTAATTAATCCTGTCGTAGTGGTTGCAAAAATAATAATTCAAGAAATATGGGCATTAAAAATTGACTGGGATGATTATGCACCGGCATCAATTAACATAAAATGGATGAAATTTTTAGATGAAATGCAATCACTTGTAAATCTTAAAATAGCGCGTAACATTATAGCTTGTCAAAATCCGCATATAATCGAATTGCACGGATTTTCGGATGCCAGTCAGAGTGCATATGGTGCCTGCGTGTACCTGCGCGTTAAAAATTTCGCGAATGATAATATTTTGACACAGCTTTTATGTGCGAAATCGCGAATCGCTCCGTTAAAAAAATTAACAATCCCTAAATTGGAATTGTGCGCAGCTCTGTTGCTTTCGCAACTAGTTCAAAAGGTTTGTAAATCAATTAACCAATTAGTTAATATTCAAAACATATATTTCTATTCTGATTCGACTATTGTTTTACAGTGGATTAAGGGTAACAGGGAAGAATGGAAAGTATTTGTATCAGCACGCGTAAATAAAATTTTACAAGTTTCAGAAACAACCTCTTGGCGGTACGTTAATACGAGCAATAATCCAGCAGATATTATATCCAGAGGGAATAGCGCTTGTAAATTAATTCAAAACTCATTATGGTGGGAAGGCCCATCGTTTCTTAAATCAAAAGAATTTATAGAACCCGAGTTAGCCCCTTTCACTGTTGACGATATCCCGGAGCGAAAAACTCGTATTAATAAATGCTTTGCGGTGACAAATAACAATCTCAATAATTTAAAGTTATTTGAAAAATATTCATCGCTGACAAAACTTAAAAGAATAGTAGCTTATTGTTTTCGTTTTGTATACAATTTAAAAAATAAAAACCAGCGCCTAATAGGGGCATTAACAGCTAAGGAATTAAAATATGCTACATGCGTATTAATCAAGTTAGTACAAAGAGAAACATTTTCTGAAGAATTACTAAATTTAGAAAATAATAAACCCATAAAAGCAACAAGTACAATTCTGTCATTACATCCATTTTTAGACAGCGAGGGTTTAATTCGCGTTGGAGGACGATTAAAAAATTCTAGTTTAAACTTTGAAAATAAGCATCCAGTTCTTTTACCGGGAAATCACAATTTTTCAAACTTGATATACAAATATTTTCACGTTACTAATTTTCATGCAGGAGTACAAACTACACTCGCTCATATTAGGCAAGCCTTTTGGCCTATTGCCGCCAAAACTTACATCAAGAGAGCCATTTTTCATTGTATAACTTGCTTTAGGCATAAGCCTACATCATTATATCAATTAATGGGCAACCTACCTGCTACGCGTGTAATACCGTCGCGGCCTTTCTCTAACTGTGGGGTGGACTATTGCGGCCCGGTGCAAATAAGCGAGGGAAAAAGAAGGCGCACCACCGTAAAGGCGTATGTTGCGGTTTTTGTTTGCTTTGCAACAAAGGCCATTCATTTAGAGTTGGTCGGAAATTTAACCTCCAATGCCTTCATAGCTGCGTTTAGAAGGTTTATTTCGCGGCGGGGAAAGGTTATTAACATTTATTCAGACAATGGCACAAACTTCGTGGGGGCAAATCGTGAATTAAAAGACGTATATGACTTATTAAATACAGAACATCATCGAGATTCGATAACGAGCGCGTTCGCAGAATCGGGAATAAACTGGCACTTTTCGCCTCCACGCTCTCCTCATTTCGGGGGATTATGGGAAGCGGCAGTGAAATCCGCGAAAAATCACTTACGTAGAGTCACAATGGAAGTCATATTTAATTTCGAGGAAATGTATACCCTCTTAGTACAAATAGAGGCAGTACTCAACTCCCGACCATTAACTCCAATCTCCAATGACCCTAATGATTGTTCATTCCTAACACCTGGCCATTTTTTAATTGGGGATGCGGTAACGTCCATTCCGTGTGAAGAGTTATCAGAAATCAAAATAAATCGGCTGTCGAGATGGCAGCACTTACAAAAAATCCAGCAGCATTTTTGGAAGCGCTGGTCAAATGAATACCTGGGGCAACTTCAAAATAGAAACAAGTGGAAAACTTTGCAAATTCCCTGCAAAGTGGGCCAGTTGGTCCTTTTAAAGGATGATAATCATCCACCTGCAAAATGGCATGCTGCAAGAATTACTGAGGTCCACCCAGGAAGCGATGGAGTCGTCCGTGCAGTCACCATACGCACGCCCGGCGGTGCCACCACCAGACGAGCCATCACCAAAATTTCAATTTTGCCCTTGGAGGAGAGCGCACTAAATGAAGCATAACGCTGTGCATTGCCTTAATTCCATTGGAGTGTATGTGTGTGGAAATTTGAATTTAGGTTAGGCTGTGCGTGACGCATTGATACCGTCAATGTTGTATAATCCTTCGGGCGTCAATTATTGATATAATTTTAAATATTCAAATTTCTTGATTGTTTGTTGTGTATCTTGTTTATATTTAGCCTAGTTATTTGTTTTGTGTTACGTTAAGGTATTTTTTTATTTTTGTCATTTTGATTAAAAGATCTCTTTTAATCGGGGGGCAGTGTGTTAAAGCGCATGTCCCACCCTCGGCGCTCACGGATTGTAGGGTGGCTGGGGGAACGTACCACAGGCATCGGCACTAGCCCTTCGAGTATCATATTGAAAACATCAATGTAAAATAGTGTAAATAAACGTATTATTGTTACTCTCTGCGACTTCTTGAGAACCACCCCCGTGAACCCACCACCATCAGCGTTCACAACTACCATTCGCAAAAAGAGAAGAGGCAGATAAGATTATACAAGACATGCAAAAGGAAGGCGTTATAGAACCATCAAGTAGTCCATTGGCTTCGCCTGTAGTGTTGGTAAAGAAGAAAAATGGATCAACTCGATTCTGCGTGGATTATCGCCAACTTAACAGTGTAACAAAAAAAGACAGTTACCCGCTGCCGCGAATTGATGATACGTTGGATACATTGATAGGATCTACCATATTCTCTACACTGGATCTTAAGAGTGGATACTGGCAGGTTGATTTAGCCCCCTGAGATCGTGAGACGTCTGCATTTACCTTGGGTGCAAGATTGTGGCAATTTACCTAATTCGCCTTTCGGGCTCTGCAATGCACCTACTACATTTGAAAGATTGATGGAAATCATATTGAAAGGGCTATCTGTTACCGGCGCTTTTCCGTAAGCGTCGTCAACTTGTTCATTCAGCAATATTTCAGCTGCAACATAACCACGGGCGTTATTTTGTTACACATTTTAATATTCGGAACAACGGTCCCAATTCACCTCATTCTATTTTTCAGTACACAATATTGCTTCATTCTCTTTTATTTTCCAAATGAGTAAAGTTCGCGCCATACATTGATATTATTTAAGTTAGATAGGTTTCCTAGTGGAATCTCGTCAAATAGCGCCCTCGAACATCAGACAGCTCAACCCAGCTCAAAACTCCTCTCGGCCATCTATGGGTAGAACTCTACGGCATCCGCTATTTCCAGTTCCAGGGTTGTCAAAAATATATACGGATTTCCCGGTTATCCCCGAGTTCGCCACATCTGCGATGGGACGCCGCTACCTACGACCGGCCCGATCGCGCGAGCGAAACGTACGTGCGAAGCACAAAAGAATCGGGCATGACGTCAGGGGTTATAAAACCGCCGAATGCAAGGGATAGGAACATCCCCTACGTGGTTTGCGTATGTAGAATACATACGCGAACGTCACAACTCTCATCGGATAACTGAGAAAAAGACGATTCGAACGACACCAAACACGATATGGTTAGTTCGAACCAGAAGGATATAAACCGCGAGCTGTCATGATATTTAATTGTTACTAATTTGCTTTTAGACGAGGTTCCACATAGCAACAAATATGTATAAACAATTACTATGCTCCCCGTTATGCTTGGACGAAGTTTCATAAACTTCTATTCAGTATTTTCCTTATTATTATACATTTTCTAAGTCCAGGCATAACACCCCTACTGTTTATGTTTTATGGAGTTGGTAGGCGTAATTGTTTATGCATATTGTTGCTAGGTATACCAAACGATGCGCTTTATCATTCCACATTGTTGGTATTACTTTTAGGCAAATTCGGTCAACCCCTTCGGCTTAATTAAATTAAACGTCTATTAAACCCCGTTCTTAGCTCGAATCAAAATATGTCATATATGCCCGGACGCAGAATCATATCGCGCATGTAATGACATATTTTGTATTTCAAAATATTATTATTTAATATTTATTTTGGCCATTTTTCTTTCGGCCAACGAAAGTTGGTGGTCGCCAGAGGGGAAGACGGAAGAGGGTTGACCAAAAACTAAATAAATACCGCCGGCCTCAAGGGCTAAAATCACTTCAAAAACGTCTGTTGACCCGTCAACATCACTTCGAAAAAGTCTTCGAACCGTGCATCGTCACTACGCTAAACTTCGGTCCGCGTCCGCGAAAGTTTTTACAAGTATTCTTTACGACCCAGTGGTCGTACGTAAGTTATTTTTTTAATTGTATTTCTTGTTTTTTTCTTTTGCTTGTTTATTTTTCTATCTTCATTTGTAAATTTATATTCGTTGTTTAATTTGTTTCGTGTTAATACATTTTGTTACTCTTTGACTAAAGTTTTCATTTACTTTTAAAGTTTAATTTCAAACCTTTCATTTACCTTTTAACTTAGAATCAGTGAAGTGATTACCCTGGTAAGCATAATTTTATTATTCAGTGACTAAATAGCTAGCCGGAAGTTGCGATGTGGGTCTTCGTTTAACACCTCAATTGTTTAACGAAGATTTTATATAAATTCCAATTGCGAAGCACCCCACCCCGTAGCATATCTTGGAAGACCTCTTTAGTATACCTAGATGATATAACTGTGTTGGGAAATTCTTTTGAAAATCACATAAAAATTTGGGAGAGGTATTTCAACGTCTGCGAAGTTCTGGGCCCAAGCTGAACTCAAAAAAGTGTAACTTGCTCCAAAGGAGGGTACAGTACTAAGTACTATACTGTCACATTATCACATTGTTTCCGGTTAAGGTGTAGTAGTGGATAAAGGAAAGGTTAAGACAGTAAAAGAGTGGCCTGTACCAAGAAATATCCGTGAACTCTGAAGTTTTTTCGGACTTTGTACATATTGCCGCCGGTATGTTGCATGATTTTCAAATGTTGCTAAACCACTGACACAACTGACTGAAGCAAGACGTCGATTCCAATGGGATGAAAATTGTTAGAAAGCATTCAAGCAGCTGACAGATTCTCTGACCGGTGCACCGATCCTGGACTAAGTGGAGATTTCATATTAGATACGGATGCGAGTAACGTAGGGATAGAGCTGTGTTGTCACAAGTCCAGGAGGGGCATAAAAGAGTCCTCTGTTATTTCAGTAAAACCTTGTCGAAACCAGAACATAACTATTGTGTCACGAAAAGAGAGTTGTTGGGAGTGGTGAAATCAATGGAGAATTTTTATAAATAACTTTATAGTAGAAAATTCTTGTTAAGATCTGATCATGCTGCATTAAAATGGTTTTTAAAATTCAAGAATCCTGAGGGTCAGATGCAAGATGGATTGAGAGACTGCAGGAATTCCATTTCGATAAGCAGCACCGTGCAGGGTCCATTCACAAAAATGTTGATGCATTGTAACGCATACCTTGTCCAGTAGACTGCAAATATTGCAACCGTATCGAGTCTAAAGAAACCTCTGTCTGTCGCAGAACGATAGAGGACGATAGATGGTAGTCTCGCTAACACCAAAAAGACCAATAAAGTGACCCCGGGCTAATACAAATTAACGATTGGATGAAGAAAGACCACAAGCCAACTTGGGAACAGGTAGCAAAGCACTCGCCTTATGTGAAATCTTACTGGGCTCAATGAAAATCGTAGGTAATCGCTGATGGGTTATTAAAAAGCGTTTTAGAAGATTCTTATGATCAAGAGGAACGAAGGCAGGTAATGATACCGAAGAATAGGGTTTTAGATGTTTTAAAGGAAATCCATTATGTGATAAGCGGCGGACTCCTTAGAGTGACAAAAACTCTGGAGAAGTTAAGGGAGCGATTCTACTGGCCAAAATTCAAAGAAGATGTCAATGATGGAACGATGCAGGGAATGTATGGTTGGCGATTCAAGTAATGGGCCACAACAGCGACGGAGAGCACCTATGCGTCAGTATAATGGGGGAATCCCATTTTAAAGGATTGTAATTGATGTTGCGGGACTACTTCCTCAGGCTAACGCTGGAAACAAATACATTCTCGTAGTAATGGATTATTTTAGCGAATGCGACACCTATGTTTTGCCCCATCAATAAGCTTTGACAATAGCAGAAGTACTTGTAAAATAATAGATTTGTCAGATTGGTGTACCGTTAGAACTTCATTCTAACCAAGGCAAAATTTTGAGTCTACTTTATTCCGGAAGATCTGCAACATATTGGACATCCATAGAAAGAGAACGACTGCCCTACATTCGCAGTCTGACGGAATGGTGGAACGAATGAAGTGAACTATCAATACATATCTAGTGGTATCTGATCAACAGCGAGACTGGGACAAGTACCTCCATCTATTCCTCCTAACGCATAGATCCTCAGCCCACGAAACCACTGGACAAACACCTGGAAATATAGATATGGGACGGGAACTAAGATTACCATACAATTTGAAGTTTGGATATCCACCTGGAACGGACGAGGCAGGAGACTATTATGTAAGCGAATTGCGCCGAAGGATGAACAAAATCCATGAACAAGTACGATTAAGCATTCAGAAGGCAAGCGATAGGATGAAAAATTCTTACGATATTAAAGCTGATAAAAATAGATACCAACATGGGGATTTCATTTGGTTATACAACCCGCAGAAGCGACGGGGTTATTTCCCGAAACTACAGACCTCATGGGAGAGGCCGTACACAGAATCAATGACATACTATTCAGGATCTAGAAGCTGCCAAAAGGGAAACGCAGAGTGATCCATTTCAATCGTCCTACCCCATCTACTAGAGCTGCACTGTCATTATTTCGAAATGATCTTAAAGAAGGGGACACTGTAACGAATTTATAGGGAGCATGGAAATCAAGAGATTTGAAAAATAATAATAAATTTTAACTACAACGCACAAAATTTGTACATGATTCCCTTCGTCCCTGTTTTCGTTTTTTGACTTCTGTCAACTGCCCCCTTTCGGTTGACAGAAGTCAGAAAACGAAAACGGGGACGAAGGGAATCGTCTACAAATTGTGAGCATTGTAGTTAAAATAAATAAACATTTAATTCACATCTCCACGAATCTACGGAAAAACGTTACAATATCAAACGATATCTGGAGGAATTGCACAATTTTTAGGAAAAGAGGGATTTTGGGAATCCAAATTTCACAGTCACGAGTTTGGCAACTAAATGCCTCACATATATATGTTAACGAGCCGTAGAAGGGCTTCAACCCCCATATCCCCCCTTGGCTACGGCTATGTGCGACTTTCTATAATCACTATTTTTAATTTTTTTTCGCGGCGCCCCCTTAACCCATTAACGGCCGAGCAGTTATAAAGTTAACTGTAAAAGTTGATTTTAGGTAAAATTTTGCGCTTATTTTTTATGATTTCTATGAATGACTTACTGCAGTGTGTTCCAAACTGTGGGCGCTAGGGGGGCGCGAGACTGTTGCAGGGGGGGGGCACGCAGCTGATTCAAAAATATCATTTTCGAATACAAACCAGAAAAGTCGAATAGGTGTCAAAAAAATTAATCAGAAAAACGGTTATACGTAATCCACAATCCTCGCCGCGAATTTCTCGGGTATAAATGCTAAAAAATCCATCCATACTCTTGCTGGAACGAAAACATCTTGCTTTCCCGTTTGGAGCCGAGCCCGAGGAAACACTAGACAAGCACTCGGATCATCCCGGGTATTCTCGGGGTTACTCCCGCCAAACTTCAGTAAACAGAAGCAGGCAGCAGGCCTCTCGTGCGCCCAGACGAGAGCAGACACGCGGCATTTCGTTAAGAAACGTTGGTTAAACTCGCCCGTTTCCACGCAGATTGTCTATAAACAGAATTAGTTCGTTAGTAGTGCCTGCGATAACCACGTTGATATATATATCTTCGCTTTGGTACACTTCTAAATTAATATTGAGGTAAATTTCAAAACTGTTATAAAGTATTTTTATTTGATTTAAAATAATAACCCTTTTTGATGGATAAATACGTAACTGGGTTGAAAAGAAAATTGAATGAAGTAGAAGCAGACGGCAAAAGAAAAGGTAACGAAAATAGCGGAACATCTTCGCAAAATAGTAAACCTAAATAAATGTAGAAAATATGATCCAATGTACTTATCATTTGGATTTACATGTAAAGTCATTAATGGCCAAGAACGACCAATGTGTTTGCTGTGTCTGAATACTTTGGCCTCAGACAGCATGAAACCAAATAAATTAAAACGGCATCTCGAAAACGTACATGCAGATCACGTTGGCAAGACAATAGAATTTTTCCAAAGAAAATTGGAGAATTTAAATAAACAAAAAGAAATGTTTTCAAAGACCATGTCTGTTACACAAAAAGCATTGCTTGCGTCTTATAAGGTTTCTTATAGAATTGCTAAATGCAAAAAACCCCATGTAATAGGAGAAACTTTAGTGCTACCTGCAGCTATTGAAATGGTAGCTACGATGCTAGGTGAATCATATGCAGATCAACTTAAAATCATTCCACTTGCAGATAATACGGTGGGAAGACGAATATCCGATATATCTAAAGATCTTTGCGTTCAATTAATAGAAAAAGTAAAACTAGATAGTTTTACTTTTTCTATTAATTGATCGCAAAGATCTTCAGATATATGCGTTGCAAGTAGATGAGGCTACAGATGTTCTTAAGGATGCACACTTGATTACATATGTAAGATATGTTGTGGAAACTGATGTTAGAGAAGACATGTTATTCTGTAAACCTATCGAAGGCAATACTACAGCAAGTGAAGTTTTTAATATGATTGATAAATTTTTCAATGAAATTAACATTCTGTGGGAGAACTGTGTTGGACTATGCACAGATGGAGCTCCATCTATGGCAGGAAAAAACGCTGGTCTACAGGCACTAGTTCGAAAGGTGGCTCCTCGGGCAATTTGGACGCATTGCATGATTCATAGACAATCACTTGTTTCAAGAGATATGGGTGAAGATTTACTAACAGTATTTCAAGTTATTATAAGAGTTCTAAATTTTATCAAAAATAGCCCATTAAGAGGAAGGCTTTTCGCAAAATTGTGTAATGACATGGGTTCAGAATATACATCACTTCTATATTATTGTGAGGCACGTTGGCTTTCTCGTTCCAAAGGGTGTTTGAGCTAAAAGAAGAGACCGCCATATTCCTTACTGATAATAATAGAGATGAAGCAAACTTGTTTTATGACACGAAATTCCTTGTAAAACTTGCGTATTTAGTGGATATTTTTCAAAGACTCAGTACTTCAAATAAATCAATGCAAGGGCCTTAAATTCATGCTTTTGCCCAGAAAGACAAGGTTACTGCATTTATGAGAAAATTGGAACTGTGGATAATAAGTTTGAAAAATAATAACTTTGACATGTTTCCCACTTTTAAAATTACCTGTCTTGCAGATGAAATAGAAGAAAGTAAAGTTCTTATTAATAAACACTTGACCAGTTTAAGGGAGCAATTCTCGTTTTACTTTAAAGATCTTGACATGTCCAAATATGAATGGATTAGAAACCCGTTTGTGATTGAAAAATATGATGATTTTGGCCTTACGACAGCAGAGCAGGAAATGATAATTGACTTATCTAGTGACAGCACATTAAAGCAGATGTTTCAACACGAAAATAATATTGTCACGTTTTGGTTACGAGTAAAGGACGAGTTTCCTACTTTAACAAATAAAGCTTTAGAAATTTTATTGCCCTTTGTAACATCTTACTTATGTGAAACTGGGTTTTCTGCAGTAGCTGTCTTAAAGACAAAGTACCGACCTTGCTTACAGATTGAAAAGGAACTGAGAACCGCGATATCTTCAATGATACCACGGTTTGACAAAATTTGTGCTGAAAAACAAGCTCACCCTTCACATTAAATTTTTATAATGTTGTATTAATGTTGAATTCTATTTTTTGTACTTTTGTAAGATTTGTTTTTATTACATTATATTATTATTTCTTAAAATAGATAATTATTTTTTATGTATTTTTATACATAATATTGTATATTATTTTCTAGCCTATTAAATAAATTACAATATCAGATGAGTGTTTATGAAATTGGATTGTTAGAAAAATTAAGGGGGGCACAACAAATTTTTTTTCCAAAGAGGGGGGCGCAGGTACAAAAAGTTTGGAAAGCACTGACTTACTGTATTACATTCTGTAAATTTTTCTTTTAAATATACATAATGTAAATTTTCAGGCATTCGTCGATTTTATATAAACGTGCAATATTAAGTTTAGAACAAGTGTTTCCACTTCCAGACTAAGTATGAAGTAAAATTACGAGTTTAGAAAAGCCCCGCGTAGAAAATTTGTCGAGGGTCGTGCAGCGACCCGAGACAAATTTTCACGGGGCTTTTCTAAACTCGAAATTTTACTTCATGCGCCACGCGTATAAAACACTGAATTATTGTGAAGCTAGAAATGCACTGACATTTTTCTTAAAGTCAGGTCAAATAATATATAAAATACTTTCATATATTCCCCCTTGGCTACGGCTATGTGCGACTTTCTATAATCACTATTTTTAATTTTTTTTCGCGGCGCCCCCTTAACCCATTAACGGCCGAGCAGTTATAAAGTTAACTGTAAAAGTTGATTTTAGGTAAAATTTTGCACTTATTTTTTATGATTTCTATGAATGACTTACTGTATTACATTCTGTAAATTTTTCTTTTAAATATACATAATGTAAATTTTCAGGCATTCGTCGATTTTATATAAACGTGCAATATTAAGTTTAGAACAAGTGTTTCCACTCCCAGACTAAGTATGAAGTAAAATTTCGAGTTTAGAAAAGCCCCGCGTAGAAAATTTGTCGAGGGTCGCGCAGGGACCCGAGACAAATTTTCACGGGGCTTTTCTAAACTCGAAATTTTACTTCATGCGCCACGCGTATAAAACACTGAATTATTGTAAAGCTAAGTATGAAGTAAAATTTCGAGTTTAGAAAAGCCCCGCGTAGAAAATTTGTCGAGGGTCGCGCAGCGACCCGAGACAAATTTTCACGGGGCTTTTCTAAACTCGAAATTTTACATCATGCGCCACGCGTATAAAACACTGAATTATTATAAAGCTAGAAATGCACTGACATTTTTTTTTAAAGAGTAATAATAGAAAGTATTCTTCATACATTTTCAAGTGAGGTCAAATAATATATAAAATACTTTCATATATTCCATATAAACATTTGTTATATTAATGAACATGAGATCAAAACTTAGTCGAAGTATATTTTGAACTTCAATTAAAATCAGTGTTTTATACGCGTGGCGCATGAAGTAAAATTTCGAGTTTAGAAAAGCTCCGTGAAAATTTGTCTCGGGTCGCTGGCGCGACCCTCGACAAATTTTCTACGCGGGGCTTTTCTAAACTCGAAATTTTACTTCATGCTTAGTCTGGGAGTGGAAAACACTCGTTAGAGTTTTTAAATTAAAAGTTTTTAATAAGATCACGAATGTCTGAAAATTTACATTGAAAAATCGAGACATGTATACCTAACAGAAAAATGATTCATTTAGTAATTTAATTATCAAAAAAATAATAATGTTGCGTGAATGCACCAATGGCGCTTAATGTGTTAATACAGCGTCCGAGCAATGAGCCCTCTCTGCCCATGTCACCAGATTCTGCCATTTTATTACTAGTCCAACTTGGAACTTACAATTTTCTCGAATACATAACACGACTCAAAAATAATATTGAATCAGTGAAACTCTTATTGTTGTTTCCTAGAAAACAATGGGAACATCCTGGAAGTCACAGATAAAAACAGCCCCGTCTTTCCCAACGTCATCATCAAAGAATCCCCCGACAGCGAAAACAACGACTTCATCGAGTTCCAACAGACCACAGATGAAATCGATTCAGATATAAACAACAGCAACTTGTATCCAATTTTAGACTTCACTGATGAATTAGAAGCGTCCAACACGGAACCGATTCGAAGACCAGAAGAGAAGAAAAGAAGAAAATTTGACCACAACAGATGGATCTGATACAGTGGAAAAATAAAAGCTGTAAGAAAAAATTTGCGACGTCACAAGTTTGGAAGGTTTATTATTACAATACACTTTAGAGTAACTAGATATTCAGCATATCGTTAACTTGTTTCTCATTGATCACTTGGTAAAACATTTCTATTAATATATAGGTATTTGATTGAAATTCACTTGGTTTGTTTTACTAATAAATTGTTTTATTTTCAACTAGTTTCGGCTTAATGCCATTTTGACTAATTCTGTTAACTTAGGGAAAATATTAGTGAATAGTAAAATTAAAACAGACAATAGTCATATTAAAAAAAGCGGAGTATATGAGCTGAAATGTGATGACTGCGATGCAATATATATAGGACAAACGGGCAGGTCTTTTGAAACGCGATTAAAAGAACATAGGAAAAATATTCTAAATAATAAACAGACCACGGGGTTCGCAAAACATTGCATCACGGCTAATCACTTTTTCAGCTCAAACGACTGTAAAATGTTGCATTCGGGTAATAAGGGATTAGTTTTGAATTATCGGGAGGGTTTAGAAATAAGTAAAGCCATAAAGGCGGGAAAAAACGTGGTCAATGACAACGAGGACCTTTGGAATTCCCCGATAATTAGAGCGCTTATTACCTGAAATGCCGACATCTAGTATATATAATCAATTTTGCTCTTTTGGACACCATTCTTGAAAATGGCATTAAGCCGAAACTAGTTGAAAATAAAACAATTTATTAGTAAAACAAACCAAGTGAATTTCAATCAAATACCTATATAGATAGCTCTTAATATCATAAATCTTTACAAAAAATACATTACATCACAAGTCTAGAGGGTCGATTGTTACAACACACTTTAGAATAATTACATATTCAGCTCTTAACATCATAAATCCTTACAAAAATTACATATCTTCAATTTGGTTCTCATTAATCACTAGATGAAAGATGTTTACAATATTAATAATTGAATAAAAGTCACTTAGTTTGAGAATGGCGATAAGTCGAAACTAGTCGAAGAGAATAAAAGCAGTAGTGAAACAAACTAAGTGATTTTTATTCAATAATCAATAAAATTACATAGTATTCTTACACAAGTACAATCTCTTAACAAACAACAGACATTAATTTAACACCACCTAGCTCTTCATTGGCCACCGAATATTTGAACTCTTTCATTCCGTTGCAGGCGGCGCCGAAATTTCCGTCGCGATCAACCGCTATCACACCTCCGAAAAAATCGTGGAATTTCGCGGTGATGCGATCTATAGCAACTCTGGCCGCCGTTGTTGGATCACTTCCCCTCCTCATCTCTTCCACAGCTACAAAACTCGGCAAGAACCTCATCATGACGTCACCATCACCAGTGGCGGCGGCTCCACCCACAGTACTATCAGAGTACGCCCCGGCTCCCGGTATCGGCGAATCACCTACTCTTCTGTTTGAAAATATATATAACTATTTGTATTTTACTTAACGAGGATAACTTTAATAAATTTACAATGAGTTGCATTTTTTCTTATTATCCTCTTTAAGTACATGATAACATCAAATTTTGAACCATCACCCGATTACAAAATGACAATGGGTAGAGTTTTATAGAGATTTTCTATTGCATTTCACTTTATATCAAACGTGTATCCCTTTGTCTCAAACATATTTCCCATTTATTAAATACATTTACCTATATGTCAAAACCTTATCACAGTTTCACTTGTCATGGCTGCAATGGCTGCAATTCGTCAAAAAATGCATGCTAGCAATGAATGCTGACGTAAGTAGTGTTACATATGTATAAATCAAAATAAAATATTTCCAGAAGAAAGTTATTATTACTCTAAAAATATTCAACAAAAATATTAAAAGGAAAAGTATTTGGTATATAGTGAAACTCATTTCGTAAGTCGGGAAATCTTTTGGTATATATTTGACAAGGTGAAATATGTTTGGGATATAGTGAATCTTATTTAATCAATAGTGAAATGCAATAGAAAAACCCATTTACCTATATGTCAAAACCTTATCACAGTTTCACTTGTCATGGCTGCAATGGCTGCAATTCGTCAAAAAACGCATGCTAGCAATGAATGCTGACGTAAGTAGTGTTACATATGTATAAATCAAAATAAAATATTTCCAGAAGAAAGTTATTATTACTGTAAAAATATTCAACAAAAATATTAAAAGGAAAAGTATTTGGTATATGGTGAAACTCATTTCGTAAGTCGGGAAATCTTTTGGTATATATTTGACAAGGTGAAATATGTTTGGGATATAGTGAATCTTATTTAATCAATAGTGAAATGCAATATAAAAATCCACTTTTAGAGTATTCTAAATTAATTCATGACTGTTAAACAGTTAGAAATGCATCTGTTAATTGATATATTTACCCTGGAATTTTGTGGGTCATTCCGTTTGTCGATGTTCCTGCTGCGATATTAAAATACGTGTCTATCGCAACCATACCGATTGTATCATGATTCTTTTCACTGAAAGTAGACCTTTTTTTTGAAACATTTCCACCACTTTCGAAATAAACGCTATTTTCCGAGAGCGGTTTATACGGGCCACAGTTTTGTGTACTGTCAGGTTGGACGTTCTGTTAAAAATAATGCAATCAGAGCTGAATGTTAACATCAAAGTTTTAAATATTAACAGATAGTTACCTTCCAACTATTGGGCTGGCACTGATTGGCGTACCAATCCTTCCAAATTTTCCTAGATTTGCTAGTGCTCAAATTTTCAATTTTGAAACCCATTCTGTAGGCGAATTGCGAGGCCTGATCGCCGACTAGCAAAGAGTGGGAGGTGTGCTCTAAAACATTCCTAGCCACTGAAATTGCGTGTTTTACTTGCCTTAGAGCGCCCACTGCACCCATATCCATTTTTGTACTAACAAAAATAAACAATAGAAAATAAAAGCAATATATGTAATTTGTTTTTTTTTTTAATATGAAGAATCAAATTTGACTTCTCAAGAATGTAGTGGTGTAATGCAGGTTGTGTGTTTTAGGTTAGGACAAGATTAATCACATGTTTTGTTGTAAATCAACTTTTAATTTGTAGGTTATGTGAAGAAAAATCTGAAAAATCCTACAAATTAAAGTAGGTTATGTGAAGAAAAATCTGACATTAATATCACAATTCAGTTACCCACAAAGATTACGATTACAAATGTATTAACCTATCACCGCCTCAAATTATTTGTATCTACTACCAATTTAATAAAGTGTCTATGAGGATCAGGTAGGATAGGAGGATCAGGTAATATTCCTTGCTCAGGAATATCTGTCTACTTTATTATGTACCCATTTATATGTTCAAATTTTAAAAATGTTCTAAATACAAGGAATTTTTCTTTTAGGTGTACATGTCAGACATTCGTGATCTTATTAAATACTTCCAATTTAAAAACTCTAACGAGTGTTTTCCACTCCCAGACTAAGCATGAAGTAAAATTTCGAGTTTAGAAAAGCCAAATCAGACTTTTCTAAACTCGAAATTTTACTTCATGCCCACGTGTGTAAAACACTGATTTAAAGCCTCAAATTATTTGTATCTACTACCAATTTAATAATGTGTCTATGAGGATCAGGTAGGATAGGAGGATCAGGTAATATTCCTTGCTCAGGAATATCTGTCTACTTTATTATCTACCCATTTATATGTTCAAATTTTAAAAATGTTCTAAATACAAGGAATTTTTCTTTTAGGTGTACATGTCAGATATTCGTGATCTTATTAAATACTTCCAATTTAAAAACTCTAACGAGTGTTTTCCACTCCCAGACTAAGCATGAAGTAAAATTTCGAGTTTAGAAAAGCCAAATCAGGCTTTTCTAAATTTTACTTCATGCCCACGTGTGTAAAACACTGATTTAAAGTGAAGTTCAAAATATACTGCTTAGTTCTTATCATATGTTCATTATTTTACAAATGTTTATAGGGGACATGTAAAAGTATACTTAAAAAAAATCCTTGTATGCGTTGTAAAGTTGCAAGTTGTAGGGTTTTCTTTTTTAAAAGTCTCTACATCGTGACAATTCATCTGACAAATTATGATTTATTTGTCACATTACAAATCATTTAAAAACATCTCAAAAATTAATTTTTAAAATACCCTACTATTAAAGCAGGACTGCAACTGTTCGCAGTAAATACTCCCTAAGTTTGGTCATATTAAAAAAAAAACAGAGTTTAGCATGTGCTGGAATTATAGTGTTCCAAAAAAAAATACAACTCTGCGAGGCCTAAATACAATCCGATATAAAATTTTAGAATATAAGGTGCCATAAAAAAAACTATAAGATGCGTAAATGGGGCAAGTGCATTAATTAGTTATTTTTATTATAAGATAAGCAAAATTTTGCTAGTAATTTATGTACTTTACACCTCTGTATATATGTGTTCTATTTCACTACACTCCCTTAACAATCCCAGCAAAAAACTTTAAACGAGTGTTTTCCACTCCCAGATTAAGCATGAAGTAAAATTTTCAGGCTTTTCTAAACTCGAAATTTTACTTCATGCACCACGCATAAAAACAGTGAAATATTGTGTTCATAATATGTTACTAACGCATTATACTGAAATTATATTTTAAACTTCACTTAAAGCCAGTGTTTAATACGCGTGATGCATGACAATTTACAAGGACGATTTGCATAGTAGTCAATTTGAATTAAACTGTAATAACTACATATTTATATCGTATGTTCAATAAAAACACCTCTAGAGTGCCATGGAAAATATTGTAGGTAGGCAACTCTGAAATTATATATTATAATTATTATGTCTGACGTTTTATATGTTAATTTCTGAAGCGTGTAGCCAACTGAAGTTTAAAAAACATTAAATCATGGCACTCTATAGGCTTTTTTTTATTGAACATACTATACTTGTGTCCACTGCACCTTATTACATTTCATTTATTCCTTGTACCGTCCTATTCTTATGTGAAACAATCTGATTATTTCAAATTATTATTTGACCATTTCATTTAAACATGTTGACATTAATTCACATAATCACCCTGTAGATAAATTATCTCAGTTACAAATAATCCCTCAAGAATCCTCTCAAGAGTCGAAGTTTGAGGAAGTAACAAATATCCTACCCATCGAATATCATAGCATCCAAAGTGGTTTCTCCTTCCTCATCGGGACTCCCTCCATAACCCACGGTACCATCACATTGGAGCAATTCACATGTCAAACAGCCAGCTTCGACAGCATCAACAGCGTTTTGTTTTTTAGCCAATTTTACCCATGCTGTTAACATTCAATTGAGATAAATTGACACACACAGAAATCAATAAGAAATTACAATGAATAAATGAATAAAAAGATCGGGTTACAATTAAACAACAGTGCCATAAAAAGTATTTGCCGAAAATCAATTACAAAAAATATATACATATACTTATCACTTTCTGCGGCTAGGTAAGTAGTTGCCAAGTCAATAAAAAAAATATATACATATAATCTGTTTTTTTTTTAATATGACCAATCAAATTTGACATTTCAAGAATTTAGTGGTGTGATGCAGGTTGTGTGTTTAAGGTTAGGACAAGATTAATCGCATGTTATGTTGTAAATCAACTTTTAATTTGTAGGTTATATAAAGGGAAATCTGACATTAATATGACAACTCAATCAACTCACAATAGGTTTGTTCGTTACATGAACTGGTGCAGCACTTTTTACACTTTTTGCACCGAAACCGTTCGTTACATGCACTAAGTTGAACTGAACTGTGTTCGTTTGCGTCAGTTCACTTGCACCAAACCTGCACTTTTTGCCCCTGGTCCAGAGTAGGTGTAACTAGTGCAGGTTAGAAAAAGAAGAGGTTGGGAGATATATAATTTTCTAAGATGGACAGGACATATCCATGGTTATGCAATGTGTGAATTAACGAGCAAACATTCTGAAATCATCATTCAACAACCCTACATTTTATTTATTAAATTATGAAACACGGATTTCATTCAGTTTGCTTAATATTATTTGTTTATAAAATACAGTAGCAACATTTTATTATTAGTGTTTCCTTAAATTGTGTTGTAGTGTATTGCAGAAATTATAATTTTTTATATATTTTACACCAAAAGTGTTCGTTTGTTTTTAGTTCAGTTCATGTACACTGATATGAACTGACCTGAACTGGTGACGTCACAAACTTGAACTCAGTTCAACTTAGTGCAGTACAAACGAACAAACCTAAAGATTACGATTTGAAATGTATTTACCTGTCACCGCCTCAAATTATTTGTATCTACAACCAATTTGATAAAATGTCCCTGAGGATCAGGTAATATTCCTTGGTTAGGAATATCTGTCTTCTTTATTTTCTGCCCATTTATATGTTCAAATTTTAAAAATGTTCTAAATACAAGGAGTTTTTCTTTTAGGTTTACATGTTACGATTTTTCAATGCAAATTTTCAGACATTCGTGATCTTGTTAAAAACTTTCAATTTAAAAACTCTAACGAGTGTTTTCCACTCCCAGACTAAGCATGAAGTAAAATTTCGAGTTTAGAAAAGCCTGAAAATTTGGCTTGGGCGCGTAGCGCAGCGGAGCGACCAAGCCAAATCAGGCTTTTCTAAACTCGAAATTTTACTTCATGCGCCACGCGTTAAAACACTGATTTAAAGTGAAGTTCAAAATATACTGCCTAGTTCTGATCACATGTGCATTAATATTACAAATATGTATAAGGAATATGTGAAAGTATACTTAAAAGAAAAAATCCCTGTATGTGTTGTAAAGTTGCAAGTTGCAGAGAAAACGCTGCAACTTGTAACTTTTTTGAAAATCTCTGCATTGTGACAATTTATTTGACAAATTATGATTTATTTATCACATTAAAAATCATGTATATACATCTCAAAATTTGATCTTTAAAATACCCTACTGTTAAAACAGGACTGCAACAGTTCGCAGTAAATACACCCTAAGTTTGGTCAAATTCAAAAAAACACGAGTTTACATATACTTACCACTTTCTGTGGCCTCGGTAAAAGCCCAAGTATTAATCACCATGGGAACTTTTTTCCCAGCAGAAGCAAATCCAAGTAATGGAAAAATAAGAAAATATGCAGTATACATTTGTATAGTCAATTATCTAAAAATAAAAGAAGTCTTTATACAAATGTACTAACAAATCGCTCATTTTAATATTCCAATAATGCATTTGCTAAAGGTTTTTAGTAGTGAATACAGACTGATACCCACTGAGCAAAAAACAAAAAATAACGTTATATCAACATTGTAGCAACATTAAACATTGTTTTAATGTTGATGAAACATTACTTAAATGGATTTGCTCAGTGGGTAGACAGTCATATTGAAAATATATTGTAATCGACTCAAAGAAGAAACGTAAGTATTTACAGCAAACATTTTTATACAAATGTAGTAGTATTAATTATTAATAATACATACCTAGAGGGAAAGTAAAAAAAAAGTAATCAACACTTACCACTTTTGGGGATAAAAAATGTTTAATCCTAGATCTAAATTAACACTAAACAAAATTCGTATCTCGAAATATTGTTAAACAATACACACGTATCAAAGTTCGCATATTTTTTGTTTACATTCCTTCAACTGTTTGAAGAGTGGATTGAATTGTCAATGTTGCTGATTCGAATCATCATTACCAAGAAAGTTCAGCAATCAAAATTTGTACATTTATAAAATAGAAACTTTGTTAGTATTTCTTAAGACGCGAAATATATTTAAAACAACACAAAGGATTATTTATACCTTACAATTGAAATATATTTATTTAATTCTTGTTCGATTTGTGAACTGGGTTGCATACAGTGTAAGTCTACGTTTCTAATTTTAAGCATGGACATATAATGTATACAACCCAATTCACAAATCTAACAAGAATCAAATTCAATAGCAAAAATAAATCTAAAAACAATTAAATTCATCTCTCACGCGTTATTAATCGAACAGCATTATGTTATTTAATTTATTTAATTCTTGTTCGATTTGTGAACTGGGTTGCATACAGTGTAAGTACGTTTCTAATTTTAAGCATGGACATATAATGTATACAACCCAATTCACAAATCTAACAAGAATTAAATTCAATAGCAAAAATAAATCTAAAAACACAATTATATTCATCTCTCACGCAATAAATCGAACAGCATTATTAACAAGTCTGATTATTGTTATTTAATTTATCACTACATGAAATTAGAGGACGTGAGGTTTATAGACAACGCCCGTAATACGCCTCCCTGCCCCTGGCACACCAGTCATCAGCTGGCACATTTCATTTGTGAACGTGACAAGTGCAACACGTCGCTGTTTGTCATCGCCGTCGCGTCAAAATTGTCAGAATTGCTCGAAAAATGAATCGTGATTATGTTTGTTAGTGCCTGTTTCAACAGATAAGCGACGTGATATGAGTAATGCGATCAACCGATATGACTACCAGGACATAAGCTTAACCAGCGTGAGTAAGTACAGCCCCACTTTTTTTTTATTCTGGTTCTTTTATTTGTTGTTTTATTATTGGAAACGTAAAACACACACCACCCTTTTCATGCACATTTCACGATCATCATCATCATTATTATTTTTAAGCAGGAATGTTGGCGATCGATACGGTTTGTTTGGAACAATTTGTTTGTTGGAGTGTGGTTCGAGAGCTGACCCCGAGCAGTCCGTCCCGCTGCACAATTAAAACGTGCGGCCTCCACGTGGTCCACCATATCCTTAATCATCCTTTCAATCACATCCTTTTCAATAATCCTTTTCCCAAATTCCCTTCCATTGAACCTTTTCCTTTAAAAATCCACGTGTATTTCCTATTTCCTATCCCTTGGGGAGGGCAGAGGGCGCAGCAATAGCTGTTTAACTCTGTCCAGATTTTAACCTACGCTTAAGACCTAGATTTAAGATTTCATTACTCATCCACTCATTTATTCATTCCTACAATCGACACTCCAATAAATTTAAAAAATTTTTAATTATTATTTCATAATTACTGTGACTGGTCAACAGAGCTTTAATAGCTAAGGCCATTAATTACGCAAAGAAGAAGAAGAAGAAGAATTTGTTTGTTGTTTACGTTTATAGAGGTTATGCAATTTTATTATTTAATTTTTTATCTTTGGCGATTTCATTTAAGTTAACTTCACGTTAAGTCAACCCTATGCGATTTAAACTGAGTTTAAGCTAAACTTAAATCCACTAAAGAGAAACGTTTTCGGCCTGAAATGGTAAAATTGGGACATGGAAGTGAAATCGATGTTTGTTATCGATAATTCATTTGTTATAAAATTATAAAAACGTGTGGATGTTGAGGACTTGTGTACAATAGAAAAGTCAGTGGCGTAACTATAATGTAGCAATAGTAGGGGTCAAATCGAATTAAATGAACCCATTATCAGCCGAGCAATTATAGAATTAACTTTAAATGTTGATTTTAGGTAAAATTCTGCATTTCTTTTTATAGTTTCTTTGAATGAATAATTATATTACATACTGGGAATTTTTCTTTTAAATATACATAATGTATACATGTACAGTTTCGAGAAAAAAAAACTAGTTCTGGAAAATATTTGGCTATGTGAACTGGACTCACTTTGATTTTTTATATTGTCAATCAAATCGACACATTGCGGAAATATCAAACGAAATTTATTTAACGTCGACATGTCTCAACTGATTGAAACGCAAAAAGCGATAATAACGGCCAGTTTAGAGCCGGTATTAGCAAAAGCACCGTCTTGTTAACTAAGAAAAACATTGTTTTTAACCTGTAGATGACAAGTTTGTTTGTCAAGATAAAAAATACGCATTTTTTGCAGTGGCTTGAACTCCCCGCTGTACTAGTTTACATGCTGTACATTTTTAAGCATTCGTCGATTTAATAAAAGCGTTTAATTTGAAATTTACAACAAGTGTTTCTAGATTAATCATGAAATAAAATTTCGTGTTAAGGAAAGCCTTAAAATTTGTTTCTTTTTTAGACTTTTATATACTCGAAATTTTAATTCATGCGCCACGCGTATAAAACACGGAAATATTGAGAAATTAGAAATACACTTAAAAATCCTTTTTGGGCAGGTGGTGGCCGAGCGGTAACGTCGCCGGGCTGTATCGCTCGGCGAGCTACAATTCGGGTTCGATTCCCATGCACGGCGAGACTTTGTTTAAAAATAATTTCTCGTCGTGACCCTGGGTGTGGTATAAATGTTAGTGTTTGTCCGTATGAAATAATAGCATACTACAAATTGTAATGTTAACAATTAATACAAATACAAATAATAACAATTAATACAAATACAAATAAATATATAAATGATGTTGACTAATGGGCAAGTTCACAAGGCCAGGCAAAAGCCAAAACAAAAAAATCTTTTTTTTATAATAAGTAATAAAAATATTTGAATAACAAAATATTTACATTTTTCTACACATATTCTCAAGTCAGGTCAAATCATACAGTGTGTATCAGATTAACTTATTTGATCATTTAATTAACAAAAAATTAATGATGTTGCTTTGTTGTATCTATGATGCTTAATGGGTTATTTGATTTACAAAAATTAAGACCTAATGTTGGTTTTGTTCTTGGCTTAGAATTTAAAGTTTCGCGAATGCTCTGAATAGACCCCTGTGAAGTTGGCCCCCCAACTTTCAAATTTCTTAAAAATTATTAGAGTTTGATTGCTCCCCAGATAGTTCTATAGTTCCTTATACATATAAAAAATAGTTCTGCCATTTTTACCTCGCAAAAATCAAATTAAATTAGAGGGGGGCCAACTTCATGCTCATGTTATTTTAGAACGTTATAACTACTTTATTATTGACTTTACATCAAAAATGCATCTGAAAAATTAATAAAACTCTTTGGGGTTCAACTAGAACTCTAATCAAAATTGAAAAAAAAAAAAAACACCCCCCTTGGACTTTAAAAATTGAATATTATAAAAGTTTAAGCAATCAGAACTTTTCTGTTATTAATAATAAATAATTATTTCATCAAAATAATCTACAAAATTCGTTGGGGGGCAACCAGAACTCCAGTCAACTTTACAAAAACTTAAAAAAAATCATCCTCTTAGGACTTAGTAATTTTAATATTACAAAAGTTTAAGTAGCCAGAACTTTTTTATTAATGATAATAGCGAATTAATTTATAAAAATAATCTGCAGAACTCGTTCGGTGGCAAGTAGAACTCTGGCCAGATTAACAAAAATAAAAAATAAATCATCCCCTTAGGACTTTATAATTTTAATATTACAAAAGTTTAAGTAACCAGAACTTTTTTATTAATGATAATAGAGAATTAATTTATAAAAATAATTTGCAGAACTCGTTGGGGGGCAGGGAGAACTCTGGTCAGAATTACAAAAATAAAAAAATCATCCTCTTAGGACTTTATAATAATATTACAAAAGTTTAAGTAACCAGAACTGTTTTATTAATGATAATAGAGAATTAATTTATAAGAATAATTTGCAAAACTCTATGGGGGGCAAGTAGAACTCTGGTTAGAATTACAAAAATAAAAAAAAATCATTCCCTTAGGACTTTATAATTTTAATATTACAAAAGTTTAAGTAACCAGAACTGTTTTATTAATGATAATAGAGAATTAATTTATAAGAATAATTTGCAAAACTCTATGGGGGGCAAGTAGAACTCTGGTTAGAATTACAAAAATAAAAAAAAATCATTCCCTTAGGACTTTATAATTTTAATATTACAAAAGTTTAAGTAACCAGAACTGTTTTATTAATGATAATAGAGAATTAATTTATAAGAATAATTTGCAAAACTCGTTGGGGGGGCAAGTAGAACTCTAGTCAGATTTACAAAAATAAAAAAATCATCCCCTTAGGACTTTATAATTTTAATATTACAAAAGTTTAAGTAACCAGAACTGTTTTATTAATGATAATAGAGAATTAATTTATAAGAATAATTTGCAAAACTCGTTGGGGGGGCAAGTAGAACTCTAGTCAGATTTACAAAAATAAAAAAATCATCCCCTTAGGACTTTATAATTTTAATATTACAAAAGTTTAAGTAACCAGAACTGTTTTATTAATGATAATAGAGAATAATTTGCAAAACTCGTTGGGGGGCAAGTAGAACTCTAGTCAGATTTACAAAAATAAAAAAATCATCCCCTTAGGACTTTATAATTTTAATATTACAAAAGTTTAAGTAACCAGAACTTTTTTATTAATGATAATAGAGAATTAATTTATAAAAATAATTTGCAGAACTCGTTGGGGGGCAAGTAGAACTCTGGTCAGAATTACAAAAATAAAAAAATCATCCTCTTAGGACTTTATAATAATATTACAAAAGTTTAAGTAACCAGGACTGTTTTATTAATGATAATAGAGAATTAATTTATAAGAATAATTTGCAAAACTCGTTGGGGGGCAAGTAGAACTCTGGTTAGAATTACAAAAATAAAAAAAATCATCCCCTTAGGACTTTATAATTTTAATATTACAAAAGTTTAAGTAACCAGAACTGTTTTATTAATGATAATAGAGAATTAATTTATAAGAATAATTTGCAAAACTCGTTGGGGGGCAATTAGAACTCTAGTCAGATTTACAAAAATAAAAAAATCATCCCCTTAGGACTTTATAATTTTAATATTACAAAAGTTTAAGTAACCAGAACATTTTTATTAATGATAATAGAGAATTAATTTATAAGAATAATCTGCAGAACTCATTGGGAGGCAAGTAGAACTCTGGCCAGATTTAAAAAAATAAAATAAAAATCATCCCCTTAGGACTTCATAATTTTAATATTACAAAAGTTTTAGTAACTAGAACTTTTTTATTAATGATAATAAAGAATTAATTTATAAGAATAATCTGCAGACCTCGTTGAGGGGCAAGTAGAACTCTGGCCAGATTTACAAAAATAAAAAAAAATCATCCCCTTAGGACTTAATAATTTTAATATTACAAAAGTTTAAGTCGCCAGAACTTTTTTATTAACGATAATACAGAATTCATTTATAAGAATAATCTGCAGAACTCGTTGGGGGGGCAAGTAGAACTTTGGCCAGATTTACAAAAATAAAATAAAAAAATTATTCCCTTAGGACTCTACTTGCCCCCCGACGAGCTCTGCAGATTATTTTTATAAATTAATCCTCTATTATCATTAATAAAAAAGTTCTGGCTACTTAAACTTATGTAATATTAAAATTACTAAGTCCTAAGAGGATGATTTTTTTTAAGTTTTTGTAAAGTTGACTGGAGTTTTGGTTGCCCCCAACGAGTTTTGTAGGTTATTTTGATGAAATAATTATTTATTATTAATAACAGAAAAGTTCTGATTGCTTAAACTTTTATAATATTTAATTTTTACAAGTCCGAGAGGAGTGTTTTTTTGTTTTTTTGTTTTTTCAAATTTGATTAGAGTTCTAGTTGCCCCCCAAAGAGTTCTATAAATTATTCAGATGCATTTTTGCTGTAAAGTCAATAATAAAGTAGTTATATCGTTCTAAAATAACATGAGCGTGAAGTTGGCCCCCCTCTAATTTAATTTGATTTTTGCGAAGTTAAATGGGCAGTACTATTTTTTATATGTACAGGAAACTCTAGAACTATGTGGGGGCAATCAGAACTTTAATTATATTTAAGAAATTTTAAAGTTGGGGGGCCAACTTCACAGGGGTTCTGAATAGTCACAATTATAGAATATAAATCAATATTCTGCAACATTGCTTGTAATTAAAAATAACTTAGGTTACCAAAATTAAACACGATTAATAAATACCTAATCTCGTTCTATACCGTCTTGCAGTGGCGGCTGGTCAGGTGAAGCAGTGCCTCACCAAGAAATTTCTGATAGAAATAGTTATACAGTGCGATCGATTAAAACATAAGTAGGCGACATTTTTTGTGCGGTTGCCCAGAATTCTAATTAAATGAAGGAATAAATTTGAGGTTATAGTAAACTATGTGTTAACCTAATTTAAAAATCAAAGCCTACTCTGAGGCTTTGAATTTTAAAATTAGGTTGGCACTACTGACTGTTAACACATAGTTTACCATAACCTCAAATGTATTCCTTCATTTAATTAGCATTCTGGGCAACCGCACAAAAAAGAATCGTCTACTCGAAATCATAATTTAATTGATCGCACGGTAGTATTTATTACATTATCAGCAGTAGACCGACAGAATCAATACAATGTGTAATAAATGAAGACTAAGATACAGGAAATTTTTCATTTAAGTTCTCAACTCGAAATTTTAGTTCATCCACACGTACTAAATACTAAAAACAGTGAAATATTGTGAACAAGTAACCTTCACTTGAAATCAGTGTCTTGTACGTGTGGCGCATGAAGTAAAATTTCGAGTTTAGAAAAGCCTGAAAATTTGGTTTGGTCGCTCCGCGCTTCGCGCTACGCGACCAAACCAAATTTTCAGGCTTTTCTAAACTCGAAATTTTACTTCATGCTTAACCTGGGAGTGGAAAACACTCGTTTAAAGCTTCAAATCGAACTTTTTAGAAAATAACGAATATCTGAAGATTTACTGTAAACAATTGTGATATATATTCTTAAAATAAAAACTCCCTCTATTAATAATATATAAATATTAAATATTTAGTTTTCTTGACATTAGTTCACAAACGAATTAAAAATTTATCAATTTTAATTAATAATGATCATTATTTTATTATCCGATACAAAAAGCAAAAAAATCGAATTCAGGTTAAAGTTATATTTAGATTATTGAAAAAACCTGTAATTTAAGATAAGTACACTTTTCAGTTAGACAAGAGAAAGAGATAATTTGTAATATGTTTTCATCATACAATGATTTGATTTGATTTATCATACAATACATAAAACAAAAAAATCGGATTCAGATTAAAGTTATAGTCGTAATAGTCTAAAGTAAACTTAAAAATAAACTATTCAAAATGTAGAATAATAAACAAACGGACATTAGAGAGAACTAGTAAAGTTTTATAAAAAATAAAGCAGAAATAAATGCCGTTTTAGCTCTAAAATCTATACAATTAAAAGTAATATAATTTTGAGATTTAACAGAAGTATCAACTGTTAAATCTCAAAGTTATATTACTTTTAATTGTATAGATTTTAGAGCTAAAACGGCATTTATTTCTGTTTTATTCTTTATAAAACTTTAATAGTTCTATATCGGACACGTTTTTCTCATTAATCACTTGGTAAAACATTTTAAAATATAATGGTTTGTAAATTAAATTCACTTGGTTTTGTTTCACTTATATGTATTTTATTTTCTACTAGTTTCGGCTTAATGCCATTATCAATTATCATTCTTGATAATGGCATTAAGCCGAAACTAGTAGAAAATAAAATACATATAAGTGAAACAAAACCAAGTGAATTTAATTTACAAACCATTATATTTACTAGTTCTCTCTAATATCCGTGCTGTTTTCTATTATCTCCATTTTTATCTCTTTTTGAAAAATATGTACGACACAAAGTGTCAAACTTCAAATAAAAAAAGTTTTGAAATATAAATTAAAAAGAACTTTTTTTAAATATCTCAATAATTGAGAGTACACAACAAGGGATTGTAAATTTACCGAGTTTTTAAATAACAGGTAATTCAGAGAATATGTAAACCAAAACCAGTTTATACATAGATAGTTCATCTGTAAATCACAATATCGTTGTTTCGATTTTTATATCATTTTTTTAAACAAAATGCTTAATAATCGTCTTCACTAATTATATTCAAGTACCGCTCACTCATTTTTAAAAAAAGTCATTTTTTATAGCAGTTTGCACTTCGGTCACCGTTGCATATTTATTTAAGTGTTCAAAATTATTCTAACGAGTGTTTTCCAATCCCACACCAAGCATCAAGTAAAATTTTGAGTTTAGAATAGCCTGAAAATTTGGATTGGTCGCGTAGCGCTACGCGACCAAACCAAATTTTCAGGCCTTTCTAAACTCGAAATTTTACTTCATGCGTCACGCACATAAATCACTAATTTTGAGTAAAGTTTAAGAACACACATTGCAATAATTATTTTTTTTTTTGCTATCCGGGAATTTTGCCGAACCCGGTGGGAGGTCCAACCCACCGGTAGGGATCTTTAACGTGCACGCAACATCCAGGCAGTACACGCGTCCTACATGCATTTAACGTCATATCCGAGAAGACGGAGTGTTTGGCATTTTTATCCTAACCTATATAAATGCAGACAACTTGTTAGGCCGGTATTTGAACCCCGGTCCGTGGCGTGGCAAACAACTATACTAATTTACCAAAAACCCGCTAGAGAACAGTAAATTACCGAGATATTTTCGAAAACATTTTATACAATTTACAAGTAAACATGTATCGCGGTATAGAATTAAATTAGATCAGGTTTACCGGTATTACATTTTATAATAACAATTACTCCCGGTTTCCGAAAAAATATACAGTCCACTCGAATTTGTTGTCTACGAGCTTATCGTCCCCAAACAGGCAGCTTTTGCTGTACTTGATAGCCATTTCACAAAAAAACCTTAATCGACTCATGGGAACTTGAAACAAATATATTGATATTAATTTTTGTGAAAACAAAATGGCGAATTGAATATGATGTACTTAAAATTACAAAATAATCCGATATTAATCAACATTGGGTTATCGAGGTCCCGACAAGGTTTTATTAACGAATGAAATTAATGAAAAAATAAACTATTCATTATTTTTTAACGAGTGTTTTTCAATCCCAGGTTAAGCATGAAGATGGCCTAAGACATTAGTTTTAATCCAAGTCATTTCACTTCTAATTTGTTGCTCTCTCCTTTCATTTTAAATTGTATTGTTAGTTGGTTTGAAGAGAATTTGACCTAAACGTTATATATACTTTAATAGAGCGTTGTAACAAATCAAATTAAATAAGATTTTAAATATTTCATTGTATAATTCAATATCCGGAGGTGTATTTGCACGGGAAGTAGTTGTTTCAATGGATATTTATCGTCTTAAATTGTCTTATTAATTAAGACACTGTTTGCATTTTCACGAATAGTTTTTTCGTAATTTTATATATTATGTAAAATTTCGAGTTAAGAAAAGCCTGAAGATTTTAAATTTGGGCGCGCACCGTCCAAATCCAAATTCTGCCGCCACTGTCGTCTTGTCTTTATCATCTAGACCTGTGGTCTCCAAACTACGGCCCGCGGGCCAAATCCGGCCCGCGACTTGCATGAATCCGGCCCGCGATTGTTTGTAATTTTTTTTGTAAATGTCATATTTTGAAATATTGTAACAATTGTTCCTTAAATTTTTCACAATTTTATAAAATTAATCGGATCTTGGCCGACTTTATTATGTAGAATTGTATTTGTGGCCCGCGAAGAAGATAGTTTGGAGACCCAGGATCTAGACAATGTCAATATCGCGGTATAGAATTAGGTTACGTTGTATACAGGGTGTCCGTATTTCAACAGAATGTATGGGGGTCTAGGTTAGAGATAGAGTGTCGGTTAAATAATAATCTAAAAACAAATTTAAAATATCTTTTCCGTTTTTGAGATATTGTCATAAAACCAATTTTTTTAAATTTTTTATTTTTTTATTCAAAACCTATTGAATCTAGACATTTACAACTTTGACATTATACAGGCACTTTTTAACGATAAATCTAGTAACATATTTTATTTTAAGATAATTATAACATTTATCCAGGGACCATAGCCAACTTTTGTTTTTCTTATAGGCGCCATTTTGGATTTTCATATTTTTTGGAAGAATATTTTTCTCTGAATTCAATGATGTATCACACTTATAGTATATTGTACATTTTATATGTAAAATTTTAATCTTTTGTTTCTTGTAAAGAGTGCCTTGGAAACAGTTGAATAACTCACTTATTTGATAACTCCTAGGATCCATAATTTGCTTACATATCACCCCTGAAGACGGGCATCCGACGATTTTAACAGTTGTGATGTATTTTAAACTAACGAGTGTTTTCCACTCCCAGACTAAGCATGAAGTAAAATTTCGAGTTTAGAAAAGCCCCGCAGAGAAAATTTGTCGAGGGTCGCGCAGCGACCCGAGACAAATTTTCACGGAGCTTTTCTAAACTCGAAATTTTACTTCATGCGCCACGCGTATAAACCACTGGTTTACAGTAAAGCTAAAAATATATAATCCTTAGATGTGATGGTGATCAATATTTACCTAGATGTAGCGAAAAAATGCAAAAATTACTTTTTTTGTGAATTGTTTTGGAATAATAATTATAAAAGTTGAATAAATTTAGTTTGTGCAAATTTTATGTGATAATCGATACTTATTATAATTATTACAAAATAATATCTTTTCCGTTTTTGAGATATTGTCATAAAACGGATTTTTTGAATTTTTTTATTTTTTTTATTCAAAACCTATTGAATCCAGACATTTACAACTTTGACATTATATAGGCACTTTTTAACGATAAATCTAGTAACATATTTTATTTTAAGATAATTATAACATTTATCCAGGGACCATAGCCAACTTTTGTTTTTCTTATAGGCGCCATTTTGGATTTTCATATATTTTGGAAGAATATTTTTCTCTGAATTCAATGATGTATCACACTTATAGTATATTGTACATTTTATATGTAAAATTTTAATCTTTTGTTTCTTGTAAAGAGTGCCTTGGAAACAGTTGAATAACTCACTTATTTGATAACTCCTAGGATCGATAATTTGCTTACATATCACCCCTGAAGACGGGCATCCGACGATTTTAACTGTTTTAACAGTTGTGATGTATTTTAAACTAACGAGTATTTTCCACTCCCAGACTAAGCATGAAGTAAAATTTCGAGTTTAGAAAAGCGACCCGAGACAAATTTTCGCGGGGCTTTTCTAAACTCGAAATTTTACTTCATGCGCCACGCGTATAAACCACTGGTTTACAGTAAAGCTAAAAATATATAATCCTTAGATGTGATGGTGATCAATATTTACCTAGATGTAGCGAAAAAATGCAAAAATTACTTTTTTTGTGAATTGTTTTGGAATAATAATTATAAAAGTTGAATAAACTTAGTTTGTGCAACTTTTATGTGATAATCGATACTTATTATAATTATTACAAAAGACTGACAGTTATTAATTAATTTTGAGTGCTTACAATGGCTGACTGCTGTCAAGATTTTATTGATTAACAGATATGACGTCATTGATTCCAAGGCATTCTTTGCAAAAAAGAAAATATCATAATTTTAAATATCAAATCTAAAATAAATTATGAATGTGATATATCACTGAGTTCAGAAAAAAATATTCTTTCACAAAAATGAAAATCCAAAATGGCGCCCATAAGAAAAACAGAAGTTGGCTATGGTTCCCGGGAAAAATCTTAAATACAAATATGCTACTACATTCCTCATTAAAAAGTACCTGTATATTGTCAAAGTTCTTAATGTCTAGATTCTGTAGTTTTTAAATAAAAAAATAACGATTTTTCAAAAAATCAGTTGTTTGTTGATATCTCGAAAACAAAACAAGATATTTCTAAATGGTTTTCGGATTATTGTTAGGCCCTAAAATACGCAACTTTGCCCCAACCGACTCTCTATCTCTTAAAATAAACGATCCCCATACATTCTGTTGAAGTACAGACACCCTGTATATATTTTGTTTATTAATAGATCGAATTATAAAATCATTGAAGCGATCCCAAAATATTAGATTATTTTCATAATCGAAACTATCAATGATTTCCATTCTAATTATACCATCACTATAGTAGGTGAAAGATGCAGAAATAATTGATTTTTATATCGATATAGTATTCGATACCACTAAAAGTAGCAGTGAAAATAATCGATGTAAAAATCGATTACTAGAATATCTCGTTCTAAAATAATCGATAAGTATAATATCTCGATTATTCCCATACATTCTGTCGAAATACGGGCACCCTGTATAATCTAACCTAACATAATCTTTATTAATCGTGTTCAGTTTTGGACATCGTAGGTTTCTTCTTGCTTAATACATTGTTAAATACTTCTTAAAAACACTACAATTTGTGAATACGAATTGTTTACACCCTTGCATTTTGATGAAAGAGAATGTTTGGGACATCTTGCAATATTCTCTAATTTTGATCAGAGGGTTAATCGTAGTTAACTTTAATCAGAGGGTTAATCGAAATTAACTTCTTGACCATGATTAAGTATCTGCGGTACAAGTGAGCATGCATTTATTATTATTTTCGTTGCTGGTTGCATTGTGATTGAACATTATTTTCCGTATTTTATCGTTTCCGTTTTACATTTCGACCTTGTTTATAATGTGTGTGGGTGTCTATATTGTTTGTAAGGAAAAATCGGTTCGATTTTTCCTCCGTCCATGCGGCGACTGTCTCAATTATTCGTGTGCGTCGCTCAACACACTCGCCGCATTTCCAATTTACTCCGGTTCAATCAAGGCCGTAGCCGGGGAGGGGAATATATTGGTTCAAACCTCCCTGAAATTTTAAAAATGTTAAATTTGACTATGTAAAAGCTACCAACAAGTTAGGTCAAAAACAAAATTTATACCATTAACCCCCCTCCCCCCAAAAATTTGTATATGCCCTCCCGATTTTTTCTGGCTACAGCCTTGGGTTCAATTATAACTTTTTCATCGACATTGATCAACAGCAATTTATTTGTTAACTGCGTTTCAGTCGCAAATCACGAACTTATTTTGTAATTTAAAGCCAGTAATGAAAAAATAATTTGTGGTCGGTGTTATCTGTTCGAAATTTGTGGAAGGGAATTTTGTGGATTTATTATTTCACCTCTAGATGAAATTTGTTGTTTTTATAAGGAAGGAAGTTGTGATAACTATTCAGAACAAGGTTGGTTAATCGAAAACGAAAATGAAATACAGATAAATTAAATTGTTTTTTTTTTGTGCGCACAATTTTAAAGTGTTGAAAAATGTTTTTGCTTTAAATGAAACCTCTTAAAATCCCTAAAAAAGTGTACTTTTTAATTAAATTAAATTAGTTTAAACCTTTATCAATAGAGCAATATAAATACAATCAGTGGCCAAGGGGGGCCGACGGCCACAGGCGCATCAAGCAGAGGGCGCCATAGATGCCCGAGATCTAATGTCCCTGTATTTAAGAGAGTATCCATCTTGACGCCTTTAGGCGCCAAATTCAAACCAAGCCAATGATATTTTATATTGATTGACGCGCGTCCTGTTAGTTTGATTTATTTTAAATTTGTCGCCTAAAGGCGTCAAGATGGGTGCCAGTTTGCGCTACTCTCTTAAATACAGGGACACTACGGAGATCCGAAATTTCGTAAATTTAAAATTATATAAGGAATTTATATTTTAAACTAGGGCTGGGAATTTGAATATTAGCGAATATTTAAATACCACATTATTAAATCACTCACTTTTTCACATATTTAAATTAGCTATTTGAATATTTAAATATTTCAATAAATTAGTATTAAAAAATGTCTAATATATTTTCTAGAATTAAACAATTTATAAATTCAAATAGTTTATTTGCCTAAATATTTGACTAATTTTAATGTTTCATATTTGAATTTTCACCAATATTAGAATTCCCAGCCCTATTTAAATCTTCACAATAAATCGGTGTTTTATACGCGTGGCGGATAAAGTAAAATTTCGAGTTTAGAAAAGCCCCGTGAAAATTGGTCTCG
Organism: Philonthus cognatus; assembly: GCA_932526585.2. NCBI lineage: Eukaryota > Metazoa > Arthropoda > Insecta > Coleoptera > Staphylinidae > Philonthus > Philonthus cognatus. The sequence continues at coordinate 83,022,577 of OW052244.1, read as the reverse complement.
GGTCGCTGCGCGACCTTCGACAAATTTTCTACGCGGGGCTTTTCTAAACTCGAAATTTTCAAGTTTAGAAAAGCCCCGTGAAAATTTGTCTCGCGTCGCTGCGCGACCTTCGACAAATTTTCTACGCGGGGCTTTTCTAAACTCGAAATTTTTCTTTATGCTTAGTCTGGAAGTGGAAAACACTCGTTAGTTTAAAATACATGACAGCTGTTAAATATGTATCGTCGTATGCCCGTCTTCAGAGGTAATATGTAAGTAAATAATGGGTCCTATGAGTTGTCAAATAAGTGAGTTACTCATCTGTTTCCAAGGCACTCTTTACAAAAAACAAAAGATTACAATTTTACATATAAAATGTACAATAAACTATAAGTATGATAAATCATTGAATTCAGAAAAAAATATACATCCAAAAAGTATGAAAATCCAAAATGGCGCCTATAAGAAAAACAAAAGTTGGCTATAGCCCCTGGGTAAATGTTATAGTTATCTTAAAATAAAATTTGTTACTAGATTTCTCGTTGAAAAGTGCCATTAATGTCAAAGTTGTAAATGTCTGGATTCAATAGTTTTTGAATAAAAAAATAAAAACAAAATTTCAAAAAATATGTTTTTTGACAACATCTGAAAAACCTATTTTAATATATTTTAAATTTGTTTTTGCATTATTATTGGGCCCTAAATTACGCAACTTTGCCCCCAATTTAACAGACTCTCTATGTCTTCAAATAACCAAGATCCCCATACATTCTGTTGAAGTACGGACACCCTGTATATATTTTGTTTATTAATAGATCGAATTATAAAATCATTCAAGCCATCCCAAAATATTAGAATATTTTCATAATCGAAACTATCAATGATTTCCATTCTAATTATACCATCACTATAGTAGGTGGAAGATGCAGAAATAATTGATTTTTATATCGATATAGTATTCGATACCACTAAAAGTAGCAGTGAAAATAATCGATGTAAAAATCGATTACTAGAATATCTCGGTCCAAAATAATCGATAAGTATAATATCTCGATTATTCCCATCTCTAATTATAACCCTGCCGTTTATTAAAAATGAGGCCCTAAATAAACAATAAAAACATTGCATAAGTAAGTTTATGTATGATTTTTATATTTCTGTATGTACAACGGTATCATTACTTTAAAGAATTCCAATAATTCTAAAATAATTTACATATTTCTTCCTCTTTCGTTGGTTTTCTGCTATTAGAGATATGAATAGTGTTTTAGAACTTCTCATTAAATCAGTGTTTTACACGACCGGCATGAAGTAAATATTTCGAGTTTAGAAAAGCCTGAAAATTGGTTTGGTCGCTACGCTCAAAAATTTATTTGGAAGTAGATTTTATTTTTTTTACAAGTTTCCTGTTATAAAGGTGCGGCTAATTCGACTAATTTTCGCCCTCGAAAAAAAGTGCACTCGCTTTAATCAAATTAAATACTAGTAATAGGAATAATTTAGTAATCCGTATCAAACACATCGACAAAAATGCCGCGTTATATACAGGATTAATTTTGGCGTGCCCAACGAAAAAAAAAAAAATCGCGCTGACAGCCGCCGTCACGCGAAAAGGCGCGCACTCACCACCGCAAAACATGGCCATGATTGACTGTTTTCCACCTTTTTCCCTCTCTTTCTAGCCTAATTGCAACCGAGTAATCAACCTCTCCGACTAATTAATCTTCCTTTTGTCTAAACAAAAATCCTTTCGACTCAGACACACAAAACTAATGATATAATGGACTCGCCCTTCGCCGCCCCCCTTTGGACGATAAGACGCGCCCCTCCGGAATCTACTTTTCCTTGAGCGGGGAAAAAAATAGGTCGCCCTAAATGTCATCTCGCTAAATGAATCAGTGACACGAGCCATTAATTTGGGGCGGAAGGTGGCGGGCGGCCTTCCACACCTCGTCCTGTAATGATTGAGAGGAGAGGGGGTGAAACGAGGGTTGGGCCGGGTTTTATTTTTATTTTAGTACGGATCTGCCGTCAAATTTAACTAGATGATTAGTAGAAGTTCGATAGTTTTAAAGCCCATATGAGATTTTATCTCAAACATTTTTATGAAATGAAATGTCTGTATTATACGGTTCCAACTTGGCTCAAAAAATTATGAAAGCATGCGCACCACGGTAACAGCTGACGGTTAATTTTAAAAGTAGTAGTGTAATCAGTGTTTTAATAATAAATACGGTTACGTTCTGAAACATATAGCAAAAAAATATTGAATTTATTTACAGACTTTTTCTATTGCATTTCACTTTATATCGAATGTGTATCCCTTTATCTCAAATATCTTTCTCATTTATCAAATAGATTTCCCTCTATACCACTACATTTCCCTATATGTCAAAACCTTATCACAGTTTGTCAATTACATTTCACTTGTCAGCAAAATGGCTGCAGTTCGTCAAAAAAATGCATGTTAGCAATGAACTAAGGGGACTCGTTATCCGTTATAATGCTGACGTAAGTAGTGTTACATATGTATAAATAAAAATAAAATATTTCCAGACAAAAGTTATTATTAGTACAAAAATGTTCAACAAAAATATTAAAGGGAAAAGCATTTGGTATATAGTGAAATTCATTTCGTAAATTGGGAAATCTCTTGGCATATATTTGACAAGGTGAAAGATATTTGGGTTATAGTGAATCTCATTTGATCAATAGTGAAATGCACTAGAAAAACCCTGTAATAAAAACTGAAACAACTAAATATAATAAATATAAAATATCAATGGATGGTGAAGTAAATATCGTTTACCGCATGGAATTGGTTGGTTCAATTATTTACTGATAGCGCTATTAGATAAACATATATATGTCTGATCCACAATCTTCTTTATTTCAACACGTAAACATTTCTAAACATACAATAAACTTCGAGAAAACTAGAATTTTAAAAAAGACAGACTTCTTCCACGCGAGGATTATTAGAGAAGCGATAGAAATTGAAAAGAGGCCGAACAGTCTAAATCAAAGAGATGATGCTAAAAGACTACCACCAATTTGGAAAACTTGTATAAATTCTGGTCAAAATATATTATCTCCGAACAACAACCAAGAAATTCAAAACCCAACCCCTTCCGAAAATATTATTGAAATTGTCACTACTACATCATTAGAAGAACAAAACAGAAGAGTAACACGAAGCCAAACAAGAAATTCACGCATCAAGTAGCACGTAAAAGTCAAACAAGTGGTTGCTAGAGCAATGGAATTTTGATAGTTATTCCTGACGATGATGACTGCGACGTCATCGAAACGTCGAATTAAAAATAAAATGGACCAGAGCCAAGAAAATACGCGGGACCAAACCCGAAGAAACAATGATACATGTTACGCCCGCGAAAATCTACGTTTTAACATATATATATATATATATATATTATGATACATATCTGATAATATATATCATCCGAACCTTGATTAGTATCGCATTATATTGCTTTAAAACTCCACTAACATGCTTAACTGTGTCTTAACAGTATCTACAGGGGCGGATTTCTTCAATTTAACTAGGCGAAATTAATATGTAAAGAAATACGGACATATTTGTATCGCCTAATCTATGGAAGTCGGGAAAATTTAAGACTCTAACAAGCCTTAACAGAGCCTTAAAAGTATGTGCTAACATATTCGAATAAAACTACTTAATCTGCGCGAGCCGATTAATTTGGAATCGAGGTTTATGTTTATTAGGTGGAAGAGATAGATAGGTCGTTTATTAAATTGGGTGATAAAGCGGTCGTGTGGAATTTTATTAGTTTTTACCTGAGTTTTACGAGTGCTGGCGCAATTGATGATTCAATTAGAATTTTATATGAAACATCGGTCTTTTCGAAATTGAATTTTATTCAAATATTGCATAGGTATTACAAAAAATAACGAGATTGAACGGTTCGAATGCTGATTGAAGTATTTACAAAATACCGTGTGATCTGGAATGATTGTTTCAGTTGGCAGTACTAAATTTTGTTGAAAGTTTGTGACACCGTTAATTTGTTAATGTGAGAATTGAAAATAAGCGTTATGCTAGTTTTAGTTCTTTGACGAGTGCGCATTTCTGCACTGCACTTGGGCCTCATTAGGCCCATTGTGCTTCCTCCCGTCGATTACCCAGCATCAGCTCAGCCAACCTAACTGGTGTAGTCTAGCTAAGCCGAGGTGGGTAGATCCCTTATGTAGGCCATTAAGGAGCCTCTAGTTGACGAGAGTGCCAGTCAATCGCTGAGAATGTGTTCGGCAGTCTCGTCTTCCATGTTACACCCTCTGCAAGATGAAGAGCCAACTATCCCCGTCCTGTATAGGTGTGCGTTTAGCCCGCAGTGACCAGTCAGGGCACCAGTTATGCGCTTAAGGTTCCCCCTGGTAAGCTGCAGGTACTGTTTCGCTGATCTCTCGTTGGGATATAATAATAACGCTTCCTGAATTTCTCCAGTGCGTTGGTTTGTACCATATTTCACAAGGACGACAGCTATCGTGTTACTTATGTTCAAGTCGTGCCCCTTCACCCAGCAGACTTCAATGTTGTTATACATTGCTGCTTGCCTGAGTTTTTTGTGGCACTCGAATGTTGTCTCTGAAATTATATGTGATTTCTTCAGAGACAGTAGCGTTAGCCTGCTGTCTGTTAGGATCAGCATGGCTTCATTTGACACTTTGCGGTTTATGATATTCTCAGCCGCAAGTGTTATACCAATCGTCTCTAATTGTGTGACGGTGGTATGCTTTCCCATCCGGACCTTTATTTAGATTTTCAGCGTCCTCGAGAAGACCCAATCCCTGATCTATCCATCCTTTTGGATCCATCTGTGTAGATCCTTATGATAGACTCTTTCATTTGTTTTATGGGTTGAATGGTAACCGTGTAGGGTGCATTCGGAATGAGTGTCGGTTTACAGTAGTCAATACCAGCCTCTAAAAGAGGTATGTCTTTGCAGACATTCCTCCAGAGGTGTCCTCTGACTTCTCCACAGCGGTTACTGTTCCAGATCCCACTGCCTTGAAGGCGAAGTATGGTGGCCTGGGCCTCCCTCTCCATGTGAATATCAAGTGGCAGAAGGCATAGCATGACGTCTATCGCCATCGTTGGAGTAGTGTGCATGGCGCCCGGTATGCTTAGACAGACTGCCCGCTGCACTTGCAAGAGCCGCTTCCTTGCAGTTAGCTGTTTGGTCCTGGGCCACCAAACTAAAGCGCTGTATGTTAGCATGGGCCTTATCATGGCTGTGTATAAGCACATCGTCGTGCGCGGTTTCAACCCCCAGGTTTTCCCCACCGCCCGATGGCATTGCCAAAAGGCCCTTATGGCTTTGTCTGTTTTGATGTCGATGTGCTTCTTCCAGCTCAGTTTCCTGTTGAGAGTGATGCCCAGATATTTCACATCGTCGGTGTACTGCAGTATCGTATTCAATAATTTTGGTGCTCCTTTCGTCACCTTCCTCTTCTTGGTCTTGGTAGGGTTTACCGATAGGGAGTGATCATTCCACCACCGCAAAACTGTATTTAGAGTTCCTTGCATTTGACCGCATAGAACGTCTTCAAATTTGCTGCTTACAATCATGGCTAGATCATCAGCATACGCTGTCACACAGAAGTGTAGTTGCTGAAGTTGTTCGAGAAGGCTGTCCAGAACCATGATCCAAAGTAGGGGTGATAAGACACCTCCTTGTGGACAGCCTCTGTCAATTTTACAGGTGATCCGTTCCCCACCCTGTTTTACTGTGACTATACGGTTGGCCAGTGCATTGCCAATCCAGTCACACATTTTAGATAGTACTCCGCGCTTGTTAAGCGCGTTTCTTACCTTCGGTATGGTCGTTTTTTTTAACCCGCCTTTAATATCAACAAAAACACCCAGGACGGATTCCTTGATATCCAGTGATCTCTCAATCTTGAGCACTACGTTATGTAGGGCAGAGTCGGTAGATCTTCCCCATGTGTATTCGTGTTGTGACATTGTCAGGGGTTGTCTAGTTAGCGCTGTCGCTCTTATGTGCCATTCACAAATTTTTTATAGAGCCTTCTTGAGTCTGCTAACCTCTTGCGTTTTTTATGGTTCTTATACCAGTGTTTCTCAATCTCTCAGCATATTTTCCAAAGAGCAATTTCGCGCTACACCACGCAATCATAGAAGAAGAAATGTAATAGTATTGTACGTATATTCTTGTGATGGACAGGAGTCATCAAACAGGATCGATTGCTCGATCTTTTTAAGCAGCTCAATTAACTAACTTGACCTTAGTAACTGAAAACCAACTTAATTTAGCTAAAATTAGGATATACACTGGCGAAAGAAATTAACGCATCACATTTTTTTTTTTTAATTTAAAAATAAAGTTTTGATGTTTAAAAACAAAAAAAATAACAAAACCAACTGAACTGTAATAATGATTTTCAACACATTTTCTTTCATTAATGACTAAAATAATGTCATAAATAAAAAGAGGAAAAAAGTTAACATGTGATTATAAGACTTAATATCTAGTGTTTCCTCCTCTTGCTCGAATAACTGCCTGACAGCGACGGCTCATACTGTTAATTAATGATCCAATTTCATCCTGGTTAATATCTTCCCAAGTTTCCTGCAATCTTTGTCCAAGCTCTTGTTGATTGCTTGGACGCCGAGGAAGTGCTCTAAGGCGTCTGCCCATCGCGTCCCATAGGTGTTCGATCGGATTAAGATCGGGACTCCTGGCTGGCCATTGCATTGTGTTGATACCCACTAGGTCAAGATACTGTTGTACAATTCGGGCACTGTGTGGTTTTGCATTGTCATGCATAAACAGGAAATCGTTTCCTCCAAAGGGAGCAAAAGGCATTACGGATGGTTCTAAAATGTTTGCAATATAAGACGCTGCCGCGATGCTTCCTCTTGGTATGACCACCAACTCCGTACGAGCCTCTAAAGTGATACCACCCCACACCATAACAGAGCCTCCACCAAACATAACAGTCGGAACAATGTTACACTGCGCATAACGTTCACCTGGCCGTCTGTACACATGCATTCGTCTGTCACTGCCGTAAAGTCAAAATCTGGACTCGTCGCTAAACATAACATTAGCCCAATCGGCCTGTAACCAGTTTACATGTTCTTGCGCAAATGTTAACCTGGCTCTGCGATGGTCTGCGGTTAATTGTGGTCCTTTTGCCGCTGTTTTCGGAGTTAAATTAAAACCACGTAACCTTTTTCTGATGGTAACGGAACTTACATGAACATTGTGGATCTCTGCGAGCATATTTTGTAGCCTAGGAGCCGTAATAAACCGTTCGCGTAACGTCTGCATCATTAAAAAACGGTCTTGAACAGCAGTTGTGGCCCTTTTTCTCCCTTGTCCTGGCCTTCTTGAGTATGCCTGAGTTTCCCGATGTTTCTTCAAGACACGGGATACGGTCGATTGATTAACACCAAGACGCTGACTGATGTAACGCTGACTCCTACCTTCTTCTGCAAGTGTAACCACAATCACAGCTTCTTCACTGCTTAAATTAAGATTCGGACGTCTATCCATATTCATTCTTCACTATTTAGCACTTAATTTTAACAATTACTTGAAAACAAACTCAAAAACAAATTTTATATGAACCTTTCTTACAGTCAGAATAATGAAAAGTGCTTCATTTTATTTATTGACAGAAAACCATGAGAACAAAAGACAAAACACAACATGTAAAACAGCATGCTTGATAAGATTTCTTATTGTAAAAATATGTTTGTGTTCAAAGAAAACTCGATTCCAAGATATCAAAAAAATCACAAATGATGCGTTAATTTCTTTCGCCAGTGTATAACATAACACTAACTAGATTGTTAAAATTGGGTAATATTCTCGGTAATATTAATAGAAACATGATAACAATTGGTAATTTATAATAAGACATAAAACTTACTATATACAACAAAAATATTTTTTTTAAGAATGTTTCAATTTCTTCAAGAATTTGACACTTTTTTCATAATTTTCGTAGCTACATAATATGATTTTTTTATAAAAAAAATGTTGTTATCTAAGCGTATAGTTACATAGAAAATTCGGATGCAAAAAAGTGCCCTCTATCCGAATTGAACAAAAAATAGGTATGGTGCCATTTGAAAAAAAAAGTTGACGCTCGATGCTTTCACAGTTGTCATCGTATTATCAATTCGGTGACACCAATAAATAGAGAACTGCCTGCCGTTTAAAAAAGTTAGAAGGGGGTGGAACATCAAACTGAATCTCCCTGTATATTTAAATAAACAGTTCGAATAAGTTAGTTCAGCTTCCCTGAACAGTTTTTGAGAGATTCAAAAATCTTTCACAAATTTCAGATGTCGGAAAACACGTTTCTTTATCTTTAGAGTTCTCCAACATTTTTTTGGAGTCAAAATTCAAGATTATAAAAGCAATTAAAGCAATGTCTGCGTTATTTAGCTATGGCATTGAATTGATTGAGGATTTGTAATGGGTGTGAATCACGTTTCACCTTGCATAACCGTAACGAGACGGGTCGACCGTTATTTCTTTAAACGCAATTTTCACCAGTAGACCATTGTCCCAAATATTTGGAATATTTTAGAATGATTTCTACGGGTTTCTTTTATTGATAATGTTTTTAATACAAAAATAACACAAAAAGTTTCTAAACGAACGCTCCCTAATATGACAAATGAATTATGTTGATTTCTCACCGAAAGTTTAATATGTGCGATATAAGTTAGGTTAAATGGTAGTTGTTAAGGTTAGGTTATGTTTATACAGAGAATTTGATGTAACACCGAACATTTTCATAACGAGAATTTTTCTTTTAAGTATTCATATGCATTTGTTGCACACTTTTCGATGCTCGGTTTGTTAAAAAAAATTAATTTGAAGCTTTAAGCGAGTGTTTTCCACTACCAGGCTAAGCATGAAGTAAAATTTCGAGTTTAGAAAAGCCTGAAAATTTGGTTTGGTCGCGTAGCGCGAAGCGCGGAGCGGCCAAACCAAATTTTCAGGCTTTTCTAAACTCGAAATTTTACTTCATGCGCCACCGGTACAAAACACTGATTCAATGTTTAGCGGTGTGTTTTAAACTTCGTAATATGTCAGTATTTTGTACCGGTGGCGCATGAAGTAAAATTTCGAGTTTAAAAAAGCCTGAAAATTTGCTTCATGCGCCACCGGAACAAAACACTGTTTCAATGTAAAGTTTAGCGGTGTATTTTAAACTTCGTAATATGTCAGTGTTTTGTACCGGTAGCACATGAAGTAAAATTTCGAGTTTAGAGAAGCCTGATAATTTGGTTTGGCCGCTCCGCGCTTCGCGCTACGCGACCAAACCAAATTTTCAGACTTTTCTAAACTCGAAATTTTACTTCATGCTTTTTCTTTGAAGTATCCATATGCATACGTTGCACATTTTCCAATGCTCAGTTTATTAAAAGAATTCAATTTGAAGCTTTAAGCGAGTGTTTTCCACTCCCAGGCTAAGCATGAAGTAAAATTTCGAGTTTAGAAAAGCCTGAAAATTTGGTTTGGTCGCGTAGCGCGAAGCGCTACGCGGGCAAACCAAATGTTCAGGCTTTTCTAAACTCGAAATTTTACTTCATGCGCCACCTGTACAAAACACTGACATATTACGAAGTTTAAAACACACCGCTAAACTTTACATTGAATCAGTGTTTTGTACCGGTGGCGCATGAAGTAAAATTTCGAGTTTAGAAAAGCCTGAAAATTTGGTTTGGCCGCTCCGCGCTTCGCGCTACGCGACCAAACCAAATTTTCAGGCTTTTCTAAACTCGAAATTTTACTTCATGCTTAGCCTGGGAGTGGAAAACACCCGCTTAAAGCTTCAAATTATTTTTTTTTAATAAACTGAGCATCGGAAAATGTGCAACGTATGCATATGGATACTTCAAAGAAAAATTCTCGTTATGAAAATGTTCGGTGTTACATAAAACTCTCTGTATGTGTGGTATGTTATGTTAAATAGCAGTTGTTTAGGTTACGTAAGAACAGCTAACCTAAACTATTTATCTGTCATTTAATCAAACCAAATTAAATAACTAAGTCGCCTATTTCCAAGAATCTCTAAATTCATTTTTTTAATGGGGTTTTTGGATTTAATGGATTTTTTAATGGCAGTTGTTAGGGTTAGGTTATGTTTTATGTAACACCGAACATTTTCATACCGAGAATTTTTCTTTTAAGTATTTATATGCATTTGTTGCACACTTTTCGATGCTCGGTTTATTAAAAAATTAAATTTGAAGCTTTAAGCGAGTGTTTTCCACTCCCAGGCTAAGCATGAAGTAAAATTTCGAGTTTAGTAAAGCCTGAATATTTGGTTTGGTCGCGTAGCGCGAAGCGCGGAGCGGCCAAACCAAATTTTCAGGCTTTTCTAAACTCGAAATTTTACTTCATGCGCCACCGGTACAAAACACTGATTCAATGTAAAGTTTAGCGGTGTGTTTTAAACTTTGTAATATGTCAGTGTTTTGTACCGGTGGCGCATGAAGTAAAATTTCGAGTTTAGAAAAGCCTGAAAATTTGGTTTGGCCGCTCCGCGCTTCGCGCTACGCGACCAAACCAAATTTTCAGGCTCTTCTAAACTCGAAATTTGACTTCATGCTTAGCCTGGGAGTGGAAAACGCTCGCTTAAAGCTTCAAATTGAATTCCTTTAATAAACTGAGCATCGGAAAATGTGCAACGTACGCATATGGATACTTCAAAGAAAAATTCTCGCTATGAAAATGTTCGGTGTTACATAAAACTCTCTGTATGTGTGGTATAAGTTATGTTAGATCGCAGTTGTTTAGGTTACGTTAGAACAGCTAACCTAAACTATTTATCTGTCATTTAATCAAACCAAATTAAATAACTAAGTCGCTTATTTCCAAGAATCTCTAAATTCATTTTTTTTAAAAATATTTAGGGGTTTTTGGATTTACCGGCTCGCGCCAAATTTTAGGCTTATTACCAAGAATCTCTAAATTCATTTTTTTTAAATATATTTAGGGGTTTTTGGATTTACCGGCTCGCGCCAAATTTTAGGCTTTTCTAAACTCGAAATTTTACTTCATACGCCAGACGCATAAAATACTGAAATATTGTAAAGATTAAAATATGCTAATGATAAAGCAATGTGGTAAACCAGTATATTTCAAATTTCTTAATATTTTATACGCTTTTAGAAAAGCCTAAACCTGTACCGGCTGGCTGCCTAACTTCATCTGAGGCTCAAATCTAAGATACAAAATCTGAGGTTAAATTCACTTCATAATGCACTTTAGTTTCCAATACTCTTTACGTCACAGAATGTGTCATCTGGCAGCGAAATGGCTTACCTTTTAATACCGGGTTGCATTACCTTGGCGTTTTAGTTTCACATGAAGTTGGCCACCAGCCGCCACTGGCCTAAACATTTGGACAAGAGCAGAAAAACGGATGACATATTTTCTTACACAAGGAATTTGGCAATTTGCGCATGGCCCGCATTCACACTGACGTTAGGCCGCGGGTTGGATACCCCTGGTTTAGACAGTTAGATAATGGTTAACCTAATTTTTACAGGTAGTAATTACTAAGGTTAGCTAAGGCTGTTACTTGGTAAAATTCCATATCAACACTTTAATAAATACAAGTGTATTATTTATTAAAATGTTGATATGGAATTTTACCAAGTAACAGCCTTAGCTAACCTTAGTAATTACTACCTGTAAAAATTTAGATTTAACTATTTTCTCTAATCTTAACCAAGTATGCTATTTACTCAAGTGCTAATTATAACATGTTTCATATTACATTGATTATGAAATTGAATAAATTCAATGATCTCTTGCTTAATTTTTCTGATTGAACATTAGAAATACAAAAAGTTTGAAAACTTTTCCACGCGAAACAATTTACTTAATCTCCTCACCTTTTCCAGCGCGCTGATAATACACCTAGCACACTTTCGCACTCACGTGCTTTATTTTTCATATACTTTATAGTAAACTACCAACCCAGTGCCATTTCCGGTTGCACCCTGTTCCTCCCCTTCTCCCCACACCTTTCATCCCTTATTTTTATTGTCTCGTAATCCGGAGCGCGTGACGGGGTCGCAAAAAGCGGGCGATGATGGCATTTCGCCCGCGTTCTCATTATATTAGAGTTTTATTTTTTTTTCGCGAAGGGGGTGTGTTATATACGTGCATCTACACTCTGTATACATATCGATTCCGTTGGCCACCCTTATGTGAAATGTCATATCGTGTTGCGATGGAAAGACCGGAACGCGAGCGGCGAGCGACGATCAGTCCGCGTCCGGCAGCCACCAAGCAAACACGCACCCCTCCCCCTCGATTTTTCCCCCAAAACCCCTTCACACGTTGCCTTACTATTTCGAATAAGTTTGAGTTTAGTCCATTTTTCCTTAAGTAACCAAGGGAGCAAACATTTTCATCATATCTGTTTTAATTGCTTTCGTACGATTATTTGGGTGAGTTGCTGAATTGTTAGTTTAGCCTTTTTTTTTGTAGTATTCTCATCAATATCATTTTCATAATATTAATTGGGGTGAATGAGTTAAGTTTCATCTAAGAATAATTCCAGAGAAAAAAATCATAGAACTACGTACGGTGGCAATAATCCTTTGTCCAGATTAATGCATTCGGCCAACTGCTTGCTCTCATCCCCGAATTTCGATCCATTTGCGAACAATTTCTTATGTTTTCGAAGAGCACTGGTGGTCATTAATCTGGATAAAACTTTTTAAGATTATGTTAGAATTAGCAATGTAGTTATCATAACGTATGTGTGTAGTCACGGCTCTTAAACTTTTGTTATTTCTTATTTTGTATTATTTCAATGTTAAAGAGGTATCTCGTGAATAAATAAATAAATAAAATAAATTCAAAAATATTTGAATTCGAGAAAATAAGCCTCTTATAGTTCGTACCAGAGCTGGGCAGGATTCGAATCATTCAGGATTCGAATCCTTTTAAAAATTCAAAAGAGGCATTCGAATACTTTAGTTCAACTGGATTCGTGATCCGGATTCGTTACATTTTTTTAAGAGGATTGGTATTCGAATCCAAATGTGGATGATTCGAATCCCTATAAAAGGATTCGAATATTTATAAAAGGATTCGAATATTTATAAAAGGATTCGAATATTTATAAAAGGATTCGAATATTTATAAAAGGATATTCGAATACTTACAAAAGGATTTGAATCATCAAAAATAATTCGAATTAATTGTGAGGATTAACATGAAAATGTCTTTTTGTGTTTTTAAATTTCTCGTTAAATCACTGTTTTATACGCGTGGCGCATGAAGTAAAATTTCGAGTTTAGAAAAGCCCAGAAAATTCGTCTCGGGTCGCTGCGCGACCCTCGACAAATTTTCACGGGGCTTTTATAAACTCGAAATTTATTTCATGCTTAGTCTGGGAGTGGAAAACACTCGTTTAAATGAAGACAACCCTATACAAGACTGTCTCAGTTTAAACCGAGTCGACTTTATACAGTAATAACTTGATTTTGACGTATGATTCGAATCAATGATTCTAATCCTGTTTTTTCGAGTCACGAATACAAATCCTTTAAGAATATATTTGATTTTATTATTTTTTTTCAACCATTTATATATAAATATCGTTACCAGTTGTTTTATCAAAAATATTTAAAACCTAATTATTTATTATTAACACTAAACATCGTTGATAACAGACTAAACATATGATTCCCTGTTACTCTGATTAAAGATGTATTTGTATGTTTCTGAACTTCACTTCAAATCAGTGTTTTGTACGCGTGGCGCATGAAGTAAAATTTCGAGTTTAGAAAAGCCCGAAAATTTGTCTCGGGTCGCTGCGCGACCCTCGACAAATTTTCACGGGGCTTTTCTAAACTCTAAATTTTACTTCATGCTGTCTGGGAGTGGAAAACACTTGTTTAAAGCTTTAACCTAAACTTTATTATAAAATCGACGAATGCCTGAAAATTACGTAGATAAAAAATTCACTGAATATCATTAAAACCGGGAAAATCAGAGAAAAGTCATGAAATTATATTCAAATTGACCAAAACACTAGCAAAAAAGCCATATGACATTATTAAATTTGTAAAAATGAGCAGGCAAGTTACAAAACACGTAAAAATTTATCAAATTAACTTAAATATTGACAAAAACAATGAAAACAATTTAACAAAATGGAGGTTTCCCACAGAAGAAAGTTATATTAATAGGCCAGGGAAAAAATCTTGGCGTAGCGAAACGTATAAAACACTGAAATATTGTGAAATTGAAAATATACTGGTTTATACTTATTATGTTTGAATTTCATAGCAAATTTAGTTTGATTTTATTAGAAATATCTATGTACTGCATAAGGTCGACTCGGTTTAAACTGAGACAGTCTTGTATAAGGTTGTCTTCATTTAAACGAGTGTTCTCCACTCCCAGACTAAGCATGAAGTAAAATTTCGAGTTTAGAAAAGCCCGAAAATTTGTCTCGGGTCGCGCAGCGACCCGAGACAAATTTTCGGGCTTTTCTAAACTCGAAATTTTACTTCATGCGCCACACGTACAAAACACTGATTTGAAGTAAAGTTCAGAAACACACAAATACATCTTTAATCAGAGTAACAGGGAATCAGATGCTTAGTCTGTTATCAACGATGTTCAGTGTTAATAATAAATAATTGGGTTTTAAATATTTTATTTGTCTCTCATTTGTAAACGTCAATTTATCAATAGACAGTATTAAACAAGTAAGGTTATGTTTTCAAGCTACTGACTTGTAAAATTTTAACAAGTCAGTATACTAACTTGTTAAAATTTAACAAGTTAGTACTGGAATAGTAATTTATAGTTTTTCGTGAATTGAATTTATTAAAGAAAAATATAATAAATACTATTATTCTTAAAATAATAATTAATTTAATCAAATAAACAACATAAGTATCCACGGAAATGTTTCATAACTTACTACATATTTTTTTGTAATTCCAATTTGATTAAATTTACCAAATAATTGTATTTTAATTAATTACAAATGATCGACAAATAAAATATATAACAATATACGCAAGTTAACGGGTTTTACTGGCTCCAGAAGGTGACTGGCTCGTCTAGCGACTCGCCAGTCATATCCTTCTATCCGCCTGTAAAAACCGTTTTAACAATGCTAATAATGTTAAATACTATTTGTTAAAACAACTGGTAACAATATTTATATATAAATGGTTGAAAAAAAATAATAAAATCAAATGTATCCTTAAAGGATTTGGATTCGTGATTCGAAAAAACAGGATTCTAATCTTTGATTCGAATCATATTTATCTCTTATGAATCCTTTATTCGTGATTCGAATCATATTAGGTGATTCGGATTCGTGATTCGAATCCTTTTTACGAGGATTCGTCCCAGCTCTGGTTTGTACACTTTAAACATAATATATAAAATTACGAAAAACCAGAAAATCATTTTCGTAATTTTATATAATAAGTCTCATCTGTTGCGTATTAAAGGGAGCGACTGTTTTCATCATATTATTTTGACTAACTCTCATTATATTAATTGGAATGAGTTTTGCTAAGTTTAGCTTAGACGAGTGAATATTTTCATCGTACCATTTTGACCAACTTTCACAAGATATCATTTGGGTGGAGTTTGTAAATTGCAAAATTTTTATTGTGTGTTTTGTTTTGTCTATCACTGGTTTGATGATTTGGTATGTGCATATGTAGGAAACAGGGGAGGCTTAGATCCGGATGCCCCACCAGATCATCGAGTTGGGTCCAGTCTCGCCTTCAGATCCGACCAACGGTTCCACAGAACACCGTCTTTCCCCAGGTACCACTGCCAACAAAAACATTAAAAAAGCAGCATCGCCTAATCAATCATCCTTTATCGTTCATTCTCCATTTTTCCCGCTGTACAAAATCTTATAAATATACCCAAACAATGCTTCTCACCAAAAATAATGTTCTCACGCTTTACTAATTTAATTCATGTCAATGTGATGTCTTTAATTAATTTAAGATCTATTTATTCAGTTGCTAATTACAAATAGGTATATTGCATAAATTAACTGTTCATTTTGAAAGTGACCTAAGTCTATTTCTCCATTTTTTGTTGTTGACTGTGATAATGTTTATAATTTAAGGGTTGTTATAAACAACAATTTTTAGTTAAGTATATTCAAAATATATAGTACTGCATGTTCGATAAAAAAAAACACCCAACACCACAACGTGACCAATTTGAATGAACTAAAAAACAAAGTCAATAGGTGTTTCAATACTATAAATTGACAGTAATTATATACAGGGTCGCTACAAAGTATGGAAACACGGCTCTCACGTGAAAACGGCTAAAAACAGAACCACCAAAATTGGGATTTCTAAATGGGATATTTTCTTGAACAATTTGGCGTGAAAAAATCAAAAATGATTCTCAGGATTTTCACATACGGACGCCATCTTGAATTTTTTTAAATGGAATTCGATTTTTTTTATTTTACAACTTTTATAGACCTTATAATTCTGATTACAACCATATACCTTTTTTTAAAAATACTTGTCTTTTCATCGATAAACCGGACTTTGAAAAGTATGGAAACAGCCAAACGAGTACTTTTTCTAAATGCTGCAATACCACAAATGCATGTTCTATTTTTGATCAAAACTTAAAAAAATATTAAACAGTCAAATGAAAAAATTAAATATTAAACAATAAATGATTTTTTATTTTACAATATATGTTCAAAGTGCTCTCCATTAACTTCTTGGCAGTAATGAATACGCTGGACAAAGTGTTGTAATGAACTAGTTAAAATATTAGGACGAATATTTGCAATTTCGGTTCTTATGCGTTCTTCTAATTCTTGTATATTGTGTGGCCTGTTGTTATAAACTCGATTTTTCAAATGTCCCCACAGTAAAAAATCAAGTGGAGTTAAATCGGGCGACCTAGCAGGCCATTCAATTGTTCCTCTCCTGCCTATCCATTTGCCGGGAAAAGTTACCTCTAAATAACATGAGAATCTCTATGCGATCCGTTTCACTCAAATGTGGCATTTTTGCAACAACCAGTTACTTACTAATGTTTTTTACAAGTTTGACAGGCTAATGAAAACTGTTTTCAAAGGCAACTATTTTTGTTAAGTTGAAATTGTTAATTTTTATTTTTAAGTTTCGACCAAAAATAGAATATTTACAAAACAAATGAATATGAAAAAATAAAAAATGCAAGTTGAAGGCCTTAACGTACTCTAAACCTTTGCAAAATTTCAGGACATTCCGATAAACCGTTCTCAAAATATTTCGCTGTTTCCATACTTTTCAAAGTCCGGTTTATCGATGAAAAGACAAGTATTTTTAAAAAAAGGTATATGGTTGTAATCAGAATTAGGGTCTATAAAAGTTGTAAAATAAAAAAAATCGAATTCCATTTAAAAAAATTCAAGATGGCGTCCGTATGTGAAAATTCTGAGAATCATTTTTTATTTTTTCACGCCAAATTGTTCAAGAAAATATCCCATTTAGAAATCCCAATTTTGGTGGTTCTGTTTTTAGCCGTTTTCACGTGAGAGCCGTGTTTCCATACTTTGTCGCGACCCTGTATATTTTCAAAATTGACTTCATTGCCAAATAATAGTCAACTTTGAATTTTTAAATGACTGCATATACTTTTCTTATGCCCGGTATTATAAAACATTTTATTCCCTAAATAAAATGTACTTTAGGAATAAATTAATTTATTTCAAAGATTTCGGTATTATTAACACAAAATAACTTTATTTGGCTAATAAATCTTCCCAGTAAATTATTTGTTTGTTTTTCTGCCAAGTAAATTTTATTCTCTAAATAATTTGACAGTTAAAAGTCAAAAGTGTATTATATTATTATAATTACTTTAGATACTACTACTTGTGTTTATTAATTTCATTACGGTTATCATGTCTACCATATCATTCGTGTCAGATTTAAGTTCGCTCATAGTATCTTCCCTGACAGTGATAAATTTGAACCACAAGACATTCTAAGGAGTCGAAGTCCTAGAGTTTTTCAAATCAGACATAACCAGGGATTTTTATACTTATGCATACGCTTTTTAAAATTAGTTCCATTTAAAGTTTTAAACGAAGGTTTTCCACTCCCAGACTAAGCATGAAGTAAAATTTCGAGTTTAGAAAAGCCTGAAAATTTGGTTTGGTCGCGTAGCGCGAAGCGCGGAGCGACCAAACCAAATTTTTGGGCTTTTTGTAAACTCGAAATTTTACTTCATGCGCCACGCGTATTTAACACTGAAAACACTGAAATATTGTGAACAATTGAACTTCACTTGAAATCAGTGTCTTGTACGCGTGGCGCATGAAGTAAAATTTCGAGTTTAGAAAAGCCCGAAAATTTGGTTTGGCCGCTCCGCGCTTCGCGCTACGCGACCAAACCAAATTTTCAGGCTTTTCTAAACTCGAAATTTTACTTCATGCTTAGCCTGGGAGTGGAAAACACCCGTTTAAGTCTTTTATAATTTCTAATAAGCATTCTTTTTCTTGTTATGTGTAATTCTATCTTATTCCACGGCTATTCTAGAAGTCCTAGAGTTTTTCAAATCAGACATAACCAGGGATTTTTATACTTATGCACACGTTTTTTAAAATTAGTTTCATTTAAAGTTTTAAACGAGTGTTTTCCACTTCCAGACTAAGCATGATGTAAAATTTCGAGTTTAGAAAAGCCTGAAAATTTGGTTTGCCCGCTCCCCGCTTCGCGCTACGCGACTGGGAGTGGAAAACACTCGTTTAAGTCTTTCATAATTTCTAATAAGCTTTCTTTTTCTTGTTCTGTGTAATTCTGTCCTATTCCACGGTTATTCTCGAAGTCCTAGAGTTTTTCAAATCAGACATAACCAGGGATTTTTATACTTATGCATACGCTTTTTAAAATTAGTTTCATTTAAAGTTTTAAACGAGTGTTTTCCACTCCCAGACTAAGCATGAAGTAAAATTTCAAATTTAGAAAAGCCTGAAAATTTGGTTTAGTCGCGTAGCGCGGAGCGACCAAACCAAATTTTCAGGCTTTTCTAAACTCAAAATTTTACTTCATGCGCCACCCGTATTTAACACTGAAAACACTGAAATATTGTGAACCAGTGAACTTCACTTGAAATCAGTGTCTTGTACGCGTGGCGCATGAAGCAAAATTTCGAGTTTAGAAAAGCCTGAAAATTTGGTTTGGCCGCTCCGCGCTTCGCGCTACGCGACCAAACCAAATTTTCAGGCTTTTCTAAACTCGAAATTTTACTTCATGCTTAGCCTGGGAGTGGAAAACACTCGTTTAAGTCTTTTATAATTTCTAATAAGCTTTCTTTTTCCTGTTCTGTGTAATTCTGTCCTATTCCACGGTTATTCTCCATAATTATAAGGAATTATACTAAATTTCCAATTTGATTGACAATTTTGAAATTTTGACAATTCAATTTAACAAATTGGTGGTTCCAGCTATGGCCACAATGAAAATGTATAATTTCGGTCTGTAATCTACCGATTAAATTATTTATTTCTAGAATTGCTATTTATTTGGTAGGTTTGCTTTATAATGCGCAATTTTACTTACCTATTAGTTTACTAGGTAAATAAATTTACTCCACAAATAGTCATCTAATGATTTATTAATCGTTGAAATACCGGGCATTATTACATTAGATATCATTTTTCTGAATCCAACTATGCCCGATATGTTGACTTTAATTTAATATTTATGCCAGAAAAAAATTATAATAACATACGGAGAGTTTTATATAACACCGAACATTTCCATAAAATACGATTTGACACCTTTAATTTTTAGGTTGTGTAAATTGGGTTGCCTATATGACCATTAAAAATTGTAGCTAATCAATTGCAATTAATGCCTCAACTTGTACATACAGGGAGTTTTTCTTTTAAGTATACATGTCCCAGTTACAATGTATACGCCGTAAATCTTTAGATAATCGGTTTTTTTTTAAAGGAGTTCAATTTGAAACTTAAAATGAGTGTGAGACTAACCATGAAGTAAAATTTCGAGTTTAGAAAAGCCTGAACATTTGGTTTGGACGCGTAGCGCGGAGCGGCCAAACCAAATTTTCAGGCTTTTCTAAACTCGAAATTTTACTTCATGCGCCACCGGTACAAAACACTGACATATTACGAAGTTTAAAACACGCCGCTGGACTTAACATTGAATCAGTGTTTTGTGCCGGTGGCGCATGAAGTAAAATTTCGAGTTTAGAAAAGCCTGAAAATTTGGTTTGGCCGCTCCGCGCTTCGCGGCCAAACCAAATTTTCAGGCTTTTCTAAACTCGAAATTTTACTTCATGCTTAGCCTGGGAGTGGAAAACACTCGTTTAAAGCTTCAAATTGTATTATTTTAATATACCGAGCGTGGTAAAATGTACAACGTCAGCATATGTATACCTTAAAGAACAATTCTCGTTATGAATATGTTCGGTGTTACATAAAACTCTCTGTATATACATATTTTTTTGGCAATAAATGTAGTGTGCCTTGAAAAAAGATAGCCATTTAATACTGTTGAAACTGTATATTGGTTTATATTTAATACCTGTGTTCCGTTAACTAATTTAAACATTTACAGTTTGTTATTATTTTAAATGCAACTTTAATATTTATTAAATACTTTGATTTGGTTGGCGTTCACTTTGTGGTATATCTTTATAAAATAATATTAAAACACTTAACTTTGTTTTACCATTTTAATTAACTATATAGTAAGTAAGTAATAGTAGTAAAATTCAAATTCCTAACCTTACTTAACCTTATCCTTAACCATAATTACTTCTCATTTAATAACAAATTCTACTTGCAAAAAGACGGTTTAGCAATGGGTTCTCCCCTTAGTCCCTTATTAGCAGAAATATTTATGGAAAGCCTTCCAAACCAAATTCTTATCTCCCCCTTGGGCAAAAAGCATATCAACTGGTGGTATAGATATGTAGACGATATCATTGCATGCTTCAAAGGTACAGTTAGACAAGTCAACCAATTCCTAAATTATACTAATACAATTCATCCCTCAATTAAATTTACAGTTGAATTTGAAAATAACAACAGCCTGAACTTTCTAGATCTAACTATCACTAAAACCAACAGCATACTAACTTTCGATATTTTTCGGAAACCCACATACACCAACTCCATAATTCCAAATACCTCCCGTCACCCATACAATCAAAAAATTGCTGCATTTAACTCATTTATTAACAGAGCAATAAAATTACCCCTTTCCGATGAGTCCCGCCTCAAAGAATTTTCAATCATAAAACAAATCGCTACAAACAATGGCTACAATCCAGCTCTAATAGATAACCTTATAGCGAAACAAAAATTAAAACAAATTCAAAACTTGATTTATGCAACAAATAAAATAAATAAAAATAAATTTTATCCAATAACATATTTCGGAAACATTAGCAACCAAATTAAAGTGTAACGTCAACGTAGTTTTTAAACCATTTTCCAAAATAGCAAATATTATTCATAACCCAAAAACAATTATAAATAGAAACAAAAAATCAGGTATTTATAAATTAACTTGCGAAACATGTAAAGGAGCATACATTGGTCAGTCTGGTAGAAATTTTGAAATAAGATTAAAAGAGCATTTAAATGCAGTCCGTTTAAAGAATAACAAGTCCACTTTTGCAACTCACTTAATAGAAAACAACCACACCTGCACAGAAGACAGCATGCTTTCCGTAATCCATTTGTCGGACAAAGGTCGAAAAATGGATTTATTGGAAATTCACAAGTTGAAGGCTAATCTGGAAATTCCCCTCATCAACGACCAGACCGACATATTGTATACTCCCCTCTTTGATGCTGTATTATAAAAACAATGTACAATGTATTTTAGGTACTCAGTTTGATGACTAGCTTGTAGTCGAAACTATAGTCTCTGTAAAAAGTTAATTAAAGTGGTAAAACAAAGTTAAGTGTTTTAATATTATTTAATAAATACTTTTTTTCTTAGAAATAGAGAGTAAACTCCAAAAGTTGATCTTTTATGATTCCAATAAATGACCTTTTATTTTACATACTCGTTTTATTTTCTTTTAAATATACATAATGTATACGCTGTACATTTTCAGGCATTCGTCGATTTTATAGAAGAGTTCAATTTAAAGTTCGAACGAGTGTTTCCATTCCCAGATTTAGCATAAAGTAAAATTTCTCGTTAGAAGCTTCAAATTGACCGCTTTTCAAAAAACAACGAATGCCTTAAAACCTGCAGTGTATACAACGGAAAATGTTTACCTAAACGAACCATTTTCTAAATGCTCTTTTAGTTGTTAAGTTATTTTGAAAAATGTGAGTTATTGAATTTATTTTTTTATTGCATTGCTCGGGGTGAAGTATTTTTAAAGTGACAGATACTAATCGCGTCAATTCGCAGTCAGTGTCTGTGTTGACCACAGCAGATGAACAAACGTCTAATGAAATAAATTCATCCGTGCCGTTAGATAATTACAATACAGCCAATCAAAGCATCTATATCGTATTAAGTCTCGTTTCTTTTGAAAAAATCGAGTTTATCAGTATTGACAAAATTCAGTCCACTTACTGAACGTAGTATTAAATTGTGTAAATACATTTTTGTATGTAGATTTTAGGACGTCAAACAATATATAGAACTATGAGTGTGAAGCTGGCAATATTTACAGCAATAGCCCGGCGCATCCACCATCCATCAAAAAAGGACATGCCTAAATCGAAATAAATAGCAATAAAAACACTTGTATTCCTTACTTCACTTTTATTTTTATTCGTTAGATGTACATTTCGAGTGCAAAGCACTCATTATCAATAACTGATTAGTTATTGATAATGAGTGCTTTGCACTCGAAATGTACATCTAACGAATAAAAATAAAAGTGAAGTAAGGAATTAAAGTGTTTGTTATTGGGATTAAATACTCCACATAACTCAATAAAACAATTAGCGAAATAAATAGTTTTAAAATTCCTTCAAGGAGTCGTTCTAATAGAGCAATCATTATTTACCTTGCGACATAAGTAACTTGTTGATTTTTGAGCTTAACTTAAACAATTTTAAAGAAGTGGTCCGCCGAGACAAAAAATATCTTCTAACGATTGTCCATCGAAATTCCTGATTTTCGTTATTGTACATGCTTTCTTATAACACTATTGTTTATGTTCAGCAAGAATTTTCTACTTAGGATATGTAACTTTTCAATTTCTTGTCTTAACTTAGCAAATTGAGAAACACGGCAATCTGTCGAAAGAAATAAATTATTTTAATAATTTTCCAGATCGAAATTTGTGATGTTCGTTATTGTACATACTTTCTTATAACACTATTGTTTATGTCCAGCAAGAATTTTCCACTGAGGATATGTAACTTTTCAATTTCTGGGCTTAACTTAGCAAATTAAGAAACGGCAATCTGTCGTAGAAAATAAATTATTTTACCAATTTTCCAGATCGAAATTCCTGATTTTAACACTATTTTTCATGCCCATAAAAAAATATCACTTGGGATATCTAACTTTTCAATTTCTGGGCTTAAATTAGCAAGTTAAGAAAAACAGTAATTTCCCATCGAAAATAAATTATATTAACAATTTTTCAGATCAAAATTCCTGAGTTTTGTTATTGTACATGCTTTCTTATAATACTGTTGTTCATGCCCAGCAAGAATTTTTTACTTAGGATATGTAACTTTTCAATTTCTGGGCTTAAATTAGCAAATTGAGAAAAACAGTAATCTGTCGTCAGAAATAAATTATTTTAACAACTTTCTATTTCGAAATTCCTGATTTTCGTTATTGTATGTGCCTTCTTATAACACTATTATTGTTCATGCCCAGCAAGAATTTTTCACTTAGGGTATGTGACTTTTCAATTTCTGGGCTTAAATTAAGAAAAACAGTAATCTGTCGTCGGAAATAAATTATTTTAACAACTTTCCAAATCGAAATTCCTGATTTTCGTTATTGTACATGCCTTCTTATAACACTACTCTTCATGCCCAACAAAATAAGCATGTAAACAACGAAAATTAGGAATTTTTATCTGGAAAATTGTTAAAATAATTTATTTCTTACGACAAATTACCATTTTTCTCAATTTGCTAAGTTAAGCCCAGAAATTGAAAATTTACATATCCCAAGTGAAAAATACTTGCTAGCCATAAACAATAGTGTTATTAGAAAGCATGTACAATAATGAATATCAGGAATTTCGATCTAGAAAATTGTTTAAATAAAAGGTGAGCCCTCGCAAGGAATCTTTTTAAAATGTTAATAAAACACAAACGGATGGTGGAATTTCATGATCTTGAATTTATTTTGTAGCTAAGAGTATCCGGTTATACATGGAATATGACATCAGCCAAATGGCTGCCACGGCTGGCCTTACAATAGTCCATTCCCTCGACCCAATTTTTCAAAACTTTTTCTAACGTCTGCGGTTCTATCTCAGCAATGGCATTTTGGATTGTGACTTTAAGATCGTCAATCGTTGCTGGATCGTTGGCATAACAACATTCTTTAACGGCACCCCAGAGATAAAAGCCCATGGGCGTCAAATCGCAGCTCCTTACTGGCCAATTCAGATCTCCACGACGGCTGATTACACGATTTTCGAACTTTGACCGCAATAAGTCGATAGTTTGGTTGCTAGTGTGGCATGTCGCCCCATCTTGTTGGAACCAGATGTTGTCCACATCCAAACCAGAAATTTGCTCCCAAAAAAAGTTTGCTATCATGGTCCTATAGCGGTTTCCGTTGACCGTTTCGCCAGATTCAAAGAAAAATGGGCCGATGATGCCGCCGGCCCATAATCCGCACCATACAGTCACTCGTTCGGGATGCATTGGCTGCTCAACGATCACGTGTGGGTTTTCCGATGCTCAAATCCTGCAGTTTTGCTTGTTTACGTAGCCCCCGAGGTGAAAATGCGCTTCATCGGAAAAGATAATTTTTCGCCAAACTTCACCATCGGCTTCCAACTGCTCTAAGGCCCAATTAGCAAAGTTGTATCGAAGTGGATGGTCAACTCTCTTTAACTGCTGTGTTATTTGGATGTTATAGGCGAATAAACAGATGTCTTTGTGCAAAATACGCCTAAAGGTAGTGCGACTAATGTTCAATTGCTGAGAGCGATGACGAGTCGATGTTCTCGGGTTGGCTTGCACACTACGGGCTACAGCAGCAATATTCTCGGGTGTACGAACCGGACGAGCGTGTAGAACTTTAGTACGGTCCACCAGCATACCAGTTTCACTACCTTTGTGCACATATTTCTTCCGAACACTCGCATTTGGTGCATATTCGCGACCGAATTTTGTACGCAATTTTCGCACTGATTCTGCAATACACGAATTATATTCAAAGTCAATTTTTAACATTTCCCAACGTTCATCAAGCGTATAGCGTGCCATTTCGTTAACCGGTGTTGTATACTGAAGAACTGTCATACATCAGATGTCAAATATCATGAAAGTAAAAATAAAGTGGTAGTTCAAAAAGATTCCCACAGATGGCCCACCCTTTATTTTTTTTTTCTCGGCGGATGACCACTTTTTTAAAGATTTCAAGTTAAGTTCTAAAATTGACAAGTTACTTATGTCACAAGGTGGATAATGATTACTTTATTAGAACTACACCTTGGGGGTATTTTAAAACTATTTATTTCGATTTAGGCATGACCTTTTTGGATGGATGGTGGATGCGCCGGGTTATTGCTGTAAATATTGCCAGCTTCACACACATTATAGAGCTCTATTTTATATTACCTAATAATATTTGTATTTTTAGTCTTTAGTAAAATAAAGACAAAAATAATAAAAATTACCTAATAATGCTGTTCATTTTGAATAAATCGAGTTTACCAATAGAACATTTGAAAGTATCTGTTATTTACTTGAACGACGAAAGTTGTTTATTTTAAATGAATCGACATAAAGGTAAATAAATCGAATTTATCGGTAGAAATATATTTCCTTCAAATAATGTAATAGATAATTTCAGTATTTAACCTTGACTATATGAAACATTGTTAGAGAGTTAAATAATTGCGCGAATATATGAGTCAGAAATTCTAAATTGATTACGTCAATGTGTAATTTAATTTTGTATTTTTCAGTATAACACTAATATTTAAAAGATAACTTGGTTTTTAGCGTCATCAATTTGTAAATATGTACTAAATTCGTAATCATGTACTAAATTCGTAATCATTGTTATCTACATTACAAAATATTATTTATTTATTTACGGTACAAACCATTATGTAAATATCAATAATTAACAATATATTAATAATAATGATAATACTTTATTGTCCTGCGGAAAAACCAATACAGGACAGGTAACAAAATTGTAATTATAACTTATATCTAACATTAATAATAATAAACAAAAATATTTCATTCCAAATGACTAACATAGGAATATTTAATATTGAAAGTACACAATTTCAATTTTCAGATTTCTGTTTACTTAAAAATACATCAATAAAATATTTATTCGCATTACGACACATGTGTTAAAGGCGCTTTAACTAGAACATTAGTTTTGCATACGGGTAATACAAAGGTGTTAGTAAAGCGCGAGGCAGTTCTAGGTACATGAAAATTTATTTTTGAAAGTAGATACATACAATCAATGGAGTTGTCAATCACTTTTTTAATAAAATTAGCACTATATTATATTCATTCCTACGATCAACAATTGAAACAAAACTCTGTTCAGTAAGTAAAGAATTATAGTCAGTATTTCGATCTGGATATGTATCATTCTTTTTAAAAGATAAATATTTCAAAAACTTTTTCTGTACTTTTTCTACCATCAGTGAGAGATTCATATAATGCGGATACGAGACCAACATACAATACTCTAATTTTGATCTAACAAACGCATAGTAAAGCGATACTATGGCATTTATATTATTGAATTGTTTAGATATCCGCATTATAAAACCCAACATTTTTAGTGCGAACGATGTTATATTATTAATATGTCTAGAAAATCTCAACTCAGAATTGAAAAGTACACCGAGGTCCAAAATTTCACGTTTTCTTTCAATTATTGTGCCTTGAATGTTATAGTTACTAACAATTGTTGAAGTTTTGCGTCTGTATGAAACTACATAACATTTAGTAGAGTTTAGTTTAAGTTTATTAAATGTACACCAGTTATCAATTATATCAAGATTGTTTTGCAAATTGATAGAATCTAAATTAGTGTTAACATGTGAATAAATTTTCAAATCATCTGCATAGGCTAAGACTGGGCATGTAATTGATGTAATTAGATCATCAATGTACAAATTAAACAACAATGGACCAAGGTTTGAACCTTGTGGAACACCTGAACTAGATGTAAATGTAAAAGAAGAGAAGCCATTGTAATAAACAGTATTTTGTCTATTATGTAGATATGAGGAAATTAACATAATACATTTATTACGTTACATACAGGGAATTTTTGTTTTAAGTATGCATATCTACATGTATGTTCAGCGAATTTTCAGGCATTTATTGGTTTTGTAATCTTTAAAAAAACGGTGAACAAAAGATTACCGAATCGGGTAACATCCTATCTTGCTACGCCACTGCGCCGTATACCCCTTACATTTTGATTTTTTAAATACATTTATTGAATATTGGTTTTAAACCATGTCACCTTTGTATTTTGTAATTTACTATATTTAGACGCCACAAACACATTCACACACATTTATGGACCCGGGTGGAATCATTTTGTACTTTTACCTACGCCCTATCTAGTAACCGCATCATACCACACTGTCATCTTGACATTACGTACACATGCACGTAATAGCTTTGACAAGTTTATTACGTGCTGACAGCTAAACAACTGATTGCTTATCGTACAACCAAATGACATTTTTTTGATGTACAGGGAGTTTTTCTTTAAAGTATACGAATTCCAAATTCAGCTTATTTTTTTTAAATCATTAGTTCTTCGTTATTTTTTTTTTAAGAGTTCAATTTGAAGTTTTAAACCAGTGTTTTCCACTCCCAGACTAAGCATCAAGTAAAATTTCGAGTTTAGAAAAGCCCCGTGAAAATTTGTCGAGGGTCGCGCAGCGACCAGAGACAAATTTTCTGGGCTTTTCTAAACTCGAAATTTTACTTGATGCGCCACGCGTATAAATCACTAAAATATTGTGCTCTATGTATATTTGAACCTCACTTAAAATCAGTGTTTTATACGCGTGGCGCATGAAGTAAAATTTCGAGTTTAGAAAAGCCCAAAAAATTTGTCTCGGGTCGCTGCGCGACCCTCGACAAATTTTCACGGGGCTTTTCTAAACTCGAAATTTTACTTCATGCTTAGTCTGGGAGTGGAAAACACTCGTTTAAATGTTCAAATTAAACTCTTCTAAAAATCAACGAATGTCAGAAAATTTACATCTAAAATAATTAAGAAAAAGTAATGTGATTTTATAAAAATAATGGCATACCATGGAATTGATACAACAATTGCGAAAATTCCGTTTTTTTTTTAAGTTCAATTTAAAGCTTTAAACAAGTGTTTTCCACTCCCAGACTAAGCATGAAGTAAAATTTCGAGTTTAGAAAAGCCCCGTGAAAATTTGTCTCGGGTCGCGCAGCGACCCGAGACAAATTTTCTGGGCTTTTCTAAACTCGAAATTTTACTTCATGCGCCACGCGTATAAAACACTATAATATTGTCAAACTTATGTATATTCTAGTTTCACTTAAAATCTGTGTTTTACACGCGTGGCGCATGAAGTAAAATTTCGAGTTTAGAAAAGCCCAGAAAATTTGTCTCGGGTCGCTGCGCGACCCGAGACAAATTTTCACAGGGCTTTTCTAAACTCGAAATTTTACTTCATGCTTATTCTGGGAGTGGAAAACACTCGTTTAAATGTTCAAATTAAACTCTTTTAAAAATCAACGAATGTCAGAAAATTTACATCTAAAATAATTAAGAAAAAGTAATGTGATTTTATAAAAATAATGGCATACCATGGAATTGATACAACAATTGCGAAAATTCCGTTTTTTTTTTAAGTTTAATTTAAAGCTTTAAACAAGTGTTTTCCACTCCCAGACTAAGCATGAAGTAAAATTTCGAGTTTAGAAAAGCCCCGTGAAAATTTGTCGAGGGTCGCGCAGCGACCCGAGACAAATTTTCTGGGCTTTTCTAAACTCGAAATTTTACTTCATGCGCCACGCGTATAAAACACTATAATATTGTCAAACTTATGTATATTCTAGTTTCACTTAAAATCTGTGTTTTACACGCGTGGCGCATGAAGTAAAATTTCGAGTTTAGAAAAGCCCAGAAAATTTGTCTCGGGTCGCTGCGCGACCCTCGACAAATTTTCACAGGGCTTTTCTAAACTCGAAATTTTACTTCATGCTTATTCTGGGAGTGGAAAACACTCGTTTAAATGTTCAAATTAAACTCTTTTAAAAATCAACGAATGTCAGAAAATTTACAGCTAAAATAATTAAGAAAAAGTAATGTGATTTTATAAAAATAATGACATACCATGGAATTCATACAACAATTGCGGATATTCCCTAATTTTTTTTAAGTTCAATTTAAAGCTTTAAACAAGTGTTTTCCACTCCCAGACAAAGCATGAAGTAAAATTTCGAGTTTAGAAAAGCCCCGTGAAAATTTGTCGAGGGTCGCGCAGCGACCCGAGACAAATTTTCTCGGGGCTTTTCTAAACTCGAAATTTTACTTCATGCGCCACGCGTATAAAACACTATAATATTGTCAAACATGTATATTCTAGCTTCACTTAAAATCTGTGTTTTATACGCGAATAGCCCAGAAAATTTTCACGGGGCTTTTCTAAACTCGAAATTTTACTTTAATCTGGGAGTGGAAAACACTCGTTTAAAGCTTCAAATTGAACTTTTTTAAAAAAACAACGAATGTCGGAAAATGTACAACTTTATTCCTTGTATATTGATCAAGTAGTAATTTAGTTTTCATCATTGTCATGGTACTATTAAAAATTATTACAATAAATAAGTTGTTCTTTCGTGCTCATTGTTTATTTTGTTAGGGCGTAGGTAAAGTATCGTACGTTTCTCGAGTGGTATGGCAATTATATACTCGCGGAATACTGCACTCGCCGCTGCGCGGCTCGTGTGCAACATGTCCGCTCATATGTAATATGCTGCATACCACTCTCGTTACATAATATACTATAAAATAACCCCACTCTGCGGGACTTGACCCCACCGGGATCTCCAAAATACACTGCCCTGCAAAAGTTTGGACTCACTTAGAAAAATCGTTTTTTTTTTGTATTCATCGCTTTAATTATCGTTCTCAGATCGTTTTATACAACGTATTTATTCAAAACAATATTGTAAACTTTTGAGCGTTTTCTTTTAATTATCATTTATTTATTGTACCAAAGTATGTTTATTTTAAAATATTGAAAAATCGACAATATTAAAATATATCATTTTTAATTACTTCAACATTTTTTTTACCTCGAATCAATTTTTGCTCAATGCATCGATACTTCAAAATGCGCACCAATGACTTCGAACCATATCTGCCGTCGATTGTCTGTACAATAACCTCAAATTACGTCACTTTGACACTTGAAAGACAGTTGCTCATTGCACAATATTTTCATCAATATTGCTCCTTCAAAATTGTGTCTATAGTCTTGAGAATGGCAAGAGCAAAGCAAATACCGAAAGAAAAACGTGCTCAGATAGTAATTTTAAGTGAAACCGGCCATTCGCAGCGAAAAATTGCACAAATACTGGGAGTTTCACAGAAAGGAGTCCGTACAACATTGGAGAGATTTGCTGAAAACAAATCGTTTTCCGACAGGAAACGCTCGTGCCGACCCAGAAAGACGACAAAAAGTGATGATAGAATTATACAAGTGTTAAGTAAGCGGTCCAGACTCAAAACAGTGCCAGATATCAGAGCCGAGATCAATCAAACGCTACCGAAGCCGATCTCCGATACAACGGTCACACGTCGGTTGCATGATGTCGGTTTGTATGGACGAGTCGCTGCCAAAAAACTATTGTTGCGATCGGTAAACGTCCGTAAACGACTCGAATGGACAAAATAACACAAAAATTGGTCTATCGAACAATGGAAACAGGTGTTATGGACCGATGAGTCCAAATTTGAAATTTTCGGTAGCAAACGGCGAATGTAATGCCGCAGAAAATCTGATGCACCTCAATGTGTAAAGCCAACAGTTAAGTTTGGCGGTGGTAGTGTGATAGTATGGGGTTGTTTCTGCTACGCTGGTGTCGGCACCTTGGTAAAAATCGACGGAAACATGCGGAAAGAAGACTATCACCGGATACTTCAGCGAAGCGCTATTCCATCTGACTTTGATTTGATGGGGGGGGGGGTTGTATTTCAGCAAGATAATGACCCTAAACATACTTCAAAACTTTGTAGGAACTATTTAAGATCGAAAGAAGCTGCATGCACTCTAAAATTCATGGAATGGCCACCACAATCGCCGGATGCAAATCCCATCGAACTGTTGTGGGATGAGCTGGACAGAGAAGTGCGGAAACTGCATCCAACCAGCGAATCTCACTTGTGGCAATCTCTTCAGCAGGCTTGGCAACGATTGCGACCAGAAAGATTTCAGATATTGGTGGAAAGAATTTGTAGGGCAATCATCAAATCGAAAGGCTAACATATTAATAAAAAATGGCTGGATTGATTTTCTCAATTTTTTCTAGAAAAAAACTCAAGAATATCACAAGTAAATGTTTATTACTTATTAATAAAATGTTATTCTAAACAAATACGTTGTATAAAACGGTCTGAGAACGATAATTAAAGTGATAAATTCAAAAAAACGATTTTTCTAAGTTAGTCCAAACTTTTGCAGGGCAGTGTACATCTTATAATATGTCGTTTTTTAATCAAATAAGTCTAGTTTTTGCGATTTAGTCCAGTTTACATTAAATATTACAAATAATAGATACTTTAAACATTCAAAGTGCGATTCTTTTCGCAATCTAAAACAAGTTAGTCTTACAAAGACTATATCAAACACTCATTGAAACAACTACTTCCCGGGCTAATACCCCGACGAACATTGAATTATACAACAAGTGTTTGCTGTTACATACAGTAACCTACTGCAAATGTAACAATTTGGGTCAAATTATTCAGGCCATCTATAGACGCGTTTCGAGATTTATCTCTCATCAGTATAGCTTTGCATTCCCTCTAAACAATTTGACACCTTAGACTGGCGGTCACGTTACCGTTCAAACATTAGTATAACTGAAATTGCCAATTCTTGGTTGCAGAACACTTCAAACATTCAAAGTGTGATTCTTTTCGCAATCTATGCATGTAACAGCAAACACTTGTTGTATAATTCAATGTTCGTCGGGGTATTAGCCCGGGAAGTAGTTGTTTCAATGAGTGTTTGATATAGTCTTTGTAAGACTAACTTGTTGTAGATTGCGAAAAGAATCGCACTTTGAATGTTTGAAGTGTTCTGCAACCAAGAATTGGCAATTTCATTTATACTAATAGATACTTTAAAATATTTAGTAATTCTGCAATATCAAAATAACAACCCATCTAATTTACGTCGCATTTTTTTTTTATTTCAACGAGAAAACGTCACATCATTTTATACGAACTAAATTAGATTCGAATCCATAAATAACCACAAAAATCTCATTTTATTTAAATATAAATTATTTAAACAGAAAAACTTATGATTTACATACGTTCAAAGGAATCTGAATAATTGTTTACATTTTTTTTGTTCAATGTTATCGCATTTGTCCAATCCAATATGAATAATTGTTTATAACATAATTTTGAACTTGTTTCGTTTGTCGACATGACGTGCGTATTAAACGACTGCAAATCAGTCACGGTTATTAACCGTAGTACAAAGTGGAAAAAATCGCGTTTTTAAAAACCATAACCCATAATATTGCGTTCAATTAAAAATTAGATTACAGCATGTTTTTATCTTATCGGTAAAGATTAACAGGTACATATATACTTAGTTGGTGTAATATATTTACCTGTTGATCTTTACCGATGATGAAACATATTAATAATTGTAGTAGAATCAACTATTGTCAGTTGTTGTTATTACAAGGTAAATATGTGTTATCGTTTTATATTATAAATAAATGAAAGATAACTACGTTTATTTAATAAATAATATTTTATATATACTTTAATAGTTTTCTTTTTACTTAGGTGAAGTGAATGATATTGTGTGTATGTTCAATAAAGAAACCTCTAGAGTGCCATGGAAAATATTGTAGGTTGGCAACTCTGAAATTATATATTATAATTATTATGTCTGACTGACGTTTTATACGTCAGTTCCTAAGGCGTGTAGACAACTTAAATTTAAAAAAAAAGATGAAACTAGTACATACAGAGAGTTTTATGTAACACCGAACATTTTCTTAGCGAGAAATTTTCTTTTAAATATACATAAGCATACGTTTTACATTTGCCGATGTTAGGTTTATTAAAAGAATTTAATTTGAAGCTTTAAACGAGTGTTTTCCACTCCCAGGCTAAGCATGAAGTAAAATTTCGAGTTTAGAAAAGCCTGAAAATTTGGTTTGGTCGCGTAGCGCGTAGCGCCACCGGTACAAAACACTGATGCAATGTAAAGTTTAGCAGTGTGTTTTAAACCTCGTAATATGTCAGTGTTTTGTACCGGTGGCGCATGAAGTAAAATTGATATTTGATATTTTTGATATTACATATTTACTTTTTTAACATTAGATGACAATTTTTATATTATTAGATAACATTTTTCACATTATTACATCTAGGGAAATATGAAGAGATTATTTCCCGAGGTTGGCTAGTTACACCCCGACGGCGAAGCCGGAGGGATGTATAGCTAACCAAAGGAAATATATTCATATTTCCGTAGGGAGATATGAGTATGTTATGACATATCGTAACCAAGGCAATATTACTCATTATTGTATCAATCTGAAAAAAAAGTATTTATAGCTTATGTTTATTTCACATCGGTAAAAAAGAACGCTGAAATGGTTTTTGATTACGTTCTCATTATCAAGACATAAATGGGAAATAAATATTGAGTGTGTTGTAGAGAATTTCTGTAATCAAATAACATTCTTTTTTTATGTCAATTTTTGCTATTAATATGAAACCATTTAATTTTTCCGAAACAGTTAAAGTAGAATTTTCTGAAGAATCCAAAAAGTTAATAATATACAAGGGGTTCCATTCAAAATAACAAAGTTAGTATTGGCTACTGTTACATGACACACGCTGTATAAAAAGATTTATTGAAAAAAATGCAGACCTAAAAATACCAATCGACGTGTCCGAGCGTTTTTTCGAACACGCCCCCATTTATTTATTGTCGCATTTATTCCATTTAGCTGATACACACTGTATATTGAACATCCTTACTTCTTACCAGTTAATAAATTTAACATAAATAAAATAAAATTTATAAAACAAATTAACAACTACGATTTAAATTCATTCAAGTCTAATAACATTTATTTTGGTGTGTTTCAATTTTATTATAATTGATGTTTGGTCTTAAATGTGAGTTTGCTAAAATTTCGGAGGGGAGTTATAAACCCCCTCCCCCCCTCTCTATTTATGCTACTGGTCGGGGTATTCTTCAGGGAAGTAGTTGTTTTAATGGGTGTTTGAATTTGTCTTTGCAAGGCACAATAGTTGTAAATTTGCGTAAAGAATCACACTTGTATTTTTTTTATATATTTTTTTCTTGATTCACCAAACAAATAAATTCATCACTATTTGCTTAAAATAAATGTATGTTTTGGGAATGTATTTTTGTTGTGGAATTTATTTACATTTATGAATATATTATATTTGTACATTCTGAAACGGTGTTTTGTATAATACTTTGGTGAAAGGGTGTATTTTTTTGTTGTTTAACGTTGAGACCGTTAAAATTTTACGCGTTTTTCGTGCGGTTCGCCAGAATGCGAATGAGACGTGGATTATTTTTAGTGCGCCTCGAATTTTACCTTTCCGAGGCGTGCGGTTTTCGCGGCGCTAAAATTCCACGCACGCGAATATTTACATTTGCCGGCATTTAATTACATCGAGTTTTTTTTTTTTAATTTAATTAAAACATTCAAAATCGCTTGGAACATAAATTATCATTATCATACCCTTAAATAGTTTTTGTCATTCGAAAAAGGTTTTGTAATCATCCCCCTTGCTACCGATTCTACCAAGTGGAATGATACATCCATTGGTAAGAATTTACCATATACCCCGTGGGTATTATAGATAAAAATGATATTATTCGAAAGTACTCGATTAGTACTATCTAGATATGCAATTTCCGGTCGAAGGAAATGTTAAATAAATTAAAAAAAATAGTTTAAAAATTTTGAAAATATTGAGTCCTAGCAATATGTAAAATAATCATCGTGCGCAAAGAGATTTAGGCAATTTATTCTATTGCAAACCTTTCCCCTAACCTAACCTAACCTAGAAGTATGTGGAATATTCAACGTGAGCAAACATTTTTTTCGGCGAAATATAGCCGTTGGCACAAACTAGAATTCAGCCCAAATGAGTTTGCAAGAATGTATTAATTTATGTTAGTCATTCTATAAATCCATATGAGTCCAACTGTAATGTGCTAATGTGTTATAATCGTCATCCTGTTAAATCTAACTTTAAGTTGAAGTTAGATTGAAGTCTTAAACAAACATTTCTTTCGACTTCCGCAATGTCTCCAGTAAAGATTGCAATAGTTGACAGCAATCAGTGAGGTTTTATAGAAGTTTCTAGTCAAAATTTCAAAGTTTAAAAAAGTGAACTTTCATCATTTCCGTAGTGAATTTATTGATTTTAAGTAGTGATATATGTCAATACAGTATGCATGTTATTCCACGGGGTGTAAAGTAAAGTCGAGCCCATTTTATTCGAATCGAATGCTATATTATGTCTACTCATGAAGGTCAACTATAATTATCCAGTCCAGTTATCCGCAAGTCATATACTATACTTTAGTATCGTGAAGGTCAATCATAATTATCCATGTTTTAAATATAAAATAAACGTACTTTTCAATCGTTTTACAATAAATCTATTTATTGTGCAAATAGCAACATAGTTTTATTCTGTTTTTAAGTAAATTTGTTTGAAAGTTACATTGGTTGCGTTTTGTGTGGTTAGAAAATGGGTGTGTAGGTGGAGTTAATCGAAAGCCGTGCATAATTCAGTTGCGCCGGTCGAATGCAACCCCCTGAATTATTCACACTGGCTGAATTGTCATTTAAAAATAGACACGGAAGATCATTTTCATCGCCGATCGGCTGATGACTTGAAAGTGGATTTATTTAGATAAGCCACTAAAAATAGGTTTCGTTACATCACATAAAAATTCGTGGGAGTTTTAAAATGTTCGGGGGGGGGGGGGATAACGATAGCAATATTGTTTTTGCTCGATATACATATAGTGGAATTCGGGTCCTATGTCCACTCCCAGCTTAACCATGAAGTAAAATTTCGAGTTTAGAAAAGCCAGAAAATTTGGTTTGCTCGCGTAGCGCGGAGCGGCCAAACCAAATTTTCAGGCTTTTCTAAACTCGAAATTTTTCTCATGCGCCACGCATATAGGACACTGATTTCAGGCGAGGTTTACTCGTTCATAATATTTGAGTGCTTTCAGTGTTTAATACGCGTGGCGCATGAAGTAAAATTTCGAGTTTAGAAAAGCCTGAAAATTTGGTTTGGCCGCGACCAAACTAAATTTTTAGGCTCTTCTAAACTCGAAATTTTACTTCATGCTTAGTCTAGGAGGAGAAAACACTCGTTTTTTGCTTCAAATTGAACTCTTCTGGCAAAGGATGGAAGTGCTGCAAAAGAGGTAGGTTTCCTCAGAAAATCTGACGGGACCTATACTGAAACAAAGGAGGAAAGTCTGAAGGAATTACTAAAAGTCCACTTTCCAGCCTCAACAATCCTGTTAGAGGAAGGTATACTCGACAATCCCGGCCAAAGGCTAAAAAAGCCAGACCGAAATAATTGGAGGTTAACCACAGGGGTCACAAGACCAAGCAGAATCAGATGGGCCATAAGCAGATTCCAACCTTGATAAGTCCGCTGGGATGGATAGGATCTATCCCATCCTGCTATAGAAGGGCATAGAGGAGCTGGTGCCGCATCTGTCAAAGATCTTCAAAGGCTGTCTGGCATAAGGACACGTACCAAGGGCGTGGCAAAGTGTAAGGATAATCTACTTGCCTAAGGTAGGTAGAATAGCAGATCTAACACCGAAGTCTTACAGACCCATCAGCCTATCTTCATTCTTACTGAAAACAATGGAGAGACTGGTCGACAAATACTTACGAGACGAGATACTGGGAAAAGATCCCCTCAGTAATCGTCAGGACGCTTACCAGCCAGGAAAGTCTACGGACTCGGCGCTGGACGACCTAAACAGGCTCATCACAAAGTCAGTAGAGGACAAAGAGCTATGGTCACAATCCTAGATATAGAAGGGGCGTTCAACAATGTCACAACCAACTCGCTTATAGAGGCGCAAGCAAGAAAAGGCGTCCCGCCAAGCCTCTACCAATGGATACGGCCTAGCCTAGAGGAGACGACAATCATATCCACTCTAGGAGAGCACATCATTGAAGCTAGATCCGGCGGAGGCTGCCCGCAGGGAGGGGTACTATCTCCACTACTATGGGCAACTCTAGTGGACGACTTACTAAAGAAACTGTCCGAAGAAGGCATCCACTGCCTAGGGTAAGCGGATGACTTGGCCATAGTCATCAGAGGCCGGTTCGCAGGAGTTATCTTGCTCAAAGGGTTCTAAACATAGTAGACAATTGGTGTGGACGGGAACGACTAACGGTTAATGCCGACAAAAACACAAATTGTCGTGTTCACAAAAAGAAGAGTGTTAAAAGGCCTAAGGCCACCGACGCGGGGGCACAAAAATTTCCTTCGTCAAGAAGGCGAAATACCTGGGGGTAATCATCGACGACAAAATGACGTGCCTCAATAGCATTGAAAAGGTGTCGAAGAACGTGCAGGAAAAACTGGGGGCTCAACCTCAAAATGACCCTTTAGTTATATACAAGGGTGATCAGGCCCATGATAACCTACGGGGCAGTAGTGTGGTAGACAAGGACGGAGCAGCAAGGGGGCGATAAATCTCCTAAACAGCACACAAAGACTAGCATGCCTCAGTGTCACAAGAGCCCTAAGCACTACCCCGACAGCAGCCCTAGAAATCATCCTAAACTTATCACCACTACACATCTTCATACAAGGGGAGGCCAGGGCCGTAACATACAGACTAATGCAAGGATAGGCTCCTATAAACCGATCACACGGGAAAAAGTACCAAAGGCTAGAAGAAGAGCTGAAGGCAAACTTTAGAACAGAAGTGCCAACCTATGCCATGGTCAAGAAATATAATTTCGACATTAAATATAACATGATGATCCCGCAGAGGCATGATTGGGTTTACGGCCCACCTACCAACGTGGAATCAAACTGGTATACTGACGACTCAAAGACAGATGAAGGAGTCGGAGCCGGAATATATAGCACAAAACCCGAGACAAAGATTTCAGTCAGTCTGGCGAGGGACACCACAGTGTTCCAGGCAGAGGCGATCGCGGTTCACCTCTACATTGGTGAAATAGCAAGACAAGACAAAACTCGATCAATAACTATTTTCTTGGACAGCCAAGCGCTGCTAAGGGCACTAAGCACCACACAGGTCGATTCCAAGCTAGTGTGGGACTGTGTAAGCGCTCTCAACGACATGGGCAGTCGCAAAAAAGTGACGATGATATGGGTCCCAGGACACAAGGGTCATCAAGGGAACGATAAAGCAGACGAACTGGCCAAACAAGGCTCGCAAAAACCAGTCAGAAAATCCATAAAAAAAATTTACTGAGACAGACTCAAACTTGGTGGACGAACACACCAGGGCAGAGGCAGGCGAAACAGTTTCTTAAAAAACAATCGCCGGCTTTTACGACCGATTTTCTCAACGAAGAGATTAAAACAGTTGTCTATAGTACGTCTACTGACAGGACACTGTAGGCTCTACAAACATATGAGCAAAATAGGTCTGGCAGAGGATACGATATGTAGATTCTGCCAAGAAGAAGAGGAGGACCCTCTCCACATCCTGTGCCAATTTTAGGCCCTAGCAAGGGTTAGATACGTAAAGCTGGGCAACACTATACCAAGCACAGAAGGCTCACTGTACTAAAGCTGGAGCACGCCGTCTAGGATAACAGGAATCCACAATAGATCTGCAATGGTCGCGGTGGTACAGGCCAAGAGGCCACCCCTACAATTATTTAATCTAATACCTTTTAAAATAAATTCCTTGTATGTATACTTAAAAGAAAAATTCCTTGTAGTAGGGGTAGGGGTAGTCTGTTAACTAATCCGCTGAATATTTACTAAATCTACTAAATGCGCATTCGGTTCAGCTAACATTCGTTTGAGCTTACACAAAATTAACATAAATGCATTATTTATGTAAATACCTGAACTATTTAGTAGATGTGGAAATTGGAATTATACGACTTAAACTCACATTTAAAACGATTGTGCACATTAATTAAAATGATTTGTGGCTGGATTTTTGCAGATTTAGTTTTACGGACATTGTACCGGAACATACGTTTTCGCATGTTCCATCTAAAAACCATAGCAGGCATATTATGAAGGTTTCTGTCTCTTGTCACACACATAATCTGATGACATCAAACTATTTTCATATTACATGCATTGGTGCAGAAAGCACTACAAATCAAGGAAACAAACCATGGGACACCTTTCGTGAATCACACCTTACATGCATTTTACATTTTAAAAATTTCGGGGTGGGTTGAAGCCAATGTCTCTCCCTAGCTACGGCCTTGACTTTATCTGAATGTAAATGATTGCAAGTAATAAAAAGAATTGTTAGATGTCAATTCAGGTAATTACTGGCCAAAGTCGAATCAATTTTCGCTTGTAAATATTGTATCATTTCAGAAAGCTCGAGTTTAAAAGTTTGGTCAATTGATTTAATTTTAAATTGATCAGACGAAATCCTGACTGCGTCACTAATGATGGTATACTTGAAAGAAAAAAATACCTGTATAGCAACGCCACTGACTTTAAGTAACAGATGTCAGCACTTTGTTTCTTTTTTTTATTTTGGTTATTTTGTAAACACTGCGCGCTTATTTACAACTTTAATTTTACTTATCGATTTGCCCACTAGTTCTGGGAGTATTTATAATTTTCCCAATTAAAAATTAAATTATATTTCCTGATAACCCTAATTACGTTATAGTCCGAAAAGCGTGTCACTCTTATAATATCGATTCCCCCTCTTTCTCTCTTAGGTGAGTTAAAAACGAGCGCGTCGCCGGTTCTATCTCCGCTGGGAAATTACAACAAACAATCCATCCTGCTTTTTTTGTATTTACCAATCATTACCAATTAAATGAGTTAAATCCTAAGGGGGAGTACAGTTTCGCTGTTGGTATTTCGGATTTGCAGTTTGAAAATTAGTTGTTGATAAATGCGCGCGTCTCTCCACATTGATTTTCCTACCTCCCACCCCCTCGCGCTCCGATAGTGCCGAGACGTATAGAAACCACCCACCCTCTCTCCGAAAAACTTGTGTTTTTGTTTTGTTTTTCCGGGAATAGAAAAAATGTGAAGAAATTGTCTTTTTCCAGGCCGGTGGAAAAATGTCCAACGCAGCGCCATGAATTTTTACAACAATTTCTATCAGGTGCTGCGCGCCAGACTGTCCCTCACCGGGCGTAAGTGTCTACCACAATGACCTACCCCTTGTTTTTGTGTGTTAACTAACGCGTGCCCGACTAAAACTAATGTTCTGCGATTGTTTAGTGTTCAGCTAACTTCGAAGTAATGTGATTTAAAAACAAGTATTTAGAGTTTTTGTTTTCATTTGTGTTTAGACGAAGAAGATGGATCGGGTTCATCGATCCCGCTGGACAACGCAACAGACGCTGGTGATCACTCGGACAACAGGGTCATCTTCATCAACCGCATCCAGGTGACAAAGTTTCTGAACAACAGGATATCTACTGCTAAATATAGGTGAGTCCGCATAAAAACAATAACATGTTTACAAACAACAATGGCCGTCAAGCTGTAAGCGTGTGTCAACTAGGGATGTTAGCGTTTGGCTGTTCGGAAATGTCAGTCCAAATATCAACTTGAATTGGTTATCCAAATATCAACAGTTCATTGTGAATGTCAGTTGTTATTCAGCGGCGTAATTAGGGCGTATAAGACCCCCCCTAGCGATGTCACCTTAAAGCAGGGATCTCCAAACTTTGTTCTTTGCGGACCACATATACAATTTTACATAAGGGGGCTAAGATCCAAATTATTGTACAAGCGTGTTCAAAAACTTCAATAGAAAATCGCAAAATGTAACCATTGGGCGCGGGTCAGATTCGTCGAAGTCGGGGGCCATAGTTTGGAAACCCCTGCTCTAGACTTTCGAATCTCATATTGGCTAGTAGTTCTTGACAATAGTTCAGCTTTTAGTAAAGTGCAGTATACGTTGGTGACCTTGAACCCAGATGAACACCATTTTAGTGGTTGCCAAACTTTTTATGGATATTTTTTAAATTTGTATTGCAATTTTAAATTAAGAAATTGACCCCCCAATTTACTTTATTTAGCCTTAAATGGAGTTTACCACCTTAGAGCGCATTATCAAGCAATTCGGCTCAAAAGACCCACCTGGCGGCGATCGCGATCAATGGGTTATTTTTTAGTTAAATTAAGCACCAGAGTCTTCAGGGTGGCCGCTTTCTGGAAAACCTGGAAAAGTTAGGGAATTTTGTTGATCAGGGAAAAGTCAGGGAATTTTCTAAGAAGTCAGGAAAACATTTTAGAACAAATATAAATATCTAAAATGAAAGGCGAAATCCCCGCTTTATTCATTTATATTTCATTTCATTTCATTTTTCTGATTTAAAAAAAACTCCGGGTACATACACACTAATATACATATTTTAATTTCAAATTTCCCGCGCAAATCCGCGAACCAGTAGTTATACTTGTGTATATGGTTAGTTTTTGTCTGTTGGTACTAAGATGGTCTGCTTACACGTTATACCCTGTGCATACCAGAATACATAGCGACAAACAAAAGTCGTGAAAGTCTGAATTGGCTTGTAGATCACTAAAAGCATATCACTATTGAATAAGTTTAAGATGCAGACATTAATCGACGCCAGATCCGTTAAAAATAAACAGTTTTCATTATTCATGCAAGTATTTTTATTAGTATATATCTATAATCTGTTTTTTTTTTTAATATGACCAATCAAATTTGACATTTCAAGAATTTACTGGTGTGATGCAGGTTGTGTGTTTTAGGTTAGGACAAGATTAATCACATATTACGTTGTAAATCAACTTTTAATTTGTAGGTTATGTGAAGGGAAATCTGACATTAATGTGACAATTTAATTAACTTACAAAGATTACGATTACAAATGTAGTTACCTATCACCGCCTCAAATTATTTGTATCTACTACCAATTTAATAAAGTGTCTCTGAGGATCACGTAGGATAGGAGGATCAGGTAATGTTCCTTGCTCAGGAAAATCTGTCTTCTTTATTATCTGCTCATTTATATGTTCAAATTATAAAAAGTTCGAAATACAATGAATTTTTCTTTTAAGTATACACGTTACGATTTTTCAACGTTAAGTTTTAGACATTCGTGATCTTATTAAAAACGTTCAATTTAAAAACTCTAATGAGTGTTTTCCACTCCCAGACTAAGCATGTAGTAAAATTTCGAGTTTAGAAAAGCCTGAAAATTTGGCTTGGTCGCGTAGCGCAGCGGAGCGACCAAGCCAAATCAGGCTTTTCTAAACTCGAAATTTTACTTCATGCGCCACGCGTATAAAACACTGATTTAAAGTAAAGTTCAAAATATACTGCTTAGTATTAATTTTACAAATGTTTATATGGAATATGTGAAAATATACTTAACAGAAAATATCCCTATATGTGTTGTAAAGTTGCAAGTGTAGCTTTCTCTTTTTTGAAAATCTCTGCATCGTGACAATTTATTTGACAAATTATGATTTATTTCTCACATTGATAATCATGTACCAACATGTTAAAATTTGATGTTTAAAATACCCTACTGTTAAAGCAGGATTGCAACTGTTCGCAGTAAATACACCCTAAGTTTGGTCATATTAAAAAAAAACAGAGTGGCAGATGAACGTTTTCGTACGTTTCTGGAATCCTGTAAAAAAATTCCTTGTACATGCAAGTGCATCTGAATTACTAGATTCGTTCCTTGGTGCAACGAAAGGTTTGGACGAGACCAAAGTGCTCCAAATATCGATGGATAGTCCGAATGTAAATTCAAAATTTCTACTAGATCTCAAATCTAAGCGAAACGAAGAAAATCCTGATAGCGCAGTGATGTTAAATTTGGGAAGTTATGGACTGTATACAGTTCATAACAGTACAAGAAATCCATGCAAGTGACAGGATAGAATATTAGTTCATTTTTAAGAGCACTTTACTATTTATTTTGTCACTCCCCAGCTCGACGTGACGATTGCATTAGGTATTCCAGATCTTCTTTATTCCCTTTAAAGTTTTTGTGTGAAGAATTTCAGTGTTGCTGGACGAGCTGTTATTATACTGCCAAATGTACAGAAGTATGTTCAAAATGTTAAAGACAAAAAGAAAATTCCGGAATGCACCAGTTTCAAAACTGTCAGTCAGCACTGCTCTAGATGACAAATTCTTATCTGCAAAACTGGCTTTTTTTTAAATGATGGCCTCAGAAGTTGAGCCATTTTTGAAAAAAAATCAATGAACCTCTTGCGCCTTTACTACATGCACAACTGCAAAAGACACTTCGAAGCGTAATGTCTCGGTTTGTTAAAGAAGACTTGCTGAAGTCTATACCGAATCTCGCTTCAATTGCCTTCAAAGCTGAATCCAATCTTGTTTTTGCGAAAAGAATTGATCTCGGATTATCTGTTAAAGCTGCTTTTCGCAAAAAAAGTGAAAGATATCGATGTACTTCTTTTCAAATATGTCTGTAGAAAGGCTTTCGTTGAGTTCTACACTTCACTTTCGAAAAATTCTCCTCTGATTTACCCATTGACACAAGGAATTGCGTGTTTCGATCCTAATATTGCAAAACGATCATTTCTAGACTGGACAAAGCCTTGGAAGTTTTTGTACAAAACAACTGGATTTCTGGGATTCCAGCAGATAATATTAAAAAATGTTATAAAAAACTGTGTGTAAAGAGCCATTATTCGAAGAGGCGATGTCAAACTTCTCCGAGAAATCTCAGAGATTAGACGACTTTTGGATGGAAATTATTCCACAAAAAGAGCATTGAGGCATTGCGTAACTTCTTGAAGATAGTTCCTATCTTATCGCATGGAAATGCTTTTTGTGAGTCTGGCTTTTCAATGAACATAGAAATGTAAGTTAAAAACTTGTCTGAGGAATCATTAGTTTGCCAACGACGAGTGTACGATAGCATTCTCTATCATGGGGATGTAAAGAAAATCGAGATTTCCAAAAATGTTATACAACCTGTCAGAAATGCTCGTGATATCTACCAAAAAGCTCTGAAGAAGAAACAGGATGAAGCCGACGCAAACTCCAAAGAAAAATCAAAGAAACGTGAAAACGCACACAAACTAAAGGATCTGAAACAAAAGAAGAGGAAGTTTCTCGACGACCCTCGAAAACAAATAGAAGAAGTGGACATGGAAATCAAACATGTGTTTTAATCTTCGTGAACGAAGATTGTTTTAAAGTGACTGAATTTGAATGTGATCTGTTCCAATAGTCTTTTTGTTTATTGTTTGAAATATGTATATTAACGCGCTTGTTATCGAAATAGTTTGTAATGATACACTCCT
Source organism: Philonthus cognatus (assembly GCA_932526585.2). Classification (NCBI taxonomy): domain Eukaryota; kingdom Metazoa; phylum Arthropoda; class Insecta; order Coleoptera; family Staphylinidae; genus Philonthus; species Philonthus cognatus. The sequence goes on along the minus strand of OW052244.1, from coordinate 82,977,591 downwards.
ACTTTAAAATGTATTTATATCTAATATCAATCTTTGTAACTCGACTGAATTTTAAATGTGATTTGTAAACTGGAAAAGTCAGGGAATTTTGTTTCTAAAAAAGAATGACCACCCTGCTCTACAGTTTCGTAAATTCCTTAGCTTTTCTGTGGAAATTATACAACTCCCGGAAACCGCCTGCAAAGTCTCCGCTGCAGACTACGCGTCCAAATCAGGCTTTTCTAAACTCGACATTTTACTTCATGCTTTGTCTGGGAGTGGAAAACACTGTTTAAAGCTTTAAAATGAACGCTAATTAATTTTTTATTGTTTTAACTTATTGATTAATGATTAAATACGCTTTGTTCGAAAATATAAAGAATTGTATTAGTTTGTGCTTGCGTTCCCTGAGCAGGTTTCATCGCCATTGTTAAAGCGCGTCTAATCGTGAATTAAAACGTCCCGTAGACGCATCAGAAAGGCCAGGCGCAAATGTGACTGACTTTATTGAAGGAGGGGGGGATTGGATATTTGGCCCCAGGCGCCGTTTTTCCTTCCTTCCTTTATTCTCAACCTTACATTTCAGCATCTGCAAGTGCAAAAAGATGCAGCAATAAAAGCCGTGAGAATAATCCAGACAGATACTCCCAAATATAGGAACCTTAATGGACATTTAAAAGTCCTCAACACTGTGTGTGAAAGAGCGATAAAAAAATAAATAAATATGTCCAAAGACACTATGTAACTGACTACATCTTCGACACAACTATTGAAGTGGCCATCACTGAACATTAAAGTGATAGGATTACAAAGGATTATCAAAGGCTATAGGAAACTCACCATCAATATTTTAGATGGAAATCGAAGCCATTGACACATATGCCCAAATATGCATAATAGAAAGGGGGATACAATAAAACAAAAATATGCAAATACAGAGCCAGCAAGGATTCATTAAAGGCTTTAAAATCGCCTACGTGTAAGTCTAAATGTGCCTGGGAGTACAAGCAATCCGTAAAGCAACTGGCTAGGAACAACAGAGTCAAGCTGCTTCGCAATCCAGCCTAGCAAAAGAACACCTGGCAGGCTGGCAAAAAGGTGTATCGCCTTTTCTGCAGTGAAGGCCAAACAGTTTTTCGAGCTAAGCAAAGACAATTTAAGACTTATTACCGGCCTTCTTAGTATACACTGCCCTCTAGAATGGCCTATCTTGTTAAGGTAGTCAACAAGATAAGCCAGATAAACGATGCTAACTGCAAATTCTGTAATGAAGCACTTGAAACAACAGACCACCTGACATTGGCCACTTTGGAACCCAAACAACTGGTGCGCGTATCTTCTCAGACCGCCATAGTCTTTGTAAAAGGTCTAAGTATTAATGTACTGTAACAGGTTAGGGTGATTACAAAAGATCTTTTAGGTCGACGCAAATCGAATAGCTCAATGGCCAAACGACCCACCAGACAACATACCATACCATGTTGCATTAATATGAGCATGTTTCCTTTTTTTCATTTCACTATAAACGCCGAATTGCCGACCCCTGCTCTATATTTTTAAATAACATAGATCCTCATGCATTTTCACGAAATACTGGTACCCTGAATATAGCGGGGGCTGGACCAGAAATCGTTTTTGGGGGGATGGCAAAATTCTACGCCATTGAGGTCATTATTAAACAGAAATGTCGAACAGTTATTTGACAAGAGAACGCAAATATATTGTGATGATTTTTTATTTCAGTGTATTACGTTTTGTGCCTCTGTTCCTATTCGAACAGTTCAGAAGATGGGCGAACGTTTTCTTCCTGATGATCGCCCTGCTTCAGCAGATCCCCGACGTTTCGCCGACCGGTCGCTACACCACCCTAGTACCCCTGATATTCATCCTAGCAGTGTCCGCTATAAAAGAAATCATCGAGGACATTGTAAGTTCAAATCTAAATAACACAAACGATCCCTTGTTATAGTGCGACGTACTCAAGCGATCCGCATCGGCTCCACAAATGACATCTTCCGTCTTCTAACTAACCCTAACCTAACCGAGGCGATATACACTTTTTATATCTTATAACTAACACTAACCTAACATAAACATTTATGTCCCGTTTATATTTGTTTACCACTAAACTAGTGCTTGATTTCATGCCAGCTCTTCGGGAGTTGAGCCGATGTGGACGGGCCGTAGAGGTCCTGTTGTAATAAATCTTTTGTTCGTTTAGAAAAGACACCGCGCAGATGATGAAACAAACCACAGAAAGGTGGAGGTTTTGAGAGGCAACGAGTGGATCGAAGTCAAGTGGATGCACGTCGCCGTCGGCGACATCGTCAAAGTGAAAAACAACAACTTTTTCCCGGCGGATCTCGTCTTGATAGCTTCTAGGTATGCCCGCAATCAAACTCTTCCACCAACCATCACATGTTGACGTTTTCTCAATTCCAGTGAGCCTCAGGGTATGTGCTTCATCGAGACGGCCAACTTGGACGGCGAGACAAACTTGAAGATACGACAGGCGGTTCCGTCCACGGCGCTTAACCAAACCGGCAGCTCGCTGAAATCGCTGATAGGCAACATCGAGTGCGAACCGCCGAATCGCCATCTGTACGAGTTCAATGGTATCCTGAAAGAAACACACAAGTAGTAAGTCTTTGAAGCAAAAATTTAAAAAAAGCAACGAATAAATTGTGTGGATGAGTTATGATTGTTTGGATCTTTACTAAAATCCATGCTGACAGTTACACAATTATGCCCGTTGCGTCAAAAACGTTGAACTTGAGTTCAAGCTGTATTATAGTTCAAGATGACAGTTTCTATTGTTCTAATGTTACTTTGAACTCGAGTTCAAAGTTAAACCAGTTCAACGCATTTGGTGCAATTGGCCCTTATTGATGTGCATTATTATTTTTATAAAGATACAAAATTCAGAACCTGCTGAAGAACAAACCAGAATAAAAGTGAAAGGGGAAGCTCCTAATTACAGGCAATTTTTGAGGAGTGGATAAGATATGTTGAAGGAAATAGTGTGAGTGACACAGTTGTGAGCAGAATTTTCCAAGTCTCACTCGCTTCTTTACACGATCGTCTACAACCCCTTTATACAAGGAGTTTTTCTTTTAAGGGCCAGTTGCACCAAACACGTTGAACTGGTTCAACTCTGAACTCGAGTTCAAAGTGACATTAGAATAATAGGAACTGTCATCTTGAACTCTAGTTTAGCTTGAACCCAAGTTGAACGTTTTTTATGCAATTGGGCCTACGTATCAGAGCTGGGACGAATCCTGGTAAAAAAGATTCGAATCACGAATCTAAATCACCTTATATGATTCGAATCACGAATACTCGAATAAGGGATTCGTAAGAGATAAATATGATTCGAATCCTGTTTTTTCGAATCACGAATTCAAATCCTTTAAGAATAAATTTGATTTTATTATTTTTTTGCAACCATTATTATATAAATATCGTTACCAGTTGTTTTAAAAAAATATTCAAAACCTAATTATTTATTATTAACACTGAAAATCGTTGATAACAGACTAAATATCTGATTCCCTGTTACTCTGTTTAAAGATTTATTTGTGGGTTTTTGAACTTCACTCCAAATCAGTGTTTTGTGCGCGTGGCGCATGAAGTAAAATTTCGAGTTTAGAAAACCCCGAAAATTTTCACGGGGCTTTTCTAAACTCGAAATTTTACTTCATGCTTAGCCTGGGAGTGGAAACACCCGTTCAAAACTTCAAATTTAACTCTATTATAAAATCGACGAATGCCTGAAAATTACGTAAATAAAAAATTCACTGAATATCATTAAAACCGGGAAAGTCAGACAAAAGTCATGAAATTATATTGAAATTGACTAAAACACTAACAAAAAATCCATATGATATTATTAAATTTGTCAAAATCAGTAGGCAAATTACAAAACACGTAAAAATTTATAAAATTAAGTTAAATATTGACAAAAACAATGAAAACAATTTAACAAAATGGAGGTTTCCCACAGAAGAAAGTTATATTAAAAGGTCAGGAAAAAAATCTTGAATTAGGGAAATGCCGGAAAAATTTAACATTTCAGATTGTGGCTACCATGTCAGTTTTACTTCAAATAATATTAAATTTTGAAAACTAGATTGGTATCTTTAAAAACATTTTCAGTCATTTAATGTTCTTATCAAAGCATTCAGTTTGAAGTTTCAAAAGAGCGTTTCCACTCCCAGACTAAGCATACTTTAAAATTAGTTTTAAATAAATTAAAAAATGCTGGTCTGAAAATAAGTCAAAGTAAATGCCTCTTTTGAATCCTCTAAAAGGATTCGAATCCTGAATGATTCGAATCCTGCCCAGCTCTGGTAGTTATTCACATACGCCAGTGCTGTAGAAGCCCCTTGTTGGGTGCCAAAAGAAATCTTAAGAATTGAAAACTTCAAAATAAATCGATGTTTTGTATGCCAGGCGCATAAGTCAACATTTCGACTTAAGAAAAGCCTGAACATTTGCATTTTCCAGCTGCTTTGCTTTGCTCCAAATTTTTAGACTTTTGTAAAGTCGATGTTTAATCAACGAGTAGAATCACTTGTTAAAATAATATTGAACATTTTAACATTAAAGAGAGGAGAGGGACAGATTATTAACTGCAGGCAGATACAGATTTTTTTTTATGCAAGTATACATATGCCGATTAATACTTTGTGAATGTTCAGGCATTCGTTGTTTTAACAAAGGTGTTCAATTTAAAACTTCTAAGGAGTGTTTTCACTCCTTGATTAAGTATGATCTAAAATTTCGAGTTTAGAAAAGCCTGAAAGTTTGGATTTGGAATCGAATTTCAGGCTTTTCTAAACTCGAAATTTTATTTCATGCGCCACGCGTATAAAAAAACTGATTTAACCTAAAGTTCAAAACATACTGTTTTAGCATACTGCTTCAGCAGTATATTATAAAATTCACAATATGTTAGTGTTTTATACGCGCGGCGCACGAAATAAAATTTCGAGTTTAGGAAAGCTTCGCGGAGCGACCAAACTAAATTTTCAGGCTTTACTAAACTCGAAATTTTATTATATGCTTAATCAGGCAGTGAAAACACTCGTTAGAGGTTTTAAACTGAATTGTTTTCAAAAACAAAGAATGCTTGAAAATTTACAGAGTACACTTCGGAGCATGTATGTATACGTAGCAGAGCTGGGCAGTATAGCCCATTCACTCGGTTGCTGATAATATTTCTAATTACACTAATCTCTTTTAATTTCATCCTCAACTTTTTCTTTAAGAGCCAAAGGTAATGGTCTAGCCCAGTGATGGGGAAACTACGGCCCGCGGGCCAAGTCCGGCCCGCGGAAAGGTTCAATCCGGCCCGTTTAAGAGTGCCGTGGTGAGAATGTTTGAAGGCGTTCTTACTTCGTAATGTGACGACCCGCATAAAAACTACCTACCTACGATTAAGCATTATTCTTTGGCCCGCTACGATTGTCTGGTTATTACAAATGGCCCGTCTTAAAAAAAGTTTCCCCACCACTGGTCTAGCCCGACAATATTTTGGGTTAGCGTCAGATTTAAGAATTAACCTTGCTTTAAAATTTTCACACTTGCCAATTCCTTCTTGAAATACTTCAGGAAATTCTTTAATTAATGAATTGACTGTACTTTTATTTAATAATCTTATGTTATGTATTTCCTGAACATTAAAATATCTATCAATTGATATGGATAACTTCTCAATCCATTCGCGTCCCATCAAGGGTGGGCCTCCCCCAACAATAATAAAGTTTCAAATTTTTGATTAACTTATCCCCATAGCAGACACTTACATTTATGTAGCCCAGGGTATTTATACGAATTCCCACATAAGAAGTTAAATTTAAATTGATTTTATTAATTTTACAATTTTTAAAATATTTATTGTAAAAATGTTCAGAAATAGCAGAAATTCCAGCACCTGTATCTATTTCCATAGTACAATTTATTTTATTTACATATACATTAATTTTAATTGGATGTTTGTCCCCATTTATTTTAAATAAATTTGAGTTTGAGTCGCTATCATTTTGTAAATGAGTGTCATTTATGAAATTACAATTTTTATTTAATTTACACACAGATCTTATATGACCCATTTTGCCACAATTATGACATTTAGCTAATTTAAAATAACAGTTACTCGACGTATGATTCCTTAAACCGCAACAGACGCACTTTTTATAACCACTTTGATTTCCACTATGTTTTTCACTTGGTTTGTTTACCTGTGCTCTTCCTCTGTTGTGCCGGTCGTCCCTGTCTTCACGAATTCTGCCGAATCCAGCGGATCTGACGTCAGCTGCTGTATTGCGAAACCTCCCTTGGCCCGCACCCGCACCACCGCCGCCACGTTGAATCACATGGATGGATTCTGCACTTTCCATCAAATGCACTTCTTTTTTCACTTGTTCCATACTACGGGATATTTCCACTGCTTTACCGTATGTTAAGTTTTTTCAGAGAACAACCGCTGTTTAATTAAGTCACTCTTCATCCCGAAAATCATTTGATCTCGAAGATTTTCTTCCAAAATATTTTTAAAATTACAGGATTTTGCCAGTCCTTTTAATGCCGAAATAAAATGGGATAGCGTCTCGCCATTTTCTTCCTTTCGCATGCGGAATTTGTAACGTTCCACTATTTCGCAAACAGCCGGCTCCAGGTGATCCTGCACAATTTTCTTTAACTCAGCGTAGTCCATATTTTCCGGCTTCTTTGGGTCACACAAATTTACCATTAACTCGTTTCTCCCATAATAAGAACGTTAAAGCAGCGGGGATCCGAGAAGGCTGCGATTCGGTCGCCATGGCAACCACTTTTACATTGCTCTTATGGAAGACGACTGTCACCGGGAGTGGAAAAATCGAAGAATTCATTTTAGAAAGTTCAAATTTTCACAGGACCGAAAAAAAAATTCCGCGTGTCTTAGGCTAAGCGGCGTTCAAATCCGACCGCGTTTTCTATTTTAAATCATTTTTTTAATTTTACGCCGGGCGGAAGATTTCCTAACCTCAATACTTTACACGCTGGTCTTGCTTCACACGGAACTTTTTCAGGTCGCGCATAGCACAATTTCGATGGGATTTGACCTGGGCTTTCCAACGCGACACTTCCGAGCGCTCAAATCGCCCGATTAAAAAAAATATCGCATTTAATCGATTTTGCAAAAAAAAATTGATTTTCAAAATTTTGCGTCTATCGTGTTCAGAATTCCATTAGAAACACGACCTATCTATCGAGAATTTTTTCTATCGAGGAAAAGTATTTTTTTGCAATTTTCATAAAAATATATACCGGGTGTCTAAATCTCGCATTTAATCGATGGTTTTTATTTTTTCTCCAAAATGTTTTGTTTAAACGCAGATCGCTAGGATTAAATTTAGCGGTGTTGGGACATGTTTTTTTTTTTTTTATATTGGCCGCCTTCACGGGCTGTCAGCACATTTTCGGTCGAAAAATTGCGATAGAGGAATTTGGTTTTCACATTTCGATTTTGAATAATTATCCGCAACCGACAAGATTAAACAAGACGAAACAAAACAATTAAAATTAATTGATTTTTAAGTTTAACGTGTATATACAGGGTGGTCTAAAACCGTGATTTTCTTGATTTTTTTTTTTGACCGACTTAAAATGCTCCAAAACGATTTGTTTAAACGTAGGGTGGTATGGTTTGACCTCGCGGTGCTCAGCAAATTATTTTCGAACCAACAAATAGCCGCCTTCCCGGTGTTTCAGCAAATTTTCGGTCCAAAAATTGCGCTAGAGAAAATTTGTTTTCGCGGGGATAAAAGAGCAACTACCCTCTTTATGTGCGAGTGAAGCGAGCACCCTAGCGAGCGAAGCGAGCACCCTAGCGAGCGAAGCGAGCAAGGCAAGCGAGCGAAGCGAGCGGCTGGAGCGAAGCGACCATCTCTTCCAACCTTTTCACGGACCTTTACATCCATCCACTCCATAACCACTACAAAACAACGATTTACCTTGCAGTCACCACCATTCGGCTCATGCACCAACGCCTCTCCCCCTCCCTTTACCCTTGCTACTATTATACATATATTTTTCTTCAACATCATTTTTTTTTTTTTAATTATGCAATTCTCTTTACATTTCCTTGATTCGGCCCTCGGCTCCCCGGTTGGTAAATCGGGCTAAATGCTAGTAGGTATTATCTCCAACAGCCGTTAATAAAATTGCCACTTTTTTTATGTTCCAACACGCCATTTGCCAGAAAATACTGCTCCAGCCGCGCGATATACGTCGACCACCTTTTAACTCCTAATTCATATTCCACTAATCTGCCAATCGACATTGTTGAGTTTATCACGATATTCCTTGAATATGTATTTAAATCGGTTTATCCTCGTCGCCACTGTTGTAAACTGGGTTCGGGGGGAAACCAATAAAAGATGCCCACGCATTGATTGCCAACTCAAGACTGATTTATTTTCGTCCGAACACAGGTACACAAAAAAAACAATTCTTTTTTATAAACACTTCGTCGCGTGTATTCAAATGAAATATAAAATAAATAAAATTCACATCTTAACAAGGATTAACAGGTATAATGTCTTTTGTGTGTTTTTAAATTTCTCGTTAAATCACTGTTTTATACGCGTGGCGCATGAAGTAAAATTTCGAGTTTAGAAAAGCCCAGAAAATTTGTCTCGAGTCGCTGCGCGACCCTCGACAAATTTTCACGGGGCTTTTCTAAACTCGAAATTTTACTTCATGCTTAGTCTGGGAGTGGAAACACTCGTTCGAATCTTCAAACAGAATACTTTGATAAGAACATTAAATGACTGAAAATGATTTTAAAGATAATAATCAAGTTTTCAAAATTTTGTTTAATATTATTTAAACTAAAACTGACATGGTAGCCACAATCTGAAATGTTACATTTTTTGGACATTTCCCTGATTCAAGATTTTTTTGCCTGGCATTTTAATATAACTTTCTTCTGTGAGAAACTCCCATTTTATTAAATTGTATTCACTGTTTTGTTAATATTTAAGTTAATTTTATAAATTTAATAAAATCATATCGCTTTTTGATAGTGTTTTGGTCAATTTAAATATAATTCCTTGACTTTTCTCTGACTTTCCCGGTTTTAATGATATTCAGTGAATTATTTATTTACATAATTTTCAGGCATTCGTCGATTTTATAATAGAGTTCAGTTTGAAATTTTGAACGAGTGTTTCCACTCTCAGGCTAAGCATAAAGTAAAATTTCGAGTTTAGAAAAGCCCGGTGAAAATTTGTCGAGGGTCGCGCAGCGACCCGAGACAAATTTTCGGGCTTTTCTAAACTCGAAATTTTACTTTATGCGCCACGCGTACAGAACACTGATTTTAAGTGAAGTTCAGAAACACACAAATACATCTTTAATCAGAGTAACAGGGAATTAGATATTTAGTCTGTTATCAACGATGTTCAGTGTTAATAATAAATAATTAGGTTTTGATTATTTTTGTTAAAACAACTGGTAACGATATTTAAATATTATTGGCTGCAAAAAAAATTATAAAGTAAAATTTATTCTTAAAGGATTTGTATTCGAGATTCGAAAAAACAGGATTCGAATCATATTTATTTCTTACGAATCCTTTACTCCATTTAATTCCATGACTTTTCTCAGACTTTCTCAGTTTTAATGATATTCAGTGAATTATTTATTTACATAATTTTCAGGCATTCGTCGATTTTATAATAGAGTTCAGTTTGAAGTTTTGAACGAGTGTTTCCACTCTCAGGCTAAGCATGAAGTAAAATTTCGAGTTTAGAAAAGCCCCGTGAAAATTTGTCGAGGGTCGCGCAGCGACCCGAGACAAATTTTCGGGCTTTTCTAAACTCGAAATTTTACTTCATGCGCCACGCGTACAAACCACTGATTTGAAGTGAAGTTCAGAAAAACACAAATACATCTTTAATCAGAGTAACAGGGAATCAGATATTTATTTTTCATCTGCCTGATGAAGCCACTGTGTGGTGAAACATGTTGCAGTGTTCAACAATAAAAGTGAAACCCTCCCAACTGTGTTGTTTTATTTCAAATAATCAGATATTTAGTCTATCATCAACGATGTTAAGTGGTAATAATAAATAATTAGGTTTTAAATATTTTTATTAAAACAACTAGTAACGATATTTATATATTAATGGTTGCAAAAAAATTATAAAAAAATTTATTCTCAAACGATTTGTATTCGTGATTCGAAAAAATAGGATTCGAATCTTTGATTCGAATCATATTTATCTCTTACGAATCCTTTGTTCGAGTATTCGTGATTCGAATCATATTAGGTGATTCGGATTCGTGATTCGAATCCTTTTTACGAGGATTCGTCCCAGCTCTGATAAATACTAACATTCTATAGACAAATCGGAGTCCTTCAAATTTGCCTATAACTATGAGTCTGCCCCCCACTCCCTCACAAATGCGCAACTGACTGGGACTCTTAGTCAGTTGCCCCCCTCCGACTACCTCATAATTGCTCAACTAGGAGTACCTCCCTCTCCCACTCCTTCACATCGACCTGTAGCAATCAGCACTAAAATATTAGTACTCAAAAATGTTTTCGATTGTTTATCACATTTCTTTATATCCAGCGCTGTACCTCTGGGCCCCGATCAAATCCTCTTAAGAGGAGCAATGCTGAGGAACACGTCTTGGGTCTTTGGCATTGTTATTTACACAGGCCACGAAACAAAACTTATGAGAAACTCGACGAAAGCCCCTTTGAAAAGATCCAGCGTGGACAAATTAACCAACGTGCAGATCCTTCTGCTTTTCGGCATCCTCTTCGTCATGTGTCTCGTCTGCTCGATCTTCAACTCGATTTGGTCCAAAAACCACACAACTACTGACTGGTACATCGGCTTAGAAGGTTGTTATACCGCCCAAACAAAAAAAACACAACAAAAGCTTGAGTGAATTTTCTTTTTGTTTCGTAGATATATCAATGAACTTCATGTACAACCTCCTCACATTCATCATTCTCTTCAACAATTTAATCCCGATTTCGCTGCAAGTGACTCTTGAGGTCGTCAGGTTTATACAGGCGATTTTCATCAACATGGACAGAGAGATGTATTACGCGGAAACTGACACGCCCGCGATGGCCAGGACCTCGAATTTGAACGAGGAGTTGGGGCAGGTCAAATATGTTTTTTCTGATAAGACTGGTACGCTTACGAGGAACGTGATGGAGTTTAAAAGGTGCGCCGTTGGAACGGAGATTTACAGTACTGCGCAAACCGCAGAAGAAAGTACACTTTTTGAGGTTGGTTCAAAATGATGATTTCTGATAACTCATTAGCTTTTGCATCATCGGATATATATCATATTTGTCATGATATATACCGTGTGTCCTACAAAAGTGAGCTCAAGCTGTAGTGGCTTTATTTTTGAATTAAAAAAAATTATAATAATATTATAAAATCGGGTGTTGATTGCTAAAATCTACCGTTAACGGTTTTTTTTTCTAACAGCGGCCATCTTGTCGTAATGACGTCATCCGCCGTTTTTGAAATGGCATCAAAAATGTAATTAATACTTTTTTATAGAGATTTTTTTGAGCTTTTCAACGATGTAATCATTTCAAAGGCTTGCATTACATTTTCTTTGAGGAAAGTACAAAAAACAAAACGACCTATTTTTATAATGTGCTATTTTTATAATGTGCTATTTTTATAATGTGTTATCGTCTATTAACTCTGAGAAGAACTGCAAAATTGTTGCTATCACAATAAAAGATATTATTATATTAACTGCCTATCGTTCACCAGATGGGGATTTTAATCAATTTTTAGACATTCTTTCACGTGCTCTTAATAATATTAACTTTGCTAGTAAAACTATATACATTGCAGCTGATTTTAATGTCAGATTCAATAGCAATAACTACAATCATTCAGAACTGACTGACTTTGCTAATAGTTATGGTCTAAAATTTATTGTAATTTTCCTACACGATTGAACAACTGTATCGATAATGTATGCACAAACGATATTAACAAGCATCCAACTCACCCACTAGAAACTGGACTTTCTGATCACATTGGTATATTGTTCAAAATTACTAGTGAATCACTACCTTCCAACACACCTTGTCACAGAATTATAAGACCCATTAGTATGGCTGGTAAATATAATCTATTCAATCTGTTAGACGAAGAATCATGGAATTTTATTGACGATATTAACGATGCGACTCAATGTTTTAACCAATTCCTATGTGTATTTATGTCTCATTTTAACACCGCGTTTCCAGAAAAACGCATCCATGTTCAATCGAAAAAGAAACCAGTTAGGTGGTTTAACTCTAACTTAAATATAATGAGAAATACGCTTGCTCTAGTCTCAGATTCTTATAATAAAACGGGTGATCCTGAACTAAAACTAATACGCAACAGATATTGGTCAATTTATAAAAGGCTAATTGAGTAAAAGGCTAGTTGAGTAAATCACAAGAAAACAACTACTTAGAGCAAATGAATTACGATCCTAAAGCAATATGGAAGATTATTAATTCTAGTAGAAACACTTATAGAAATAAACATGTTGACATACCAGTGGAAGACTTTAATCAGTTCTTTTCAAATGCCGCAATTAAAATCGTAAATTCACTACCTGTACCACAATATGACCCGATTCGTTTCATGTGCAAAAACGTTCCAGCTTGTGAAATGACTTTTCAGTTCAGTGAAGTCTCAACTACAACAGTCAGCGCAGTAATACGGAGTCTCAAACCCAGCCACAGCAGAGACTTTTATGGCCTCCGAGTGGATGTTATAAAGGCCGTCTCAACAACCATTTTAGTACTGACTAAAGTAATGAATAAATGTATTAAAAACAATGTCTTTCCAGATACATTAAAAACAGCAACAATTATACCGATTCATAAAAAAGGAAATAATTCTGATCCGAACAACTATAGACCAATCTCGTTACTGCCAATATTCTCCAAAGTTTTAGAAAAAATTTTAGAATCACAACTATCCGACTTCTTTGAATCGAATACCTTATTTTGTAACGAACAGTTTGGGTTTCGGAAAAATCGTTCAACATCAAACGCGATTAGCAACCTTGTGGAGATGATAAATGATGTATTTGAAAACAAGAGGGCTTGTAAAGCATCATTTCTCGACCTTTCCAAGTCAACCATACTATACTGCTAAGAAAACTATATTTTTACAACGTACATCCAGAAAGTTGTAGACTAATCGTATCATACCTATCTAATAGAGTTCAGCATGTCATCCTAAATGGTACTATATCTAGCACCCTGCCTATACATCTCGGTGTGCCACAGGGATCAATACTTGGGCCATTACTGTTCCTGATATATATCAATGACTTACCCAGTATAAACGAAGCAACTCACACTGTTTTGTATGCAGATGACACAACACTGATAAATAATACAGAATGTACAGAATCTTGTAGTATAGCTAATATGGAGGCACAGTCGGATGCAATGGAGTGGTTTAATAGCAATAAACTTTAACTTAACAGTGACAAATCGGTCACTCTAATGTTTTCACTCAAGAAGAATGCACCAGTCGAGACTGTCAAATTTCTGGGCATGAACATTATGTCGAATTTATCGTGGCAGAATCACGGTGATACACTTGCATCTAAGCTTTGCTCTAGCATTTTTGCTATGCGAAATCTGTCTCAGCAAGTGTCGAAGAATGTATTACGCATTGTATACTTTTCACTATTTCAATCCCAAATCCTATATGGACTGATTGTATGGGGTCATTCCGCCATAAGACACCGGATTTTTGGACTACAACGTAGAGCAGTGCGCATAATAAATAACCTCGGTTATCGTGAAGAATGCAGACAGACCTTTGTGGAATTGAAAATTTTAACTCTTCCATGCTTATATATATATGAATGCGTTAAGTATACAAAAAAACATCAAAGCAGCTACGAACTTTGTCCAAGTGTAAATCACTACTGCACTAGACAGAATGAAAATGCTATATATCAAAGCTCGATTAGGTTGACCAAATCCCAAACTGGAGTACGTTTTTTTTTTTTTTGGGTTTAACGACATCTATTTCCGCTGCTAAGGCCAATCATGACGCCGGAGATTAGGTCTACAGCTATCCGGGAATTTTGCCGAACCCGGTGGGAGTTCCAACCCACCGGTAGGGATCTTTAACGTGCAGGCAACATCCAGGCAGTACACGGGTCCTACATGCATTTAACGTCATATCCGAGAAGACGGAGTGTTTGGCATTTTTATCCTAACCTATATAAATGCAGACAACTTGTTAGGCCGGTATTTGAACCCCGGTCCGTGGCGTGGCAGTACAACACTCTAACCACTACACCACCAAGCTGCCCCTGGAGTACGTTACTATGGCGTTAAATTCTTTAATGTACTGCCCTCTCATGTAAGGAATTTGCCTTTAAAAAGCTTCAAATCCTATATTAAAAACTGTATTGACTGAGAATGCATTTTACAGCTGGAACGAATATTTGAATTTTAATTTTAGGACTTAAATGTTTGTTTTATATACACTTCACCTATTTATTTCTGATTTAGTAGAGACTGTTTTAAACTATTTATTGAACTATTTATTTTTTTATTATCTATTTAATTATTTATTTATAGTGTTTATAATATATGTAAGTGTAACCTCTCTGTGTACTTTAGTTTATTTAGTTTATTTTTTTTTGTAAAAGTTTTTAGATTAAGGTTTATATATTATATGTATTGACATGTGTAAGGCTGATGCTGTTAACACAATAAATGAATTTGAATTTGAATATTTATAGCATATAAATTCTGGACATGAAAACGCTGACCTGCTGAAGGAGCTTTTGGTGTTGCTGTCTGTTTGTCATACGGTGATTCCCGAAAAAATGCCGGATGATTCGATTGTGTACCACGCAGCGTCTCCTGGTAATGAAAAAGTCGTGCTTTTTTTTCTTTGAGTGGAATGTCTTATAATAATTATTGTAGATGAAAGAGCTTTGGTGTACGGTGCGAGTAAATTCGGTTACGTTTTCGAGAGCCGCACGCCCAGCTACGTGGAAATAAGCGCGTTCGGCGTCCTGGAACGTTACGATATCCTGCACGTGATCGAATTCACCTCATCCAGGAAAAGAATGTCGGTCATCGTAAGGGATCCCGAGGGAAAATTGAGGCTGTTTTGTAAAGGAGCTGATACTGTGAGTTTCAATCGTGTTAACAATTGGCGCCCTAACTTCATGTGACGCTCAAATCCAAGATACAAAATCTGAGGTTGAATTCACTACATACGCATTTTGTTTTTTAATAATCTCTTTACGTCATAGAATTACGTCATTAATACATGCTTCTGGCAGCGAAATAAGCTCACCTTTCAATTCCAGGATGCATTACCTTGGCATTTTAGATTCACATGACGTTGGACACCAGCCGCCACTGGTCTTAACCAGGGTTGTTATGTTTAAAACACTTTGTTTTAATACAGTGTTTTAAACATGTTTAAAAACAGCCGTCGTGTTTTAAACGGTTTTGTTTTAAACATGTTTTAGATCTTAGATCTGTTTAAAACATATTTTAAACATTAAATTTGTTTAAAACTTTTTTTTATTTTCTTAAATTTATGATTTAATAAAGAAAACACTTGGTTAAATTTCACTAATATTTTAGTTTTTTATTCCAACTAGTTTCGACTTTGAGTCATTCTCAAGGAGTACTCCTTGAGAATGACTCAAAGTCGAAACTAGTTGGAATAAAAAACCAAAATATTAGTGAAATTTAACCAAGTGTTTTCTTTATTAAATCATATTTAAATATGTTTCACCACGTGAAAGATGAGAAACTTGTTCAAGATATTCTTAAATTTACTAAATTATATTTTATATAGTATGTTCAATAAAATAAAATCTCTAGAGTGCCATGGAAAATATTGTAGGTTGGCAACTATAAAATTATACATTATAATTATTATGTTTGACGTTTTATATGTCAATTTCTAAAGCGTGTAGCCAACATAAATCTAAAAAGAGATAAAATCATGACACTCTAGAGGTTTTTTTTTTATTGAACATACGATACTACTTCATTAAGATTTTTTGTTTACGTTTTTAAATGTTAGCTAAATTGTTGAACATATTTCAAATTCCATTATTAAACATAACATTTTATTACAATATATAAAATATCACAACTGTGTGTGCATAAATGTGATTTTTAAATACAGGAAATTATTTTTTCAGGTATACATATACATACACTGTAAATATTACAACACTCTTTTATGAATATGAATCTTTAAACGAGGGTTTTCCACTCCCAGATTAAGCATGAAGTAAAATTTCGAGTTTAGAAAAGCCTGAAAATTTGGATTGGCCGCGTAGCGAAGCGGAGCGGCCAATCCAAATTAGGCTTTTCTAAACTCGAAATTTTACTTCATGCGCCACGCGTATAAAACACTGAAATATAGTAAAGTTTACAATATACGGCTTTAGCAATCTAATACGTAAATATGAATAAATCGTAAGTCAAATTCTGCGCTGAAAAAAATTGTAATTATAGGCAGCCCAATAACTATAACGTATATTGGGTTGCCTATAATCGTTGTTGTATGTGCGTGTTTTTTGAACTTCACTGTAAATCAGTGTTTATAAGCGTGGCGCATGAAGTAAAATTTCGAGTTTAGAAAAGCCTAATTTGGATTGGCCGCTCCGCTTCGCTACGCGGCCAATCCAAATTCTTAGGCTTTTCTAAACTCGAAATTTTACTTCATGCCTAGTCTGGGAGTGGAAAACACTCGTTAAAAGCCTCAAATTAACCGCTTTAAAACAACGAATTCCCGCAAATTTAAAAAACGCTGTAATTATTGGGATATGTATACTCAAAAGAAAAACGCCCTGTATGTTCTGTTTTAAATACGTTTTAAACGTGTTTTAAATATATTTTAAACACGTTTATAAATGTTTTTAATTGTTAATGTTTTAAACGCTGTTTAAATGAAAAAAATCACGTTTTGTAAAAAAAACTGTTCGTTGTAATTAAAATGAAGAAAAAATTTTTTTGTTAACCAACCCTGGTCTTGACCCAACATTATTGTTATTGTTTATTGTTGCAATATAGGTGATATATGAGAGGTTGAGCCAAGATCAAGATACTTACAAGGAGGTTTTGCTGCACCACTTAAAAGATTTCGCCACGGAGGGCCTGAGGACGCTCTGCTGTGGCGTCACCGACTTAAACGAAGAGCAGTACGAGAAGTGGAAGGCCATCCACCACGAAGCGGCTATTTCTCTTGTGAATCGCGAAGGTGAGTGTTTTTCATTTACCATAATTTTCTAAACTCGAAATTTTACTTCATGCGCCACGCGTATAAAACACTATAATATTGTCAAATTTATGCGGAATTCGAACTTCACTTAAAATCTGTGTTTTATACGCATGGCGCATGAAGTAAAATTTCTAGTTTAGAAAAGCCCAGAAAATTTGTCTCGTTTCGCTGCGCGACCCTCGACAAATTTTCACGGGGCTTTACTAAACTCGAAATTTTACTTTATGCTTAGTCTGGGAGTGGAAAACACTTGCTTAAAGCTTTAAATTGAACTTTAAAAGAAACAGGGAATATCCGCAATTGTTGTATCAATTCCATGGTATGTCATTATTTTTATAAAATCACGTTACTTTTTCTTAATTATTATTTCTTTCTATAATTATAGCTGTGAATTTTCTGACATTCGTTGATTTTTAAAAGAGTTCAATTTGAAGGATTAAACGAGTGTTTTCCACTACCAGACTAAGCATGAAGTAAAATTTCGAGTTTAGAAAAGCCCCGCGTAGAAAATTTGTCGAGGGTCGCGCAGCGACCCGAGACAAATTTTCACGGGGCTTTTCTAAACTCGAAATTTTACTTTATGCGCCACGCGTATAAAACACTGAAATATTGTGAAGTTAGGAATACACTGAAAACATTTTTTTAAATGAGTAATAATCGAGATATTTAAATTACAAAATATTTACGTTATTCTTCATACATTTTTAAGTCAATTCAAATAATATAATATATCAAATTAACTTATTTTGTAATTTAATTAATATACAATTAATAATGTTGCGTATATGCACCAATGGCGCCTAATGGGTTAAGTGATATTGAGTGCTTAGTACTCAAAATATGTATCAAACGATTAAAAAATAAAGTGTGGATAGGATATAACAGCGTTAATTATACGCTTCACGAAACTGAAAACCATAAATTAAAGTCATAAAATGAATTTATAAAAAGTCAGATTAAAGAAAAACTCGAGGTTTTGTAAGTTCATGGTTGAGACACTGAAAGTTCAAACATTTGATAGGATATTGTGATTTTAATTATGATAATAAAATAAGCAGATAAAAGAGAAAATCGATTTAAACATATAACAATTCAATCCAGTCCATTAGTAATTTTAATTTTTATTTTTTTTGAGGAATAATACTAAACCTATACAAACATTGTTTAAAAACATATAGTTAAGCGATTTATTTTAAAGGATAAATGCTTCGAGATATACATGGTGGCACATAAAACAATAAGCAGTTAGTTCGAAGTGAAATATTCATACAATATTAATATACAGGAATTTTTTCTTTTAAGTATACTTTCACATATTCCGTGTAAAATAAATAAACATGTGATCAAACCCAAGATGAAGTATATTTTGAACTTCAAAAACAGAAACAAGCAATATTAAATAAAAAGATTATACCAGTTAGTATATTTCGAACTTCACTTTAAATCAGTGTTTTATACGCGTGGCGCATGGAGTAAAATTTCGAGTTTAGAAAAGCCCCGTGAAAATTTGTCTCGGGTCGCTGCGCGACCCTCGACAAATTTTCTACGCGGGGCTTTTCTAAACTCAAAATTTTACTTCATGCTTAGTCTGGGAGTGGAAATACTTCTAAACTTCATATTGCACTTTTTTATACAAAATCGACGAATGCCTGAAAGTTTACAGCATATACATTATGTATATTTAAAAGAAAAATGCACAGTATGTAATACAATAAGTCATTCGTAGAAATCATAAAAAAAAAGTGTAGAATTTTACCTACAATCAACTTTTAGAGTTAGAAAAGCCTGAATTTGGATTTGGATGCTACGCGCAAATCCAAATTTTTTAGGCTTTTCTAAACTCGAAATTTTACTACATGCTTAGTCTGGGATTGGAAATATCTAACAAGTAATATTTCTACCTGCCATGTGAAAAGTACATGTATTCTAAAAGCACTTATAAAAAAACATCAGTTAATTGGTACAAAAAAAAAATAGATGGTATAATAATAACAGATATTTGAAATTCTGAAAATCTCGTATTTTTATAAATTAGAAAATATACTGATTATAAACTGTATGTTCTATTTAATACTTCTAATTAAAATACTAAGACACATTTTAAAATATGTTATTAAAGTATTTATAAGTAAAATACAACAAATTAAATTTCACAAATTAGCGGGATCAAAATCTAATTTATTTTAAATTAACGGCTTTTATTATAAAGGGTCCGACAATAAGCGCGCTCGATCTTTAAAATAAAATAAAGCAAGTTGCGTGAGAGGTATAAATGAAATTTATTTTTTGTTTGAAAGAGTATTCAAAGGCATTATGTATGAAAAATAATATCGTTCAAATGGCCACCTCGGCTTTGCTTGGTGGCGCGCATACGAGAAGTCCAATTTTCAATGACTCTGGCGCACAAATCGGGCTGTATTTCATCGATGGCGTGGCGTATGTTGACTTTGAGGTCATCAGTGTTTTGTGGTTGGTTTGCGTAGACCTGCGATTTAAGAAAACCCCACAAGAAATAGTCTAGTGGGGTTAAATCGCACGATCTCGGTGGCCAGTTGATGTCGCCTCCGCGCGAGATAACCATTCCTCCGAAGCGCTCGTGCAGAAGATCCATTGTGGCTCGTAGCGCCGTCCTGCTAAAACCACATATCCTCGACATCCATATTGTCGATTTCATGCCAGATAAAGTTCTGTATCGTTCGCCGTTTACCGTGATGGCCGCACCATCGTCGTTCTCGAAGAAATACCGCCCGTTGATGCCTCCGGCCCAAAATCCACACCAGTTACCTTTGCTGGGTGCATTGCGACCTGGTGGACCTCCTATGGATTGTTCTCGGCCCAATAACGGCAATTCTGCTTGTTGACATTCCCATTTATCCAAAAATGTGCCTCATCGCTGAAGATGATTTTCCGACCAAACTCGGGGTCGACTTCCAACTGCTCTAAAGCCCAATCAGCGAAGATACGGCGCTGTCTATGGTCGTTTATTTGGAGCTCTTGTGTCAGCTGGATCTTGTACGGATGCATGCCCAAATCCAGATACAAGATTCGGCGAAGTAATGTTTCCGAAAGGCTGAGTTCCTGTGCGCGACGTGAAATTGACTGTCGCGGATTTTCACGCACACTATCGCGCACAGCGGCGACATTCGCGGCAGATCGGACGTTTCGACGACGCGTCCGTGTTGGCTTATTGTTCACCGAACCGGTTGCCTCGAATTTGTTTATCAAACGATGGATAGTCGACTTAGCAGGACGACCAATTGCACCGTAAAATTGGCGGAGCGCGCGGAACGTTGCCCGAACCGCTGAATGATTTTCGTAATACATTTTAATGATTTGCACATGTTGCTCGCGGCTGAATTGGTTCATGGTAATTTGTGAAGATATACTGAATAATAACAACTAGGTTTGACAACTCTACGACAAACAACATGGCCGCCATCATCTGTCAAAGATCGAGCGCGCTTATTGGCGGACCCTTTAATTAGAAAACATTTTACATGTAATTAAAAAATGAGATATCTTAAGAATTTCAAACATCCTTAATGTTCATTATGCAATTTTTTTAAGAGGTTCCGAAAAATTTAATTTGTTTTAAGTTAAGGTAAAGACCAGATATAATTTAATTAAACAATTTCTTAAACAAAAGCGGGTTTCATTTGTATTTTTAAGAAACTCGCTAATTAAAGATAATGTGTAATTAGTTTTTTTCTCGTGAAATATTGTGGAAAAAAAAACACTAAAATATTGTGAACTCTATGTATATTTGAACCTCACTTGAAATTAGTGTTTTATACGCGTGGCGCATGAAGTAAAATTTCGAGTTTAGAAAAGCCCAGAAAATTTGTCTCGGGTCGCTGCGCGACCCTCGACAAATTTTCACGGGGCTTTTCTAAACTCGAAATTTTACTTCATGCTTAGTCTGGGAGTGGAAAACACTTGCTTAAAGCTTTAAATTGAACTTTAAAAAAAAACAGGGAATATCCGCAATTGTTGTATTAATTCCATGGTATGTCATTGTTTTTATAAAATCACATTACTTTTTCTTAATTATTTTAACTTAGAGAAACGTAAAGTATTAAGTGTGAACATTTATAAATTTAGAATTTTACCCTCTACAAAAAAGTGAAATACATTTTGTCTCTAAAATAAATAGGGAAGCCAATATTTGAACACTTTAAAAGTAACATTCGATTTCCTATGTTGCGTCCGCCAAGTCAACACCCGGTATATTAATTGTCAGATAAAATAAGGTTTTAGACAAAGTTTTGGAAAATTAAGTGCCAAATGTTGACCCTCACGCTGCTGGCACTCCTTTAAGGGGTAGTACACTCTGAAATTATCAAAAAATAGAATTTTTTTTTTTTTTTGGTCTTTAAAAATTCTTTTGAATATCTACTTTATGGTAGACTTAACCGCAAGTCCGCCAGAAACTACGTTACAGAGTTTCAGGCCAATTAGTGGACCCGTGTCACGGCGCTCCGAGCGCACTCAGAGAACCAGTCCGTCATCGGCGAAACGGGCGATATTTTTAACATTAGAAAAATTATAATTCTTGATACGTTTCATCCCTTTGGCATACACGCATAATGACTGGATATTCTCCATAGCAACTACTGCAGAGGATGCCTCGACGAAGAGAAAGATGAATGTGTTCTTCACTACCTCTGTCAATGCCCCTCTTTAGCTAGAATAATAAATTCCTACCCAAACCGACCATATATGGAAAAACTTTATGACCATGAATCGGTAGACGTCAGGAACCTCGCAAAGTTCATCATCGGCTCCAAATGGTTCTCGTGCGGGAAAGGTAACACTTATGACATCACAATGGGCCCTATTTGGGCCTAAGTGTGCTCTTGCTCGTGCCTAAGTTCATTTTTTTTATATTGAGTTCCAAATGTTACCGCGTCGCATAGTAGATGACTCTGGCAGTCTATGGCAACCTGTCATTAAAAACAAACGTTCCTCGTGCTCTCCGTCGTTGTTTTTTTTTTTTTGTCGAAAATGGTTAAGAAACGGTTGAGCGAAGGGCAGAAGGGGACAAAATACAACAATTTCCGTCAGAAAAACAGTTCCATGAAACGACGCCGTCCGATTAATCGGTATTCCTTGGAAGGCGATGTTGCAGGTGTTTCGGCGTCTGCAAAAAAAACTTCGAGCATCGAAGAACAATAACGTCCACGTGAATGCTGGTTTTGAATATCGGCTCATCGAATTCCTGAGTGTTTTCACTGCACTGTCCGAGTTAGTGGTATGTAAAAAGTGCGGTTCGGAGTTACAGTTTCAAGAAAGCGCGATCTGGGATTCAAAATCGCTGTATGTTGTACGTCTTGTGATCCGCAGTACATAAATTCCAGTCCGCTAGTTGATGGTCACTCATTCGAAATCAATCGTCGCATAGTCTTTTGCTTAAGAATTCTGGGAATCGGATACAACGGACTATTGAAGTTTTGCGCATTCATGTGCTTGCCCAGTCCTATTGTGAAGACAGCGTATTACAAGATCGTTGACACAATTCACACAGCCTCAGAAGCCGTACGAGATGTTTCGATTAAAAAAGCAGCTACAAGAGAGAAGTTATTGTCCGAAGAAGATAAAGAATTCAGCGGGTTAACGGTGTCCGGCGATGGGTCTTGGAAGAAGAGGGGATTTTCGTCTCTGTTGGGCGTGACTACTCTTATTGGCTGGCGTACGGGAAATGTATTAGACCTGGAAGTAAAGTCAAAAGTGTGTAAAGCTTGCGATCTTTGGAAAAACAAGGAAAGGACCACAGAATTCGAGGAATGGCAGGAAAGTCACGAAAGCGATTGTCAACGAAATCACCAGGGCTCATCCGGAAAAATGGAGGCTGATTCTATCGTCGAAATGGTTCAGCGGTCGGTCGATTTACATGGCGTAAAGTACAATAAATATGTCGGAGATGGCGATAGTAAAACGTTCAAGGGAATTGTTGATTCGGATCCATACGAGGACTGGATCGTGCATAAAAAGGAGTGCATCGATCATGTACAAAAGCGCATGGGCAGCCGAGTTCGCCAACTGATGAAGAAAGCTAAAGGACTCGGCGGTAAGGGGAACTTGATGGGAAAATTAATTGATGAATGGACCATCTATTATGGATTAGCTTCAAAGAGGGAACTACCTGTCATCGGCCACTTTAATCACCGAGGAACTGGTACACATTAACCCTCAAGTTATAGTAGACTTCATAAGAAGTCTAGACATTGAGGGACTCAAGTAGGTCAGGGATAGTTACAAAAGATCTTTTAGGTCGAGGTAACTTCGAAAGGCCCAGAGGCCACACGACCCACCGACCCCATAAAATAACATAACATAACATGGGTTAGCTATTCGGAGGAATTCCGCATCGACGGAAAATATGAAAAGGGAAATAATGGCGACACTGTATCACAAAATATCCACGGATGTGGATCCGCAACACAACAATTGTCCGGAAGGCGCAGATTCCTGGTATACGTGGCAGAACGCTAAAGCCACCGGTCAGCTGAGTGGATACAGACACAACCCAACCCCGAAGAAGAAGGTGTTCGATGCCATATGTTCGATGAATTACTGGAACGTTGTCTGGGAGGATACACGCAGAACGCAAATGAAAGTTTCAATGCTTGCGTTTGGTCAATATCGCCAAAAACTATTCACAGCGGGAAGAAAATTGTGGAAATTGCGGCGAATGTGGCCGCATGCAATTTCAACGACGGCCTTAGTGGCCTCTTGCAGATCATGAAGGTGCTCCAGCTCCAAATCGGCCCGACATGCAACAGTTTTTGTGCGAAAGCCGATAAAGAGCGCGCTGAGAAGCGGGTGTCAGAAGCGGTAAAGGAGGCCCGCAGGTCCAACGTGGCCGTGAAGAAGCAACAGGACGATGCCGATTTGAACATGGAAGGATTATTGTACGGGCCCGGGATAGCTGACTAAAGGTAAGTAGACAAAATCGCTAAAAAAAGTTCTCGAAACTTTAAAAGCGATTATCTCGGAAACATCTTTTTCAAATTGGCGGGAGTTCTATCTTTGAAACGGTTTATCCGATTTAACAAAACCTTTGTTTTTTGAATTCTACACAATATTTTTTATCATGGTACGTAGCCGTTTTTTGATATCGTCAAAAATAGATTTTTAGTGCACGCTTTTATCTAATTTTTTTTGTCCAAACACGAACATCTTTTTTAACGCGTCGCCATTTTTCTTTTTATCAACATTTCTCTAATATCCTATGTACCATGATAGAAAATCTATCTGACAATATCGCCAAAAAACGTTTTCTCTTGCAGCTCTAACAGGACGACCTGCAGAACTCCCGCCAATCAGTAGTTTGGACTGCGGCGTCAGACTGCACCTGCTGCAGCGGCCACAGGAGTGATTAATTTTTTTCTAAAAAAAAATATTTTTGCGCCGGAAGGTTCAACTATTAAAGCCAAAAAATCGCAAAAATCACCTTTACGCGCTGCCAGAGTGTACTACCCCCTTAACCGAAAACGGAAATTAGCCGCTGGCACTCCTCTAACAAAACGGAAATTAAACGCTACGCGTCTACACATCTCTCTGAAAACTGCCATTTCGGTGCGGATGTGGTGCTTCAATTGCAGTACAGTTCGTGGTTTGTTTTTATAAACTTTCTCCCGGCAAATCCAAATTTTCAGGCTTTTCTGAACTCGAAATTTTGCGTCTGGTCTGACTCCTTCTGTATCACCTCTCCCCGCTCATCAAAATAATCGCTTATATTTCTGCTGTGTAAACCGGAAAATTTGTTGTGGTCCTCCTGCTTTTGAGACAGAGTATAATAACACTAACATTTGCAGCACAATCGCAAATTTGTAGCACACTATGCTCTACGGTTTCACTTTTAACCAGACGTTTGAAGATGTTTGGGCAAAGAATCAGTACATCTTCACAAATTGTGACGTAATAAAAATGATTTAAAAAAACTGCTGCTGTTGATGTTTAATCCCTCAACTGAAGTGCTAAATCGAAAAAGATATTAAAATCTTGCATGGTAATGCGACAATTTCATAACTAGAAAAACAAACACCTAGAGTCGCTTAGAATCTTTTTCTCGGTTTTGTCATTAGCTTTTATTTTCTCTTTTTTCTTTCTATATCAACAAACAAAATAAATATTAGCCCTATTTGTCGTGATTTTGTAAAATTGTTTTGATTTGTTATGAATAGAAAAAGTAGAGGCAGCTGCGGAGATAATCGAGAAGGATCTGACGCTCATCGGGGCGACGGCCATCGAGGACAAACTCCAAGAAGGCGTGCCTGAAACGATAGCAGCGCTACTTAAGGCCGACATCAACGTCTGGGTGCTGACAGGTGACAAACAGGAAACTGCCATTAACATAGGTTACTCTAGTCAGCTCATCGTGCAGGGAACACCCTTGATCATCCTTAACGAAGACAGCTTGGATGTAAGTCCAAAATTTATGTATGTATATCAATGAGTACAGAAGATATCCAAATGATTCGAGATTCAGAGCGGCCTTCAATCTATCATCAAAATTCTCTAGTAGATTTCTTACAGAAACATTTCTTGTGTTATTGAATACATTTTTTTTATGGTTCAAGTCATAACCAGATAGTTGAAAATGCATATTCTGGAACAATCAAGAGACTTCAAATAATTTTAGGAAATAACATATTTCTGGTTCTGCTTCAAATTATTACCTAAAGCGTCTTTGTATTTTTTTGTGATTGCAGTAACAATACAAATGTATCATTGTTCTTCTTGTAGGCTGCCCGTGATACAATCTTACAGCAACACGCCGAACTTGGCGGCAACTTGGGCAAACAAAACGAAATAGCTTTAATAGTGGACGGGAAAACGCTGAAGTACACGCTGAGCTGCGATCTCAGAGCGGACTTTCTAAAACTGTGCATATCTTGTAAGGTTGTGATTTGCTGCCGCGTCTCGCCCATACAAAAAGCCGAGGTCGTCGAGTACATCACCAAATACACGAAATCCGTTACGCTGGCGATCGGTGATGGAGCCAACGACGTGGCCATGATCCAAAAGGCCCACGTGGGCGTCGGGATTTCAGGAGTCGAGGGCTTGCAGGCGGCGTGCGCTTCCGACTACAGCATAGCCCAATTCCGCTTCCTCCTTCGTTTGTTGTTAGTGCATGGCGCTTGGAATTACTCTAGGATGTGCAAGCTGATCCTTTACAGTTTCTACAAGAACATATGTTTGTACGTGATCGAGCTGTGGTTTGCTATTTATTCGGGCTGGTCGGGGCAGATTGTCTTCGAAAGATGGTCGATAGGTTTGTACAACGTGATTTTCACGGCACTTCCACCTTTGGCAATGGGTCTGTTTGACAAGGCGTGCAGTGCCGAGACGATGTTGGCGCATCCTAGTTTATACAAACCCTCGCAGAACGGGCAGATGTTTAATTTCAAAGTGTTTTGGGTGTGGGTCTTCAACGGGATGGTCCATTCGGCGATTTTGTTCTGGTTGCCGCTGTTTGTCTGCATGAACGACATCTTCTGGATGTCGGGAAAGGATGGTGGATATTTGGTCTTGGGGAATTTTGTATATACGGTGAGTTTATTAATAGAGCGTTTTGTTGGAAATCATTGTTTTTGTTTTCTTTTTCGATAGTTTGTCGTGGTGACTGTTTGTCTGAAGGCTGGTTTGGTGACGAATTCTTGGGTTTGGCCGACTCACTGCGCCATCTGGGGGTCTATAGCGCTGTGGTTCGTCTTCGTCATCGTCTATAGGTAAGTATTTTTGCATATAATTTTTCATAAAACAAGAGTTTTAACTAAGGCTGGGATTCGTATACGAATGACTAAATTATTCACATATGACCCATTCCACGTCAAGCAGGACGAAATTAATTAAAAATATTGATTTTGTTATCTTCAAAATTTTAAACGTTAATTTTTTTTTAAATACGCAAAAGTGCGAAAAATCGGAAAATTCCTCTCGTATAAATATTCATACCGTCGCACACTGGTCGAAACGCTCATTCTAGCTCAACATTTCGTTATAAAGCGTTTTAGTCTACTTTAAATTGTTCGGAGTCGAAGAAAATATTTTATTAAAAATATAAACTACTCTATACTGAATAATTCTCCCCGTCTACACGAAATGTTGAGCTAGAATGAGCGTTTCGACCAGTGTGCGACGGTATGAATATTTATATGCAATTTTTATCTAAAACTATTGATTATATTACAACCCCGTATATTCGAATTATTAAAAAATAAACATTTAAAATTTTATAATCTAAAACATGATTTAATTACAAAATTATTTAAATAAAAACAAAAAATTCAAAATTGCTCACATATCCATAAATAAGAATATAGAATACATACAAGCAATAAAAAGAATCTAGGTATATCATACAAACAATTTACACCAAAGCCAAAAATTATTCGGAGTCATAATCCTGTGGTAAAGATGCTTGTTCTAGTTGTACTAATAACTTTAACACCTCTGTATCCAATTTTTGAATAGTAAGCGGTCATGAAATATATGTTTTTTTGACAAACTTGATATCAGAGTAATATAACAGTGAATGGAAAAGATCCGTTATAGTTTGCATTCTTGAAAATTTTCTAGTGACACTCTCGGTACTTCCGCAAGTCTCGAAAACAAAAAAAAGATATTTCAAAATTGTTTTTAGATTATTGTTAGGCTCTAAAATACGCAACTTTGCCCTAATTTAACCGACTCTCTATTTCTTCAAAATAACTGAGATCCCCATACATTCTGTCGAAATGCGGACACCCTGTATAGTTAACCGGTGAATGAATGAATAGTGAACACAAATTCATATTTTAGATATATGTATTTTCTAAAACAGGGCCCCGTTGTGGACGAACAGTTGCTGTATACAGGCGTTGCCATTTACAAATTCCCAGCTTTAGTTTTAACCCTTAAAAAGCTTCTGGTCAAATATCCTAGGCATTGCACTAAGTTCTAGTTTTTAAGATTAAAAACAATAAAATCTTTGCACATTGAGCATGAACACGATTTTTTTTTAGCATAAACACATGGAAACGTATAATTAGTATCAATTTAATGCTTATTTTCAGCAATTTCTGGCCCGTTCTCCCAATCGGCAACGTCATGACCGGAATGTACATAATGCTCTTTACCTCCGCCGTTTTCTGGTTGGGCTTTATACTTATACCCATCATCGCGATCATACCAGATTTTACAGTTAAAGTGTAAGTACAGAAACAAAAATCATTCAATTGTTCAATAACACACATATGAGGTCGCCTATTTCCAAAAACCCCTAAATCCATTTGAAAACAATAGATTTAGGGGTTTTTGGAAATATGCGACTCATATATCTTACAGCTAAGAATAATATTCAAAATAAAAAACTATCCATTCTTTGAAACAATGTTTATGAAAATTGGTTTTAAGTTAAAAACCAATATTCATATTAGGTTCAAAAACACTTTCAAACCACTTGAACAAAGTAATTGTTGCAGTAGCGGCTCGTGGGTTTTTCCTGCGGTGAGGCAATTATATTTGAGATAATATTAAAAATGGGGCAAATTGTTCACAAATATCAACAAACTACTGAAATTGATAAAAAATAATTAATTAATTTAAAGAAAAGGAGCATTTGTTATAAATCGAAAAACTCGTAGAATTGATTACCAAAAAGTGGAATTTATTAAAAATAGTAAAATGTTATCAAAATTAATATACCGGGTGTCCCAGACCACCCGTATTAGCCTTTTTTGAGAAAACGGCTAGTCCTAAATAGTTGAGACAAAAAAATGTATTACAAAAGCCGTATTAAAGAATCGAATGGTAATATTTTTTTCCCGAAATAGGTTGGTATCCCTGAGAGTTTGCTTAAGAATGTGAAGAACTCCATATTTTTAAATGGCACGATAGTGGTATCATTGAAAAGGTCTTTTTTAATAATAAGTGAGTAATATTTGATTAAAGTTCAATTTTTCATAGCTAACTTATTTTAAAAAATTGGGCTTCAAATGTCAGTTAGACCTTCCTGATGTATTTAAACCAGGGCCGTGGAATCGCTTAATCAATTATTAAAGCTTTTCGAAACTTAGTTAAAAAAAATTTAAAACTGTACTCAAAACTGCGAATTTTTGTAATACAAATACATGTTTTATTGTTACTTGTTTTGAAACAATGTTATCAAAATAAAAAAATATATGTTTTAGAAAAAAATCAAAATTTTTGTTTTCTCTTAAATGCAAATTACATAAATTTTCATTGTAATAAAAACTCTATTTACGTACAATTTTTTTAAAGAAAATGAAATATGTTAAGCACAATTATTTAAATAATCATATTAAAAGTCGGAGTCGGCATTCGTTCTTGACATTATTAAGCAAACTCTCAGGGATACCAACCTGATTCGTCAATACGGCTGTTGTATTTAATTTTTTTGTCACAACACTCTAGCTCTAGCTGTTTTTTTTTTAAATGGCTGATACCGGTGGTCTTGGACACCCTGTATATATTTTCTAAAAATTGTCAAAAGCAACAAACATACAAATTTACCAATCAATAAAATTCGTAAATGTTGACAATTTAAACAAAAAAGAAAATTCAATTAAAATGTTTTCAATGTCTGTAATTTTTCGTAAAAATCGATCAAATTAAATGTATTGAAAATGGGTATTAGAATTTAAAAAATACATTAAAAAATAGTATAGAAATGTTGAAATCAATAAAATGAAAAGATATTTATCGGGATTACCGGGATTTATTGTTTAGTTGTACAGGGTGCAGCATTTACGATGGTATTTTTACGTAAAGTAGCATTTTTATAAATCAAATAACTTTTAAAAATATATTGTCATGCGGTAAAAAAAAACTGTATTATTCACTTTTTTGTGTAGAACACGCTGAAAATATTTTTGGAAAGAATACAACAAATGCAATCGAGTGAAGTCATGGCAAACTATGATTTGTATTTAAAATAATACAACTTTATATCTCATATAGATTTTTTTTGTCGGCGTATTCTACTTAAAAAAAGTACCTAAAGAAAGTTTTTACCGCATGTAAATATCTGTTTAAATAAAGAAGTTATTTCAAAATTGCTAAATTTTGAGTTTTGACGTATAATTGGAAAACAATTGAAGATGGGCAAGTTTTGATTAGGCATATAAAATATGCTCTAAAAAAGAGCTCTGGAAATATATATTAGTTTTTGTCTGTCATTCATATTTATAGTACCTTACTTGAAGAAACCATCGAAAATCCTGCACCCTGTACATATCACCATTTTTTGATGTAAATTTTTAAACATTCGTCCTTTTATTAACAACATTTAATTTGAAGCCTTTAACGAGTGTTTCTAATTCTAGATTAAGCATAAAGTAACATTTCGAGTTTCAAAAGGCCTTATAATTTATTATTGTCAGGCTTTTCTAAACTCAAAATTTTACTTCATGCGACACGTGTATTTTTGAAGTTCGACTTAGGTTTGATCACATGTTTATTTGTTTTACAAATATGTACCGTATGGTCCATAAAAAGACGCCTAACGCGATAACTTTGTTAGACAGATTTGAATGAACTAAAAAACAAAGTCAATGGCCGTTTAAATACTACAAAATGACAGTAATTATATATTGTTTAAGAATTAACTTCATTGAAAAATAATTGTCAATTTAAAATTTTTATCGATATTTGTTTTTGAGTTTCGTGAAGAGTATAATCATAAATAATTTACACTGTAAAGTTTGAAGAAAGGATACAACAGTGTTAATTATTTATGATTACATTTTTTAACTGACGGCATATACTTTTCTTATTTTATTGAATTAGACATTATTTTTCTGAATCCAATTATGCCCGATATGTTGATTTTAGTTTTATAGTTTCTTATATATTTAGAAAAATATAATAATACATTTTTTGATGTGTCGGGTGCCGGGTAATTTTATCGGTTTTACTGAATTCCGTGCACTATTTTTCTCCACTCCTTACGTTTTTTTTTGCACTTTTTCTAGCTTGTTGGAATTCTATTCCTTTTTCTTCAAAAATCTTCGTTATTACTGTCCTCCATGTTTTTCTGGGCCTTCCTTGTCTCCTCTTTTTCGTTATCCTAGCCTGCTACACCTTCTTTACTGTTCTGTTATCCTCTATCTGCTGCAAATGTCCCCACCAACTCATCTGTCTTCTTTCAATAATGCTTAGTACTTCGTCTATTTCCAAGTCTTCCCTTATTTGTGTATTTCTTAACTTTTTAATTTAATAAAAAGTAAGGTAAGGAATGACAGTATTTTTATGTGTAATAATCCCTTCATGTTAACTAAAAACATACAGTTATAAATCAATCAATCAATTAATTCATTTATTGGTCTATTAGATTATACTATATAACAGAGCTGGGCCGGATTCGAATTATTCAGGATTCGAATCCTTTTAGAGGATTCAAAAGAGGCATTCAAATACTTTAGTCAAACTGGATTCGTAATTCGGATTCGTTACATTTTTGTAAGAGGATTCGTATTCGAATCCAAATGCAGGTGATTCGAATCCTCATAAAAGGATTCGAATACTTACAAAGGATTCGAATACTTACAAAAGGATTCGAATACTTACAAAAGGATTTGAATCATCAAAAATAATTCGAATTAATTGTGAGGATTAACAAGAAATATGCCTTTTGTGTCTTTTTAAATGTCTCGTTAAATCACTGTTTTATACGCGTGGCGCATGAAGTAAAATTTCGAGTTTAGAAAAGCCCAGAAAATTTGTCTCGGGTCGCTGCGCGACCCTCGACAAATTTTCATGGGGCTTTTCTAAACTCGAAATTTTACTTCATGCTTAGTCTGGGAGTGGAAAACACTCGTTTGAAGCTTCAAATTGAACTCTTCATAAAAAGCGTGTGCACACTCGTTAAAAGTTTTAAATTAAGCTCTTTTGAAAAACAACCGATGTCGGAAAATTTACAGCACATTGAAAAATGTTCACGTTGTTTTTTTTTAGAAGAGTTCAATTTGACGCTATAAACCAGTGTTTTCCACTTCCAGACTAAGTATGAAGTAAAATTTCGAGTTTAGAAAAGCCCAGAAAATTTGTCTCGGGTCGCTGCGCGACCCGAGACAAATTTTCACGGGGCTTTTCTAAACTCGAAATTTTACTTCATACTTAGTCTGGGAGTGGAAATGCCCGTTCGAAACTTCAAACTGAATGCTTTGATAAGAACATTAAATAACTAAGAATGTTTTTAAAGATAATAATCTAGTTTTCAAAATTTGGTTTAATATTATTTGAAGTAAAACTGACATGGTAGCCACAATCTAAAATGTTTTTCCTGGCCTTTTAATATAACATTCTTCTGTGGGAAACCCCCATTTTGTTAAATTGTTTTCATTGTTTTTGTCAATATTTAAGTTGGTTTTATAAATGTTAACGTGTTTTGTAATTTTTATGATGCCTGTTGATTTCGACAAATTTAATAATATCATATGGCTTTTTTGTTAGTGTTTTGGTCAATTTGAATAAAATTGCATAATTTTTTTCTAACTTTCCCGGTTTTAATGGTATTCACTGATTTTTTTTATAAACGTAATTTTCAGGTATTCGTCGATTTTATAATAGAGTTTAATTTGACGCTTTAAACGAGTGTTTTCCACTCCCAGACTAAGCATGAAGTAAAATTTCGAATTTAGAAAAGCCCCGTGAAAATTTGTCGAGGGTCGCGCAGCGACCCGAGACAAATTTTTGGGCTTTTCTAAACTCGAAATTTTACTTCATGCGCCACGCGTACAAAACACTGATTTGAAGTGAAGTTCACAAACACATGAATACATCTGCAATCAGAGTAACAGGGAATCAGATATTTAGTCTGTTATCAACGATGTTCAGTGTTAATTATAATTAGGTTTTGAATATTTTGCTAAAACAACTGGTAACGATAGTTATATTATAATGGTTGCACAAAAAATATAAAATCAAATTTCTTCTTAAAGGATTTGTATTCGTGATTCGAAAAAACAGGATTCGAATCTTTGATTCGAATCATATTTATCTCTTACGAATCCTTTATTCGAGTATTCGTGATTCGAATCATATTACGTGATTCGGATTCGTGATTCGAATCCTTTTTACAAGAATTCGTCCCAGCTCTGCTATATAATATCAGACAAGTCAGCAAACACATAATAATAAAAATCGTGTTTACATGATTTTTTGGCAATAAATGTAGTGCGCCTTGAAATGAAAAAAAATACACATGCAGTGTATGTATTCAACAAAAATATTGACAATTATCATTTATTGCATAGTAATGTCAACCAAAAAAAGAACAATATTTGTAAATTGACCTTTTAATACTGTTTAAATTGTTTATTTGTTTATATTTAAAATCCGGGTGTTCCGTAACTAATTTATTATACATTTACAGTTTTTTTATCATTTTAAACGCAACTTTAATATTTAATAAAGACTTAATTTCTTAAAAAGAAAAATAATTTAACACTTGCATTATTTATTTATTCTATGCTACATAAAGTTTCCAAATGAACAAGATTCAACTAATCTAACCTCCAAATTTGATGTTAAGAAACAGGATTTAACAATCCTAACCCCCAAATTTGATGTAAACAAACAGGATTTAACTAAACTAACCTACACATTTGATGTAAGGTTTACATTGCAAACAAACAAGATTTAACCAACCTGACCTACAAATTTGATATAAACAAACAAGATTCAAATATCAAAATTGAATGTGTTCGGTAATCCGGCACCGGAGACCCCCAGACGCTTTTCGGACTTCAAGGTCCTCGTCAGTGTAGTCCCGAACCAGTGCTGAGGAATACTGAACATTTCGGACTATATTAAGCCAATATGTGAAAACTATTAATGGATTCGATAGCTAACGCCACCTAATGCTCCATAGTGGCATCTTCAATGACACGAATGCACAAAGTGCATATACAGGTCACTGTTTCGTCCACGAACGAGCTAATCTCTGTGAAATCGGAAACCAAATATCAAAATTGAATGTGTTCAGTTTCGGAATACTGAACACATTCAATTTTGATATTTCTTTTCTGGTTTCACAAACAGAGTTTAGCTCGTTCGTGGACGAAACAGTGACCTGTATATGCACTTTGTACATTCGTGTCATTGACGATAGCTAACGCGATCTAATGCTCAATTGAGCGTTAGATGGCGTTAGCTATCGAATCCATTAAAAGATTTAAATAACCTAACCTACAAACTTGATGTAAACAAACAAGATATAACAATTCTAAACTCGGAATTTGATGTAAACAAACAGGATTCAACAAATATAACTTCAAAGATTGATGTAAACAAACAGGATTTTACAAACGTAACGTCTAAATTAGATTTACATACTGGAGATTTTAACGATGTAATCTTTAAAATTGATTGAAGGTTGCGATTTATTATGAGTAAAGTCCAACGTTTTGAGCAGTAACTAGTTCCAGCCAGATAACGGGACAACATTGCATGATACATCAAAATAATGCTGAAACTTGTAGGATTTTAATGTCACCAATTTAAAACAATTAAGATATTTTTTGTAAAAGAAATCCAGAAAATAGCGTAGTTTTTAGGCAACAAAAACTTGTGCTACCTAAAATTCAAGGGTGTCCGTAAATTCTGCATTCAATTAGCTCGACAATCATTAAAAAACACATTATTTATATCTTACGTTTACCTATTTATGCTGGAGTAATATAGGTCTCTCTCACTCTAGTTAACAGCTGGAAAGAGTCTGTCTCACTCTAGTAAACCGCAGCCATAAACGATCTAGAGTCTTTGATATGTTATGTCAAACCTGAATAGTTAGACATAACCTTATAATAAATAACATTTGTCACTTTTTTTCCAAAGCACAGTAACTATAATTTTTGAAAAATATAATTTCAAATAGAAGGTTATTTTAATTTTGTTATACAGGGTGTCCCATTAGTGCGTTCTCGGAGGATATCTCCGTTCTCGTTAAAGATAGAAAAAAACATTCAGGCCAAACTTACTTGACTTGAAGAGCTGCATAACGTAAAATTATTTTGATGTATACAGGGTGTCCCATAAAAGCGGTACTGAAAATAACATTTTTTTTTTAAATGGAACACCCTATATATTATTTGATTTTTAGATATTACTAACAATTGTACATATGTTTCATATAACATTGCATATACCTAAACCTAACATATTTCATAATACTTACAATTTAATGAAAAAAGTTAGATATTTAGGTTATCAGATTTTAATTTATGTCTCAATTATTAGTCATTTTAAAAATAATCGGTGTGGTACTTTAATAAATTATACTAGACGCTATCCTCAGCCGAAGTCAATTTTAATATTGTACTTACCTTGAAGTAATTCAAACCTGTCAATCTTAAGAAAATTCAAACAACAAATACTTGTTTTTTTTTTAAAAGGCACACCCTATATTTCTATACGGCGTATTATTCGTCTTTAAAAGAGCTTTCCTTTTTATTAAGTATGTCCTATACTTATCTTCAATAATTTTTGAGATATCACTGTTTTATGGAATTATTATTGAAATCAAAGCAACTACTGTGGTCATGGAATAAAAATAATCGAAAAATCAAAATTTATTATTTGACATAGAGACAAATATTGATAATATATTTTATTAGAATAGTTATTTACATAACTAGTGCGGGAAAACAATGTTCCCGGGTGAATGCATTTTTAAAGCACGAGCGACGAAGGAGCGAGTGCCTTCAAATGCGTGAACACGAGAAAAATTCTGACGCACTAGTTATGTGAATAACTATTTTAATGAAATATATTATTAATATTTGTTTTTATGTCAAATAATAAATTTTGATTACTCGAATTGCGACTTGCGAGTTGTCAAAACGGTGTTGGAAACGTCACTTTCGAGGCGGCGAGTTCAAAAAAATAATTTTTAGGAAGAGAAATAAATCACAAGATGTTATAACATAAAATAAGAAAGAAAAAATTGCACATTTATATTAAGTGTTCATCCTCCATTTTAATTTTGGCATACTTGAAGTCTTCGTGTAAAATTTTGGTTCACTTTAACTAGCATGTCAATGTTAATGTTGTGAAGAACGTTTCTAATCCTCAACTTCATATCTTCCTTTGTCGTTGCAGGTGTTTTATATACCTTTTCTTTTACAGTACCCCATAAGAAAAAAATCAAGTTTTGTCAAATCAGGTGACCTTGCCGGCCATACAATTGGCCCTCCTCTGCCAATACATTTATTTGAAAAATGTTCATTTAAATATTGCCTTACCCGTCGACTGAAGTGTGGAGGAGCACCATCTAATTGCAACCACATATTTTGTAATATAGCAAGAGGTAATTCGTCGATCCATCTTTCAAATTCATTTCTAAGAAAATTTAGAAATGATTCACCACTAACAGTGCCATCAAAAATGTAAGGACCAATAATTCTACTTCCTATAATTCCAGTCCAAACATTAAGAGACCACTTGTGTTGGTGGTCTATGGGTATAATATGTTTGGGATTATAGTCAGAATAATAATGAAAATTATGCCTGTTTACAAATGCGTTTTTATGAAATGTGGCCTCATCCGTAAACAATATATGATTTAAAAAGTTTGGTTCCAGTTCGCGTTTATGTAACGCCCAATTACAAAAGTTAAGCCTATTCAAAAAGTCGTTGTCACTTAACACTTGGACTAATTGTACGTGGTAAGGATGGAACTTACATTTCTTTGTTATTTTATTTATTGTAGTTTTTGGTATATCAATTTGCTGCTCCAATTGGCGGGATGAAACAAAAGGGTTCTCAACGATAGACTGAAGAACTGCGTATTCAATTTCTTCATTAGTAGTCCTTTTCCTTCGTTTTATATTCTTTGTATAATCAATACTTCCAGTATTTTGAAATCGTTCCTTCAATCGAATAAATGCTGAAGCATGAGGTTGGCGTTCAGCATTAGGATATTTCTGAGCGTATATGTTGCTTGCAAGAAAACAATTTTCGTCACTAGCGCCCAAAACAAATGTCATATTTATTAATTCTTCTGTTGTAGAATTCATTTCGAAGTAGTTTATACTGAATTAGAGGTAAATTAAAGTATTAATGTATGTCTGTCAAAAGATAAAAGAAAAAGATACTTCAATTACGGCTTATGACAGATGGTTAATTATTGGCCGGCCACCTTAGATGCTTGGCACCATTGATACATTTAATAATATTGTAAATCTAATCACATAATACAGTAATATCTTGAAAACTATTAAAGATAAGTATAGGACATACTTAATAAAAATGAAAGCTCTTTGAAAGACGAATAATATGCCGTATAAAAATATAAGGTGTGCCGTTTAAAAAAGAAATAGTTTTTATTGTTTTAATTTTCTTAAGATTGACAGGTTATAATTACTACAAGGTAAGTACAAAATTAAAATTGACTTCGGTTGAGAATAGCGACTAGTATAAAGTATTAAAGTACCGTACCGATTATTTTTAAAGTTACTAATAACTGAGATATAAATTAAAATCTTATAACCTAAATATCTAACTTTTTTCATTGAATTGTAAATATTATGAAATATGTTTGGTTTAGGTATATACAATGTTATATAAAATATTCGTAGAATTGTTAGTAATATCTAAAAATAAAATAATATTTGGTGTGTTTCATTTAAAAAAATAATATTACTTCCAGTACCGCTTTTATAGGACACCCTGTATACATCAAAATAATTTTACGTTATGCAGCTCTTCAAGTCAAATAAGTTTGGTCTGAAAAATATTTTTCTATCTTTAACGAGAACGGAGATATCCTCCGAGAACGCACTAATGGGACACCCTGTATATGTTTTGTCATATTGCACATCATTGGGTTCAGAAAAATAATGTCTATCGATGAAACGAGTGTTTTCCACTCCCAGACTAAGCATGAAGTAAAATTTCGAGTTTAGAAAAGCCCCGCGTAGAAAACCCTCGACAAATTTTCACGGGGCTTTTCTAAACTCGAAATTTTACTTCATGCGCCACGGGCATAAAACATTGCAAAACAAACAAGATATAACAATTCTAAACTCCAAATTTGATGTAAACAAACAGGATTCAACAAATATAACTTCAAAGATTGATGTAAACAAACAGGGTTTTACAAACCTAACCTCCAAATTTGGTATGAATACTGGAGATTTTACCGATGTAAGCTCTAAAATTGATTTAAACGATGTGGAGTCTTTGATCTATTATGTCAAACCTGAATAGTTAGACATAACCTTACAATAAATGACATTTGTCACTTTTTTCCAAGGCAAACTAATTATAATTTTTGAAAAACATAATTTCAAATAGAACGTTTATTTTAATTTTGTTTCGACAACAATATTTTTGGAAAACAACATATTACGCATTATTGGGTTCAGAAAAATAATGACTAACGATGAAACGAGTGTTTTCCACTCCCAGACTAAGCATGAAGTAAAATTTCGAGTTTAGAAAAGCCCCGTGTAGAAAATTTGTCTCGGGTCGCGCAGCGACCCTCGACAAATTTTCACGGGGCTTTTCTAAACTCGAAATTTTACTTCATGTGCCACGGGCATAAAACATTGCAAAACAAACAAGATATGACAATTCTAAACTCCGAATTTGATGTAAACAAACAGGATTCAACAAATATAACTTCAAAGATTGATGTAAACAAACAGGATTTTACAAACATAACCTCCAAATTTGATTTAAATACTAGATTCTATAGATGTAAGCTCTTAAATTGATTTAAACGAGTCTTTGATGTGTTATGTCAAACCTGAATAGTTAGACATAACCTTACAATAAATAACATTTGTCACTTTTTTTCAAGGCAAACTAATTATAATTTTTGAAAAATATAATTTCAAATAGAACGTTTATTTTAATTTTCTTTCGACAACAATATTTTTTGAAAACAACATATTACGCATTATTGGGTTCAGAAAAATAATGACTAACGATGAAACGAGTGTTTTCCACTCCCAGACTAAGCATGAAGTAAAATTTCGAGTTTAGAAAAGCCCCGTGTAGAAAATTTCAAATAAAAGGTTTATTTTAATTTTGTTTCGACAGCAATATTTTTGAAAAACAACATATTGCGCATTATTGGGTTGAGAAAAAAAATGTCTAACGATGCAACGAGTGTTTTCCACTCCCAGACTAAGCATGAAGTAAAATTTCGAGTTTAGAAAAGCCCCGTGAAAATTTGTCGAGGGTCGCGTAGCGACCCGAGACAAATTTTCACGGGGCTTTTCTAAACTCGAAATTTTACTTCATGCGCCACGGGCATAAAACATCGGTTCAAAGTGAGGTTAGAATTTTTAAAATTGAAGTATTCAAATATTTTTTCCAAGGCACACTAATTTATTTTTTTTAAATATCTGCAATAAAAGATTTATTTCAATTTATTTTCGACGACAGTATTTTTAAAAAGCAACATATTTGGCATTATTGGATCAGAAAAATAATGTTTAATGTAATAAAATTAAAAAAATTACACTCAGCCGTTTAAAGTTTGAAGTTGGCTATTATTTGGCAATGAAGTTATTATTGAAAAAAAATTAATATTAATGTCATTTCTAGTTTATAAAATTACGAAGAAACTATTCGTGAAAATGCAATCAATGTCTTAATTAATAAGACAACTCAAGTTGAGTTGTCTTATTAATTAAGACATTGTTTGCATTTTCACGAATAGTTTTTTCGTAATTTTATATATTATGTTTAAAGTGTGCAAACTATAAGAAGCGTAAGCTTATTTTCTCGAATTCAAATAGTTTTGAATTTGAATTTATCTTCTCATTTGTTAGTATTCAAACAGCCATTGCCATTGGTTTTTAGTTCAATAAAATCGGTCAATAAATAACAGAGTTATCGGCTTGGGCGTTTTTAACATTGGGTATATGGAATATTTGGATGTATCTTTAAAATAAAATTCCCTGTTTGTCAATATTTAAAAAAAATTAGAATATTAATGACTATTACTATTTTAAATAAAATCCTCAAAACCAACACACATCATAATATTTAACAAAAACTTTAGAACTGAAAATGAGGACAATTTGATAAAAATGGACAATTCCAAAAAAAGTAATTGATTAGTGGAATTTGACTTAAATTTTAAAACTGCTTTTGAAATTCTTTTTATTATTTTAATCGAAAATAAATCAAATTGTGCTTGCGCAGAAATGATTATAAATTTTAATATACTAGTGTTAGTTTCTATTAAATTTATTGGTCAACTACTAATAGTGAATTTATAAATAAAATACTTTTTACTGTTTAACCACTGTATTTTGCACTTAATTTGTGACTATAGTTTCGAATATCTAGTAGTCATTATCAAACAATCACT
Source organism: Philonthus cognatus (assembly GCA_932526585.2). Lineage (NCBI taxonomy): Eukaryota > Metazoa > Arthropoda > Insecta > Coleoptera > Staphylinidae > Philonthus > Philonthus cognatus. The sequence goes on along the minus strand of OW052244.1, from coordinate 82,936,950 downwards.
AGATAGTCGAAACTATAGTCACAAATTAAGTGCAGAATACAGTGGTTAAACAAAGCAAAAGTGTTTTATTTTCAAGTGTATTTACGATGTACTACAAAGTGAACGCCTACAACACAAAACAGTTACTAATAATGTAATAAATAGTACATCCATGTTTATCAGAAATATCTTGGTGAGGCACAGCCTCACCTGCCTCTCCTGATCAGTCGCCACTGAATGAAGCAAAACCCTACGGCAACTTTAAAAAAGACTTGTTTTGTTCAAGTAGTCTGAGTGTTTTTTACTTCCTACGAAAGCAACGGGTGCCATAGGATTTCATCAATGATCTAATGAACCAATAATTGAAAACTCTCCCAAAAAATCCACTTTTCTCCTCTTCCAAGCAAAAAAATCCACTTCTCTCCTCTTCCAAGCAAAAAAATCCACTTTTCTCCTCTTCCAAGCAAAAAAATCCACTTTTCTCCTCTTTTCAGCTTGCTCGAGCCGCGGTTTTTTCGAATCTCCGATGCCAAGATGTCATTCACGGCCTCCCAATTCCGGCACAAGATTACGTCCAAGATTACCTCATCCTACCGCTTGATCCATTATTTCTCCAACCCGTTCTCATCCAGAAGAATTTATACAGTGAAAGTATGACTGCCTTGTTAATACACAATATAAGACAGTTTTATGCTCTCACTAAGCACTATGAAATGCTCAGTGGATCATTAAAAAAAACTTTTTAATGATCTCGTTATTAGAGCAGGAACTATTTCAATTATTTTGAATTCGTACTCAAAATATTGTCATTATTTAAGACCAGCTACGTACAAAAATTGAACCGAGTTCAAAATGATTATTAATGCTTGAATATTATAATATGTATTTTTGAACTACAGTTTAGATTGAATTGAGTTTATAAAACGATATTTTAGTTGTACCAAAATAGTTGAACCTAGTTTTTTTGAAAGTGACAATATAAAAATGTAATCTGCGTTTTGACTTGAGTTTAAAAATGATGGCCTTAGAACAACGTCGCTAAAGTATAATGGTATAGCAGGTTATGTGGCGTGAATAGCATGAAATGTCATCAGGGTAGGATCATTGTCTAAGAAATAAACTATACAACGACATACGCATGTGCAGATGCTCTCGTTACGTCACGAGATCTAAGACTTTTAGGCCCAGTTGCACCAAAAACGTTGAACTCGAGTTCAAGTTGAACTTCAGTTTAAGATGACAGTTCCTATTGTTCTAATGTCACTTTGAACTCGAGTTCAGAGTTGAACCAGTTCAACGTGTTTGGTGCAACTGGCCCTTAGCGTACTGTTAGTCCCGTGGAATTGATAAGACGCCAAATAACCTTTTACATAATTATATTTTGGCGACGTTGGCTTTAGACATCCGTAAGTTCGAAAACGCTTATTTATCCAACTGGCAGATAACTTAATACTTATTTTATTTGAATTTTTTCGTCTGTGATATGATTTGTTTAAACTTGTATCTTTTATATTGGCGTTATTAAATTTTGTATAAAAAAAAAACTTGCGTGTGGATTAATTTTCTAGTGTTTTTCTTCGAAACAGGATTCTTGGCACCGTGCGTAAATCCGACACGGATTTCATGCGCGAGAGCGAAATCCGCCACCTGGCTCCACTCGAGCTGAGCAGGGACTCGAAAACCTCGTAAGTCTACTCGAACAAAAATCGCTTAAATCGAAACGTTTGCGCTTTTATTGAAACCGTCACGATAAAACCTAGGCGTTTTTGTGTTTTGCTGTCTTGTTCATTTGCATGCCGAACAGTCTAAAACAGCCGAACGTCCGATACAAGCTTCGGCGACTTTTGCATGTTTTATCCCCTTCAGCACCAACTAATAGTTAACCCAAAAAAAGACAACCGGAGCTCGAGATGAATGCGGGATTGTAAAATAAGTAAATCATTCTCAAGAAAGTTGAATGTCAATTCAATGATCTATACCTTTCTAACGTAACACTAATCGAGTTCAAGTTAATACTATAACGGCGGCCATAGGTGCATTTGGTTGCAGTTATAGGTGCATTTGATTCCGTCCTTATACTATGAATCTTATCACAGGAAAACACAAGAAATGCAGGTACTTGGGGAGTTTTATTTATACTTAACTATGTCACGTACAAAAACGAACGTTAGCACGCGTTATTCTCTAAAATTATATTTATTATTTTTTGTGTCCACGGCAACCTTCCTATCTCTCCCCGCCGTCCGGATTATTCTTGTTCAGGCGACACCACAATACTAATCAAAATCAAATTGGCAGTAATCAAATTCAAGTTGACACTAATCAAAATCAAATTGTTTCTAATTACATTCAAATTACATTTGATTAGCCTAAGCAATAATTGCGAAGCACCTCCGTGTAATTTCTTATTAATAAACCTCTATATACCGGGTGTCTGATTAAGCGTGGCCACCGACTGTATCTCAGAAACTATTTAGCGTAGCATGTTGGTTTAAAAAATTGCGAGTGAAAGTGGCCAATAGAAATCACTTGAAATTACAAAAACAGATTTTTATCAAAATCAAAAAACTGCTAAATTGAGCTAGGTTAAAAATATACAAATCGTAATATACGCTAAATTTAACTCAATTTTAACTACTCACTTGTTTCTTTATCTCGCACATATGAAGCAGGGAAATGCGGGAAAGTGTGATTCTCAAACTGCATGTAGCTTTTGTTAGAATTAACCGAAATCAATCAAATTAGTCTCATTTGATAGGTAATTGAAAGCACTTTAAATCACTCTTTGCTCTCGTTTATTTTAGTTCTTATAGAAAGCGCCAGAGGGCGTTTTTTGAACAACCGCCATACTTTCCAGATTTTCTAGAAAATTTCAATTATAAGTTATAGTTCTTCTACGCTAGTTTATTACAGGAAGAAATACTGAAAAAAATGGTAAAAACCTTATCCTAATATCTTTATCCTAACCAAAGATATAGTAAAAAGTCTGGTAGATTTACCCATTTTCAACCGCGCACCATATAAGTTTAGTAGACCTTAAGGCTTTTTTGTTTTATATTCAAGAAGTCAAAAACAATAATTAATATGTACGTAAATCCATGATTATTTAAAATCTCAAAATATAGTAGGCTATGAGACTAATACAACGTATAAAACAGCGTATATTTACTACAATTAAACTTATTACAATACTTTATTGCAGCAATAACAAACAAAACATCAGAAAATGAAACGAATACAATAATTAAATCCAACTTCGCTGGTATATAAAAACAAGATTTTATTCTAGATTTACATATTTTTAACATATGCAGCTTATGTTAAAAATATGTAAATCTTAATCTACTCTAACTGTTGCTCGATTTCAACTATTTTTTCGTTTACTTTTACATAAGATGCAGATGAAAATGGAAAAGTCTAATCATTAAAATGGTTGTAACTTTAGTTAGGCTTAACCGTATTTAATAAACTTTAACTAAATTGATAAATAATTGGATTCACTTCTAAACACTATGTATTCTGATTTAATTTAGTAAGGATCAGAGGGCGCTATTAGTGCAAAATATCTAGTGTCCCCGTATTTAAGAGAGTTGCCCAAAGTGGCATCCATCTTGACGCCTTTAGGCGTCAAATTCAAACTAAATCATTGTACACTACATTAAACATAATTTTTACTACCCGTGGTAATGGGATAAAGGAATTATGTGTAAAAAGAACCTCTAAATCGCCAAACACAAACACGGGCAAGATTTTTCATTGTATGATGAGAAATTCCAACCAGCGACGCACAGTGGCCGGAACGTAAAAGAAAGTGTTCAAAAATCGATAATGTTGATATTATTGTTTGGTTATGTAAGAAAAGGGAATTTTTGGGTCTCTGACAACCCAAATATTGTCTTAATTGAACTAAAGTACCGGATCGATATGCCGGATCAAAAATGGCGCGCTTAATACGAAGAAAAATATCACTAGCGGTAAAAATTTCATTTTTTTCTTTGTCCTTATGCATAGACCGACAAGTTTTCATTGTTTGGTTGTAAAATAGTACGAAAAAAGCTATCAAACCCCCGAGACTTCGTTTTTGAGGTTATGATAGAAAAAAAGATTTTTTTTAGGTTTTTCACTGTTACTTTAAAAAAACGCAAGATATTTTCAATCTGATAAAGCTGCTTAAAAGCTTATAAACAGGGCTACATTTTTCTGTATAATTGGCCTTGGTAGCATAAACAAAACTTCAGTACAAATAATTTGTTCTCTCGAAAAACGCAAAAATCGCGTTTTTTCAAACATTTTTTCGAATTTAATCGATTATAAAATGAAAACAACGATAGATAGCTTACATAAGTTTTGCTGACCTAAAAGCCTATTAAATGGGCCACAATTTCTGTATGGCACACTTCTGTCACTAGATCAGAACTCTTTTAAACAATGTTTTTCGTTTGAAAAAATCACGAAATTTGCATTTTTTTCGGACTTAACAGCGGTAGATCACGTAACGGATGTGTGCCATGTAGACCCTTTAGCTCTTTTTATAGGCATTTGAATGCATGAAACAGAATTCAAGTGTGGTGTGAACTTTTATTACATTCAAAGGTGAAAAGTCAAAATCGCGATTTATTCAAACAAACGACTTCTGACTGTCCACGATTTTTGCGTTATTAAAAAAAAAATCAGTAACTTTCACTATGGAGGTTGTTTATTCACCTTAGCAACGGTTGCTATGGTTCGGAAGCGGGTTCTCTCCAATCACAGAGTTGCTGCAGGTCACGTGTGCAAGCGGGAAATTTAAATTTGAAAATCATTGGATTCAGCATACTCTACATCATTAAAACATTGTATTATGGAAAAATAAGTTGTTTGCGTATTTATTTGGTGTTTATTTACTATTTGGTGCGAATTACAATATTCAAACAATATGAAAATTGTATTAATCAATTCATTTCACTTGACGATTATTCTAGCTTTTCCTATTTTTCTCTTAATGCGATTTTTTTATTAATGCGAAAAAACTTAAAAAATAAAGAGTTACAGCTCTTATTAGAATGAAATAACAATAATAACCATGCGAAAATGTTGATATCAACATCAAATGAATGATATCTACCGAATATTATACGTACATTAGATATACAAATATCTTAGACGACAACCATTCTGTACTTGGGACCATACTGACATTCTTCACGATCACACCCCTGAGTCTTTGCTTTTGAGGTTATGATACGAAAAAATATTTTTTTTTTTTTTACTTTTTTCAATACATCTTTGAAACAACGCAAATTAATTCAAGTCTGATAAAAATCCTTGAAAGCTCATATCCAGAGCTAAATTTGGTGTATAAATGACCTTGCTAGCATAAATAAAACTTTAATAAAATCAATTTCTCAGTCCATAAAACGCAAAAATCGCGTACATGCAGAAGTCTTTTAAGCAATGTGTTTTGATTGAAAAAATCGCGATTTTGACTTTTCACCTTTAAATGTAATAAAAGTTCACAACAAACTTGAATTCTGTTTCATGCCTTCAAATTCCTATAAAAAGGGCTAAACTGTCTACATGGCACACATCCGTTACTGGATCTACCTCTGTTGAGTCCGAAAAAAATGCAAATTTCGCGATTTTTTCAAACGAAAAACATTGCTTAAAAGAGTTCTGATCTAGTGACAGAAGTGTGCCATAAAGAAATTGTAGCCCATTTAATAGGCGTTTAGGTCAGCAAAACTGATGTAAGCTATCTATCGTTGTTTTCATTTTATAATCGATTAAATTCGATAAAATGTTTGAAAAAACGCGATTTTTGCGTTTTTTGAGAGAAAAAATTATTTGTACTGAAGTTTTGTTTATGCTACCAAGGCCATTTATACGGAAAAATTTAGCCCTGTTTATAAGCTTTTAAGCAGCTTTATCAGATTGAAAATATCTTGCGTTGTTTTAAAGTTACAGTGAAAAAACTAAAAAAATTCTTTTTTTCTATCATAACCTTGTAATGATTCGACCCTAGGTACTATACAAATTTATAATTTGTATTTTATTTACGTTGTGTTGTGTATGTAGTAACCCTTTTTATTTATTTAACAGATTCGTTGTTTGTGTCAATATGCATTATCGGAAATACTGTGTCTTTCTTCCCTTTTAATGACCAGGAGTATGCGTGGACAATAAATAAAACAGGATGTGAGTTTAACGGATGCAAAGTTTATTGACCTCAATTATGACATTTCTAATTAATTTGTGTTTCTTAAATTATTTATATTCTCGAAATACTTTATTTTCGTTTGTACTTAGAAGCCATGTGCATTTTAGTTAAACTCAAAAAGTATATGACTCTACTTGTGGGAACAAAATTAAATAACCCCTGCATTTGCATTACGAGATGGGAAACCCACAAAAACCATCTCGGAGCTTACCAGACAACCAACTAGCGGAAACACTCCTCTGATTAGCAAGCAGATCCCGACGTCATTCGTTGATTGTTTTGTGTCATTAACTAGCGGGAACATAACTCTGCAGTACTAACTCGGGACGACCACACCCGTTAATTGTTTTCAGGCAATTAACTAGCGGGAACACTTCTCTGTTTTCCACGCACAGCTCGACCACACCCGTCAATTGTTTTTGTGCTATTAACTAGTGGGAACATAACTCTGCAGTACTAACTCGGGACGACCACACCCGTTAATTGTTTTCAGGCAATTAACTAGCGGAAACACTCCTCCGTTTTCCAAGCACAGCTCGACTACACCCGTCAATTGTTTTTGTGCTATTAACTAGCGGGAACATAACTCTGCAGTACTAACTCGGGACGACCACACCCGTTAATTGTTTTCAGGCAATTAACTAGCGGGAACACTCCTCCGTTTTCCAAGCACAGCTCGACCACACCCGTCAATTGTTTTTGTGCTATTAACTAGCGGGAACATAACTCTGCAGTACTAACTCGGGACGACCACACCCGTAAATTGTTTTCAGGCAATTAACTAGCGGGAACACTCCTCCGTTTTCCAAGCACAGCTCGACCACACCCGTCAATTGTTTTTGTGCTATTAACTAGCGGGAACATAACTCTGCAGTACTAACTCGGGACGACCACACCCGTAAATTGTTTTCAGGCAATTAACTAGCGGGAACACTCCTCCGTTTTCCAAGCACAGCTCGACAACACCCGTCAATTGTTTTTGTGCTATTAACTAGGGGGAACATAACTCTGCAGTACTAACTCGGGACGACCACACCCGTTAATTGTTTTCAGGCAATTAACTAGCGGGAACACTCCTCCGTTTTCCAAGCACAGCTCGACAACACCCGTCAATTGTTTTTGTGCTATTAACTAGCGGGAACATAACTCTGCAGTACTAACTCGGGACGACCACACCCGTTAATTGTTTTCAGGCAATTAACTAGCGGGAACACTCCTCCGTTTTCCAAGCACAGCTCGACAACACCCGTCAATTGTTTTTGTGCTATTAACTAGGGGGAACATAACTCTGCAGTACTAACTCGGGACGACCACACCCGTTAATTGTTTTCAGGCAATTAACTAGCGGGAACACTCCTCCGTTTTCCAAGCACAGCTCGACCAGACCCGTCAACTGTTTTGTTTTTTTTTTTTTGTTGTATAGTTTTTATATTTGTTGTATAATTTTGATATTTGTTGTGTTATTCTTATTTCCCTCTGTGAATTGGAACTTGTGGTGATTTTCGTGATGTTCTTCTTCCGAACTGTTTCTTCACTTTCCTCTGTTTTCCGCTCCGCACAGCTTTTATAACTCTGTTTCCCACCCGATCGTGGAGATCGAAGATTTCGCGCAGACCATATATGGTTATAAAATACCACCCATCCCTGACGTTACGCAATTCCCCCGACTTCGCAAATTCGTTGTGTTTGCGCTTGGTTAAACCTTGAACTGAATCTTTCTGTATGTCTTAGCATTTCTCCACGCGCCGGTACTTGTTTATTATTTTAAGGCGATGCTGCATTTGTTATTTCTTTCAGATAAAAAATTTTGATCGACTAATGTTATTCTCGTATTTACTGAATGTTGATTTTTCTTTAATATTTTCTTGGGTGATTTTTGTATTAATATTTTAATTTAATTTCGTCAAAAATAATATTTGCACATGACCCCTACTGACCTATTACAACCTCAAAAACGAAGTCTCAGGGGTTTGATAGCTTTTTTCGTACTGGTTTACAACCAAACAATGAAAACTTGTCGGTCTATGCATAAGGACAAAGAAAAAAATGAAATTTTTTCCTCTAGTGATATTTTTCTTCGTATTTAGCGCGCCAGTTTTGATCCGGCATATCGAACCGGTACTTTAGTTCAATTGAGACAATATTAGGGTTGTGAGAGACCCAAAAATTCCTTTTTCTTGCATAACCAAACAATAATATCAACATTATCGATTTTTGAACACTTTTTTTTTACGTTCCGGCCACTGTGCGACGGCTCGCAGCCTAACTTCAGGGTCGGCCAGAACGCCAAGGCACACAAAAATTTGAAGTTGGGATCGCTCTTTATAAATACAAGGAATTGCACTACAAAGTCACCTTTCAATAACGGATATATATTACCTTGGGTCTCTGGCCTACCCTGAAGTTAGGCTATGAGCCGCCGCTGATACCAACAATATTGTATTGCTAACAATATCAATGAGAATAAGAAAGTAGCGATGTTAATAAGTCTAATATGTGACGACACGTGTAAAACTTTTCGGGATCTTTGTTTTCTTGACAAACCGAATTAATCAAAAGATTTAGGGACGGTTGCACCAGAATGAGATCATTTTGAACTAAAGTTTAACGATACGCGGGTTGCACCGAGAGGCGTTCAGTTGAACCAGTTCATTTTTATGTTTTCTCAAGTTGGCAGTAATAAATTTAGGGAATTTTTAGGTTAAATCACATGTCATCACAAATGGTTGTTTGTAAACAAGAGTTTACTCGTTATTTTTGGTTAAAATAAGTGGGTTTTTTTTTAATGAAAAGAGAAATAAACAACCAAGCATGTGCAATTAAATGCATAAATCAAAAACATTAATTTAATATATGTGCTACGAAAATGTTCCTATTACCCAAATATTTTAATTTAATTGAACATATACATTTATTTAAAAAAATATGTTGTGATAATAATAAGGAAAGTAGGCTAAATTTAAATTAACTAATTTTAATTTCTATCGGGCTGACAATAAATAGAATAATGCTGCCCTAGATAGAATAATAAATAAGCGCCAGAAAATAAAATAATGATACTTTTATTATAAATGTTGTGACACCAGAAAGTATTTTAATTACATGCTTTCCGGCACAGATTGGAACTGATGAAGTTGTTCCTACATATGTCAGGATGATGGCTTGTGTGAGTTTGTGGAATTAAACACTGGAGTTTATACGAACGCTAACTTTATTCAACCCTACATGTTTGCTGCTAGTCAATAATAATAATAAGTATTTATTGCCCAACAGGAAATTTCCCAATTACAAGACAATGATAATACAATAAACAATGTATGTATGTACATAAATAAATTTAAATCTAAACAATATGAAGACGCTCGTGAGTGTGACAGCTATTTGACAGATTGTTCATCAACGATTTAACAGAGAGACTAACTTGATAATACCATAGTTTCATGTATCAGGTAGTTCTATATGTGTTAGACCAGTTGTTACACTAGGGGGTCTCTTAACAGATGTGCTACAATTTATTTATGATATACTAGAGGGTGAGTTACGAGTGTCTGCACTTATAACATAACAATGCAGATGAACATTCGTACGAATATATAAACAAAGCTTGAACAAATGCACAATTAAATGATACAAGATAACGTAATATAGACACACTCGGTGGCCATTTACGAGACAAAAATAAATGTACCTGAGTAAAAGATGGGTGCATTGCTGCACTGCACTTAGACCTCATTAGGCCCATTGTGCCGCCTCCCACTACGGGTCACCCATCCTCAGCTCAACCATCCCACCTTATCTAGATAGTCTAGTATTACTGAGGGTGGGCAAATCCCTAATAATGTCCATCGTCGGCCATCTTTCACCCAGTATGGATCCTCTGGTAGACGAGAGTGCCGGGCATTCGCCGAGGATGTGCCTCGCAGTCTTGTCTTCCATTTCACACCCTCTACAAAGTAAACATAACATAAACTATAAATTTAAATAACCACATTTAGGGCTAATTATTAATATTAAATGTATAAGTTCGGTTTATGTATTATATAACATAACTTTAGGTTAATAAATAATTTCTAATTTAGTTTTGTTTGGGAACTGTAATACTGCTAATAAATATTAAAGCAATAGTAAAATGTACCTATAGTAGAAAAAATATATTAAATGAATCTCCAATTACCTAGATATCTTTAATAAGCCTGTTTATTGTAAACAAATAACTTCTTTGTGATGTGAGGTTATGTTTGACTAAATAGTTAACCCGTCGCAATCGTTCGGTTAACTTTTGAGCAACTTGAACTGAATGGTGCAACAAAAAATGTATGTTGAGCTAGTTCAAGAGATGAACTTGAGGTTAATTAATATGGTGCAACCGGCCGTTAGTTGTCATTTCTGCACACAAAGGTTTATTTCAAGTAAGTAGAATGCCATTTTGAACCAAATGTAGTAGTTTTTATTTTCAAAAATATGTTGATCAAGGTCTGAAAGATATATTCGCATTTCAAAATGACATACTGATTGGTCATAAAAAAGGTGAAAACCATATTGATAAAAATTGTTTTAATAATCTTTTACTATAGAGATAGCGCCCTCTTGCGGCGAAGCTATGAACATAAAAATAATTTCCAGCGAATCTTATTGGCCACTTTTACAATGAAGTTTTTTACCGTAACATGCTACGATGTATAGTTTCTGAGATACAGGCGATGGCCACGCCTAATCAAACACCCGGTATATGTTTGTTTAAAATGTCCGCCCTATAAAAAGACGTTTAGCAACGGGCCCGTTCTTCAGAGACAACAGTTGGGAGTTTACTGCCAACTCTTGGTGAATTCTTTGATGACCAGATTTTAATCGTGAACGAGTTTGGGATTTTTGCAATCGTACAAAATAGACCACCAGGAGTACCGTTCATTAGAAAGCAAAATACATCACAAACAAATTCAAGCATTAATGTTTTGATGAAGGGGCCAACGTTGAGCTCTTAAAATTCTGTCGCTTACTGTTGGCGCAGTCGGGACCTCGAAGTGCAGGATAGCCAAATTTGCCTTTTCTAAACTTGAAATTTTGTTTCATGCATAACCTGGTCCTTGGTTATGCATAAAACAAAATTTCTAGTTTAGAAAAGCCAAATTTGGCTATCCTGCACCTCGAGGTCCCGACTGTGCGCCACCTAGCGCCAGTAGTAACCAACAGGTTTTAACAGCTCGGTAGAAGTTTTAAAATGAACGCTTCAATAAAAACAGTGAAAAGCGCTTTTAGATTCTTATCACACTTGAGTGGCAGTATCTTATTTACAATCCCATATTCTATCCGAGCTCAAATCATAACACTAATTAAAAAAAATAATATTAATTAAAAACAAAGTTAATAACAACGAATAAATGTGTAAATGTGTGTGCGAGTTTGAGTTTTTTTTTTAATTTTTTCGTTTCGTTCTGTGACATGAGATCCGTTCTCTTTTTTTTTCTAACCGATTCAGTTATGGGGACGTTGTTGGGTTAAAATGGTGCCCGACTAAAAACGTCATTGCGCCGGCAATTATCGGAGGAGATATCCACATTTGACACATTTGAGGAGGATGGATTCGTTGAGGAATAAACGGGGGCTACTTTTTCCGTAAAATAACTGTAGACTTTTTAAACAAAAACAAAACGGATGTGATGAGTTTACACGCACATTTGTTTAGATGGCATTTTGATTTGAACAAAAAAAAAATATTTAGACGTGGGCGAGATGTTTGGTGTTGTTCAAAGAATGATTTTTATATGATTTATAAGGATTTGTCTCAACTGAAAACAATTAACAATTCATTCAATGGACATTATGAATTCTTTTACTATTAAGCAATTTCGTTAGCTAAGCCATCTAATACTCTACACGGAGATTCATTAATCTCTTTTCAAACTTTGGTAATGAAAAGTTGATTTAATATCATGAAGAAATGTTCATATAAACGCAGGTTTTATCTTTCATTGTTCAGAAGTTATAGCGCATATAGAATTTTTTTTTTTTAATACTAATAGTTAATCATTATTTTATGATAATATATAAAATTACGAAAAAACTATTCGTGAAAATGCAAACGATGTCTTAATTAATAAGACAACTTAAGACGATAAATATCCATTGAAACAACTACTTCCCGTGCAAATACACCTCCGGATATTGAATTATACAATGAAATATTTAAAATCTTATTTAATTTGATTTGTTACAACGCTATTAAAGTATATGTAACGTTTAGGTCAAATTCTCTTCAAACCAACTAACAATACAAATTTAAAATGAAAGGAGAGATAGCAACAAATTAGAAGTGAAAGGACTTGGATTAAAACTAATGTCTTAGGCCATCTATAGACGCGTTTCGAGATATATCTCTCTTCAGTATAGCTTTGCTTATGACGTTTAAAAAAAAATTAGGAATAAAATTAAAACAAACTTACTTGGAAAAAGTGGTGTGTGTGCAATGAACAGGTACACAGAAATGGAATGAGTGAAAATGATGGTCGGTATTTATAGGTAAAAAAGGGATTATGTCATTAGCAGGTATGATAATCCCTTTTTTACCTATAAATACCGACCATCATTTTCACTCATTCCATTTCTGTGTACCTGTTCATTGCACACACACACCACTTTTTCCAAGTAAGTTTGTTTAAATTTTATTCCTAATTTTTTTTAAACGTCATAAGCAAAGCTATACTGAAGAGAGATAAATCTCGAAACGCGTCTATAGATGGCCTAAGACATTAGTTTTAATCCAAGTTCTTTCACTTCTAATTTGTTGCTATCTCTCCTTTCATTTTAAATTTGTATTGTTAGTTGGTTTGAAGAGAATTTAACCTAAACGTTACATATACTTTAATAGCGTTGTAACAAATCAAATTAAATAAGATTTTTAATATTTCATTGTATAATTCAATATCCGGAGGTGTATTTGCACGGGAAGTAGTTGTTTCAATGGATATTTATCGTCTTAAGTTGTCTTATTAATTAAGACATCGTTTGCATTTTCACGAATAGTTTTTTCGTAATTTTATATATTATGTTTAAAGTGTGCAAACTATAAGAAGCGTAAGCTTATTTTCTCGAATTCAAATAGTTTTGAATTTGAATTTATCTTATTATTTTATGAAATCAAAAACACTAGTTGTAACAAACAGAAATCAAAATCTGGCTGCATTTCGTGAGTTCTAATTACAAAGTACAGGGTGACCCAAATTCGATGTTTTTGTAGGGTATCTTAGTAACCAGAAGAGTTAGAAAAAATCTGATATACACGTCATGATCTTTTCTTCTGAGAAAATAACAATGCCCTTAACAGATCGTGATTAGTTTGGAAGATATCAGCCGATTTAAATTGTTGGCTATTTTAAAATATGTCTTTTTCTCAATAACTATAAGATGTACAAAAAAAACTCAATGAAATAGTTATTTATGTAGTTTTGATGGTAGATTTCAGTGGCGCACTTATTTTTTTATTCCGACTTTAAATTTCAGAGTTATGACACAAAGTTGAATTTTTTTTAAATGGTACACCCTGTATATTTTAATGCCATTGAAAAGCAATTTAAATTAGTATTACATTGATATAATAAAGTTAATAAAAATAAATGAAAATTAGCCGAAAAAATATAAGTATTTAAAACTAAGATCGTGATTAGTTTGGAAGATATCAGCCGATTTAAATTGTTGGCTATTTTAAAATATGTCTTTTTCTCAATAATTATAAGATGTACAAAAAAAACTCAATGAAATAGTTATTTATGTAGTTTTGATGGTAGATTTCAGTGGCGCACTTATTTTTTTATTCCGACTTTAAATGTCAGAGTTATGACACAAAGTTGCATTTTTTTTTTAAATGGTACACCCTGTATATTTTAATGCCATTGAAGAGCAATTTAAATTAGTATTAGATTGATATAATAAAGTTAATAAAAATAAATGAAAATTAGCCGAAAAAATATAAGTATTTAAAACTAAGATCGTGATTAGTTTGGAAGATATCAGCCGATTTAAATTGTTGGCTATTTTAAAATATGTCTTTTTCGCAATAATTATAAGATGTACAAAAAAAACTCAATGAAATAGTTATTTATGTAGTTTTGATGGTAGATTTCAGTGGCGCACTTATTTTTTATTCCGACTTTAAATTTCAGAGTTATGACACAAAGTTGCATTTTTTTTAAATGGTACACCCTGTATATTTTAATGCCATTGAAGAGCAATTTAAATAAGTATTACATTGATATAATAAAGTTAATAAAAATAAATGAAAAATAGCCGACAAAATATAAGTATTTAAAACTAAGATCGTGATTAGTTTGGAAGATATCAGCCGATTTAAATTGTTGGCTATTTTAAAATATGCCTTTTTCTCAATAATTATAAGATGTACAAAAAAAACTCAATGAAATAGTTATTTATGTAGTTTTGATGGTAGATTTCAATGGCGCACTTATTTTTTTATTCCGACTTTAAATTTCAGTTATGACACAAAGTTGCATTTTTTTTTAAATGGTACACCCTGTATATTTTAATGCCATTAAAGAGCAATTTAAATTAGTATTACATTGAAATAATAAAGTTAATAAAAAATAAATGAAAATTAGCCGAAAAAATATAAGTATTTAAAACTAAGCGGAGCGGCCAAACCAAATTTTCAGGCTTTTCTAAACTTGAAATTTTACTTCATGCGCCACCCGTATAAGACACTGATTGCAGTGAAGTTCACTTGTTCACAATATTCCAGTGTTGTTAGTGTTAAACACGCGTGGCACATGAAGTAAAATTTCGAGTTTAGAAAAATGTGAAAATTTGGTTTGAAGTTAAAAATATATATCTTTAGCACACTGCTTTAGTAGTATATTTTAAACTTCACTTGAAATCAGTGTTTTATACGCGTAGCGCATGAAGTAAAATTTCGAGTTTAGAAAAGCCTAATTTGGCTCGGTCGCTCCGCTTCGCTACGCGCCCGAGCCAAATTTTCAGGCTTTTCTAAACTCGAAATTTTACTTCATGCTTAACCTGGGAGTGGAAAACACTTGTCTAAAGCTTCAAATTGAACTCTTTTAAAAAAACAACGAATATCTGAAGATTTATAGCATACAATTGAGATATGAATAAATAAAAGAAAAACATTAACATAACCAAACTAATTTTGACAGGTGATTATGTCAAAAGATATTGAAAACAAATTTTATTGTGCTAAATTATGACTACTAAAAACATAGTAGTCATGATTTAGCACAATAAAGTTTATTAACGTAAACATTTTAAAAGCGCTACAACTTCTAAACTAAGAAAAATAAGACCTGCGTTTACATGAACATTTCTTCATGAAATTAAATCTACTTGTTATTGCCAAAGTTTTTTTTTAAATACAAATATCTCCTACTCCTTGAGAATGACTCAAAGTCGAAACTAGTTGGAATAAAAATCCAAAATATTAGTGAAATTTAACCAAGTGTTTTCTTTATTAAATCATACAAATATCTCAATTATATGCTATAAATCTTTAATTTTTTTTTTTTAAGAGTTCATTTGAACATTAAACGAGTGTTTTCCACTCCTAGGTTAAGCATGAAGTAAAATTTCGAGTTTAGAAAAGCCTGAAAATTTTGCTCGGGCGCGCAGCGAAGCGGAGCGACCGAGCCAAATTAGGCTTTTCTAAACTCGAAATTTTACTTCATGCGCCACGTGTATAAGACACTGATTGCAGTGAAGTTCACTTGTTCACAGTATTCCAGTGTTGTTAGTGTTAGACACACGTGGCGCATGAAGTAAAATTTCGAGTTTAGGGAAGTCTGAAAATTTGGTTTGAAGTAAAAAATATATTTCTTTAGCACACTGCTTTAATAGTATGTTTTAAACTTCACTTGAAATCAGTGTTTTATACGCGTGGCGCATGAAGTAAAATTTCGAGTTTAGAAAAGCCTAATTTGGCTCGGTCGCTCCGCTTCGCTACGCGCCCGAGCCAAATTTTCAGGCTTTTCTAAACTCGAAATTTTACTTCATGCTTAACCTGGGAGTGGAAAACACTTGTCTAAAGCTTCAAATTGAACTCTTTAAAAAAAACAACGAATATCTGAAGATTTATAGCATACAATTGGGATATGAATAAATAAAAGAAAAGCATTAACATAACCAAACTAATTTTGACAGGTGATTATGTCAAAAGATATTGAAAACAAATTTTATTGTGCTAAATCATGACTACTAAAAACATAGTAGTCATGATTTAGCACAATAAAATTTATTAACGTAAACATTTTAAAAGCGCTACAACTTCTAAACTAAGAAAAATAAGACCTGCGTTTACATGAACATTTCTTCATGAAATTAAATCTACTTGTTATTGCCAAAGTTTTTTTTTAAATACAAATATCTCAATTATATGCTATAAATCTTAAAAAATTTTTTTTAAAGAGTTCATTTGAAAATTTAAACGAGTGTTTTCCACTCCTAGGTTAAGCATGAAGTAAAATTTCGAGTTTAGAAAAGCCTGAAAATTTGGCTCGGACCGAGCCAAATTAGGCTTTTCTAAACTCGAAATTTTACTTCATACGCCACGTGTATAAGACACTGATTGCAGTGAAGTTCACTTGTTCACAATATTTCAGTGTTGTTAGTTTCGTTTAGAGTTTAGGGAAGTCTGAAAATTTGGTTTGAAGTAAAAAATATATTTCTTCAGCACACTGCTTTAGTAGTATGTTTTAAACTTCACTTGAAATCAGTGTTTTATACGCGTGGCGCATGAAGTAAAATTTCGAGTTTAGAAAAGCCTAATTTGGCTCGGTCGCTCCGCTTCGCTACGCGCCCGAGCCAAATTTTCAGGCTTTTCTAAACTCGAAATTTTACTTCATGCTTAACCTGGGAGTTAAAAACACTGGTTTAAAGCTTTAAATTTAACTGTTTAAAAAACAACGGATATCTGAAGATTTATAGCATATAATTGAGATATGAATTAAAAGAAAAACTCCTTGTATGTAAATATTTTAATCTAAGTCAGAAGAAAGTGAGACAGGATTTTAGTTTTTTTTTTAAATTCCCTGTGTGTTGAGACAATTTTACTTATATCTCATACACAGGGTGTCCAAAAAGGGTTTGAAGTAAAATAAATCAAATCTTTGAAAAAAAATATTTATTGATTTTTAATTTTACAGATACTCGGAAAATTATTTACTAAAAATAATGTTGTCTAAATGTTTACTGTTTCGCTCCTGGCACTCCTCTAATCTTGAGCGAAGAATTTCTACTACGGTATGACACGGATGATGCAATTTCTGCTGCGATATTATCCTTTAACTGCGTCAATGTCCTTGGTTTATCGATGTACACCTTTTCTCTAAGGTACCCCCATAAGAAATAGTCCAAAGGACTCACGTCTGGACTGCGTGGTGGCCACTTAACATCACCACTCCGCGAAATGAGTGAAATGAGTTTGGGCGTGGTGGCCACTTAACATCACCTCTTCGTGAAATGAGTCAAGATGGAGCCACATGTGTGACTATCAAACCCTTCAATTAAAGCACTAACCCAAATAAGAAATAGTCCAAAGGACTCATATTATTGAGGAATAATGAGCTATTCCCCAATAAACTTATTTCGCGAAGAGGTGATGTTAAGTGGCCACCACGCAGTCTAGACATGAGTCCTTTGGACTATTTCATATTTGGGTTAGTGCTTTAATTGAAGGGTTTGATAGTCACACATGTGGCTCCATCTTGACTCATTTCACGAAGAGGTGATGTTAAGTGGCCACCACGTCCAAACGTGAGTCTATTTCTTATGGGGGGTAGTGCTTCAATTAAACGCTTTGATGTGTGACTCGTGGCTCCATCTTGTTGAAACCAAGTTTCTGCATTAAAGCCACCCAACTGTTGCAAAAATGGAGCTAGGAAATTCCTAACCATTTCGCAGTATCGCTCTGAACTCACCCTTTTTGGACACCCTGTACATAAATCTTCTTAAACGTTTAATTATCTTCTTATTTTTCTTTGAAACCGGGTGTGAACAATTTTTGTAGAGTTTCGCGCACAACTCAAGCACAAATATTTTGATTTCCATTTTCTCTTTATTGTTTTTTTTTTATACATAGATGTAGATTTTTTTATATATATACAAAAGAAAAGGCTATTGCTGTTTAATTGTAAATATTTGCGGTGATCAATGTGGGAACAATTTTATTTTTATTAGAAAATCGATATTTTTATAAAGTTAACTAACTTATTGTACATTCTTAAAAAGCTTAGTGTTAAGTTATTGTTTTTTTTTTAATTTTATTTTTTTGTGGATGAAGTGGAGACAAACGATTGCATTACATTATGGGGCAGCTAATTGTTTATTTATAGAACGGGTTTTTAACAAAAACTTATGATTTTTTTTCAATTGTGGGCTGAGATTCTTAATAAAAATCTTTTCTTTTAGTTGAATAACAATCAATCATTTAAACTTGTAATTTTCAACTGATGAATAAAAGTTTTTTAATGTGCATATTATTCACTTTGTTTGGAATAAAATTGATCAATTGTCTTCTAATTTCTAAAGTATTCAAACATGAACAACAAAATTGCAAAAAAAACACTTTAAAATTTCAATTTTTTAATGTGCATATTATTCACTTTGTTTGGAATAAAACTGATCAATTGTCTTCTAATTTCTAAAGTATTCAAACATGAACAACAAAATTGCAAAAAAAAAACACTTTAAAATTTCAATTTTTTAATGTGCATATTATTCACTTTGTTTGGAATAAAATTGATCAATTGTCTTCTAATTTCTAAAGTATTCAAACATGAACAACAAAATTGCAAAAAAAACACTTTAAAATTTCACAAATTGTTTAATCGAGTTATGAGGAGTATTTAATCGCAATGAAAAACATTTTATTCCTTACTTCACTTTTAGTTGTATTTCTTACTTCACTAACGGCCCGTTTAATAATCAAGTTAAAGCTACTTAAAATATTTAAACTCGACTTTAACGTTAAGTTCCGTTTCATAATGCAAATTTAAAGTAAAAGTCGACTTCAAAGTTAATGTCGGCTTGTTGGCACTTTAAATAGATAAAGCGGGCTTTAAAACTAACCTAAAAATGTTTTCAAATGTTAGAAAAAACCAATTGCTTTTTTGACAGGGCTGCGAAGCCAGGACCGTTAATTTCACAGAAGAATAAGAAAAATCAATCACATTTTGGATAGTAATTCTTCAAGTAATGAAAAAGATATTGCAATGTATAGAATGAGGGAGAATTGTGTTGATGCATTCAACGTCACAGATTTTTTTTTTTCAAAATTTGAATGTTAAAGGCAATGGTAATAATTTTGTACCAAATTAAAGAAAAGATTGTACGTGAATCGAGTAGGTTAATTTAATTAATATTAATTAGCCAATTGAGCAAATAACTAAATGCAGATTAATTAAAGACGTTTGACCTTTTCCAATATTAACAATTAGTTTGTTATTTATTGCATTGAATTATGTTCTATTTACTTTTAACAGGTTGAATTAAAAGTAATTCGTCTTTTTTTTCTTGAATAATTTTCTCACTTATCACTTGGTGAAACATTTTGAAATATTGATAATGAAGGTTTAAATTAAATTACACTTGGTTTGTTTCACAATTTTTTACTTTACTATTTACTCGACTAGTTTCGCGTTTTACAGCATTATCAGGAGTCCTGATAATGCTGTAAAACGCGAAACTAGTCGAGTAAATAGTAAAGTAAAAAATTGTGAAACAAACCAAGTGTAATTTAATTTAAACCTTCATTATCAATAGTAATTCGTCTTTGTAAGAATAATTCCTCTATTATTTTATCTTATTGTTTGTTGTGATATTTATAATGACATAATTGAAATATAGACAATTAAAATATAGGTTATACAACATTATACAGTGTGGAAATTAAGTAGCGGATAAATTCGGTAACTCCGTTAATGTGTATGACAGAGAAAAAATCTAAAAGACGTATAGCGATTACAATCACTGCGCATGTGAAAAATATTTTTTTAGATTTTTCAAAAAAGATTTGTAAACGCTTTGACGTCATCAATACTTTTTTCAAATGACAACCTATATTTTTTATTTTTTATTTCGGTACAATTTTTCAATAGGTTTTCAACCATATAAAATTTTGTATAGCTTACATAAGAAAAAAGTGCAAAAAAGCGGTCTTAAAGTTAAAAAGTAAAGATGAATTAAATTAACAGACTAATCCTAGTTATCGGGGTTTAAAACAAACAAAACTAGGGCTTGGACAATTATATTAAATGTTCAAACTGATGACCATGCACCATCTGACAATACCCAAGACGGTAATAAAATGCATTCACCACGTTTTGAAGCATTTGAGGCTTTATTAAACTACACTCATGCAGAATTCTTTCTTTAAGGTCCTCTAAATGATTAGGTCGATTTTTGTATACCATGTTTTTAAGTGCCCCCACAGAAAAAAGTCCAATGGCGTTAGATCAGGGGACCTAGCCGGCCATTCAATTGGACCTCTTTTTCCAATCCATCTTCCCGGGAACACTTCGTCTAAATAACGTCGCACATCCAATGCATAGTGTGGCGGAGCACCATCCTGTTGCAGCCAAATATTATTCTTTGGTATGTCAGGGTCGTATTCATTCGGAAATAATATCGCTAATGCAGGTACTAATTCA
This sequence comes from Philonthus cognatus, assembly GCA_932526585.2. Lineage (NCBI taxonomy): Eukaryota > Metazoa > Arthropoda > Insecta > Coleoptera > Staphylinidae > Philonthus > Philonthus cognatus. Next base: position 82,916,109 of record OW052244.1, on the reverse strand, counting down.
AACTGTAAAAAGTCTAGGTATCGTTCCCCAGTCAAATTAGCGTTGAAAAAGAATGGTCCTAAAATCCTGTCACCGATTATTCCTGCCCATACGTTGAGCTTTTGGGGATATTGTGTATGAGCTTCATGCATCCAGTGTGGATTTTGTCTAGCCCAATATCGACAATTCTGCCTGTTGACAGTTCCATGTAAGGAAAAACTTGCTTCATCCGAAAATATTATACGCCGCGAGAACATTGGATCACGATTGCATATTTCCATCATTTGTTCACAGAATTCTTACCTAAGATCAAAGTCTGTGTCTGATAACTCATGGACCAAGTTTACCTTATAAGGATGAAATTTCTGCTTTTTTAGAAGTTTCAGTACCGAAGTATGGCTCAGATTGTGGTTTAACGCGATATTTCGACTAGTTGAATGGGGACTATCTTCATATTCCAGTAATATATTAAGCTGCATATCTTCGGTTAATGTTGTCAAAGGGCAGCCAGTTTTTGGAAGATCCTGAACAGTACCATGTTCTCTAAATTTATTTTCAATTCTACTGACTGTGGATTGGGTTAATTGGTGATCAGGATATTTGTCTCTGAAAATTCGACATACTTCTCGATGGGTTCTAACTCGATCACCATACCCAATCATCATTAAAACTTCAATTCTTTGCTTCTCTGTCAGCGATGGCATTTTGGTTAAACAAGATACTTACTACGTATTAAATACTCGTACTATCCACGGGGAATGAAAAACGCACTAAACACTTTGCTTGTACACGTGACACATGTCAAAGTGAACACACTGTTTTGTTTGTTTTAAACCCCGATAACTAGGATTAGTCTGTTAATTTAATTCATCTTTACTTTTTTAACTTTAAGACCGCTTTTCTTGTATTTTTTCTTATGTAAGCTATACAAAATTTTATATGGTTGAAAACCTATTAAAAAACTCTACCGAAATAAAAAATAAAAAATATAGGTTGTCATTTGAAAAAAATATTGATGACGTCACAGCGTTTACAATTTTTTTTTGAAAAATCTAAAAAAATATTTTTCAGATGCTCAGTGATTTTAATCGCTATACGTCTTTTAGATTTTTTCTTTGTCATACACATTAACGGAGTTACCGAATTTATCCGCTACTTAATTTCCACACTGTATAATAAAAATAACTATAAAAAGGCGTTACCAACCTATATTCGCTACCTTCAAGTCGACTTTTACTAAAGTCAGATCAGGAATTGATTATGAAACTAATCAATATTTAAAGTCGACTTTAACTTAACGTCTTTAACCGGGCGTAAAAGTAAAGTAAATAAAACATTTTTTTTCTTTGTGATCTTGAAATTTAAATAAAAAGTGGAATGTTCCGTAGTCATGCTACGGGGTGCAACACCCCGCAATATGGGCAGTGTCTGGGGGGAGGGGGCTAGCAATGTCGCCTTAAGGTATGGATATAATGCGCATTAACAAATAATTTAATTTTAATACCGTGCGATAATTTCAAGTATAAATCAGAGTAGGCTTTGAATTTTAAATTAGATTGGCACTACTGACTGTTAACACATAGTTTACCATAACCTTAAATTTGTTCCATGATTCAATTGGCATTCAGAGCAACCGCACAAAAAACATGCATATGCTTAGGTTAGGTTAGTGAACAAAACGTTAAATATAATCACTCCTATAATTCAATATCCGGAGGTGTATTTGCACGGGAAGTAGTTGTTTCAATGGATATTTATCGTCTTATATTGTCTTATTAATTAAGACACTGTTTGCATTTCACGAATAGTTTTTTCGTAATTTTATATATTATAATCACTCCTGCTCTATATCTTCAAATAACAGAGATCCCCATGGACTTCTACAAAATAGGGACAACCTGTATATAAAGGGGCCCCAAAATTCTAGTTACACCACTGGTAATGTTCCAAACTTGTGAAAATAAGTACATTGTTCCACAAATTGAATAGGTAACACTCACTAAGTGCATATTAAGTTAGAGAGGGATTTAATTTAATTTAAAATAAAATAATTACAAGTTTAAATTGATAATATTAAAATTAATTTTGGTGGTGCAATGTTTGCTTTCTGTAACACATAAAACTTAATAAACAACCTATAATAAAAAAATTCATACTTAATAATAAATGTGTATTAACAATTTGAAAACTAACGGGTCTTAGACGCACAAACGTACTTAACTGTTTTACCTATATGTGTTTTTTTTTTATGAATATACTTATCTATTAGTAGAAGTGTTTTTAGTGCATGCAATATATTCTCAGCCACCCTTATTCTTACTCATTCAACATCATCCCTCCCGATCCACCCAAACCAAAAAGAAAAAAAAAAACTTTGTCATGTCGGTAATTAATGTGTCATTGTTTTTGCAAGACCAATGCATGCTCTGGAGAGGTTCGCAATTTGTAAGTACCCTGAGTTTCCGCAAACGAAAACAACAGTTTTTAAACAAGAAAAGAAATCATCATGCATGCTCTAGCACAGTAGTTAGTTTTCACTAGGTTGATTTTTTTTTCGACTATTTCTCTTCACCGGCTTTTTTGGAAAGGTGTTTAATTAATTTTTTGGAGCTTTGCACGCGCATGTTAAAGGTGATTAATGCGTCTCGCTATAACACTGCCTCCCCCCTAACAGTCAACAGCTGGAGTCTCCTGCTTCTAGACTCTCTGAGACTGCTCGGCTGCTGAAGAACGTGAGGAGCGTGTTCTCCAGGAGGTCGCACACCAGGGCCGAGCTCGAGGTGGAGCTGTCACGTAAGTTGGCCTCGCTGACACCGCACGCTGTGCTTCACACCAAATATGGCTCACTTTAATTAAAGAACACAACCTATATACAGGGTTTCCCTTTAGTGTGTTCTTGGAAGATATCTCGGTTCTTGTTGACGATATAAAAAAAGTTTCTGCGCAAAAGTTACTCGACTTTAATGCTGGGTTTATAAGATTTTGAACGTTTAAATGTATTTAAAGTTTAGCGTTTAAGCGGAGTAGAACGTACACGTTCTTGCGAATGCGTTCATATGATGTTTAAGGATTTCCTGCCTTATTAATAGACCTTAGCATACAGCTTTAACACTGTACTAGGGATGATATTAGCATCAGTGCCGTGGCAAACAAGTTTGGCGCCCAACGTATTAAATACCACCATTTTATTATCTTTTTACTTTCCCCGTGTGCTATACAAAAGAAGATTATTGTTTTTGTGAAAATTCGTAAATAGAAAACAATTGTGGAAATTATAGTGCTTTAGAAAATTGACATTTCACATCAACTAATGTAATGATTGTCAACTGGCGTCAATGTCGGCTGACACCAACTTACATCTGAATTTCTCCATAAACGCCAAAGTGGTATGTCAAATGTCAAAAGTGACACGTTAACTTTCAAAACATACATCAAAAATACAAAAATTCTGTGACTGTGTGATCATTTCAAGAAAAAAAAAAGTTTTACAAATGTTACAAAACTCTCCAAAAAGGAACAATTTTCACTTGTCGTAAAATTGCATTCTCGATTGTCTTTTGTTATTTTGAATCAACATACTTAAATCGACTGTCTGAGATTAAAGCCCTTTTATCGACTATTTTCTTAAAAATTTTGCATGAACTGTCAAATATCTCAATTGGATTACCTTATGATTAGGTTAGGTTAGGTTAGATGACAGTCACTAGTTTTAAATTCCTGTCAAATATCCCAATTAGATTAGATTATATACCTTATCAGAGCTGGGCAGGATTTGAATCATTTAGGATTCGATTCCCGGATTCGAATCCTTTTAGAGGATTCAATAGAGGTATTCGAATACTTTGGTGAAAACGGATTCGTGATCCGGATTCGTTACATTTTTTTAAAAGGATTCGTATTCGAATCCAAACGTAGATGATTCGAATCCTTATAAAAGGATTCGAATTCTTATAAAAGGATTCGAATCCTTATAAAAGGAATCGAATCCTTATAAAATTCGAATCCTGATACATGGATTCAAATCCTCCTAAATAATTCGAATCATCGCTATTAAGGCTTGGATTCGAATTCGATTAATTCAAATAGTTAAATATTCTACTATGAATATTTAAATCACTAAATTATTCATATTTGAATATAAATATTAAAATTTTCGAATAATTCAAATATTTGTGAATGCATATTTGGTTACTTAACCATGAAAAATATCCAACGTTAATAGTATATTTTTAACTTCACTTGAAATTAGTGTTTTATACGCGTGGCGCATGAAGTAAAATTTCGAGTTTAGAAAAGCCCCGTGAAAATTTGTCTCGGGTCGCTGCGCGACCCTCGACAAATTTTCTACGCGGGGCTTTTCTAAACTCGAAATTTTACTTCATGCTTAGTCTGGGAGTGGACAACACTCGTTTGAACTTTAAATTTAACTCTTTTAAAAAATCGACGTATGTAATATAATAAATCATTCATTGAAATCATAGAAAACGATGCAAAATTTTACCTAAAATTAACTTTATAATTTGTTCGGCTCTTAATGGGTGAATATTCTTTTCCTAAAAAAAACCGTTTTTATTTAATTTTGAAGTTGCATTTAATACAATAACAAACTGTGAATAAATCGACATAAATCTAGAAATATCAAAAATCCCGACATGTAGAAAATCTTGACGGTCCACTCCCAGACTAAGCATGAAGTAAAATTTCGAGTTTAGAAAAGCCCCGCGTAGAAAATTTGTCGAGGGTCGCGCAGCGACCCGAGACAAATTTTCACGGGGCTTTTCTAAACTCGAAATTTTACTTCATGCGCCACGCGTATAAAACACTGATTTAAAGTGAAGTAAAAAACGCACTGAAAACCAACCCAACTTCGATATTTTTTCAAAATTGAATGTTTTCTTTCCTATCCATGCTGTAAACCTTCAGATATTCGTTGTTTTCTTGTAAATAAACTTCGATTCCCTGTAGTCCTTCGGTCTCCGAAGACCATGGTTGGTCCTTCGAGCTGTAGCCTTTGTAATTTGAAATTTCTAAGAACGAGTGTTGTCCACTCCCAGACTAAGCATGAAGTAAAATTTCGAGTTTAGAAAAGCCCCGCGTAGAAAATTTGTCGAGGGTCGCGCAGCGACCCGAGACAAATTTTCACGGGGCTTTTCTAAACTCGAAATTTTACTTCATGCGCCAGGCGTATAAAACACAGATTCAAAATGAAGTTCAATAACACATATATATCATCATTAATTAAAATCATTATATAATCAGATATTTAATCGGTAAATGAACATGTTTGTTGATGGAATAAAATATTACTAGTTGCAAATAATAGATTCAAATTTATTTTTAAAGGATTTGTATCCGTGATTCAAAAATGAGGATTCGAATCTTTGATTCGAATCATATTTTTCACTTACGAATCCTTTATTCGAGTATTCGTGATTCGAATCATATTAGGTGATTCGGATTCGTGATTCGAATCATGTTTTTGAGGATTCATCCCAGCTCTGTACCTTATGATTAGGTTAGGTTAGATGACAGTCACTAGTGTTGAGTTGGATTAGGTTATGTTAGGTTAGTCGACAGTCATTAGTGTTAAGGAGTTAGGGGCAGTCATAGTTGTGATTTTTAGGTGTTTTTTGAATTTTTTTTTTTTTCTCGAAAAGTAATGGTTGTATGTAAAAAGCTATTACTACGTTAAAAAGGTCTTTTATTCTACTTTATAAAAATATTTTTTTATTGAAAAAATATGTGTATACACACACAAAAAGACTGTGTACAGGGGCGCGCCTTTCAGAATAAAGGGTTCGCGGTGCCAATCCCAGAGGTCGTACTGTTTATCTGAAACACAAAATCGATATTGATCTTAGTAATATATATAAAAACCTTGTACTTGGACGAAGGAAAATTAAATACGTTGATTTTAAACAAAATGGCGGCCGTTTGAAAAAAAGTGCGTTTTATGACCTAAAATTTGGTTGATTTAGCATGCCAAAAATATAGTAATTTTTATCAGAACGTAAATTCCTTCGTCCAAGTACACAACAATGTAATTAGCAACAATTATGCCAAATTTAATCCAGATCCGTTCAGAACTTTGGCTGGAATCATTGGCACCGCATTGAAAAATGTCGTTTCGAGAAAAACGACTTTGAAGTTTTGGAGAGCATTAAAATGTTCTGTACGTTCATAAAAATGGACTTACAGTGAATCGTCGATTCCGGGCCCGTACTGTGGTCCTTCCGAGTCCAGGAAATCGTCTAGACTCCTCGTTCGCTCTTGTCTTCGCCGCATTCTCTCCTCCCTGGTAGCAGCGTGTGCGCGGCTGTCACTGAGCGCTATCCGCTGCTCATCTTTGTCGGAAACAAACCTGTGGATATTCGGGCCGCAGTTCACCCCCATCGCCTGGAAGATCATCAGGATGCTGTAGAACCCCTCATTGTAGACAACAGCTGCTGTATAGGCCGCAATTTGGACGATCGTTCAGCTTCCCGGGAGGATTTTCGGACAGATTTTCCAAATCAGCTGGTTGTAGCTCTCGTTGTTGTTTTGAGTGAAACCACCCACACAGCGTTCGAGTAATTCCTGCTTCGTCAAGTCGGTATAAATTGGCTTTATGGCTTTGGAGACATCAGCTGGAAATTGAACATAATCATGGTGGAATGAATCCACGTTGTTATTGACGGCCGCCCGCTGCCAGGTACACCAAGAGTCCTTTCCTACTGGACACAGCTTGTGATCGTAGTTGTAGTGGTAAAAAGTTGCCCAAATCGCGTTTCTCATGCCGTTAACAGATTGATTGTGTCGTCTTATTGCTAACCCATAGTAAACTGTTAACTTATCAATAAGTTTACCAGTGAGTTTATTTCTGCCGCCGAGTCCTCCTGTCTTTTTCTTACACGCGCGTAATCTGGAGCCCATCCGCTTTTGAACGTGACCGACACATTCTTTCTTCTGGATGACTGTTTCAGGACCGTAGGGATGAGCATCACGAACACCTGCAAACGTTTTTGAATCCCCATCACCGATATAGTTGACGTATTTGACGTTGTACTTTTCTTCAGAGTTGCAAAACATTTCAGTTATGGCTGCGACTTCCATCTTCCCTGCTGATCCTTGATGGTTTGCTGAACATTCCGCTTGATGAGTTTCCATATATTCGTCGTATTCGTGAGTATCCTCTTTGCCCTTCCAAACTTCACACATTTTGCAGTACGCACTTTTCGTGACTACATCGAGAACTGTTCCACTGTAGTAGCCAATCAACGACGAGACACCATACAATGACGTAAATCCGCGCTTACGCCACGTCCCATCACCTGACACAGTTAGTTCGTCGTCCTTCGCTGCATTGGTTTCCCGAACAGTTTCTTCTCGTTCTTCCTTCACTGCCTTATGGAACAATAGATCCGCCACTGCTGTCACCGATATCAGAATCTGCTTCATCAAAATGTTGTACGTTTTCTTAGCCAGAAAACTCGGCATGTCCAGGAGCCCGCACAGCTTTACACATCCTTTGTGGCCAAGTCCCAGTACTCTCATTGCGAATATAAAACGCCTGTTAATTTCGTACGTGTGCCCAATGAAAGAGCAAGATGGAATCGAAACGATCGGGCAGTTGTCACATATCACAGCAATTCTGAAGCCCAGTCCACGCGTGTTGTCAGTTTGGAATTTCAAGTTCCCGTTGCACTCGCGACACTTCACCAAATTCGAGATGGCAGCAAACACGGTGAAGAAATTTATGATCCGGTACTGAATGGAATCGTCCTGCGGCACTATGACTTCCTTTTGTCTCTTCCTTTTCTTCGCCGATGCACTGAAACTGCTATCGTCGATCTCTGGCGTTTTCGGGTTGAAAGACTGCTTCCTTTTTCGATTTAGATATTTTCGCGTCGGATTACTCTTGCGCGCACTTCGACTCACTTTGTTTAGACCCATCGTTTATATCTTTTTCACGGCGCGAAACAAACACCGGCACGTGTATGGCGACTGACACCAATGGAATTTGAGGTTCAAACTACATCGAAATAGTTCTAACATGATCATAGATGGCGGCACAAGTTTCTAAAACATGTGCACGGCCTTTAAAACTGACCTGCAGGCTAGTATCACAAGCGCGAGAGAAATAGCGTTCGGAGCGGTTGGAGCGCCGCACGGTCGCAGCCCGACGGCCTGCACTGTTCGCTTCGGCGGTCGAAAAAAAAATACTTCTACATGTCGGATCACCATGAAATTTTGAAATATGATAGTCGAAGGATCATACTTTCGAATACTGACATTTTTGAAAAATCGATATTTTCAAAATTATGAGTGCCCCTAACCCCTTAAGTTAGGTTGCACAACACCTTCCTCATATAACTCAATTGAACTATTTTTAATCTAACTTAACATCATTTAATTCTGTTGATTTACATTTTTTTTGTACATCCTGTGTATCCTTCAATCGTCTCTACTGTCACTTTTTCATGTAAGATATTGACACATATTAAATCAAACGTGAAAATTTACTAAATGAATAAACAAATAAATTTGAAAAATTACAATTTCAACAATAATATCGACAAGAAAGTAGTCAATAATTGACAAAAGACAGTTGACAAAGTGATTTTATGTCGAAATACCAACAGACAGTGTCTGTTGTTTTTTAACTTTTACTGTTGTATTGTCAAAAACAGAAATAACTGACATTTTCTGCATTTTTTAAAGTTCAATAAAAAAACACCCCAAAAACTTCATTTTTGATGGTACTTCACTGTGCGCTATATGAAATTGGATTAGATTTCGCCGTAAATTACGAATCCGCGAAAAGAACCGAATGTTAGAACCGAGTGTCTTCAACACTCTATTTATTACGTTATGTCAGTTTTGACAATCGCAATCAATACCCTGACAAATTCTAACCTAATTTGACGTATCTTACCGTAAACAATAATGATTACTTGAATTGTTTTCAACTCCTCTACTAAAAACTGGTCAGTAATATGATGTTGGCAATTTTTGAAATTGTTTAGACAAAACACTATACTGACTGTCATTTCACTGTGTAAACTGCTATTATATTGACTAGTTTGGCCATAATTTAATAAATATTGTGACAGATACGTCAATAGGTATAAATTTCAGGCGTTAGAAACCTACCTACGTGTGGAAAGTGATGAAATGTCAAAAGTAGGGTTAGGTTAGATTTCTCATTGTCAAGTTAGGTAAGGTAAGATTTCGCTGTGGGTGAAATACTGACTTATAGTCTGTTTAAAAACTAGAAGGAGTAAGTGCCAAAGCCCAATTTACACTATAAAAAGTTACCAGAAATATCACTAGATAAATTTGGCGGCAATTTTAAATAATTTCATAATTACTCTTTAAATAAAGAGTGGGACGAATCCTCGTAAAAATGATTCGAATCACGAATTCGAATCACCTAATATGATTCGAATTACAAATACACGAATAAAGGATTCGTAAGAGATAAATATGAATAGAATCGAAGATTCGAATCCTTTTTTTTCGAATTACGAATACAAATCCTTTAAGAATAAATTTGATTTTATTATTTTTTTTGCAACCATTAATATATAAAATATCGTTACCAGTTGTTTTAACAAAAATATTCAAAACCTAATTATTTATTATTACTACTGAACATCGTTGATAACAGACTAAATATCTGACTCCCTGTTACTCTGGTTAAAGATGCATTTGTGTGTTTCTGAATTCCACTTCAAATCAGTGTTTTGTACGCGTGGCGCATGAAGTAAAATTTCGAGTTTAGAAAAGCCCGAAAATTTGTCTCGGGTCGCTGCGCGACCCTCGACAAATTTTCACGGGGCTTTTCTAAACTCGAAATTTTACTTCATGCTTAGCCTGGGAGTGGAAACACTCGTTCAAAACTTCAAATTGAACTCTATTATAAAATCGACTAATGCCTGAAATTTACGTAAATAGAAACTTCACTGAATATCATAAAACCGGGAAAGTCAGAGAAAAGTCATGGAATTATATTCAAATTGACCAAAACACTAACAAAAAAGTCATATGATATTATTAAATTTGTCAAAATCAGCAGGCAAATTACAAAACATGTACAAATTTATAAAATTAACTTAAAAATTGGCAAAAACAATGAAAACTATTAAACAGAATGGGGGTTTTCCACAGAAGAAAGTTATATTAAAAGGCCAGGGGAAAAATCTTTAGCTAGGGAAATGTCAGAAAAATTTAACATTTTAGATTGTGGCTACCATGTCAGTTTTACTTCAAACAATTTTAAACAAAATTTTGAAAATATGATTATTATCTTTAAATATATTTTCAATCATTTAATGTTCTTATCAAAGGATTCACTTTGAAGTTTCGAACGACCGTTTCCACTCCCAGACTAAGCATGAAGCAAAATTTCAGTTTAGAAACAAACAAACTGTGAATAAATCGACATAAATCTAGAAATATCAAAAATCGTCGGGATTTTTTGATATTTCTAGATTTATGTCGTAGAAAATCTTGACGGTCCACTCCCAGACTAAGCATGAAGTAAAATTTCGAGTTTAGAAAAGCCCCGCGTAGAAAATTTGTCGAGGGTCGCGCAGCGACCCGAGACAAATTTTCACGGGGCTTTTCTAAACTCGAAATTTTACTTCATGCGCCACGCGTATAAAACACTGATTTAAAGTGAAGTAAAAAACGCACTGAAAACCAACCCAACTTCGATATTTTTTCAAAATTGAATGTTTTCTTTCCGATCCATGCTGTAAACCTTCAGATATTCGTTGTTTTCTTGTAAATAAACTTCGATTCCCTGTAGTCCTTCGGTCTCCGAAGACCATGGTTGGTCCTTCGAGCTGTAGCCTTTGTAAAATGGTAATAAACTTAGTAATCTAGAGTTATCCTTTAATTTGAAACTTCTAAGAACGAGTGTTGTCCACTCCCAGACTAAGCATGAAGTAAAATTTCGAGTTTAGAAAAGCCCCGCGTGAAAAATTTGTCGAGGGTCGCGCAGCGACCCTCGACAAATTTTCACGGGGCTTTTCTAAACTCGAAATTTTACTTCATGCGCCACGCGTAGAAAACACTGATTTAAAGTGAAGTAAAAAACGCACTGAAAACCAACCCAACTTCGATATTTTTTCAAAATTGAATGTTTTCCACTCCCAGACTAAGCACGAAGCAAAATTTCAGTTTAGAAAAGCCCCGTGAAAATTTGTCTAGGGTCGCGCAGCAGACCCGAGACAAATTTTCTGGGCTTTTCTAAAATCGAAATTTTACGTCATGCGCCACGTGCATAAAACAGTGATTTAACGTGAAATTTAAAAACACACAAAAAACATTTTTCATGTTATTCTCACAATTAATTCGAATTATTTTTGACGATTCAAATCCTTTTGTAAGTATTCGAATCCTTTTACAAGGATTCGAATCCTTTTACAAGGATTCGAATCCTTTTACAAGGATTCGAATCACCCGCATTTAAACTCGAATACGAATCCTCTTAAAAAAATGTAACGAATCCGGATCACGAATCCAGTTGAACTAAAGTATTCGAATGCCTCTTTTGAATCCTCTAAAAGGATTTGAATTCAAGATTCGAATCCTGCTCAGCTCTGGTCTCTATCTTACTTAAAATTGATTTGTTTCATAAAACTATACAAGGTAGAACGACTGATCTTCGGCATGCCTGCATGATCGTTTTCTTCTTTTCTTCAAAGTTGGCAGTTCATTTTTATAGAAAACACTGTGCACGGATCTCTTCACTACGTCATCAAAACTTGTGATTATGTCCTCCAAGCTGTTTAGAGCTGCAAATAGTTGACAGTAGAATTTACAACTCCTGAAAATTAAAGATTTTTTTATTTGATGCATATTCTTATGCTATTTGATATCTCACCTACTGCACCAACAATGTCTGATACAACAGCAGTCAGTTTTATATGTGGATCATTTGTTATCTGCTTATACATATTTATTATGCATTGTTTTTCAGACAGATATAAATGACCCAAATCCAACTTCTTACGCTTTTTTTGGAGGTGAAGGTGTAATTATCACCGAACTTGTACTGGGTCCATAATCCATCACAACAATATAAACAAAACTTACTTTTAAGTATGCTAAAGAAACACCGCACAAAAGGTTATTACGAAACAGACAAAGTTGCAACTCGGTAACGCTTCGAATTAAGGTTATGTCAGCTGTTGCGTCTAATAATGACGAAATTAGCATAGTGTAAAATGGGCGCGCTCTCGGCCAATCAGAGTTGTAGGTTTTGGCGCGTGAAATTTAAAACGCTCCTCCTAGTTATTAAACAGATTATAGTAACTGCGATCGTCACTATAAATAAAATTGTTTTTGGTTCGTACACAAAAGTGCAATTAGGTGCCCCCTGTTCAAGGCGCTTTAGGCCCGGGCCTAATAAGAAATCCGCACCTGGTATCTCTCAAGGGACTCTACTGAGTCGATTTAGACCATTTTTGGGAAATCTGTCAATCCGATACAGTAAAAACTAATGTAGTTGTATGAGTTACGTGAAGGTGTTAAGTCACTTAATTAAACACAGCTATATTCCTTTCTTCACTTTTATTTTTCTTGCTAGATGTACATTTCGGGTACTAAGTACCCATTATCAATAGCTAACTGAATAAAAACCGATAAATGTTTACAATATATACCTACTCGGACTAGGCGGAAAAACCAAAAAAGTAATTTGCAGTTTGAAACGAATGCGGTATCTTAGAAATGGGGGTGTTGGGGATTATTCGGTTTCGGACTTGGGAGGGTTTACAATGATGTTAATGAGGGTTATCTGTTGGGTAATAAATTTAATAAGGGGTTCATTATTGGGCTTAAATCGAAATTGAGTAGTTCTGTCTTATTTTTCATCATTTCTATCGCTTCCAACATGTTTAATTGATAACTGCTGGATTCTTTTAATAATTTAACTTTATTTATGTTGAATTTGTGGCCTGTTGTCAAAGTATGATGAGCAATTGCTGATTTGTCAGGGATTTGGCTTTTGATGTGGTACATATGTTCTTTGAATCTAATGTGCACGTTTCTTTTTGTTTGTCCAATATACAATTTAGTACAATTATTGCAATTGACTGAGTAAATCCCTGAATTCAGCAACTGGTCTTGTTTTTGAAAAGTATTTCCCAATAACATTTTAAGTTTGGTATTGGTGTAATGTGCAAGAATGAAATTGTAGTCCGAGTAGGTATATATTGTAAACATTTATCAGTTTTTATTCAGTTAGCTATTGATAATGGGTACTTAGTACCCGAAATGTACATCTAGCAAGAAAAATAAAAGTGAAGAAAGGAATATTACTGTGTTTAATTAAGTGACAGTAAAAACATGATAAACAAGATCGAGTATGTCAAGGATCAAGTTCAATGATCGAGCAAATAGAGGAAAAAATTGAGCTGCAAGAAACGATCTACATAAAAATTAAATATCCTTAAACATAAATGGTTCTATGCACATTTTTTGCCCCGATAATTTCAGAATTTATAGTTTATTATTTGAGTACAGCGCTGTCAGATTTACTGTGTCAGCTATTACAACATAATCGTAATAAAGTTTAAAAACTTGCCAGAAACGGTGAAAAGAAGGAATTGGAAATTATAAACGATAATTTTAAATGTCTTTAAAAGCTTTTCTGTTAATTCTAAGAATTACTTGTAAAACAGTATTTTGACAATTAGTTGGGCAATGCCTACATGCAGACACATAAACTCAAACGCTTAAACCTTAATTCTCGTATGAAGGACACCATTTCCATAAACGTTAAACACTAAACGATAATCATTAAACGTTAAACATCTTATAAACCCGACATAAGGGCTGCATAACCTAAAAATATTTTTTAAAATAAAACAACGCAGTTGGGAGGGTTTCACTTTTATTGTTGAACACTGCAACATGTTTCACCACACAGTGGCTTCATCAGGCAGATGAAATAATGATTTTACAAAGTACAGGTAAAAGCTTATATACTAATGCAATTAAGTTAATAGAAGGGGGGGGGGGTAATGAGGTAATTAGGCTGAAACTAATACAAACAATTTTGAGCGACTAAATATTGATTAGGGGTGAATTGTTTACTTCTATTTGGTCATTTAATAGAATACCTTTTTTGTTATATTTATTAATTTCTAATTCTTCTAATAATACCACTAAAAATATTTGTATGTATACAGAGTGCGCCATAAAGACAAATAGCATCCACTACTGTCTTTATAGCGCACCCAATATGTATAAAAATATGTTAAGTTATGCAGCTCTTAAATCCAAGCAACTTCGGTGAAGAAACTTTGTTTCTATCTGTAACTTGACGAGATATCCTCCGAGAAAGCACTAATATAACACCCTGTGTATAAAAAAAATCACACTTTAAATTTCTACATTACAATATTTATCATTTCCAATGTTTTTTTTGTAATATAATACATACAGCATGTTTTGTAAATACTTACATAGATACTAGATAAAAAAAAATAATTCGTTTCATTTGGGTTTCTTTTTCATCCTTTCTCTTGAGTGTTTTTGCGTTGTTTGTTGTTGACTAATTTTTGTTGGGTCGGTCCAGACGGCTTCGCCTTCTCACAAGAGGAGGGCGGTTCCATCTCCCAGGCGGACGTCATCAGGGCTTACGATACCAACATCCCCAAGCCAGAAGGGAACTGAACCCTAAACCTCATCGTCATCATCGACTTCGTTGTCGGCATTGTAGTTACAACACACTCGGTTCCTTAAGTTTTATATTTATTTTTTAACAATGGAATGTCGTCTATTCTTACAAAAAGTCGCGTTGAGTTGTTGTATCCAAAAATGTCGTGTACTTTATATTAGTTATATAAATTAGTTGCTAATACATGTTTGCACCAGTTTTCGTTAAACTAATGATAACATAAAGTTAATTATAACATAAATTAAAGTCTTATGTATGAGTTAATAAAACACGTCATTGTTACATTTAATATTAATAATATTTATTGTGTTAAATATGTAACAGAGAATATTTACACTCATCAGGTAAAACATAATATAATTATATATTCAAATTTGAGGACATATATGTAATATAAAGAAAACACTTAACTTTTTTATACTACTTTTATTTTACTTTGTGGTTAGTTTCAATTATACGGTAATCATTGTAAAACTAAGTTGGATATTGATTAGGTTAGGTTCCAATGGCAGCAGTTAGACCGCTCGCTCACCTAGGCCCAAAGGGCACACTTGTGATACCATAAGGGTGAAAAGGAGTCAGATCTTCCCTCCCTCCCCACCTATACAAACCTATCCGAGCACCTAATGAACCCAATCAGATTTCTCACATCTAGGTGTGAGGTCCGTTAGTCCATTCGTAGTGCATACCAAGGTAGTTTATCCTTTTCCCTTCGAGAGCAGGGCATTGCCCCAGATAGTGAGTACCGTCTCTTCCTCCTCCACATCCGGGAACGCGTCAATTTGTACATATTAAAACTACAGCGTTTGCTTGGAAATTAACCAGTTTCAACACGTTCAAAGGAAATTGCAAATACGTCAAATGGTTTCTAGCAAAAATGGCGTCAAAGTGGAATTTTGTTGGTACAAAGAAAACGTCGAGTTTAAGCTGGAAATTGTTTGAGTAATTTTAAAAAAATAAACGCGTCACTTCGTACATTTCAAAATTACAGCGTTTGCTTGGAAATTAACGAGCTTCAACATGTTGAAAAGAAAATGCCAATATGTCAACTGGTCTTTCCAAAAAATCGCGTCAAAGTGGAACTTTATCGAGAGAAAGAAAATGTCGAGTGCATAGATTTTGTTTTTTAAACACTGAAACATTGTGAACAAGTGAATTTTACTTGAAATTAGCGTTTTGTACGCGTGGCGCATGAAGTAAAATTTCGAGTTTAGAAAAGCCTGATTTGGATTGGCCGCTCCGCTTCGCTACGCGGCCAATCCAAATTTTCAGGCTTTTCTAAACTCGAAATTTTACTTCATGCTTAGTCTGGGAGTGGAAAACAATCGTTCAAAGACATTCTGAAGAGATAATGCAAATAAGTCTATTGGTTTTTCCGGAAAATCGCGTTAAAAGGGGATTTTTTTTCAGATAAACAAAATGTCGAGTTTTCGCTTAATTTTTTTTTGAGGAATTTAAATAAAATAAACGCGTTAATTCAACATGTTGAAAAGAAAATGCCAATATGTCAACTGGTCTTTCCAAAAAATCGCGTCAAAGTGGAACTTTATCGAGAGAAAGAAAATGTCGAGTGCATAGATTTTGTTTTTTAAAAACTGAAACATTGTGAACAAGTGAATTTTACTTGAAATTAGCGTTTTGTACGCGTGGCGCATGAAGTAAAATTTCGAGTTTAGAAAAGCCTGATTTGGATTGGCCGCTCCGCTTCGCTACGCGGCCAATCCAAATTTTCAGGCTTTTCTAAACTCGAAATTGTACTTCATGCTTAGTCTGGGAGTGGAAAACAATCGTTCAAAGACATTCTGAAGAGATAATGCAAATAAGTCTATTGGTTTTTCCGGAAAATCGCGTTAAAAGGGGATTTTTTTTTCAGATAAACAAAATGTCGAGTTTTCGCTTAATTTTTTATTGAGGAATTTAAAAAAAATAAACGCGTTAATTCGTATACTTCAAAATTACAGCGCTTGCTTGGAAATTAACGAGCTTCAACATGTTGAAAAGAAAATGCCAATATGTCAACTAGTTTATCCAAAATATTGACTAGTAACTGCTCGCTTCGCTCGTACTCAGCTCGTTTCGCTCGTACTCAGCTCGCTTCGCTCGCTCGCCGTCGCAGTACTCGGCTTCGCCTAGTTTTGCAAAGTTTGATCTCGAGCTAGACGCACTCGGCTGGCTCGGCTGGCACCTTTTGTGCATGTCTGCCTAGGAGGCAGTGACCCGTGAGGATGCCTACCGCCTTCTTTATGTCGATTCTGCTAAGAGCAATTAATCTGTTGCTGTTTATAGTATCCCATATAGGCCATAGCTGCCTTGTTATGAGACATGTATCTTCTCTCCACCTATGGTTGACCGATGCTATCATCTGGTCCCTAAGTAGTCTCTTGCATTCCACAAGAGGAATGTGGGTGGAGAGTTCAGTAAACAGGTCCTTCATTCTTGCCCCCTTCCTTGCAAGGTCATCGGCAATTGAATTTCCCCTGATATCACTGTGACTAGGTACCCACATGAGTCCCACGTCACAGTTATTTGCTAACCAATTTAGCGATTTTTTACAGTCTCTGACCACCTTCGAGGTGCAGTACAGACTATTCAGTTTCTTAATGGCAGCTTGGCTATCAGTAATGAACCTGATGCGGTTCCCCTAAAAGTCATTTTTGTGGATCCAGTCCACTGCCACTCGATTGATAATGATTACTGTGTAATTGAAACTAGTCACACAAGTAAAATAAGGTGGTATAAAAAAGTTAAGTGCTTTCTTTATATCAAATTGAAAATGTAACACGAAGTGAACGCCTCCAAAATTAAGAATTATTATATGTAAACGTCATTTTTTGAACACAACCGACAAATACATACGTTTATGTATTCTTTGAACCTATGAGGTGGGTTAGTTTTTCTCACAGATAGCACCTTTAATTATAACATAAATGGTATTGCTGGGTATTTTACTATTTAACTACAACCTAATTAAACGAGAACCGGTGCAAAAGCACAAAAGAAAACTAGCTTGTTTTAAGGTAATATATTACCATTGCTTTTTTCTAAATAAGTAAATACTGATATAAATAGAATCCTATAAGTTGGACAATGGCTAAACCATGTCGGACACTTACGCCAAGCAATGTTGGATATGGTTGTCTGTTGGACAATTAATAAATAATGGTAGACACTTACATTCAGGATTGTTAGATATGGTTGAAACAATTGAGTGTGTTGAACAGTGGCTAAAACATGTTGGACATATAATATATTTCATACAGGGAATTTTTCTTTTTAAGTATATGTAAATGTTAATTTTCTGACGTTTGTTGTGTAAAAAATGCATAGTTTGAAACATCTAACAAGTGTTTCCACTCCCGGGTTAGGCATAAAGTAAAATTTCGAGTTTATATTTATTTTTCGGTACTCATTATGTAAACTAAAACAACATTTATGTATCATATATTGCACAAAATTTCTAAGAACTTCATGCCAGCACGCTACAAGTGTTCACTCACTTAGGTGCTTTGAACTATTATTGTTACATCTGGATATTCATTACGTTGAGCAGAACACTGCTCAATATAAAAGAAATATATTATAGAACGGATGTTAATTTGTTGAAAATATATGTACTCATGTTATGTAATAATAATAATAATAAAAAAATTAAAAAAAATAAAATAAAAGCCTGAAAATTTGGTTTGATCGTGTAGCGAAGCAGAGCCACCAAACCAAATTTTCAGGCTATACTAAACTCGAAATTCTACTTCATGCACCACCGTTATAAAACACTAATCAAGTGAAGTTTAAAGCATACCGCTAAAGCAGTATGCAAAGACGTATATTTGGAACTTCACTTAAAACCAGTGTTCTATACGCGTGGCGCATGAAGTAAAATTTCGAGTTTAGAAAAGCCTGAAAATTTGGTTTGGTCGCTCCGCTTCGCTGCGCGACCAAACCAAATTTTCAGGCTTTTCTAAACTCGAAATTTTACTTCATACGTAACCTAGGAGTGGAAAACACTTTTTTAAAGTGACTGCTTATATAAAAACTACGAATTACTGCAAATTTTCGAAACGCTGTACTAATCGGGATATGTTTACTTTAAAGAAAAATTGTCTGTATTATCACTCAATTCAAACTTTTTTTATATCACTGGCCCTATATTTTTTTATGTTAATAATTATGAGTGTTACATTTTTTTTATTTATGATAAAAAAAATCGTTGGTTTTACATGTTTTTCATATTTATTTTTTTATATATTAAATAATTATATTATACTATTATAAGTGTATTACTATTATGAATTATACATTTTTGGATACAACATATTCTTTAAATTAAAATCTCTTTCTAACAATTTTAAAATACGAATAATGATGATGATCCAATGTGTCAAATAATAACCCAAACCTTGTACATAAATAAACTTAACCTAAGCATGGAATAAAAAGATTACAACAAAAAAATAAAACAAAAATGAAGTAGCGTTACGGTATACACTATATACACGGTGCCTTGAATGTATAAATGTTCACGATTTTGTGATAATAACCAATAGGTGTTTCTGATGGATGTATTTCAAAAACTAAACAAACAAAACTATATACATGACTGTGCATAAATATATCTTTCGTACTCTGTGCGCACATTAACTTTGGCTTTTCATAAACGGCAAAACAAAGTTTTGTTTGTTTGTTTTATTTGAGAATATTTCAACTATAGCTTTAAAAAAAAATTTAATGTTACACTGAAAGAAATATACGAGCCTGCCAAGTAACATGTTTATATCAAACATTTTAATAAGTTAGAATGTTTGATATCAATACGAAACATGTTTTCATCAAACATTTAAACGAGTTAGAATGTTTGATGGAAACAAGTTAATTCACTGATTATAGAGGCTTCTACTTCGTTATACATTGTTGAACATAAATAAAACACTTGTTTATCACTTTGTTTGTATAACAATTGGTTTATTTGGTGACTATAGTTTCGATACTACACGTATCATTATCAAACCGTTAACGGTTTGATAATGATACGTGTAGTATCGAAACTATATTCACCAAATAAACCAATTGTTATACAAACAAAGTGATAAACAAGTGTTTTATTTATGGAAACAAGTTACTTCGCAGACTCATATATAAATATATTACTTGATTAAAGTAATCATTTATTGTTTTCATGGCAAGTTTCACAAACGTCAGTAAAATTTTATTCAAAGGTATTATATATTTGTCGATTAAAATAGATATTTTCCATGTCATGAATGTCAAAAATTGTAAATTAATTTATTTTTTGGCAAACTAAATTTTTAGTCGATGAATAACTATTTTCCAATTTAACTGCTGTTTGTGAAAGTTACTTTGCAGACTCATATATAAACATATTACTTGATAAAAGTAATCTTTTATTGTTTTCATGGCAGGTTTCACAAACGTCGATAAAATTTTATTCGAATGTATTATTTATTTGTCGATGAAGACAGACATTTTCAATGTCATGAATGTCAAAAATTGTAAATCAATTTATTTTTTGGCAAACTTAATTTTTAGTCTAATTTAACTGCTGTTTGTGAAACCCGGCATCAGTGTAATCAATTTTAAATCATTGGATCTATAAAAGCTAATTATCAATTACTTGGTTTTTCTTTAAAAAAAGGTAAAGTAAATATCTAAAATTAATTTAAACAAATTTTGGCTTTACGAAAAAAAACCACTTAAGTGAACATGTAATCATTTATGTTCTTGGTGATTAAACGTGGGAATAAGATCTTTGGCTTTTCAAAAAAAAGTAACCATATTGTAAAAATTTAAAAAAAACAAATTCGACTTAGGTTTTTTTTTGTGGACAGAGTGAGAAACTTCTGAATATAGATAAATCTACGGCAAAGTCAACACTCCTGAGAACTTTTGCTTTACAAAGGATGTTTAATTGTTTTACTCAAGGATGTTTCATAGAGTGGCAGGAAAAACTCTTAGAGAAATTAAATTAAAGTATTGTTAATTAATTAGCCCAATTGAAATAAATATGTTATTTGTTTTTTGTATAATTGTTATGTTTAAAAAAAACGAAATGGGGGAAAGGTGTGTGATTTAAGGTTTACTTTTGCACTGTCGGAAAGTTTTACGTTAAAAATTCTAACACTGCAAATAAAACCTTACAAAGAAAATGCATGCATATCCTTTGTGATGTTTTTATATTTCTACAGGGCGAATCAAAGCAATGGGATCAAATGTAGAGAGGTTATTCAGTGTAATAATAGAAAACATTTGAGTATAAGAACCCATGTCCATAAATGTCTCCCTAAGGCACTACAGGACCGCAGCACCGTAGGAAGACATTTTGACACTTTAAGACAAAATTAACCTTGTTATCAAAATCCTGGCTGCGCTACTGATTTCAATCATCTAACTAAGTATGCAATCAGCCACTGCGGATTATTCGTGTGAAGAACGTAATTGTATTATTTTTAGGTTATGTTGTGTCCAAGGACGCCGTTTTGAACAATTATTGTATTATGTACAAAAATAAATAAAATAAAATGCTTTAACACATTTTGCATATAACTAGCTTAAAGCGTCATAGGACCTTAGCACCTTAGGGAGACGATTTCGAACATGGGCTTTTATACTCAAATTATTGCACTGAATAGCCTCCTGACGTTTTATTCCATTCACCGTGTATACGAGAAATAAAACACTTAATCTTGGATATGTGTGCATATTTTTCTATCACTGAATCGGTACTAAAAATCTATTGAAAACGATGTATGTGTGATAGTATTTAAAAAAAATAATGTGTACCTCATAATAACATTATTATACAGTATATCTGAGAGATGTAGGTAAATATTTTTATCAATTTATTGTTAAAGATATTTTAAAAAATGTCTATAAATAAATGTCTCGCTATTTCTTTATTATACTGTATTTTACTTATTTCCAACGGTACATGCCATATTTGTATTTATCACCCAAATCCCCGTCTTCCCCGTGGTTTATAAGATCTTCGTCGATTAACAGCTCGAAATCCTTAAGTGCTTCGGGGGTAGGGATTTTATTCCATCTCGAACTAAAACGTGAAAAAATATGATGTAGCGATATTATTAAAATGTAATTATTTTACATAAAATGTTATAAATAATGTATTAGATCAGTGCATAATTATTGCGGCTTTTTTTTCACAGCTTTATTTTTCCGTAAAAAATATTGTTTTGTTTATTTTTTTATCATAAAAATAATCTTCTCCTTTCAATTAATGCAGCTCAGTCATTTCGTGATCTCTATGAACTTTTTGACTAAGGAACAATCGACAAAAACCAAGTTGATAGATGGTTCAAGAAGTTCAAATCGGGCGATACAAACCTCGAAAATAAGGAAGGAAGAGGTCGACCATCAAATTTCGACAACCAGACACTTTTGGTAGCCGTGGAAGAGGATGAAAGCTTGACAACCATTGCTGAGCCATTCGACCATCTAAGAACAGCAACTTTTTCGCTCGTGGAATCAACCGGCTGCCAAGCAAATTGCAAGCAGTAATTGAAGTAGATTTCTCTGAATATGCTCGAGTTATCATCTATGTTTTTTTTAAATATTGTCATTTTTGTTAAAAAAAAACCGTGATAATTATGCACCAACCAACAGTATTAATTTTTTTATAAATTTTATAAAAATATTGAAGGGCAGATACAAATCAGTGTAGAATTATTCTGAAAAGTAACTTACTCTGGGTAACCTGATGGTGGAATCACCACAGAGAATATGTTATCAACCAATTTGTGTTTTAATATTCTATCGTTGACTGTAGTCGATGATAAAGAAGGAGAAGCATTAACCTAAAACAAAATCAAACTGTTTTTTTATAAATCCTAAGAGGTGACGAAATTAATAAGACCAGCACGGGCATAGCCAGGATTTTAACCAGTCTAATTCTTAAGAAGTGTCCGGCCTTTTGTTGTAATTACGGCCAAGTTCGATTTCATATTAGATAGTATAAACTAGCGATGGGTGTTAACGAATAATTTCAATAATTGAATTATCGGTATTTGAATTATATTGATAATCGATTGATCATTCGAACATTCGAATTATCATTTGAATGATCAAATGTTCATTTGTATCATCATTCAAATGGTGATTCGAATTTGCTTTTTACCTGCCCTTTATTTTTTTCAAATTTCGAATCATTCTTACACTTTTTGGAATTGTAACACATTGGTTCCAATGATTTCCCTTTTGCTAAAGTTAAGGACAGTCGTTAAGTTTGTTTGTCTCACTCTAATCAATTATTTAGGTAATGAACGCCTTAACAAAGGGGAAACCATAGGGCCCATTGTTACATTTCCTGTGTTTAAATAACATTTTCTTTGGAAACAAACATTGCAATAACTGTACAAAACAATATTTAAAACCATAAAAAATAAATAAAATATAAGTACATTGCTAAATAAAATCCTATATAAGCACATTTTAATTGGTTTTATTTGTACATTTAATAATAATAATAATAACCCGACACCATATAGTAAAAGGGAATACTGATTATATATATATATATATATAATAATAATGCAATTTCTTTTTATTTTATTTATTTTGAAAAGTTTGACACTTGTGATCATCTGCTACGTTAATTCCATTAATACGTCCATTAAGTGTGTTAGTTATTCGCGCTTGCTGTTTAAAATGTAAGACTAAATTCAAGTCGTACGTATGGTATATGTGAGAGAAAGAAGCTGCAGGCGGTGGAAAGAGTGAGCGAGGCACTGAGGGAACGCAGAAACGAGGCGGAAATGTGGAAGGTACTGAGGAGAGAGGAAAGGAAGAGGCAGCTAACTGCCTCTTCCTTAGGAATATCGTTGAAAGAATCTGCAAGGAAGTGCAGAGAAGGTAGTGAAGTGCCAGTGGGGATTGGAGAAGGCAGGCGATGGGATGGAGAAGAAGAGTTCACGGAGGAGGAGGTGGAAAGAACGTTCACGGAGGTGAAGGCAGGGAAGGCAGCAGGGAGAGATGGGCTGAAAGCAGATATGTGAAAGGAATTCGGGGAAGGGGGGAAGAAGAAATTTAGGGAGCTACTGAACCAGATGTGGCGGGGAAGAGTGAAACTGCCGGAAGCATAGAGGGTGGGGAGGATGTGCTCGGTACACAAAGGAAGGGATGAGAAGGATGCGGATAGTTATAGGGGGATAACGATAATGAGTACTGGGTACAAGATAGCCATGATGGTGAAGAATCGACTGGAGGAAGAGGTGGGGAAGGGGTTGCTGCCGCAGGGGATTTTAGGAGGGGTAGGGGGACGAGGGAGCAGGTCTTTACCCTGACAAGAATGGTAGAGAAGGTGATGGAAGAGAAGGGAAGCGTATATGCGGTGTTTGTGGACCTGAAGGCGGCGTACGACTCGGTACCGAGGCTAGGGTTGTTAGAGTGTTTGAGGAGAAGAGGGGTGAGTGAGGGAATGGTAGAGTAGGTGAGAGGAGTGTATGAGGCAACATGGGCACTGGCAAAAGTGGGAATGGAGGAGTCACAGAAGTTTAGGACATGGAAGGGGCTGACGCAGGGGTGCCCATTATGAGTGAATTGGAGGAGGTGATGCGGAAAGGACAGGTGGGGGGGGTGGTGATTGGTAAAAGTAAGGTGTGAATGTTGGCATATGCGGATGATATGGTGCTGGTGACAAGAGAGTGGGAAAGGATGATGGATATGTTATAAAGGGCGGAGAGGTTTATGGATAAGAGAGGGTTGAGCGTGAATGTAGGGAAAACGATATAAATGAGATTCAAAAATAAAGGGAGGGAGGGGAGGGGGAAGGAATTACAGTGAAAGGGAGAGGTGATTGAGCGGGTTAAAAGATTCAAGTATTTAGGGTTTATGTTCAAAGGGACGGGAGGGTGTGAGAAGCATGTGAGGTGGGTGCAGGGGAAGGCTAGAAAGGCGTGGGGGATAGCGTGGAATAAGTGGGGGAAGTGGATAGGGAACAGTGTAAGAGTGGCGTGTAAAGTATGGGATGCGTGTGAAAGGGAAAGGTGATTGAGCGGGTTAAAAGATTCAAGTATTTAGGGTTTATGTTCAAAGGGACGGGAGGGTGTGAGAAGCATGTGAGGTGGGTGCAGGGGAAGGCTAGAAAGGCGTGAGGGATAGCGTGGAATAAGTGGGGGAAGTGGATAGGGAACAGTGTAAGAGTGGCGTGTAAAGTATGGGATGCGTGTGTAAGGTTGGTGTTAATGTATGGGGTGGAAGTGTGGGGCACGAGAGGGTATGAGTGTATGGAGAGGGAGCAGTTGTGGTTCTTGAAGCGTATGTTAGAGGGTAGAAAGGTCAACACCCGGATACAAAGTGCTTCAGGAAACGAATAATAAAGAGAAACTAGAGTGTGAGGAAATGGTGAGAATGGCGAAGTATACGATGAAGTTATGGGATCTGGAGGAAGAGAGATTGGTGAAGGCGGTATGGGTGACGTGCATGACTGGGAGAGAGGGTAGATGGAAGAGCGAGAGAAGGATAATATATGAGAGGGTGGGTTTGTCAGAGGTGCAGGTGATGCAATGGCTGGGGAATGAGGTGAAGGTGGATGTGTGGGTGAAGGAGAAGGAGGTAAAACCACAGGAAAGGCAGGGTGTAAAGATAGGAATGAATACGACAGGTGCATGGGAAAATGTCGAAGTATTTGGTAGAGGGGGGATGTAGTAGGAAGGAAAGGGTGATGCTGGTGAGGGCGAGGTGAGGGTCTGGGGAGAGAGTAGGAAACGTGTGGATGGGGGAAGAGTATAGGAAGTGTGTAATGTGTGACCGGGGGAAGGATCCGTGGGGTCATTTGGCAGAGGAATGCGAGGGGATGAAGGAGGAAGAGGGAATAGAAGAGTGATGGAATGGATGAGAGAGGATGGGGCCGGGGTAAGGACGCTAGGGAAGTTGGAAGAAGAGACGGAAAAACAGGAGGAGTATTACATATTTACTAGCTACAACTAATTGCTACCCCCAATTAGTTGTAGCTAGTAAATATGTAATACATTATACCAATAAAGGTTTTTTTTTTACTTACACGTGCATTGCTAATAAATTGCTTATTATATTCGATTATGCCCATCGCTAATTCTAATAACCATTTCAAAGATAATTCATATTTACTATTCGAATGATCATTCATGTTACCATTTTAATGATCATTTGAATGATGATTATATTGTTTGAATGAGCATTCATATTTACTACTCGAATGATCATTCATATTACCATTTGAATGATCATTCATAATTAACATTTCAATGATCATTCCAATAATCATTCATATTACTGTTTGAATGATCACTCATATTTACTATTCGAATGATGATTTATATTACCATTTGAATGATTATACATATTACCATTTGAATGATTAGATTATTCATATTACCATTTGAATGATCATTCATATCATATTACTATTTGAATCATTGAAATGAAAATTCAATTATTATTTAAATGATCATTCAAATCATCAATTAAATGATAATAATACATTATTAAATAATCAATTATTTTAATAATTGAATGATTCAATTATTCTCACTCGAGTAGACCCATCACTAATATAAACCAATTGACGAAGAGCTACACCCATGAAGGCATGGGGATAACTCTTTATTCAATGATCTAAGTTATTAAAAAATTTGATAAATTACTAACTTCTATAAGCCATGGTTTTAACTTGTTGTCAATGATTATGTCATATCCGTAACACTCGAAACAATGTCGATCCGAAGCAATAACTGGCTGAACGGCTTTTAAAGAGTGTATAATCACCCAACTTATTTGATCGAATAACTTTTCAGTCACTTCCTTTCCTCTTGTGCTCTCCAAGTAAAGTCTGAGATTCTGTACACTCAGTTTTCCACCGTGGATGGAATTGTATTCACCCTAAAATGTGAATATCGTAAACTCGACTCGATTACCTTGTAATATCCTCATTAATTATATAAAGACAATTTTTGATTATTATTATTATTATTAAACCACACAAATTTGGGTAGAGAATTTTTCTTTTAAGTATACATATAATAATAATAATAATAGTATTTATTTCCCAACAGATACAGAATATCCTATTACAGGGAAAATGTATATAAGAACATAAAACATAAGTAATATCCCGATAAATACGCTGTAATTTCAGAGGCGTTCGTTGTTTTTAAAAAAGTTAAAGTTGAAGTTTGTAACGAGTGTTTCTACTCTTTGATTAAGCATGAACTAAAATTTCGAGTTTTAGTTTCAGGTTTTTCTAAACTCAAAATTTTACTTCATGCTTAATCAAGAAGTGGAAACACTCATTAGAAGCTTCAAACTGAACGATTCATAAAAACAACGAATGCCTGAACAAACACAGCAAATATCTCGGAATATACATAGATTCTTAAAAAAATCCCTGCATCGAAATTATACATGTATTGTATCATATGAAAATATTGTAGGTTCGCAACTTTAAAATTATATATTATAAATATTATATCTGACATTTTATATGTCAATTCCTAAAGCGTGTAGCCAACGTAAATTTAAAAAAAGATAAAATCATGGTACTCTAGAGTTTTTTTTAATTGAACATACGATATATACCTATGTATAAAACAAAACTTACTCCATGTTTTTGTACAGAAACATTGGTCAAATGCACGTACATATTATCCAATTCACCGACACTGGAATCGTATTTAACAGTACAAAACCTACAGAAACCATGTCTGAACAGATAAGCTTTTAAAGGCCTGAAGGAAGTCACCAAAACGTAAATCCTTAAATCGAACTTTTTACCACCAATCAACAACGGATTTGTTATATACCTACAAAGATACGGATCCTCAACAACATCTCAATGTTTGCTATGGAAAAAAATACTTGGAAATAACATAAGATTCTTTAGCGAGTTGCGGTCTGAAGATGTTCTTGGACTCCCTAGACCATTTCCTCAATTTCGATAACTTATTGATGAGAAAGATTCCGGCACCCTGAGAACGACCACAAGGCTTCATAATCCACGTGCTTTGGGGGTTTTTTCGGTATTCCTCGACGAAGAGGTTGTAGTCGGCCGGGAGGACGTAAGTGTTGGGGATAAAATCTAGGTAGAGGTATTTCGCATCTCCTCTTTCCGCCATAATGTTTCCCTCGCGTTCCAAGTCTTTGCGGTATCGTTTTATGTTGCGCACTAATAAGTCTTTTCTGGATATTTCGTAAAAATTTGGAAAATGATTGATTGTCCTAAAAATTAAATCACGTTCTCTCAGAACTTTGTTGCAGAAACTGTCTTCCGAACCGTTACCGGATCGTTTATTAAAATTCGACATAATATAAAAACAAATTAAAATTAATATCGACTTTCTGCAACAAAAATTGTCTCATTAAGACAAGTCTCCAAATATTCATTGAAACAACTACTTCTCAAACTAAAAGATATTGGATTATAATTTTTTCAATTTATTCAATTTCCTGTTGTTTCATTTAGTTTGCCGAGAGAATAATTTGACCTGATGTTGCATTTTGCATATAAATTATGCATAGAGCAGTAAAGCTGTCGTGTAACTCAAATACTCATTGAATAATTCAATATCTGCCGGGGTATTAGCTAGAGAAGTAGTTGTTTCAATGAATATTTGGAGACTTGTCTCAATGAGACAAACATTTTGCAGAAAATCGATATTAATTTTAATTCGTTATTATATTTTGTAAATATTCTGCAAACTATTGACAAACTCAATTGTTCTTTATGCTTAATTTTCTTTATGTTAAACATGTTAAATTATTATCAAAAGTTTAGCAAAAACATATTTTTTCAGCAGATTTGATGGATTAAAAAACCGTATTTAACCGACAACGGGTCCGAAGACCGTCTCTCAAGACGTGTTTAGTATCCAAGATTAAAGAAGAAACCAAAATCAAACATTTCGACCATTTTCTTACTGATTTTCATGCATTCTGTAACCACTGTCCACACTGAAAAGGCTCCTGCAAGTGAGTGTACTCGACCAATAAACGTTCCAATCGGCATCTGGTTCAACTTGAATCCAATTTCTCGACTCGCAAATTTTCGAGATTATGCCTTTTTCGATATCCGTGCAGAACGTGACCTTCATGATGATTTTTACACACGACAAATTTGAAACAGAAATGGTAACACACAATTTTGCTACATACACAAATCGACAAATGACAACGTCAAACTATCAGATTTAATTTATGAGGCGGATGCATGATGAAACTTCATAACAACATTTAAAATAAAAACAATCATGACAACCAATCAAAATTTATTGAAAAATGATTCGAGAATCCATACAAGTACAAACATTCATTCATACTCTCGATACTCCAAAAAATTGAAACCAATTTTAATTATTATCTCATAATTACTGTGACTGGTCAACGGGGCTTTAATATGTAAGGCCATTAATTACGAAAAGAAGAAGAATTATTCTGAAGTCCTCAAGAAATTCAAAATAGTACATTACGAATTTCGTAAATCACGAAGCGAACAAGCGTCAACACTTCCCAGTGAGCAAACACGTTGAAGTAATATTTCATCAACATTAATACAGCGTTTAATGTTGTTACAATGTTGATATAACGTATTTGTTTGTTTTTTGCTTAGTGTGATCAAAGATCAGTTTATTTTAATTTTAGAAATAACTTACCCCATGTTTTTGTACAGACACGTTCGTTAAATGAACATACATGTTATCCAATTCAGCAACACTCGAATCGTATTTTACGGTACAAAATCTGCAAAATCCATGCTTGAATTGGTAGGCTTTCAAAGGCCTAAACGAAGTCACCAAAACATAAAGTCTTAAATCAAATTTCTTTCCACCAATCAACAACGGATTATCAATATATCTAAAAATACGGATAGTTTTTTTGTTTGTCAAACGGTTTGATAAACTTTTCTGGTTTGATTCAAACCAGAAAAGTATATCTCCCATACTCATACTAAATGTGTTTCTATAAATGGCTTCCGTTGATTTGACAAATAAAATAACATTAAATAATATAAAATTAATAGAGTTCTAATGCTTGCTATGTTCACACTATTAAAAATGCTTCGTTAATTCATTCACTCTTAAGACACCTTAATTTTGTTTTATTTTTTATTGCGTACTTTGAGATGACATATGATTCTTTATTCAGCTGTGGTTGAAACGTATTTTTAGTATCTCTGGACCATTTCTTCAATTTGGAAAGTTTGTTGATGAGGAAAATGCCGGATCCTTGCGATCGTCCGCACGGTTTCATGATCCAAGTGCTTTGGGGTAGTTTTCTGTACTCCTCTACGAACATATTGTAATCGGCAGGAAGGACGAAAGTTACAGGGATGAAGTCTAAATAAAGATATTTAGAATCGCCTCTTTCGGCCATTACGTTTCCTTCTTTTTCCAACTCGCGCCGATAGCGTTTAATGTTCTTAACGAGCAAGTCTTTTCTCGAGATTTCGTAGTGATTTGGAAAATGATTTATAATTCTATAAAAGAAAAATCCAGTATACTATGCTTTATTCTCATTATCAACAAGTTTGTTATTGAACGAATAATAACATTAAATTAAAAGCTATTTTTTAACGTATTCACCTACTGAGCAAAAAACAAACAAATAACGTTATATCAACAACATTAAACGTTGTATTAATGTTGATTAAACCTTATTTCAATGGGTTTGCTTAGTGGGCAATATTTTTATATCTTACATTTTTTTTTTAATTATTGTTTTATACTTACTGATTGTCATGCATTCTATAACCACTGTCGACACTAAAAATACTTTTACATGTAAGCGTCCCAGCCCAATAGACGTTCCAGTCGTCTTCGGGGGCCACTTGAACCCATCCCTGTTTTTCGCAATTAGTTACCACTACACTTTTATCCAAATCTGTGCAAAATGCCACCTTCATTTTTTCGAAATCAGAAATATTTGCGTTTGATCGATATAAAATTAGCCATAGCAACGCAAACACTTCTTAATTTTAAAAATCCCCCCATCGTATATACGTAAATAATGTACATGGTTATTCAACTCTCAAAAGTGTTGCCAATAAACAAGGTGTGTGTTACTAGTGGATTGGCAACACTTTTGAGGGCCAAAATATTGAACGCTCTATCAAGGTACACTTCTGTGCAATAAAATTAAGTACGAGTCTTATCATAGATTAAATTAGATTGATAACTCCTAGAGGGCTCCACGTATCATGATTTTAGTTAACCGACTCACTCGATGAGACGGCGCTGCAATCGTAAATGACGTCATTGGGCGCGGGGAGTGGGCGGGATTCTTGCTAAGCGGGGTGTGCGGTGCACCTACCTTAACATTGAATGGTGGGTGCGGTGCGGGGAACATCGCACGGTATTAAATTACCGTGCGATGCGAAAAATACCAAAGACCTAATGAACATGTTAAATGTATATTTAAAAAGTTATTACAAATATATTTCGCTACATGTCAAAACCTAATTACATTTCACTTCTCAACAAAATGTCTGCAGTTCGTCAAAAAATGCATTTTAGAAATGAAATAAGAGGTCTCCTTATCCGGATAAGGATGTTGGCGTAAGTAGTGTTCCATACAGTGAATTTTTCTTTAAGGTAAACATATGCATAAGCTGTAAATTTTCCGACATTCGTTGTTTTTCAAAAGAGTTCAATATAAAGCTTTAAACGAGTGTTTTCCACTCCCAGACTAAGCATGAAGTAAAATTTCGAGTTTAGAAAAGCCCCGTGAAAATTTGTCTCGGGTCGCGCAGCGACCCGAGACAAATTTTCTGGGCTTTTCTAAACTCGAAATTTTACTTCATGCGCCACGTGTATAAAACACTAAAATATTTTAAAATTTATGTACATTCTAATTTCACTTGAAATCTGTGCTTTATACGCGTGGCGCATGAAGTAAAATTTCGAGTTTAGAAAAGCCCAGAAAATTTGTCTCGGGTCGCTGCGCGACCCTCGACAAATTTTCACGGGGCTTTTCTAAACTCGAAATTTTACTTCATGCTTAGTCTGGGAGTGGAAAACACTCATTTAAAGCTTCAAATTGAACTTTAAAAAAACAAGGAATATCTAAAGATTTACAGAAAATAGGTTAAATTTGAAATACGTATACTTAAAAGAAAACTCCTTGTATGTATAAATACAAATAAAATATTTCCAAAAGAAAGTTATTGTTACTGCAAAAATGTTCAGCAAAAATAATAAAGGGAAGTATTTGGTATATGGTGAAACTTATTTCGTAAATCGGGAAATCTTTTGACTTATATTTGACAAGGTGAAAGATATTTGGGATATAGTGAATCTCATTTGATCAATAGTGAAATGCAATAGAAAAACCGTGTAATTGAATTTAAGACATTATTTTATGTTCTGAGATCGTACTTTATGACTACATGAAATTTCAGAATTGCTTGATCCAACATTCTCCATGGAAGTATGCTCCTAGCCCGGTGTGAAGAAAATCTCCACATCCGTGGTTGTTTCATGCATAGTACTTGAAGATCATTCACGAATGCTAGGAAGAAATAAAGAGAAATAATGTAGACACACTGGTTTTAAATGTGTTTGACTGCAGATTTAATTAAAAGAATAGACAATGGCTTAAAAACTTAAAATATTACATAAACTTACGGTTTTAATTATTAATGTTAATGCCCATCCCCAAAGATTCAGAATTGCTTAATCCAACAATAACGGGGATCTACTCCATGAAAAAATGCTCCTAGTTCAGTATGATGAAAATATCCACGACCATGGATATTTAGTATACTTGAAGATCATCCACATGTACTAGGAAAAAATAATGTAGTAACACCCTGGTTTTAAATTTGTTTGACTGTACACTTATTTAAAATAATACACAATAGGTTAAAATTTATAAATATTTTACATACTTACGGTTGTAATTATTTATATTTATTAACGCTCATCTCCAGACGATTTCGTCTTATCAGCTTTTTTGTGCCTTCAGATCCGACGGATCTGACAGCTGTTGAATGAAAACGAGCCCACGTTAAAAATTGCGGGAAATTTGAAATTCCGACATATGCGCCCTATCATCGAGTGGGTCGGTCAACTATATATGTGAACTTATAGAATCATATGGAGTCGACTGGGTCTGAGTCTTATAACTATTTTTCACAATATTCTAGTTGTGTAATTCGGGTCCGTTTTAATTGCCTAGCAACAGTTTCAATAAATGATAAAACACCATAACCTAAAAATAACACCTTTATTAAAAAAAACTAAGACCTTTAAAAAAATGCTCCCAATATATACAACAAAGCCGAAAACATATTTTTTTTAATACCGGGCCATGATACCATTTCCAGCAATTATAACATTTAATCGCCTAGGAACTGAATAAATTAATTTTCTTGGATAATTTTGATCGTCCGCCAGTTCTTCCCAGGTATTTTTTACTGCTTCCCATAATTGTTCTGAGTTCTTAGGGTGAAAATTATTTTTATATAGCATTTGTGTCATTCTGCCCCATACATTTTCAATTGGGTTGATGTCTGGACTATTTGCAACCCATGGTAATGTTTCAACATTGTTATTTTGAAACCAGTCTTTAACAATTTTAGCAGTATGGACCGGGCAATTGTCTTGCTGGAAGATAAAACTGTTGTTGGGGTATAAATGTCCCACAGAAGGCATCATAACATTTTTTAAAATTTGTAAGTAACTGTCCACATTGAATCGTCTATCAACTTTCCAAGAAACGCCCATTCCGTTACAGCTAATCCATGCCCACACATTAACACTGAATCTCCCTGATTTTCGGACTGCGCTCACGTATCTTTCCTCAAACCTTGAATTTTGTGGTCTATAAACACGAATGTGGCCGTCGTCGGTGGATTTGAAAACTTTTTCGTCTGTAAATATTACCCGTTCCTAAAATGCTAGATCTCTGTACACGTAATTGAATGCAAATATGATACGAGCCTGTTTATTTTCTTCCTTTAGTATTGGTTTCTTAGCTGCTGCTCTATTTTGCAAATCTGACGATTTAACTCTCTTACACACTGTTAACCGAGAACCAGGAAAATCTTGTGCATCCTTAGCGGCTCTTGCAGACTAAAAAGCGTTTTGCCTTAAATATTCTATAAGAGCTGTGTCTTCATCATTATCAGAAACTCGGGGACACGCAGATCCTGCTTTTCTTCTAACACTTCTTTCCTGATCCCAGCGTTTCTTAACTCTCAAAACAGTGTCTTTACTAATGTTCATTAATCAAGCAATTTGTCTAATACAGTGATGGGGAAACTACGGCCCGCGGGCCAAGTCCGGCCCGCGGAAAGGTTTAATCCGGCCCGTTTAAGAGTGCCGTCGTGAGAATGTTTGAACGCGTTCTTACTTCGTAATGTGACGACCCGCATAAAAACTACCTACCTACGATTAAGCATTATTCTTTGGCCCGCTACGATTGTCTAGTTATTACAAATGGCCCGTCTTAAAAAAAGTTTCCCCACCACTGGTCTAATAGAAAAACCATCTTCTATTTTAGTAAGAATTTCAATTTTTGAACTGTTGTCTAAATGACGCGGCATTTTGACATTAAGGAAATTGACATATTTACATATTTTTGTAACTAGGAAACCCATAATGTCCGCTTTAAACTATAACATATTTTGTGTACTTAATTTTATTGCACAGAAGTGTACGTCGCTGGGCGTAACACATATCTATTATGACAGAATTGGATCTTTCGATGTTTTCCCCTACCCCTTTTCCCGCAGCCCAGAATTCGTGCGAGAGAGAACAATGACGTTGTATTTGTTTATGTTTTTCAGTCATAACCTCTCTTTCCGGTTTCGCTGTTCTTTCCTAGATATTTCTTAATATTTTGTGTTAAAAATAAGTGTTCTTAAAATAAGACTTTTTGTTAGTGTTAAGTGTAATTAAATTAAAAAAATATGTTGACGTTGATTGGGTTATACTAAAAACATAATTCTGGATATTTAATTAAAACACTTGGTTTGTTTCACTAATTTATATTTTCTTAAACTAGTTTCGACCATTGGCCATCTTCAAGGAGGAATGAAATTTTAAATTACCAATACTAGGTTTTTACAAATAACAAGGATTTTAAGAGCAAACTCTCTTAAATAAAATAAAATGCAAAAAGGAGAAAATGTTATAAATTGTAAATAAATAAAATTACTAACATGTTTTAAATATTAGTTGCTCCTTTCGCACCTTCCTTAAACATGCATTTACATTATACAGGGACTTTTTCTTTGAAGTATATGTATTTCAAATTCAACCTATTTTCTGTAAATCTTTAGATATTCCCTGTTTTTTTTAAGTTCAATTTGAAGCTTTAAACAAGTGTTTTCTACTCCCAGACTAAGCATGAAGTAAAATTTCGAGTTTAGAAAAGCCCCGTGAAAATTTGTCGGGGGTCGCGCAGCGACCTGAGACAAATTTTCGGGGCTTTTCTAAACTCGAAATTTTACTTCATGCGCCACGCGTGTAAAACACTAAAATATTGTGAAATTTTTGTATATTCGAACTTCGCTTAAAATCTGTGTTTTATACGCGTGGCGTAATTTTAGTTGTTAATGCTTATACATGGGAAATTTATATCATAGTATTTACAATAAAAATAAATATACACATTACGAAGAATTAAATGTGAAAATACATTATGTTGCTAATGCTATTTAGAAATCGAATTGTGTCTTTTATCTGAGATAATTTTTATATTATTAATATAATTTAGTAGCAGAGCTGGGCAGGATTCGAATCATTCAGGATTCGATGCCCGGATTCGAATCCGTTTAGAGGATTCAAAAGAGATATTCGAATACTTTAGTGAAAACGGATTCGTGATCCGGATTCGTTACATTTTTATAAAAGGATTCGTATTCGAATCCAGACGTAGATGGTTCGAATCCTTATAAAAGGATTCGAATTCTTATAAAAGGATTCGAATCCTTATAAAAGAATTCGAATCCTTATAAAAGGATTCGAATCCTCCCAAATAATTCGAATCATCGCTATTAAGGCTGGGATTTGAATTCTATTAATTCAAATAGTTAAATATTCTAATATGAATATTTAAACCACTAAATTATTCATATTTGAATACAAATATTAAAATTTTCGAATAATTCAAATATTTAGGAATGCATATTTGGTTCTTAACCATTAAACATTTCCAACCTTAATAGTATATTTTTAACTTCACTTGAAATCAGTGTTTTATACGCGTGGCGCATGAAGTAAAATTTCGAGTTTAGAAAAGCCCCGTGAAAATTTGTCTCAGGTCGCTGCGCGACCCTCGACAAATTTTCTACGCGGGGCTTTTCTAAACTCGAAATTTTACTTCATGCTTAGTCTGGGAGTGGACAACACTCGTTTGAACTTTTTTTTTTTTTTATAAAATCGACGTATGTAATATAATAAATCATTCGTTGAAATCATAGAAAAAGATGCTAAATTTTATTTAAAACTAACTTTTAGAGTTACCTTTATAATTTTCTCGGCTCTTAATAGGTGAATATTCTATTCCTAAGAAAAACCGTATTTATTTAACATTAAAGTTGCATTTAATATAATAAGAAACTGTGAATAAATCGACAAAAATCTAGAAATATCGAAAATCTCGACATGTAGAAAATCTTGACGGTCCACTCCCAGACTAAGCATGAAGTAAAATTTCGAGTTTAGAAAAGCCCCGCGTAGAAAATTTGTCGAGGGTCGCGCAGCGACCCGAGACAAATTTTCACGGGGCTTTTCTAAACTCGAAATTTTACTTCATGCGCCAAGCGTGTAAAACACTGATTTCAAGTGAAGTTAAAAACCAAGCCAACTTCAATATTTTTTCAAAATTGGATGTTTTCTTTCCTATCCATGCTGTAAACCTTCAGATATTCGTTGTTTTCTTGTAAAGAAACTTCGATTTGCTGTAGTCCTTCGGTCTCCGAAGACCATGGTTGGTCCTTCGAGCTGTAGCCTTTGTAAAATGGTAATTAACATAGTAATCTAGTGATCCTTTAATTTGAAACTTCTAAGAACGACTGTTGTCCACTCCCAGACTAAGCATGAAGTAAAATTTCGAGTTTAGAAAAGCCCCGCGTAGAAAATTTGTCGAGGGTCGCGCAGCGACCCGAGACAAATTTTCACGGGGCTTTTCTAAACTCGAAATTTTCTTCATGCGCCACGCATATAAAACACTGATTTAAAATAAAGTTTAATAACAGATATATCATCATTAATTAAAATCATTATTTAATCAGATATTTAGTCGGTAATTGAACATTTTTGTTAATAGAAACTGGTGGAATATAATGTTACTGGTTGCAAATAATAGATTCAAATCTGTTTTTAAAGGATTTGTATCCGTGATTCGAATCATATTTTTCACTTGCGAATCCTTTATTCGAGTATTCGTGATTCGAATCCTGTTTTTGAGGATTCATCCCAGCTCTGTTTAGTAGTAAGAATTAATATTCAGTTGCTGTAATTACTTGTAATCATAGAAAAATAATATAAGAGAGAGGTCGATTCTGTAGAAAGAAAGAGCGACGGGTGACCACAGCGACCTCCCTAATAGGGGGCCGTTTTTTTTGCGAACTACGGGCACGCGCGCCATTTTTGAATTATTAAAATATATCTGTATTTTTTAAATGCAAATTAAAATAATTTTTAAATATTAAAATTAAATCTGCATTACACAAATTTAATTTTGACACTTTAAATATTATTTTGAGCGATCATTTTTTAAAAATAATTACGGTAAACTTGCATACTTACCAAAAATAATTATTAATAATATTAAGTTCAATTGTGAAACTGGTTAAATTAACCAATAAAAGTCGTGTGTATCATTAAAATCTATAAAACTTTATTGCCACAAAAAATACAAGGAAAGATTAATCTTTGAAAGTTTATGCAAAACATGACTTCAAGCTGCTTCATATGAAATCTAAGATACCTTCTTAAGCGAGAATGCTGAATATGTGACCATTCGGAGGGAAGAGTAGAACCACCTCATGTTGTAGACATTGCAGCCATGTTTAAGATGATTAGGAAATAAATTAATATAATAATATATAAATATGAATATATGTACTAAAATATTTCATTAGCTGTTGGTCCAAAAATGGAAATGTATCTATCAGTAAGATACATTGGCACATTTAATTGGTCAATTTATTATTTAATGCCATTTAATTAAATAATGCTATTCAA
This sequence comes from Philonthus cognatus, assembly GCA_932526585.2. Classification (NCBI taxonomy): domain Eukaryota; kingdom Metazoa; phylum Arthropoda; class Insecta; order Coleoptera; family Staphylinidae; genus Philonthus; species Philonthus cognatus. The sequence continues at coordinate 82,878,264 of OW052244.1, read as the reverse complement.
GAAATAATTAATTAATGCAAGTAAAAATGAGATCATTCAAATAAATATATATTAATAAATACAATAAATAACAAATTAATAATATTCTAAAACAGTGGTGGGGAAAATTTTTTTAAGACGGGCCATTTGTAATAACCAGACAATCGTAGCAGGCCAAAGAATAATGCTTAATCGTAGGTAGGTAGTTTTTATGCGGGTCGTCACATTACGAAGTAAGAACGCGTTCAAACATTCTCACGACGGCACTCTTAAACGGGCCGGATTAAACCTTTCCGCGGGCCGGACTTCCCCGCGGGCCATAGTTTCCCCATCACTGTTCTAAAAGATAACAAATTAAATAATATAAATCACAATAAATTAAAAAATCATCTTTGGCTAATACCTGAAACAGAAATTTTATTATATTCTTAAAAATAAACAAAATAAATGATTCTGAAATAATAAGTTAACAAAAATAAAAATAAATTTTAAAACGTAACAAAATAAAAATAAGTTTATACATTTATTCCAATGGGTATATTAAATATGGAAGGTACGGAATGTCTATGAATTCGTGTTTGGAAAGTACTACTAAAATCAGATTCCGAAAAATGCTCCTCACATACTTTAAACTGTTCTGTTACTACCAGTTCGGGAAAAATAGATTTGAGTTTGTCTATCCATAAATTTTGTATTTTAGGCACAGATGTATGAAAAAAATGTTTCTACTTATATTGTACATCTGAAATAGTGTTCTTATAATAAAATGGACTTAGGCAAGTTGGCACTATACAACGATATTTTATTTTATTCGATTTCATTGTTGTAAAATAAATTGTTGATAATAAATAATTACATTTCAATTGTCTACTATGAGTTTTAGGTTAGCCAAATAAAATACTATTGTATATAATTAGACCTAATATGCACCAAAATGTTTGTATAATTTACATTCATATATACTAACTACGGAGTTATAATAGACGATTGGTAAATTAAATAAAAATATACTTATCTGCTAACGACGAAGCACATCACAGCGCGGTATTAGAAACGGAAATTAATAAACATGGCCGACTTGCGCCCACGGTTGCCAGATGTCTAATGTTTTTACCCGCCGTTGAAAAGCTACAAATCCGCCCAATGAAAGAAAGTTAACACATGAAAGCGATAAACTTGAACTTTTGTTTAAAAAAATAAATTTTCTACACTGTTCTTATATTTTGTGCATTTATAAATGTAATCAAAATAATGTTTACTTTAATTAAAATACGCACATGTAAAGTATCACTTTCCATAATTACTGAATAAGTTTTCCTTGATTGGACGTGCTCATTATAAATTTAAAAAAATTCTGCAAAATTAAATGAACAACTGTTCCAGCCCAAACGGCGGAATTGCGCCCAATCTGGCAACTTTGCTTGAGCTTTGTTCGACGAAAAACGAGCCAACTTCATTCTAATTTTCCATAGCTGACTTCACGGAAAAGAGCCCTGTTGTTAAAGGGAACGTTTCCAAAGTCACACATCTAATGTAATAGCCCCTGCTTGTTATTATCTAAATCATGAAGTAACCACATTTAAATTCCGCGCGCATTTGTGACGCAAGTGGTTTCTACCCCCACACCAAAATCTTCGAATCTGTTGATGCTTCTTACCGTTTACTCGACCGTCCTTGCGCTCCATGAATGCATTTTCTATAATTTAAACGCAAGATTTTTAAATATATATATACTCCTATGTGCTCCTTCGTTCACCTCTTTTTAACATACTCCATATCTCCATTTCATTTCTACATAATCTCATTTCATGGGTAGTTGTTTCCAAGGCCTGCATCTTCTTTTTTTCGCATAGTTTAACGTACCTAGCTCTCGCTGCCACCACCCCCTTCTCTTCTTCCCTACCCAAGTTCCACTCCCTCACTTTCCTCTTTGCGTCACGACACTCCTCGTCCCATCATGAGCATCTCCTTCTATCCCCCTTTTAATTTTCTTCCGCATCCCGCAATGATCTCTTTCATCGTTTTCACTTCGTTCCAGTCAATTTTCTCTAAGCACTTTTTCATATTTTTAATAGCTCTCGCACTATTCTCTATCTTCCACACTTCCTGTTTTTGTTCATTTTCCTCAAATTTGTCCAATGGTATTTCTACCATTATTGGCAAATGGTCAGACCCCAGGACTTCCTCCACCTCCATTCTTCTAACTTCTCTCCTATTTAACCCCTTTATTACGACATAATCAATGACTGACGATCCTTGTTGTTTCACATATGTTTTCTGCCCTTCCCAATCACCTTCAACATCTCCCACCCATCTTCTATTAACCAATCCCCCATCCTCATATCATCCTTGTTTATCAATTTGTCCTGAGACGTCCTTACTAATAATTTACCCTGCCCACTACTCCTCCCTCTATCTCTCCCATTTTGGCATTAAAATCCGTCCTTTGTTGCCTTTCTCATCGAACGCTTTCTGCGCTTCAGCCCAGTTTTTATTAATGTACACCCCCCCTTTTGGCATTTAACCCATGCCATACCGTCTACCTCTTCTATAAACTCCACCTCTTCAGTTTTTAGAGACCACTTCGTTCCCACTATCATACCACCCTTCGCCCTCCCTTTCGTTGTTCATTGTACCGACCACCTGAATCCCTTTGGAAGTGAATCTCTCACCTTTTCCCACTCCTCCTTGGTCATCCATGTTTCCACTAATCCCCCTACACTTCGACTTTATCCCGGCCACGTTCCAAAACCCCACCCTTAAGCTCCCCTCCCTAATTTTAACTATTGTCCTTCTATTACTGTTTGTTTTGTTATACAAAAATCCATTTTTTGTGTATTTAGATTGTGAGGGTAAATAACATATAAACTCAGTTCACATTTTTTTCTCACCACAGTAAGCTTGTTTTTTTTTTCTCCTTATATTGGCATGTTGTATTTTTGACAGTAATGATATAATTTCCATAAAACGTTGCCAAACACCTACTATCCTAATATTTTTACATGTGAATGAGGGATATTATAAAATGCAACACTGCACTACACATAACCAAAAAAATGCAATGACAACCAAATTGTTAGTAACTTTTTTTACTACCAACAAAAATGTCATCCTAACAAAGCCTACTGCGGTGAAAATAAAATGTGAACAGAGTTTACGTTGAATTTAACATTTCGCTTACAGAATCTGTTTGAATTATTTATAAATCTATGACAACCCAAGATAGAGTTTTCTATTTCAATTCATGTTTAGCAATAATTTTTATATATTAGTACTAAAAATAGCAAAATGAACGGGTAAATAAATGTATGCAGGAAATGTATACTTAAAAAATGAATTTATTACACCTAATTGTCGTCATTCAGCACTTATCAGAAAAACACATCCCTTAATCTTATTTATATTTATAAAAATTATTTATTCGGATAACTATTGAAAAAAAAATCTATTCACTGTCTTTCTTATCCTTAATATCATCAATCTCCATTTTTTCTGAAATAAAGAAAAAAACAAGCAATGAAAATAATTGTTATGAGGCAATCATTTTTGTTTTACTTACCCGATTTATCCTCTGACTGGGACATGGTGGGAGACTGCGAATCTCCCTGAGACTCCTGATCGCTTGGCTGTGGTCGTTCCTCGGCACTGGGCGGTGTCCCCGCGTACATCGGCCCCGGATGCCCTTCCGGCGGCACCTGCCCCTCCGGAGGTGGCCCGTGCTGATAGGGATGAGGCCTTGCCATGTGTGGCGGATACTGAGGATAGGGCTGATTGTAGTACGCGTGGTGGGGAGGATACTGTGGATACGGACCCTGGTGGTAACCCTGCTGTTGCGGAGGGTATGGGTAGGGGGGATGTGGCGGTCTCGGAGGAAGCGGGACTGATTGGGGCGAACCCTGCCCGTATTGTTGGTAAGGATACTGTCCGGGGGGCATCATTGCAGCTTGCGGGGGCGGGCCCGGGTGAGGGGGGTGTGAAGGGGACGAGCCGGGATGGGGAGGGGTCGCTTGGTTAGGATGTGGCGGACCAGGGTGAGTGGGGGGTGGGGCCGGATGCGGCGGCATGTTCGAGTGAGGGGGAGTCGTCGAGTGAGGAGAGGGCCCATGCATGGGCATACCGGGCGGAGGCTGGTGAGGAACAACTGGTGGAGGCCCCGATGGGCTGGAATGCGGGTGCGGATGAGGCGAAACCGGGGGGTGAGGATGAACAATCGAAGGTTGCACTGGGGCTTGCGGAGGAGCACCCAAATTCTGATGATTTTCTTCAATCTTATTAATAACAACCTTCTCCCTCTCTTCCACCACCGGAGTTGGCTTTATCTCACTACTAATACTCCCGTTTGTAACAACACCTTCATTTTTATTAGGCATTTGATGTTCAGGAGTGGGTTGCGGCACTGGTTTTTCGGGTTCTGCTGGGGAGGAATCCTGGCTGGACGACTGTGAATTAAAATAGATTAATTTAAGAATTAATCAATGTCAAGTTTTGTTTTGACAAACTTCTACACTACTGCGTGCACTCAATTTAACAGGCATAATTTAGCGAGGATCGTTATTTACCTGTATATAGTGTAGAACTACGCCCTGATGTATTGTAAACAGAACGGTATTACAACACATTTTATTACAGAAATTAAACAAAATAACATTGATACAGCATTTCGAAAACGTAATGCTTTTTTATCATTTTAATATTTAAAAAGAAAAATCATTCCAGTTTTGTAAGAAATTATTTAATAAGTAATAGAAAAATAATCTTGTATACCACATTCAAAGTGGTACAAATTACAGAAGTGGATAAAACATAAGTGAAAATGATTTCAAAGCCGAAGAAAAAATTGGTAAGAGTAATTATTGAATAAACTGTACACAAAATGTTGTTATTCTTCTGAAGTAAATCACTTTTCCCATTACGCCTACTTTTAAAAAAACCATAGTGCCCTCTAAACTAACCTAATTAGTATTTACAAAAACTAAATACAAATCATTTATTTATTATTACTAAATGAAAACATGAATGTTAAACCTTTTCGGCTTAGTGATGTCAAATGGCATCACCAGAGTACTCTGCTGTTAATAATCAATATCTAAAATTAAATAGTTTTGTAAGTACAATAAAAACAGAAGAAGCCGTCAGCGCAAGCGAATTGTTTGAATCAAATAAAATAGTTTAATTTTATTAAGCCCAGGCCGTTTACACCCACACAAACTTTATCCTCGTAGATTTTACAGCGTTACTTTCCTAGTGGTTAAATCATCAATATCATTACTTTATGTAAAGCCCGATGTTGCCATAAGTATGGCATCATTAGTCGGAAAAGGACCAGGACACCTTACAGGATTAATATATCAAGTGTTTCTAAAGTGTTTTTCTTATATTTTATTTACTTATAATTTATTTTTACTTCGCACTTTGTACTCGTATATACTTTTCGTAAGTTAGCAATAATAAATTAATCATTTATATAAAATCATTCTATATCAATAAAAAAAGTTCTAAAGCAAAAAGAGACTCACCTCTTGCTGCGGCTGATTCTCCTCGTTATTGTTGTTACTGGCCGGAACTGCCTCATTGCTGTTCGTCCCGTTTGTAGTCGGCTCCTCCGTTTTGTTCTTCTGCTCCTCTAAGCCCTTTAACCTCTCCTTGCGCAACAAATCGAACTGCCGTTCCACCAATTTTTGAAACGTGTCATCATCCACGGCTGGCTTACAATGCTGTAATAGTAACAAGAGTTAGTTACTCACTAAGCAAAGAATAGTTGTAGTTTCAAGGTTAGAATTTTAATAATTACTTAAAAAGTGATTCAAATTTTAACCTAAAGAATTTAAACCAAGGCTTGGGGGATTCAAATACGAATAATTCAAATAGTCGAGTTTTTAAATATGAATATTTTAATCACCACTTTTAGTTACTCACTAAACAAAGAATAGCTGTAGTTTCAAGGTTAGAATTTTAATAATTACTTAAAAAAGTGATTCGAATTTTAACCTAAAGAATTTAAACCAAGGCTTGGGGGATTCAAATACGAATAATTCAAATAGTCGAGTTTTTAAATATGAATATTTTAATCACCACTTTTAGTTACTCACTAAGCAAAGAATAGTTATAGTTTCAAGGTTAGAATTTTAATAATTACTTAAAAAAAGTGATTGGAATTTTAACCTAAAGAATTTAAACCAAGGCTTGGGGGATTCAAATACGAATAATTCAAATAGTCGAGTTTTTAAATATGAATATTTTAATCACCACTTTTAGTTACTCACTAAGCAAAGAATAGTTGTAGTTTCGAGGTTAGAATTTTAATAATTACTTAAAAAAAGTGATTCGAATTTTAACATAAAGAATTTAAACCAAGGCTTGGGGGATTCAAATACGAATAATTCAAATAGTCGAGTTTTTAAATATGAATATTTTAATCACTAAATTATTCACATGTTTAAATATTATTAATAATACAAACATAATATATAAAATTACGAAAAAACTATTCGTGAAAATGCAATGTCTTAATTAATAAGACGACAAGACGAAAAATATCCATTGAAACAACTACTTCCCGTGCAAATACACTTCCGGATATTGAATTATACAATATCCGGAGGTGTATTTGCACGGGAAGTAGTTGTTTCAATGGATATTTATCGTCTTAAGTCGTCTTATTAATTAAGACATTGTTTGCATTTTCACGAATAGTTTTTTTGTAATTTTATATATTATGTTTAAAGTGTGCAAACTATAAGAAGCGTAAGCTTATTTTCTCGTATTCAAATAGTTTTGAATTTGAATTTATCTTGTTTGAATAATACAAATATTTCAATAATTTTCTTTTAGTGAGTAATTGAATGCTAAATTTGAAAATTTCATAACTTTAATAAGATATTTTAAACATCACTCGAAATTAGTGTTTTATGCAGGTGACGCATGAAGTAAAATTTTGAGTTTAGAGAAGCCTGAAATTTTACTTGCTAGACAGTTATTAGAACCTTTAATGAAAATACTAATTTCTCAATGAAAATGGGAAACAAACAACTTCATAATCTTAATTTCATTAATTATTTTGTTTATTTTTTTTACGAATTCAGAGTTCTCGTTAAACCAAATTTTCAGGCTTTTCTAAACTCGAAATTTTACTTCATGCGCCAGGCGTGTAAAACAGTAAATACGAAGTTAAAAAACATGCTCAGGTATTATAAATAGAAAGGTTACGCTATTTGGAATTAAATTGGAAATAACTATGATTAAGGCACGCTTCGAAGGCATTGTAAAGATGTGTTTTTATAATTATGTTTATTTGAGATTTATCTAATATGGTATTTATTAACTTAAGACAGTCATTAGTGGGTATGTTTGAAAACATGCTAATTACGTCAAAAAAAAAAAAATTTGAGTTACTTGGAGTGTTTATTGAATTAGGTTTATCAAAAAATTCTAATGAATTTTTTATAGAATGTTTGGAAATAAAATTAAGTATTTTAAAAAGCTGATTTAATTTAATTGCTTATAATGTCTCTAATCGTAGAACCATTGAATGTCAATTCACTTGAAAATGACACTAAAATGACGAAACTTGAGTAGTGCTTCATGAAAATATACACCGTTCCATTTGTTTCTTGATCTCGCCTAGCCATGCTTTCGTGTTGTTATGTTGCAGTATCAAAATTTACATTTTTTATTAATTGCCACTCCTGATTCCTTATTTTAACAGTGTTGCAATAATTTATGATATCATAAGTAATCCTCTTTTTAATTTTCAAGAGGTTTATTGTTAATCTTGCAACAATTATTTCGCCACGCGGTCGCTTCTTCGAGCATTTTATTATTAAATCAAATTAATCTAGTGTTGCAATGCTAAATAATAAAAGTGGAATGAGGGCTTAAAAATTGTTTGACATGAAAATTATCAGTATCACAAGAGGGTGGGAATAAATTTGCAATTCTACAAAAAAATACTGAGGGCCAACAGAAGAGAGAATGACCAAAATTAAGGTGGATGGATGGAGTTGATCAAAATGTGTTAACGGGAAGACCCAAGCGAGAAATACAAATGGATGACGAAATAAGTTTGCAGAGCCGAATTCATTATATTTGTTATATACAATATTATTGCTGTGTTTGTATGTACAAAAACCAAGTAGTAAATTTTGTTAATCTTAAAACTGCATATTATTATCCTTTTATATCTGAAAATTTGTAAAACAGGCAACAGTGTAAGATCACAATAGTCAGAAATTATAACCTTAAAATCAAACATCTGACAGTGACATTTAAAAACCCTGATTTAAAACACAACCAGCCCCATTTACAATACTTAAACTGTCACTTTTCCATAGCTAGGCGAGATCCAGAAACAAATGGAATATATAATATATAATGGTATAGAGCGTAGCGTAACCATTCTATTTATAATTTAAAATGGAATACCACATAGTAAAGGCCTCAACAATTTTAATGTTGTACTTAGTTATTATTAATCTATTTAAAATGGAATACCACATAGTAAAATCCTCAACAATTTTAATGTTGTACTTAGTTATTATTAATCTATCACAAGATTCAAATAAAATAAGGATACATGTTTTGATTAATGCTTCGAATTTTTAAAATTAGTATATTATATATTCAAATATTTGAAGAAGTTTTTTTATAAATATTAATAAATAAATAGCCTCAATTCAATTCTCTGAGATTTACCAACATCGCAGTTCCTTGTGTCAGATCTCAAATGTTGTACCGAAAATTGGCTTACCTTTTTCAATTCCTCTTGGAACCCTTCGCTACTCTCAATGAATTTCCGTTTCTTCGCCTCGAATTTTTCCTCAATCTGCTGCAGCTCGGCTTCCAATTTTTTCTGGTGCATCGTCAGAGACTGCACCTGTCGTTTGAGCACCTGCATCCGGTTGGTCGTCACGACAGACCGCACGTCGGGCACGACGGCGTCAGAGAAGATCTCGTTTATCAGACGATGATTCCTTAAGTAACGGGCGTACGCAACGTGCTTCACTGAATAGCCCTCATCTTGATCTAAATGTTCACAGCATTCTCGATTAAAATCAAAGAAGTAATTGGACAGATTTGACAAGCTTTATTTCAACAGCAAAAACTTAAATTAAAAAATGTCTCACAAAGTTGGAGTTATTTAAATTAATTTGTAAAAGTGGAACAAAACTGATGATATTGTTTTAGGTAGTACAAGTTTTTAGGTTAAATAATAGATTATATATATATATATATATATATATATATATATACCGTTTGAGAAAATAATAAGTACAATTGATTCAAACAATGTAGTTCATATCATTATTGCAATAAGTAGATAATTTAAAAATAATGAATAATGTAATTAGAAATAATTTAAAAATAATTAATAATGTAATTAGAAATGTACTAACCGTCTTCATCTTCTGCTGGCTGTATGTCGATCCTGCGATCAGCCGCTTGTTGCTTACTGGATTCTCTGGTTCTTTCATGAGTATCTCTCTCGTCACTTCCTTGAGCGGCTATAGAGAAAAATTTAATACATTTTTAATTTGAAAAAACTATTTTTTTGGGTAATTTATAATAATAAACTGTTTATTAATCAGTAAATAAAACCAACCTTTATTTTTAGCAGTGATGTAGGCTAAATAGCTCGGCGAACTATGGTACGTTTTCAGGCTCTTCTCATACTCGACCTTAGCGAAGAAAAAAACAACAATTGAGTGATTGAAAATAATATATTTTTTCTACTCACTTTTTCATTATCGTACTCTTCAACATATTCAGTTTTATCTTTCTCAGGTAAAACACGCCACATCTGCCCGATGATTCTTCCAATTTCCCATAACTTCAACTCGGGATTCTGCGCCTTGACATTGTCCCAAACTTTTCGGCTGTACCTCATGTAGGGCATCAAGGGCTTCTCTGGAGGTTTGGGTGGTTTAGGCAATCTCGAATCGGCCTATTATTAACATTTTATTATAACAAAAAAATTTAAAAAACAAGCCAAAACTGCAACGCACTTTCAAAAACCCTAATTTGGACAGTATTTTCACTCACCGGAGAATTCTTTCCAACTTTCTGTGGTAAAAACGTCGAGTTACCGCTAGGTGTTGTAACAAAAGGATTCGATTCCTTCTGCATGAGACAAAAAAATACATACATTTAACAACCTGTGCAACAGCTGGAGTTATAATCGTCTTACCCCAGAACTCGCGTTTGCACTCCCGGATGCTCTCAACCGCTCTACAAAAACAGAAAAAAACAATAAAACCCCTTCCGCACACAAAAACCCCTCTTTGACAACAACAACAAAACACTTGTGGTGGTGGGGGGAAGAAAAAACAACATAAACACACAGTGAAATGCACCATGCAGATACATACATATGCCTAAAAATAAGGAACACATATAAGTAGCCATTATTCTGTAAACCAATCACCTTTCAGACAGATTTTCGGGCGAAAAATTCAGTAAACACACGCACAGCACATACAAAAACTTACCACTAAGTCGATAAACAAATTAAAATAAAAAAACGCGCAAAATGATTATTGATTAATTCAAAGAAAAAGGCAGGAAGCTCTCTAAAGACAAGTTATTTATATAAATCAAATTGTATTAATCGTGTCTTACAAAAAAAATCGAATCGCTTTACAGCATGGAAAAAAGTGTCGGTTAATATATGAGTGAATAAGCAAAGAATGGTTGTTAATTTTATTTATTGAAATTTCTTCAAATTTTAAAATTTTAGAAATAGATAGAAAGAGAGAGAGTATGCGTTACCTTTCAATATGTTGAAAGTCATCGGAGAACCTGCGAACAGCAAATCTGAACAACAAACACAAACAAAGCAAATCATCTGCACTAATTCTACAAGCGGCGGACGGTTTTCTTAACAACATTATAAAATGTATAACACGATAGTAATCTTTAAAAAAAATTATTATTATTGTAACTGATTTTAATAATAATCAAATTAAAAGAACACCGACCACCGCTTATGCTTAAATTTACTAAAGACTAATTCGGTTTATCTTTCCTTTTTCTGATTAAGATACAAAATAAAGTGAATTAAAATGTAAAGGTCATGCTCTTATTACATATTATTTCTCTCAAAAAAGAGACAAATGCTATTTATCTTAAAAGAAGGACTGCATCTAAACCATTTAAATAAATACTAGTAAATTAAATTACACACTTAAACAAACTCAAGTTTAAATCATTCTTCAAATAAATATTGCTGATACTAATGCTAGTTTAGTTGTGATCATTAATGAATAATTTATTTATTGCTTAAATGTGTAATCCATAATATTTTAGTACATCTATGATAATAGGTTTTAGCCTTATCGGAAATTAAAAAAATAAATATATATTCAAAGCACGAGATAGAAGGTAGTATTACACATGCGAACCATTGGCAAGCTGTAATGTATAGTCAATTATAACAATATAAAAAAACTAAGTAGGCAAAAATATGTATAAAAATCGCGCCGATTAATTACAGAGAAATCTAGAATGTAAAACGAGGGGGGCTTTAGTATTTTCATATTCGTGTTTAAATAGAAAAGTTAGGATTGTCTTACGGTTTGGCGTCTGAGGCCCGGCCATCGACATCGAGACCTGCTTGTAATTGGATGGAAGTGCCATCCTGGAGAGCAAAAATGCGTCCGTGGGTTAGTTTGTGAACGAGAGGGGCACTTTAGCGCACTCACCTGGACGCGCGGGGGCTTAAAATTCGATTTTTTTAGGGAGTAATTGTAAAAAAAAACGACGCCAAACGAATAACAAGAATGATTCGAGCTGTCAATTTTCGATTACAGTGTTGCCGTGTTTTAAGGTTAGTAATAGAGAGTATAAATTCAGGATGGTAAATCTATCTAAAAAACGGGTTAAACTAGGGATTATCCTAATCATGGAGTTGGCAACACTTTTGAGACCTCCGAGAAATTTTCTAAATTCAATCAATTATTAATTCGTTTTCGCACAATTCACTTAATAATCATATTTACTAACACGAAACAGAATAAAAACAAACGTTCACACATTATTAACAATGTATATAAATGGTCATTATAAAGTTTGTCAACGTTGTAAAATTAAAACAAAAATGGCTGTTTGAATTCTCTTAAATAAACAACTTCAGGGTGGTTCGAGAGCTGACCCCGAGCAGTCCGTCCCGCTGCACAATTAAAACGTGCGGCCTCCACGTGGTCCACCATATCCTTAATCATCCTTTCAATCACATCCTTTTCAATAATCCTTTTCCCAAATTCCCTTCCATTGAACCTTTTCCTTTAAAAATCCACGTGTATTTCCTATTTCCTATCCCTTGGGGAGGGCAGAGGGCGCAGCAATGGCTGTTTAACTCTGTCCAGATTTTAACCTACGCTTAAGACCTAGATTTAAGATTTCATTACTCATCCCTTCATCCACTCATTTATTCATTCATACATACAATCGACACTCAATAAATTTAAAACAATTTTAATTATTATTTCATAATTACTGTGACTGGTCAACAGAGCTTTAATAGCTAAGGCCATTAAATAAAAAAAAAAAAAAAAAAAAAAAAAAAAAAAAAACAACTTCAGTTTGTTGGTTGTGTCAATTGTTTTGTTGGGGGGGATTTGGAAAATACGCGGTGCGAAGTTAAATTGGTTACGGGGAAAAATTTAATAGTGTTTTTGTGTGAGTGTATTGTAGTCGACAATGGGGCAACAGGCGAGCGTTCAAGAGTTCGTCTCAAATTCCCTTGCTAAAATAATTTTCGACGATTCCTCTACTTCTGGTGTTTGTGAGGAAATTGTTAACATGACTTACGACGATTTTCTAGCTAGATTAGGAGAACTTAACAAATTGTAAGTAATTTTATGTAATTTTTTATGCATGTGTTAATAATTATTTGTTTAACAGTCTGTTTACATTTTTACCCTAATCGAGTTTTGACGATAAACATATAATTGTTTATTGTAGGTGAACCACAGTGAAAAATACATCTGCTTTATTTATTCAGTTATTTTTTGTCTATCAACCATGTTAATTGCAAGTTACGTTGATTCTTTAACGAATCAATATTATGAAAATATTTAAGTGTATTAATTAATAATTTAAGATATTAACAGAAAAGACGATATAATCATTTGTACCACCTGGAAAACAAAAGTTATCAAGTGTTATTGATTTCGATTGTACTTAATGGCTTTTACTTTCAATGTTTTATGTGTAAGTATTTGTCGTTAAAGTTTAGTTATCTAAAATGTAATTAAAACACTGCCGTGAATAAAGAATTATCATAGTATTGGTTTAAAAGCAATGGTCATTAAGTGCTGCTGATTTCTTAGGTACTTAATGGCTTTTATCTTTACACTGACTATATCTAAATTGAGCTCATTTCCTTTGTCAAATTAATATTTTAAATAGGAACTAGGTAAAACTCACAGGTTTTTTTTTCGTAATGACGAATTAACTTATTCAAACATTACTTTTTTATTGTAAAATGTTCGACCTCATACACAGGTTTTTGTTAATTTTTGTTAACTTTGAAATTAACTAAGTCCATTGATTAGAGATAATTTTATGAATGATAACAACTAAAATAATTGAAACTTCGAGGTTTTTGTAATGTGAAGATGATTTTGATTATAATTTTCACCCAATTTCAGATCGAGCACTTGCTTAGACTCGACAGGTAAACAGTTAGTGTTTGCCGTAAAACGTGGCTCAGATGCAACGCTATTTTGGAAAGCAACCGTTCAAATAGCTTGTATAAAAATGGAACCAACGACAAAAAAAATCCACACATATAGGCTGTTGAATCTCCGGGAGTTCCTGCAGGTTTTCAGGACTTTACAGTGCCAACACATGGCCGCCCAACAGAGCAGAAGGCAAAATTTACATTCAATTAAATTGACACAATGAGTGTTCACATATTTAGTGAAATAATCAATTAGTTTATTTGTTAAAATTATGTTTATTGTAGTAAGGTCGAGGATAGGATGAGCGTATCAACATTTTACGAAAATCTGGACACGATTACTCATAACGGAAGTGGTGATAACGGAAAAGCAGAGTGTTGTATTTGCTTAGAACGGACGCCCAATATTTTGCTGCCGTGTACGCACAGCTATTGCATGGAGTGTATAGAAGAATGGTGAGTTTGTTTGCATTTATACCTAACACGTTTTTTTTATAATTGACCATGGGGATATTGAATTTTCGTCTAGCCGTAAAATACTACAGTTATTTATCGCTAAATTATTGGATAAAGTTTGGTAAACTTGAATGTTTTTGAGGAGTCAGGTTATGGTTTTTTTTACACAGGTTTTCTTTGTGTTAATATTTATATGACAATTAATGCACACTTTTATTTGAGTATTTGCAAAACCAACATTATCAAAGTAATTTTTATTAAAAATCATTTAATGAAAGCACCGTACATAAACAAATAAGACTCCCAATGATTTGTCATAGTTTTTTAATTATTCAATTAAAATTATTTAGGAATGAAGATCATCATAGCTGTCCGATATGCAGAGCCAATTTGCAAAGTACTGACGAATCGTGGGTGCTTTCAGAAGTCCCTAATGCTGAGGAAATCAGCGAAGAAATGAAACACACCTTAATGGATCTGGCAGAAGAGAAACCGCACTCTTGTAAGCACTTATGGAGTTAGTCCAAGATCTAATTTTTTTGTAAAATGTGTCTTTAAAAAAAGTTTTTACCCGTATGAATCTCTTAAACCTTTAACTACCAGTGTTGTCAATACTCGACTTGACAGAATTTGGCTGACTGGCTTTTCAGTATAAATAAGCGACTTATGCTCGTTTGCACTGGTTCTAGTTAATTTATGTTGTGGTTAAATGACAAAATACATTGTATCTCACACTTATGTTAAAGGCGCTATCTGTCACATAAATGTGTTATTCAGAATAATAACAGTGTAAATTTAACTCCAATCATACATTTAGATATAGTAAGTGCTTTAACTGAATATTATAAGGAATAGTTCGATAAAATACTGTCATATTGTTTAATCATATGTAATTCAGAGTTGGGTCGAGCAAAAAAAACATACTGTGATGCTATCATAGGGCGATAGACACACACAACTCAAAAAAATAAACAAATAATATTGAAGATATATACACACCATTGTTATTTTGACTAACAACCATACGAGTTATATTGTCATTTTATAACAATAGGCAAATTTGAAGCAGTGTATATTAAGATATATTATTTTACTACGATTTATAGGACAGTAACCAACATACATAGTAAAAATTGTTTCTGCTTCTGACAGAATTAAAGTTTTAAAAATACTGGTAGTTAAATGAAGTCGAAGATCATTTGTTTATCTACTAAACCTTTCTTATCCTCATGGCCAACTCTGGATCAATTTTATGGACCATGCAATATTTTACAAATCGTTGTTAGGAATTTAAGGTTTTAATCTGTACCTTTTTTTTAAATTGGTTTATAGTAATAAAAAGAAAACCATTGGTTGTGTAGCTTTAAAATATATAATGTATATTTTTATGTTCTGTACAAATGCAATTTTAAAATATATATAATACAAACAAGAAAAAAATGACCTTTTTCTTTCAGATACTTTCTTTAAAAAATAGTAACAAAAAAGATATACACCTATCACATTCACTTGGTTTTCTATAAATAATGTGTTGTTTTTATAAAGTAAGTGCTTTTCCTTTAATTGCATTCCTACTACCGTTTCATCTTTTTTTTCATCATCGCTTTTCTGCGTTTCGCCTGTTCCTCTTGTTTCATATCTTCCAGATCTTCCATAATACCTAATAACAAAAATAAACTAGTTTATCGTTTGTTAAATTAAAATTATTGAGATCACATTATTGTAGTAATCTCTTTCTTCACTGAAGAAAGAGATTACTACAATAATTATTAGAAAACACTTCACGTAACTAAAAGAAGAATATTGAAGTACATCAATTAAGTTTAGTAGAAATGACGAAGAGTAGTGCTACAGATTTAAAATCTTTTCATTTTCTTGGGAGATCAACTGCATATAAACTAAACCCTCTTAACTAGTACATTCATGTTACCATTTTCATAACTAAAAAAAAGCACTCACCTATTTTAGTGCTGATACACTCCTCTTTCATCTGCGCAGCGAAACTTGTTTCCATGTTATCGACATCATCATCAACGTGCCTGTATTTCTTTTTGTCGTACCCGAAAATCTCGCTGATGTACTTTGAGTAATCCTCCTCCTCTTCCGGCCCGTCATCTATGAAATCATCCATTTCGGAATCGTAATCCTCATCATCGTCATCGTAGATTCTTCCTTTTGAAACCACAGGTCCTTTCCTCATTCCACCAGGACGTCGCATGTCAGGTGGTGGGAATTGTTTCGGTTTCAAATCTCTGGGTGGGAATTGTTTCGGTTTCATATCCGCGGGCGGGAATTGTTTCGGCTTCAAATCGCTAGGTGGAAATTGTTTTGGTTTCAAATTGCTAGGTGGCATTTGTTTTTGTTTAATTTCCTCCCTGGGTTTCATCCGCACTTCCTGTTTAGGTTTCGAGTCTCTTGAAGGTTGGGAAAGTTCCCGATTCATGGGTTTTCCTTGGGACAATGACCGATTTTTCAAATCTTTACCACTGTTATTTCTTTCTAAAGGCCTCTCGGGTTTTCTCTCCACGGGTCTCTGTGGTGTTTTAAATCTCGAATCTTGAGCTGGCGCTGTTTTTCCTATTGTTACTGGACTACTGACGTTCGGCCTTTCATCGACTTGTTTTTTAGGCACGCGCTCGTTCAGACCGTTGGTTTTGGGCACTTTGAAATCGCCGGTTTTCGGTATCTGATTTTCCCCGTTGGATTTAGGCTTTTCGATTTCAGGTTTTTTGGAAGACTCTCCGTTCAATTTGGGGATTCTGTTGGGCTTGGGTGGGGCTTGTGATGGTGACGCGGTTCCCGAAACACCCTGCTGTTCGCGGAGTTCACGCCGTTCCCGGTACTCTTTCTCGCGATCCTGCTCGCGTTTTTGCCGCTTCGTCAAAAGACGCTCTTCTTCTTTTTCTTTTTTTTGCTCAAGCACGATCGGTTCGAATTGTTTCTTTTCAGCTATTTTCAATAATTCTATAGAAATTAAAAAAAAAAATCAATTACCTATTTCATTTTTTGAGTTTTTTTTAAATTACCTGAAAAATTAATTACTGGCGCTGGTTTCAACTTGGGCTTTGAAGGCTTCTCCTCCTTCTTTGGTTCATACTTATCATACTTCTCTTCTTTATCTTTATCATCTGATTCAATTTCACCTACATCACCTGTTGTATCCTTGTGTTTCCGTTTCCTCCTGTGAGGTTGCATCGCCTCTTCTGCTTCCCTGTCCAGCGCTGCCTTGACCCTTTGTTTAGTGCTATTGAGATTCGTGCTGACTTTCTTTTTGGTTAAGTCAAATTTCGGCTCATCCGGTATCTTACTATATTTTTCCATCATTTTATTGTAGTAATCGGCAGCAGACTGTGAGACGTAACCGTAATCATCCTCATCAGGCTGGCTCGGCCCTGCTAAAGTCACAGCCGTATTGTTTGTGTCGATGGCATCCTGAATGACAGATTGATTGGCAGATTTGGTCCTTTTCAACATTACGGTTACACGTCTAGTAGCTTTTTTATCCTATCAAAAAGTACAAATTTAGGTGTACACTTTAATCTTAAAATTAATAAAGCAATTAAAATTAAGTCATGTAATCTAATTCATCAATTGTTTCTATCCAAACCTGAATAATATAATTTTTAAAAAATCGAACTAATTTACGATAGTTTTATCGTAAATTTTGTAAAGAAAATCAAAACTGAAAATAAATAAAAAAAATATAAAAATTGTAACATTTGTATTTATAAAAATCGAAATATCTGAAAGTACCAATATTTTTCCCTCAATTTTTTCAAGGATAAAATTGAATTTTACTTATAGCTAATTTCAATGTCATTTAGCTGTTGGCAAAATGTTAATATTTAGGTCTGTTAAATTGAGAAAGACGAAAAAAAAAGAAGAGAAAGATAAATTCTTTGAAAACATACAATGGGAAATAGATGAAGGAAGTGAACACATAATGATAATGGGAGACCTAAACGGAAGAGTAGGATGTCAAAATACCGGAATAGAAGAGATAATGGGAAAAGAAGGAGAAGAAATTAAAAACAACAATGGAGAAAGAATAATACAACTATGCATTGAAAACAACCTCGTGATTACAAATACAAAATTCAAGCACAAAAACATACACAAGTACACAAGGGAGCAACCAAACAGAAACGAAAGATCGATTATAGACTACTACCTAATTAATAGGAAAAACTGGAACAAAATAACGAACGTAAAAGTAAAAAGACAAGCAGAAATAGGAAGCGACCACCACCTATTACGAATAGACATGAAATGGAAGGAAATACAAAAACTGGACAAGAGGAGGACAATAGTCAAAGAGAAAATAAAAACATACAAATTAAGAGAAGCACAAATACAAGAGAAATATCAAGAGATATTACAAAATAAGTTGAGGAAGAACGAAATAAGGACAAACATAGAAGGAAAATGGGAAACATTCAGAAGAAATATACTAGAAGCGGCAGAGGAGTGCTGCAGAACAACAAAAATAGGAAACAAGGAAATGAAAAAGACAAACTGGTGGACAGAGGAAATCAAAAAGGAGATAAAAGACAAAAAAGACAAATGGAAAAGATACCTACAAACTAAAAAAAGCGAAGACTACGAACAATACAAAGAAAAGAGAAATGAAACAAAAAGAATAATTAAAGAAGCCAAACAACAATCATGGACGAACTTCGGAAAAAGAATGAACGAGAACTTCAGGCAGAACCAAAAACTATTTTATGGAACACTAAAACGACTAAAACAAAAAAAAGAACACAATATGATGAACATAAAAGATAAAAATGGAACAATAATTACGGATGAAGACAAGATAATGGAAAGATGGAGACAATACTTCAAAGAATTAACCGAACAAGAAGAAGAAGATACCAAAACACAAGAACGGGAAGAAGAGCCACAGGAAATACGAACAGAAAAATTTGAGGAAATTAAAGAAGAAGAAGTAAAAGAAGCAATAAAAAAGCTAAAAAACGGGAAAGCACCAGGAATCGACGACATAACCCCGGAAATGATAAAATACATGGAAAGGAAGGAATAACACAAATAACAAAACTAATAAATGAAATAATAATGAGCGGGGAAACACCAAGAGAATGGAGTAAAGGAATAATCTTACGAATACATAAGAAAGGCGATAAAAGAAAATGCGAAAACTACAGAGGGATCACGCTAACAAGCATACCAAGCAAAATAATGACCAGAGTACTAGAAAAAAGAATGAGAGACAAACTAGAGACAACAATAGAGGACAGCCAATGCGGATTCAGAAGAGGGAGATGTACACAAGACCAAATATTCATACTTAGGCAACTAAGTGAAAAATTAATAAAGAAAAATAGGGAAATGCACATATGCTTTGTAGACCTCGAGAAGGCATTTGACAGGATAAAAAGAGAAGACATATGGAGAGAACTAGCAGAAAGAGGAATAGAGAACGAAATAATAAATGTAATTAAAACCATGTACAAAAATAACAGAAATATAGTAAGAACAAATAACGAGGAATCAAAGGAATTCGAAACGAAGAAAGGAGTGAAACAGGGATGTGTGCTAAGTGCTCTACTATTTACAATAGTATTGGACACGGCGATGAAAAAAGCAAAACAAAAAATGAAGATGCTGAAAGTTGGATATTACAAACTGGAAATCATAAAAATAGCGGAACTACTCTTCGCAGACGATATGGCAATAATTGCAGAAACAGAAGAAGACCTACAAAACAACATGGAAATAATAGAGAAAGAACTTACGAAAATAAACATGAAAATAAACTATGAAAAGACAAAAACAATGATAATTGCCAAAGGAACAAAGAAACACGAAATAAAAATACACGGTAAAAAAATCGAACAGGTAGAACAATATAGATATTTAGGAACCATTATTCAGAGTAATGGCAAACTAGATAAAGAAATTGATGATAAAATAGGAAAAACGGCAAAACTCTATAACATGTTGAAAAACACATTTTTTAGTAAAAAGGAAATATCAAGAGACACAAAAACAGAGATAGTGAAAAAAGTAATTAGACCAACGCTAACATACAGTAGTGAAACATGGACGATGACAGGAAAGCAAATAAAAAGAATTAATACAATGGAGATGAGATTCCTAAGAAAAATCGAACACAAAACAATAAGAGACAGAATAAGGAACGAAAAACATAGGAAAAACCTACAAATAAAGCCAATACAGGAAAAAATCACGGAAGGACAAATGAGGTGGTATGGACACATAAGAAGAATGAGCGAAGAAAGAAATACCAAAAAAATATATGAGACACGAGCAACAGGAAAAAAACAAAGAGGAAGACCAAGAAGAGAATGGAACAGCGTAATAAAAGAAGAGGCAACAAGAAAAGGGAACACGTGGGAAGAAATAAATGAAATAACAAAGGACAGGAAGAAGTGGAGAGAATACTATAAAAATTAGTAATGTAAGCCTTACACCGAAAGGTAGATAGGCAAAGGAATAAATAAAAATAAAATAAATTGAGAAAGTTTTTCTTTTAAGTATACATACTTTAAGCAAGTGTTTTCCACTCCTAGATTAAGCATGAAGTAAAATTTTGAGTTGAGAAAACCTTGAAAAATAGGTTTGGTCGTGTAGCAAAGCGACGAAACCAAATTTTCAGGCTTCTCTAAACTCGAAATTTGACTTCGTCTGCCACACACGAAGTAAAAATATACAGAGAGTTTTATGTAACACCAAACATGTCAAAAAAAACTAATGTAAATTTTTCTATGTTCAATTTGTTCTGGGACGCATCATAGTATTGAGTGATTGGCTACGATTTAGAATGGTAATGTAGTCAACCCAATTTACGCTCTTCTGAGTGTGATTTTATTGGTTACGATTTTTAGTAGTTCTAATGTAAATATGTCAGTTATTAAAACTTGTGCGTTTATGGTAAGAGCAGTGTGTGGAAATATGGAACATACTTTTTTGCCCAAAGCAATACATCAGCATTTCAAGACAAGCAAGATTAACACTGTCGTGAAACATATCTTTAATTAATTTAAGTCAATAAAGTAACGAATACACCTACATTATCTTTGTGTGTTGTTGTGCTGGCAGTAGACCTAGGAGATTGTAAACATTTTGCTGCCTCGCCACGCTCTTCACATTTAGAATATTTATATTTAAATCTACCGAAACAGTACCTTGGGCCTGATCAAATGGTTTACACAATACGTTGAATTGAAATTCCTAATAAATTGAAATTGAAGCAATGTATAA
The DNA here is from genome assembly GCA_932526585.2 of Philonthus cognatus. Classification (NCBI taxonomy): domain Eukaryota; kingdom Metazoa; phylum Arthropoda; class Insecta; order Coleoptera; family Staphylinidae; genus Philonthus; species Philonthus cognatus. The sequence goes on along the minus strand of OW052244.1, from coordinate 82,856,906 downwards.
ACTTATCTTGAAATACTAGCAAACGGAAGTAACAGGAACTTGTGTTACTATTATTTTTTCATTTAAGCAAAATCTGTTCTCCTCTTTCTTGTTCTTCTTTGCAGTTTAATATTAACATTCTGTTAGTGATGTAGGTGAAAAATGAATCACATATTTCATTTTGACGTTAAATGTAAGTTGCGTTAGAACCAGGGTTGTTAAAAAACGTTTTTTTTCATTTCAGTTAAAACAAACAGTTTTTTATACAATACGTGTTTTTTTCGTTGAAACGGCGTTTAAAACATTAACAATTAAAAACATGTTTAAAACAGAACATAGTGTTTTTGAAATTTGCGGGATTCGTTGTTTAAAATCGGTTAATTTAAGGCCTTTAACAAGTGTTTCCACTCCCAGGCTAAGCATGAAGTAAAATTTCGAGTTTAGAAAAGCCTAAGAATTTGGATTGGCCGCGTAGCGAAGCGGAGCGGCCAATCCAAATTAGGCTTTTCTAAACTCGAAATTTTACTTCATGCGCCACGCTTAAAAACTCTGATTTACAGTGAAGTTAAAAAAAAACACACACATACAACAACGATTATAGGCAACCTAATATATGTTAGTTATTGGGTTGCCTATAATCACTATTTTAAACAATTTGTTCAGCGCAGAATTTGACTTAGGTTTTATTAACATCTACATATTAGATTGATAAAGCCGTATATTATAAACTTTACAATATTTCAGTGTTTTACACATGTGGCGCATGAAGTAAAATTTTGAGTTTAGAAAAGCCTAATTTGGATTGGCCGCTCCGCTTCGCTACGCGGCCAATCCAAATTTTCAGGCTTTTCTAAACTCGAAATTTTACTTCATGCTTAATCTAGGAGTGGAAAACCCTCGTTTAAAGATTCAAATTGAAATCTTTTAAAAAAGCAACGAATGTCGTAAAATTTACAGCTTAACAACAATTTAGTTACAATTTAAAAATGTAAACAAAAAATCTTAATAAAGTAGTATAAAATATGATTTAGCAAATTTTAGTTAAAAAACAAATTTAACGTTTAATACATGTTTTAAACAAATCTACAACTCAACGGCTGTTTTTAAACATGTTTAAAACACCGTTTTAAAACAGTGTTTTAAACATAACAACCCTGGTTAGAACTACTAAAATTGTAGCCAATGAAATCACACTCAATGCTTCGATGCGTCTCAGAACAAATCGAACATAGGAAAATTAACATTGAACATTGTCTGGCATGTTCGGTGTTACATAAAACTCTCTGTATATTTTAAACTTTACAATATTTTAGTACATATAGCGGACTTAAATATTACAAATATATCAAAATTTTTTAGCATTTTAATTGTTGTAGTTCTAGTAAGTAAATTTTTAAAGACTGTGCCGACTGACGTGGGACAGAGCTCATATATGTTAACTTTAACATTCACTAACCTCAATTAATTTGTTAAATTTACATTAGGTTAGGTGTAGAAATTAATTTTACTAAAAATAATTTATTTGGCATATAAATGAATAAATAAATAACATCAAATAACTACCTTCAATTATAATACTAAATGTGTTATAATAATGTGGATTATTATTACACTATTAAATTACTAATTTTTAATTGTTACCACTCATGTGGCATGTTTTGTTTTGTATGGGTGTTTTATTACAATCGTAATTTTTTATTGTTATGATAAACAAAATTAAAAATAAACATACTTTACTCCGCAACTCGAGCAACTGGTCCCTCTTTTGCCTCGCCTCATCCTCCTTCCTTTTTTCCTCCTCCTCTTTCCGAGCCAGGAACTTCTGTATATTCGCGGACAGCGTTTTGTTCCTCTGTTCTTTTTTGGGGGGCTCGAATTTCGTCGAATAATACCTAATCTGTAGAGCATTATGGAGAATTATTCCAGAACATCGAAACACACAGGCCCGCACGTGGGACTCACCTCTTTCTTTCCCGTTTGGTCGTTTTTCTGCGCCTTGTGCAGAAGCGTGCCGAAATCCATCTTGCCGGACGTGATTTTCTCCGTTTAAAATGGTTTTTTTCGAAATTTATGTCACGACAATGTCACTTTTGCGAGGTACATGTCACCATTTCTGTAGAAGACTGCGTGTTTGGGGGGGGGGCACAGCTGATGATACTAATAGAGTTTTACATCTCGCTCGCGCGGGTTGTGGAATGGGTAGCGGTGTCTCTTTTTAATTAAGGTATTTCAGGCGTGCCAAAATCGCGGCCGAAAATGCACCAAGGTTTTATCTTTCACTCGCGCTACATTCGCTCGATATGGCCATCCTTTTCCGTTCCATTGTAAATGCTATTTGAGGCGGGAATTTCGAACATTGAATATACAGGGTTTTTAAAAGTGAAACAAGTATTCAAATAAACTATTGCTATATTTTGTTTATTATTAAATTAAAAAAAAAGATTCATCTGTACTACCTATTTATTTCACACATTTGTACATCGCCTAATTTTTCAGATAAAATTGAATTTAAGTAACTGACCCTATCTTCTCCGCAGACTAGATCTTTCCAATCGGTGAATTTCAATATAGCCACACGATATCCGAACATTTCTAAATGGCGGATTTTCTGTTGGTAGTATCCCCGAAGTTGCACGTTCATTCTAGTGAAGGCTTTCGGTCCTAATACTAACAAAGCTAACCTAAAAATTAAAAAAAAATTAATTGTGTATTCTTAAAACATGTCAGAATTAAAGTTTATAAACTGTCAAAATTATAGATTATTAAATTTGAATACATCAAAATTAAAGTTTATTAAAATACACGTGGCGGTCACTGATGACCGACGTGTAACTTTTCCAGTAGTCATAAGCAGGGATGGGCCTCGACTTTAATAGTCTACGTGACAGCACGTCCACCTTAGGTTTGTGGGTTACATGAACTGGTGCAGTACTTTTTGCACCGAAACCAGCGATGGCTCGCAGCCTAACTTCAAGGTAGGCCAGAGACCCAAGGTAATATGTATCCGTTATTGAAAGGTGACTGTTATGCAATTCCTTGAATTTACAAAGCGCGATCCCAACCTCAAATTTTGTGTGCCTTGGTGCTGGGGACCGACCCTGAAGTTAGGCTGCAAACCGTCGCTGACCGAAACCGTTCGTTACATGCACTAAGTTGAACTGAACTGTGTTTGTTTGCGTAGGTGTAACTAGTGCAGATTAGAAAGAGAAGAGGGTGGGAAATATACAATTTTCAAAGATGGATATGGGAATGTCTATGTTTGTGCAATGTGTAAATTGACGAGCAAATATTCTGAAATCGTCACCCAACAACCCTACATTTTTTTAATAAATTATGAAACACGGATTTCTTTCAGTTTTCCTACTTTTATTTGTTTATAAAGTACAGTAAAAACATTTTATTATAAGTGTTTCCTTAAATTGTTTTGTAGTGTATTGCAGAAATTATATTTTTTTATATTTTACCATAGAAGGGTTTATTTGTTTTTAGTTTAGTTCGTGTACACTGACATGAACTGACCTGAACTGATAACGTCACAAACTTGAACTCAGTTCAACTTAGTGCAGTACAAACGAACAAGCCTAATGTTGAGAACGTCAACAATGTCAACAACACTATTTAAAAGATATGTTAATATAATGTATATGTTGCAGTTTTGAGTGATTTTGAGAATTCTGGATACTCTGTTAACTTCCAAGCTATCTGCCAAAATCGCATCGCATTAGGCTGAATAGTTCAAATGTTATACTAATTAAAACCACTGTCAACGTCAGGAACGTTGTACATATAGTTGACAATGACATTGTCGACGTGTCATTAAGGACGCCGCCCATTCCTGGTCTTAAGTGAGCTTAAAAATGAGGACATTTTAAAAATTCGCATGACTGCGATTGTGTTAACTTTCAAAAATGATTAATTGTTAATTGTGAAAATAAAAGGTTAATAATAAGGCTGAGATTCGAATATGAATAATTCAAATAGTCGAATATTCAAAAATAAATACTTTAATAACTAAATTATTCACATATTTAAATATTTCAATAATTCGAATATGTTTTTCAACGAATATTTGAATAATTCAAATATCTCAAATTTGTTTTTGAATGTACATATGAATTATTTTTAACTTTAATAGTATTTTTTAAACTCCAGTTGAAATCAGTGTTTTAATGTGTGGTGCATGAAGTAAAATTTCAAGTTTAGGAAAGCCTGAAAATTTGGTTTGGTCTCGTCTAAACTCTAAATTTTACTTCATTCTTAATCAAAGAGTGAAAAACACTTGTTCGACAGCTTTTTGAACCTCTAATGACAATACTGATTTTCAAATAAAAATGGAATACAAACACAAACTATAGTTATTTTCATAATCTTTATGAGTTTAGTTAATTTTTATGTTTTTAATTTTTTTTAAGAATTCGGTATTGTCATTAAAGGTTTAAATAGTTTTCTAAAAAGGGTTTACACTTCCTGATTAAGCATTAGCCACTAAACCAAATTTTTAGGCTTTTCTTAACTCGAAAGTGTAAAACACTGATTTAATATGAAGTTCAAAAACATATTTAGTTATTGTTAATCGATCACACCAATAAAATAAATTAAGGATACATGTTTTGATTATTGCTAGAAAGTATTCGAAAATTCATTCGAATATTCAGATATTCAAACATTATAATATTTGAATATTCAAATAATTGAAAAATTAGAATTGGAGTATTCCAATAAATAGAATATTTAAATATAAATTTAAATGAGTATTCGAATATATCAATTTAAAAAATTCCTAGCCTTAGGTATTAATAGTCAAAATTAGATTTTTTAATCAAGATTTTGTTTGTCGATAATACTTACTTGGATTCTTCGGCAACACCATGGCAAAAATTTATAACGTAATCGACTTGATAACCGTAATGCGTCGTCACATTTTTCCGTATCCGAATCGTGTCAAACATTTTTACTAAATACTCCTGAATGTTGTCGCTTATCGCTCCTTTCAAATTCATTTTTTCTGTAATTAAATTCAATAAGAAAAATAATTTATCAACCAAAATGTTCGTACCCTTATTCTTTACATCCTCGACGTATTTTTGGTGGAACCAAGGCACATTGCTCTCGGGATAATCGATGCATATCGAACGGTTTAATTCCATTAAGCGATTTCGAACGCGCAATGGATAAACTTCCTAAAATTATGTAATTATATTAATTTTACTGCTATATTAATAAAGACGATTTACCGGTTCACTAAGCACTAGAATCCTAACTGTCCTCTAATTAATATGTACTGTGCCATCATTTTAATTATTAAAAAAATGCCTACTCTAGGCAGCATTTTGTTTCTGCGGTTTCCCCATATACTCATTAGACTAATGCATGTATGGGTTTCCCAGAATGCTAATTGAATGATGGAATAAGCGTGAGGTTAAGGTAAACTATGTGTTGACAGTCAGTAGTGCCAATCTAATTTATAATTCAAAGCCTACTCTAATTTATACTTTAAATGATCGTATGGTAGTATGGAATGTTAACTCACCCTCGAGTAACAACTTAGAAGTTCGGCGTCTAATTTCTCCAGGAAATCCGGGTTGAAAATTTGCTTAATAAAACCATCTGTGATTGCGTTGAAATAACATAACGATATACAACTTTGTAAGTAGGATAATCCGCTTAACCGTTCTTGATCTCTGCATTCAGAAACGTATCATAATTTTATCTTCGAATTTTCATTGGTCGAGTTCAAGGAATTTTTTTACTGCAGCGCTGTAGCGTAAAGCGCTTCAACTTCCCTGAACGAACAAAATGTCAATGGCGATTTTATACCTCTGTATGGCTTGGAAAGCGATCCAGTGAAAAAAAAAAATGCTTTACCGCTGCAGTGCCACACATAAAGAGGTACCGTTCTGCAACTCCACTTTCATAAAGCACTGCAGTGCTAGAGTTCCCTGAACGCGACCTTTGTTAAGATAAAATTCACCAGTGAATAAAAAATAAACACAATTTTAATAACAAATAAAACGAACCTCAATAAGATGTCTTTAAAAACCTCGAAAAACCTGACGTGGTTCTTCGGCGTGTACCCTAAATAATAACATAAATACGCCACGTTCTCAACGTTAAAAGCCAAAAGATTTCCTTCGTTAGCACAGACGTAATCCACCATAGCGTCGATAATGTTCGGCACCAACGCACTGAACGATTGCAAGCAAAAAGTCGCATTTTTAATAATCTTGGAACAAATCAAAGTGTCCTTTTTGCATTGCTCGAGCAACCGCTGCAAAATCAGCTCGTCGTAATTCTGCCCGTACGTACAGGCTTTTATCGAAAGGAACAAATCGTGCTCGTTCAAATCAGTTAAAGATTGTTTTTCCAAACAATTATTTATAGTCTTTGAAATCGAGTTTTGGTAGCGGAATTTCAACGACGGGTTGTTTATATCCTTTCCGATTTTCAAGCTCCTTGAGATGTTGAGACAGTCGATTACCCTTAACTGTTCCCAAATTGAGTCTAGTTTAATCGAGACATGGTTGATTAGAGAAACGTCCATGTTGTAAGCTATGAAGAAAGCGGCTATCGAAACGAACTTATTGGGGATTACTTTCGAAATCCCTTGCTCCATTTCCCCCTCCAACCACTGATTAACCCGCTTTTCAAACTTCAAATGCCTGTAATTTATGTGTCTTGTGAAAGTCACGTAATTATGGGCAATTTTTAAAATATTATTATCCCGGAATGTTTCGTCTGATTCCATCGCTTCTAAAACTTTGTTCCAGTAGGTCCTGCATAAACTAACGTCTGAATTTTTCATAAAACCGAAGATTGAGAATAATTCCATCAAGTTTTCACCTGACATTTGATAGGTGAGGTATTTGCGGGTTATTGTTTCGAAATGCGGGCGTTGCGCGGGTGGTGAAAAACACATGATGCATGAAAGTAGTTTTATCCGGATGTCCAAAAATGGCGACATTTCGTCCTCCAATTGATAGAGGAATTTACAAGCGTGCCGTTGGATGTTGTTTAACATCGTCGCCGGTTCGTTTATTCGGTGAAATACCTAGAGATGACAAAAATATAGACAATTGTTTTTACATTGACTCATATTCAGGGCTGTGCAAAGAAGAAAATATATCATAAGCAAAATAAAAATTTGGCAGCGTGTATGATTTATGAAAAAAAAAGTTGTATATTTTAACAATTTTGAACATTTGAAAAAAAATAAATATATAAAAGCCTGAAATATTTACTTCATGCTTAACCAAGGATTGGAAAACCCTTGTTAAAAAACTATTAAAACCTTTGATAGCAACACCAAAATAACCATGGTTTTTGTTTGTTTTCCATTTTTATTAAGAAATCAGTGTTGTCATTAAAGGTTCTAATAGCTGTCGAACATGTGATTTCCACTCCTTGATTAAGCATGAAGTAAAGTTTAGAAAAGCCTAAAAATTTGGTTTGGTCGCGTAGCGAAGCTGAGTTATCAAATCAAATTTTCAGGCTTTTCTAAACTCGAAATTTTACTTCATGCGTCAGGCATATAACACCAATTTCAAGCGACGTTTAAAATATACTATTAAGGCTGGGAATTTTTGAAATTGAAAAATTTAATTAATCTTTTAAAAACATATTGAAATATTTGAAATGTTTGAATATTTAAATATTCGTTCAAAAGCATATTCAAATATAAATATTCGAATATTCAAATATTTGGGTATTCTTATATTCAAATATTCAAACATGTGAAGCATTTAGTGATCGTAATATTCATATTTGAATATTTTAATTATTCGTATTCGAATTCTAGCGTTAGTAATTATCTCTATAATTAAATGCTTACATCGTATAAAATGAGTAGCTCATAAACGTTCAACAAATGGACGTTGTCTTTGAACAGAGTCAAGCAGTCAGCCATTAAACCAACGTTTTCATCTCTCCATTGGGGGAAGTTTAAGAAGAGTATTATTTTCAAAATTGTGCTGTATTCATCTTTATTTATGATTCCAGAATTTATGAGATTTACAACATTTTCCTTGTATTTAGCTAATGTTTCTGGCCTGACGATCCTGTTTAAATAATTCAAACAGATCGTTATCAGGCGGACATCTTCTGCAGTCTTACATCGATCTATAAAAAAAAAGAATAGAATACAATTATTTTCGATGATGATAATAATCTTATGTCAGAAATATTAGTACTTCCTAAGAACACAAGAATAGTTTACACATTTGTATTTTGATAAAAGAGATTTGAGATATCTTACAAATTTAAAACATTTTTACATATACTTTAATAGAGCATTGTAACAAATCAAATTAAATAAGATTTTAAATATTTCATTGTATAATTCAATATCCAGAGGTGTATTTGCACGGGAAGCAGTTGTTTCAATGGATATTTATCGTCTTAAGTTGTCTTATTAATTAAGACATTGTTTGCATTTTCACGAATAGTTTTTTGTAATTTTATATATTATATTTTTAAATTTTTGAATTCTGACTTAATCAGAGGTTCAATCGTGATTAACTTCTTAGCAGGCGCAGCTTCTGATCTCTCTTTAGGTGAGGCAGCAAGCTTCTTGTTATTAATGGGCTTTAAATAATGACATGTACACGAAGGAATTTAACCTCACTTTTTGTACTTTGGAACCGTTGCCTCCCCTGAAGTTGGCCACAAGCCGTGCCTGCTTTTTGGCTACGATTACGTAATTGCGATACAAGTGGGCAAATATCAATCAATTTAGATCACACTCTAGGTATCAAAAGGAACAACTTACCTATATGTTCAAAAATCTTTGGCATAATATCCTGACAAATAAAATACGCAGTCGTCTTGGAACTCCCGAAAATCGACACGATGAACCTCGAAACGGCTCTCAACGGAAAATCCCCATCCTTGACATTCTCCAAACGCCCCCTCATTTCCACAATCAAATCTTGCATAACCTCATGCCTTATAGGCACACCGATCTTGTGCAAATACAACAAGACACAGCTCAACGCCTCAGTCTCAAAGTGCTCAACCCTAGCCCCGATTAAATCCAACAAATCGACAAACTCGCTCCTTCCCAACAACTGCTCGATATAATCCTTCATCAAACTATTCACTTGCGAAACATTCGATATCACGTTAACGTGGTAGAACATTTTCTGTAAATCCCACAAGACTAAAACAGTTTGTGCTAAATGCTCGTTTTCTAATATTCTCTCATACCTCTGCGTGAAATTAAAAACATCTTGTAAAGAGCAGCAGGTGTTTAATTGCTCGATTAGTGGGTCGTTGGATTTCGAATAGAGCACGTTTTTTATGGGAATCGGGGGTTCTTTAAAGGCGTACTCGTAAGTGGGTTCTTCCTCCGTGTTATGAAAATCATCATGGTAATATCGATGGATTAAATTCACAGCAATTACGGGTTTTGTGTTGTTGTGGCGTTTTGCTGATAAGTTTGTAATTGGTTTGTGTTTGAAGAGAAAACGTTGAAAGCCGATGTTTGTCGAACGTTTCGTTAAATTCTGGGCTACTTTTAATGCCAATATTTTGTTCATTTTGTATAAAGTTTTAAGATTTTCTTCAGGATAAAAAGTAGTCTTAAAAGAAGCTTTAATCACCTAAAAATATTTACAGTAATGTTTCATAATAATTATTGTAGTAATCTCTTTCTTCACTGACTAAAAGAAGAATATTGAATAATGTTTCAATTAAATATTTACTCCTATTCATTTAATTTTTGGTTGTTACCTCATTTCTCGAATTGTAATATTATTTTTATTCACTTAAATAAATCGTTATGTTGGAGATAAACTATATCGACTCACATTGTTAAAAATGTCCTGCGCTATTTACCTCTCGATGGAGTAAAAAATCCTAATTTCAATAATACGAAAAAACCTATTTTGAAAAAATTGGACTTGGTATGGTTTACTTCCCACATACAGAAATATTTACACAAAACTCAGTATTATTCTTACTTCATTTCCTTCCCATCTATTTGTATAGGTTAGAAATACTTTCCAGGGGGCAAAGTCACTATATTTTTCGGGTTTAATTTAAATTCTCTCTTATCACTAATTAAACTTGAAATTAGTTTTAAAAATGCCTTTATATTTTGTTTTCTTTTATTTCCGGGTTATAGGTTATGTCTTTTTCTTTGGAGATTTGCCTAAAGTTGCATTTTAAGTCGCAATTGATTTCTCATTAATACATCACGTGCGATTTAAACATTCTAATTCGGTTTATTGTTTGCGTGTTTTTCTGAAGAAATCCATTAGATTCTTTAAAATGATTGCTTTTGTGGAGGTAGATTCAGGGTACGTTATTTAGTAAAGCGGTTATGTAGTTGAGGAGTTCGTACATTATCTATGATTTTGTAACAAATGTAAAAAGCAATATTCAATCTAATAGTACAGAGTACAGAGAATAATTCAAAATAATTTAATTCAATGATAAATGCAATAGAAATAAGTTTAAACTTTTTAAAGTATTAAAATTAATAGAATTTTTTTAAAAATATTTGACCGAGCATGGCCTTAATGAGAGTACGTGATACAAATAAGCACTTTAAATAGTTGGAAAAATTATTAAGGCGCAGTTACACCAACGTCTCGAGTTTAAGTTGAACCAATCCATATTTTCAGGTTTATTCGGGGTATCTAAACTCGAAATTTTAATTCATGTGCCACGCGTATAAAACATTGGTTTCAAGTGAAGTTTAGTATATTTTTTTAGCATACTGCTTTGGTAGCATATTGTGAATTCCACAATATTTCAATGTTTTAGACACGTGGTGTATGAAGTTAAAATTTTAGGCTTTTCTTAACTCAAAATGTTACTCCATGCTTAATCTGGGAGTGGAAAACATTCGTTTAAAGCTTTAAATTGAACTCTGTTAAAAAAACAACCAATATCTGCAGATTTACAGTATATATGTTGTAATTGGAATATGTATACTTAAATGTGTATCATTATCTTTTACTATTAATGAAAATTGCAAGTTTTACCATCCCGCTTTTGAAAAATACTTAATAATTCCCTCCCTTACCAAAAGACGTTTGGCAATACTTAACGCTTGAAATCCAGTTGTTTACTGTTGGCGCTAGGTAGCGCAATGTCGGGACCTTGAAATGCAGCACAACCCAAGGTACGTCGATGGGCGTTACACATATGTGTTCCAAGGTATGACAGAATTGTATCTTTCCATGTTTTCCCCTATCCCTTTCCCCGCAGGCCGTAGTTCGTGCGCGAGAAAACATTGACGTTGATTTGGTTACGTTTTTGAGTCTATCATAACCTCTCTTTTCGGTTTCGCTATACTTTCATAGACTATGAACTTTATTTTATTAGATTTTTAATATTTTGTGTTAAAAATAAGTGTTATTAAAATAAAACTTTGTGTTAGTGTTAAGTGTCGACCCACCGGTTTCAGTGAAATATATCGTGATGTACAAATTCAAATGTAAAATTCAGTCAAAATAATTCGCCAGGGAGAGCTGACTTAATTTCTTTATAATCAAAAAGTGGAAAAGACCCTTAAATATGTATTTATATTATAGAGTTTTTCTTTAAAATATATGTACCTGTATGTCTGTAAATTGTACATTTTTTATTTTTTATATTATTCTGTTATTTAGTTTAATTTTTCCTGGTTAGGTGGAAGAATAGTAAGCGTCCTTATCGGACACAATACACTGAACCTCGCCATTTTCTTACTGTAGTGTTGTTCTATGCTTTGTATACTTATTTGGTAAGAAATAAAGATTATTATTATTATTATTATTATATACGTATTCCAAATTTAACCTATTTTCTGTAAATCTTGAGATATTCCCTGTTTTTTTTTTAAGTTCATTTTAAAGCTTTAAACAAGTGCTTTCCACTCCCAGACTAAGCATGAAGTAAAATTTCGAGTTTAGAAAAGCCCCGTGAAAATTTGTCGAGGGTCGCGCAGCGACCCGAGACAAATTTTTTGGGCTTTTCTAAACTCGAAATTTTACTTCATGCGCCACTCGTATAAATCACTAAAATATTGTGAAATTTATGTATATTTAAACTTCGCTTAAAATCTGTGTTTTATAAGCGTGGCGCATGAAGTAAAATTTCGAGTTTAGAAAAGCCCAGAAAATTTGTCTCGGGTCGCTGCGCGACCCTCGACAAATTTTCACGGGGCTTTTCTAAACTCGAAATTTTACTTCATGCTTAGTCTGGGAGTGGACAGCACTCGTTTAAAGCTTCAAATTGAACTCTTTTAAAAATCAACGAATATCAGAAAATTTACAGTTTTATGCATGTTTACCTCAAGTTTACCATGAAGTAATCACATTTAAATTCAGCGCGCATTTGTGACGTAAGCGATCTCTACCCGTAAAAAACAAGGAATGTTAGAAAATGTACAGCTTACGCATGTTCATCTAAAATTTACCATGAAGTAACCACATTTAAATTAAACCGCATTTGTGACGTAAGCGATCTCTACCCTCACTCCAAAATCTTCGATTCTGTCGATCCTTCTTACCGTATACTCGACCGTCCTTGGGACAACCCAAACATTGTATTTAGTTAATATACGGCGGATTGCATTTCAAGTTGCACTTAACACGTTGTACTGGTTGAACTCACAACTCGAGTTCAAAATGAACTAGAGTTTAGCTTGAACTCGAGTTCAACGTTTTTGGTGCAACTGGGCCTTAGTTTCTATCAATTTCCTTTTAATTTAATTGACCGAACATGGTTTTTTTAGATAATATAAGACAAAGATAAGCACACAAATCAAGCATCTTTTTTAACATAGAAAGAATTTATGATAAAAATGAATATGAATTGTAGATTTCCATTATTCGGCTTTATTTTAATAAGATACGAATGAAATAATTCAAAACGAGCTCATAAACTATAACTTTATTTATAAAATTTACTGAACTCAAAAAGTATAAAGATAAGAGTTTAAAAAGAGAAATAGTCTGTTGAATGTTCATTGCATGTCAAATAGAAACTGCAAAGAGAATAGATATACACAGACGACATCCAACAGGAATGATCGTTAACACAAAAACAAGTGACACATACTAATGACAATTATTGTTTTTAAAAGTGCACAACGAAACAAAAATCGCATTGTATTTAATAAATTACAATCATTACAATATAACTATGCATTCATAGAAATAAAGTTACAATATTTTACACAGTATTTTTTTACAATTTGTGTTGAAACGAAAACGCCGCAATGATAATGTCTGAAAAAACACACCAGTCATTTCGGTTATACATTTCGTTTATTGAAAAAAAGGAAGAATAATACATTAAATGCAGTTTATTTTGATAAATGTAATTAATTACTTTAAAATCGTTCATTATTTCTTCTCCTGTTTTTTTGTTTCTTTCTATAATTTTATTTCAATTGGATATGCTGGGAATCCTTTCTTGTGTTGTTTCAAAGAATGAGATGAGCAAAAACATTTTTTGGAGAGGGGGTCGGGGGCTAGTTATGCTGTTTCCGTCACTTGAATGTTTATGTCTTTATAAATCATTTCATTTCACATAATACTGTTTAAGTCATACCATGTGCTAATTTATCACAAATATCTGGGACAGTATCTGATCCAGTTTTTTTTTTCCGTTTTTCTTTATCGAAAATAATAAAGTGAGTTTTCCGTGAAAATAAATAAAGAACAAAAAAACCACTTTGTATTTACATGAAAAAGTAGAACAGTCACCAATAAATACTTATCAATCCGAAATAAATTGCACGGTTTTTGTTTAATTAAAAATCCTTTATATTTTTTGTTTTATTTAAGACAAGAACTTTAAATTTTTTTTTTTAAACTGAAACCATCAGAGTTTTTAAAAGCTTTATGTTTTACACTAGAGTAAATTATATAAAAATAACAATTAGGCTCTTAAATACCTATTATTTTGTACACTTCCACATAGTATTTTATTTCTTTTTTACACAGTCATAAAATTTATCGTTCGTTCACTGGGCGTCCAAACTTATCCATTTCTTTCTCTTTCCTTCGTTTTACTTTTTTATTAAATCACACTTGTTGCCGCCGCGCTGTTCTGGTCACCTGTGATTCGAGCAGTCGTTCATGTCGTACAACACTTGCGCTATCGTTCTAGAGGATTCTACATTACTTAGTGCTACATTAGCTAAGTGTGGTTCATAATGTTTTAAGTACCTGAAAATAAAACAACAATTATACAGAATATTTTTCTTTCCGATTTGTAAATTTTCAGACACTCCATGTTTTTGAAAAGCGTTCAATTTGAAGCTTCTAACGAGTGTTTCCACGCCCAGACTAAGCGTGAAGTAAAATTTCGAGTTTAGGGAAGTCTGAAAACTTTCAATCTCTTCTAAACTTGAAATTTTACTTCATGAGCCACGCGTATTAAACACGGATTTGATAGTTTGCTTGTGCAGTATATGTAAACTTCACTTGAAATCAGTGTTTTATACGCGTGGCACATGTAGTTAAATTTCGAATTTAGTAAAGTCTGAAAATGTTACTTCATGCTTAGTCTGGGAGTGGAAACTCTTGTTAGAAGCTTTAAATTTAATGCTTCTCAAAAACAAAGAATTCCTGAAAATTTACAATATAAATATCGAGGTATGTATACAAAAAAAAATCCCGTGTGTATAAAATAATACTATGATCTAATAACTGTTAATATAAAGAGAAAACATACTTCATATGCCGAGTTTCGCCAACGTTAGTTAATTTGAACGATAGTTACTCATTGAATAGTTATACAGAGAGTATTATGTAACACCGAGCATTATCAATGTTCATTTTCGTTTATTCTATTTATGAAACCAAAGCAGGATTTGACCACTGAAATATAGTAATACTGGAACGCGCACTGCCTATGATCGCTGGGTTAAGAAAGCGAGCCGAGAGAGACAGCGACCAAAGGGTCTTGTGTCATTGTCTCACGCTCCTCGCGCATGCGCATTAGAACTAAAGTCAGGCGGCGTACATCACGGCACAAAAGTACGACGGAGACACAAGACCCGTTACTCGCTATCTCTGTCGGCTCGCGCTGGCGTCGCCAGAGCGCGTTCCAGTATTACTATATTTCAGTGGATTTGACACCTTTGATTTTTTAGGTTATGTGCAAATTGGGTTGCCTATATGACCATTACAAATTGTAGCCAATCAATCGCAATTAATGCCTCGACTTGTAAACACATGGGGTTTTTCTTTCAAGTATACATATCCCAATTATATGCCGTAAATTTTTAGATAATCGTTATTTTTTTAAAAGAGTTCAATTCGAAACTTAAAATGAGTGTATTCCACTCCCAGACTAAGCATGAAGTAAAATTTCGAGTTTAGAAAAGCCTGAAAATTTGGTTTGGTCGCGTAGCGCGAAGCGCGGAGCGGCCAAACCAAATTTTCAGGCTTTTCTAAACTCGAAATTTTACTTCATGCGCCACCGGTACAAAACACTGACATATTACGAATTTCATCATTATTCATCTGCCTGATGAAGCCACTGTGTGGCGAAACAATTGTTGCAGTGTCAATCAATAAAAAGTGAAATCTTAACCAAGTGTGTTATTTACTAAAAGTTTTTTATTACGAATTTTAAAACACACCGCTAAACTTTAAATTGAATCAGTGTTTTGTACCGGTGGCGCATGAAGTAAAATTTCGAGTTTAGAAAAGCCTGAAAATTTGGTTTGGCCGCTCCGCGCTTCGCGCTACGCGACCAAACCAAATTTTCAGGCTTTTCTAAACTCGAAATTTTACTTCATGCTTAGCCTGGGAGTGGAAAACACTCGCTTAAAGCTTCAAATTGAGTTCTTTTAATAAACCGGGCGTCGGAAAATGTACAAAGTATGCATATCGATACTAAAAAGAAAAATTCTCGTTATGAAAATGTTCGGTGTTACATAAAACTCTCTGTATATATTCCAAAAAATCCATGAATTTACGCTGTTCAACGTTGATGACATGGAAAACATCTATTTCTATCGACAAATAAATTTAATCTTTAAATAAGATTTAACTGAAGTTTGTGAAATAAGACATTCATAATTATGACAAATATTACACTGGCGAAAGAAATTAACGCATCATTTGTGATTTTTTTGATATCTTGGAATTGAGTTTTTTTTGAACACAAACATATTTTTACAATAAGAAATCTTATCAAGCATGCTGTTTTACATGTTGTGTTTTGTCTTTTGTTCTTATGGTTTTCTGTCAATAAATAAAATGAAGCACTTTTCATTATTCTGACTGTAAGAAAGGTTCATATAAAATTTCTTAAAATTAAGTGCTAAATAGTGAAGAATGAATATGGATAGACATCCGAATCTTAATTTAAGCAGTGAAGAAGCTGTGATTGTGGTTACACTTGCAGAAGAAGGTAGGAGTCAGCGTTACATCAGTCAGCGTCTTGGTGTTAATCAATCGACCGTATCCCGTGTCTTGAAGAGACATCGGTAAACTCAGGCATACTCAAGAAGGCCAGGACAAGGGAGAAAAAGGGCCACAACTGCTATTCAAGACCGTTTTTTAATGATGCAGACGTTACGTGAACGGTTTATTACGGCTCCTAGGCTACAAAATATGCTCGCAGAGATCCACAATGTTCATGTAAGTTCCGTTACCATCAGAAAAAGGTTACGTGGTTTTAATTTAACACCGAAAACAGCGGCAAAAGGACCACAATTAACCGCAGACCATCGCAGAGCCAGGTTAACATTTGCGCAAGAACATGTAAACTGGTTACAGGCCGATTGGGCTAATGTTATGTTTAGCGACGAGTCCAGATTTTGTCTTTACGGCAGTGACAGACGAATGCATTTGTACAGACGGCCAGGTGAACGTTATGCGCAGTGTAACATTGTTCCGACTGTTATGTTTGGTGGAGGCTCTGTTATGGTGTGGGGTGGTATCACTTTAGAGGCTCGTACGGAGTTGGTGGTCATACCAAGAGAAAGCATCACGGCAGCGTCTTATATTGCAAACATTTTAGAACCATCCGTAATGCCTTTTGCTCCCTTTGGAGGGAACGATTTCCTGTTTATGCATGACAATGCAAAACCACACAGTGCCCGAATTGTACAACAGTATCTTGACCTAGTGGGTATCAACACAATGCAATGGCCAGCCAGGAGTCCCGATCTTAATCCGATCGAACACCTATGGGACACGATGGGCAGACGCCTTAGAGCACTTCCTCGGCGTCCAAGCAATCAACAAGAGCTTGGACAAAGATTGCAGGAAATTTAGGAAGATATTAACCAGGATGAAATTGGATCAGTAATTAACAGTATGAGCCGTCGCTGTCAGGCAGTTATTCGAGCAAGGAGGAAACACTAGATATTAAGTCTTATAATCACATGTTAACTTTTTTCCTCTTTTTATTTATGACATTATTTTAGTCATTAATAAAAGAAAATGTGTTGAAAATCATTATTATAGTTCAGTTGGTTTTGTTGTTATTTTTTTGTTTTTAAAAATCAAAACTTTATTTTGAAATTAAAAAAATTAATGTGATGCGTTAATTTCTTTCGCCAGTGTACTTTCACTTCTATCATTACATTTTAACTGATAACATTTTAGGACAGAAACTATGCAAATAACAATTAGTTCTGTTCGATGTCTCAGAGACGTTCCGAATTCAAAATGTTGAAGAAACTGGCCCTTTAAGATTTGTATTATTGTTATTATTATGACTTACCGTCTACAATTACTGCTGTAAATAACGAGATTCCTTAATATTAGAGATGCTGTCAGTCTAATGCTTTTTGTCACGGGACCTTCATTGTCGTCCTAAAAAAAGAACAATCGAGTGTAAGTTCCCGATAAACGCCCAGTCTTAACAATCCACACCATAAAACCACTAGATGTACAAATAACTGAAAATATATGTATGTAAA
The DNA here is from genome assembly GCA_932526585.2 of Philonthus cognatus. NCBI lineage: Eukaryota > Metazoa > Arthropoda > Insecta > Coleoptera > Staphylinidae > Philonthus > Philonthus cognatus. The sequence goes on along the minus strand of OW052244.1, from coordinate 82,839,049 downwards.
AAAAAAAGGCAAGGCTCATCTACGCACTCCTCAAACGTTCAAAATCAAAATAAACAAAACCCAAACGACAACAATTACTCGCACACTCATCGCGCCTCACCTGATCAGAGGGAGGGGGCCCCGTTCGGGGCACAGGAGCAGGGACAACGGTTGTTCCCTGCTTTGCAGTAGTCCTCTGCATAAAGACAACGGATTAGAAATTTGGGAACGGAGGACGATCGCGCTCTCTCTCATTAATTAAGCGAGTGAAAGAGAGTTGGAGAGTTAAGGAGGTAATTGGCTGTAACTTACTTGAAGCTCTTTAGGGTTGACGAATTCCAGCGCATGCCGTTTGATCGCGTGGAAGGCTGCGTCCGGCGCGTACCCCGGGTGCTGAGTGGGCGGGGGAGGTGCGGGCGGCTCCGTCTTACCCGTCTGTTGGATCTGTTTCCTTTTTATTAAACTAGTCCTCATAGCCTGAAGAAGAAATACATAATTTGAATTCAGCAAAGTCTTTATATTGACCTTCCCATTTTTTGTTGTAACAATGTTTAATAATAATAATAATAAAATTTCTTAGGTATCTATATTATGTAAAATATCGTCAGTACAGATTTGACATACCCTACAATGACCTACTTGCTGAATTTGATTTAATTTCTATCCACAACAGAATTTTACTTATAAATATTTGTTTTCTTTATAAACTCATGAATAATATGATTGACGACATACAGTTTTTGAATCGTTTTAAATTTAACATTCCTAGGGTGTGTTCTAGATTTTGTAAAACTTTTGTGTATGCCACTCCAACTAATAATTATTATGCAAACTCACCTATTATAAGATTATCTCGACTTTATAATCATTACGAATACAATCTCGACATATTCACTTCAACATTCAAAGTGTTTAAGCATAATGTTAGTGATTCTATAAAATTATTATCTATGTTACCTTAGTTTATGAGTTAATTTTTAATATTGTTTATTTCTTTATGGTTTTATGTATTTCTGTTCTGCATGCATCTTTTGTTATATATTTATATAAGTTATATTGTATTTAATTTGTAATAATGATATAGCCCTGTTATTGGACTTTACAGTCTGTTGGGTTATTACCAAATAAATAAATAAATAAATATTATAATTCTCTTCTAAACTCTATGTTTAATCGAGGAGTGGAAACACTCATTGGAAGCTTTAACTTGACTGTTAAATTGCTTTTGAATGTCATGGAATAAAAAAACAAGCAACAAAACCCAGTAGGTATTATTTATCTGTATTATGTTGTTTTTAACCAGGGTTAATTTGGAGCTTAATCGAGTGTTTTCCACTCCCAGACTAAGCATGAAGTAAAATTTCGAGTTTAGAAAAGCCTAAGAATTTGGATTGGCCGCGTAGCGAAGCGGAGCGGCCAATCCAAATTAGGCTTTTCTAAACTCGAAATTTTACTTCATGCGCCACGCTTAACAACACTGATTTACAGTGAAGTTAAAAAAACACACACATACAACAACAATTATAAGCAACCTAATATACGTTGAGTTATTGGGTTGCCTATAATCACTGTTTTAAACAATTTGTTCAGCGCAAAATTTAACTCACGTTTTATTCACATCTACATATTAGATTGCTAAAGCCGTATATTTTAAACTTTACGATACTTCAGTGTTTTTTCTCGGGTGGCGCATGAAGTAAAATTTCGAGTTTAGAAAAGCCTAATTTGGATTGGCCGCTCCGCTTCGCTACGCGGCCAATCCAAATTTTCAGGCTTTTCTTAACTCGAAATTTTACTTCATGCTTAGTCTTGGAGTGGAAAACCCTCGTTTAAAGATTCAAATTGAATTGTTTTAAAAAAGCAACGAATGTCGTAAAATTTATAGTGTATGCACACACAGTTGTGATATTTTATTATAATTAAATGTTAAGTTTACTAATGTAATTGAAAATATCTTCAACAATTTAGTTAAAATTTAAAAATGTAAACAAAAAATCTTAATGAAGTAGTATAAAATATAGTTTAGCAAATTTAATATAATAAAAAAACGTTTTCAACAAATTTAATGTTTTAAACGTTAAATTTGTTGAAAACGTTTTTTTATTATATTAAATTTGCTAAACTATATTTTATACTACTTCATTAAGATTTTTTGTTTACATTTTTAAATTTTAACTAAATTGTTGAAGATATTTTCAATTACATTAGTAAACTTAACATTTTATTATAATAAAATATCACAACTGTGTGTGCATACACTATAAATTTTACGACATTCGTTGCCTTTTTAAAACAGTTCAATTTGAATCTTTAAACGAGGGTTTTCCACTCCAAGACTAAGCATGAAGTAAAATTTCGAGTTTAGAAAAGCCTGAAAATTTGGATTGGCCGCGTTTTACACAAATTTAAAATTTAAAACATGTTTAAAACAAAACTGTTTAAAAAAAGGCGTTTTTTTTGACATGTTTAAAACACTGTTTTAAAACAAAGTGATTTTTAACACACTTACCTCTAAATTACAATGCTTATCATTGATATGCGTCATCAGCGAAAACCGTTTTCTTTTCATACTATCGCACCTGTCCCACTGACAGAGGAGCTCGTCGTTGGTGTCGGGAATGTGCGTCGCGCACACATGCATGAAAACCTGATTTGCTGATTTGAACTTTATATCTCTGCAAAACAACAATGATTAAAGCAAAGTGTTTTTTTGTTTGTTTGCTTTAATCCAAGCGCGGCTCGTAACCTCTTTTAGGCGAGGCAAGAAGATTCTAGTTATTAAAAGGTCGTATGATCTACCCGTAAGACTTATCTAGCAATAGCCAAGTTCTATGACGTAACGAGCGTTGAATAACAACATGTACACGAGAATAATTCAACCTTACTTTTTGTACCTTGAATCATTTGCCTCCCATGAAGTTGGCCACGAGCCGCACGTGCTTTAATCAACTTACATTTGGCAATCGCCCCATTCACAAACGAAGGGGGTCGTTAAATCCCTGACCACTTTGGCTTTCACCTTGAAAACCTGCTGTTGCTTGGCCTCGTCTTTTTTCTCCGCGACTCCGTTGGACGCGGCGACCGTTTGCGTTATGACGCTAGCCGGGCTCGTTTTCACAACAGTCGTCGTCGGCGTTATATTTCCGACGGTTGACTGCTGCAAAATCGGTCTCTGCACTTGCGTAACAACCATCTGCTGTCCCTGCGGCGTGACGACGACCTTTTGGTGGTGCGTCGGGGCGTTCGGATTTTGTTGTAAAATTATTATAGTCTTCGTCCCGGCGCCTTGTTGTTGGGTCGTTTGGGCGACTAGTACGGTCTGCTGCTGGCCGTGCACCATAGCGGTCTGGGGTTGGGCCATAACGTAGCCCTGCGGGCCCCCCGTTTGTATGACGTACTGGCCGGGCTGGCCGCTGGGGACGAGCTGCATTTGGCCTTGAATGCCTTGAGAGAGGAGGATCTGTCCGACGTTGGACTGGACGACCTGCGCGCGCTGTTGCCCCGAGTTTTGAACGATCATCGCTTGGCCGCCTTGGGTTTTGATCTGGGCGCCGGCCGGGATCACGACTTGGTTGCCGGGGGATTGCTGGACGATGATTTGTCGGGGTTGAGCCATTAGAACTTGCTGATTGTTGTCGACAAACACCTTTAAAAAAATTGTTATTGCCTGTTAGAAAGAGATTTAATCGGGGCCATCATACTATTTTTTCTGCCCTCTGTTTAAATACCCTAATGGGGTATAATCAAAATAATGAACAATTACATCGATCAGCGAAATACATTTTTTTCGAAAATTGTTTGTATTTTGATAGCTGATTTGTATGTAGATTCCAGTGCTGATTTCAAAAGTGAAATCCATTTTTTCTCACATCAGGTTATCTTACAAAAAAAGGACCTACATTAGGTCAAAAACTAAACTTAACACAATTTGCACAGTTGTTCTTAACCCATTAAGCGCCATTGGTGCATTCACGCAACATTATTATTTTTTGTTAATTAAATTATTTTTTTTTTTTCAGGTTTGTTTGGCATAGGTTTTTACCATTCAGCCACTAACGTTGATTTATATTAACATATATTTCGACTAATTTGGACGTCACAACACATTCACACACATCCATGAAACCGGAGACGAGTATTTTTCGTTAGAAAAATTACTCGCCTCCGCTGGGAATCGAACCCAGATCACCTCCGTGACCGATTTGGCGAAACCGGCGGCTCAACCGCGGGCGGGCCCCAAAATTAAATTACTAAATAAGTTATTTTTCTGTTAGGTATACATGTCTCGATTTTTCAATGTAAATTTTCAGACATTCGTGATCTTATTAAATACTTTCAATTTAAAAACTGTAACGAGTGTTTTCCACTCCCAGACTAAGCATGAAGTAAAATTTCGAGTTTAGAAACGCCCTGCGTAGAAAATTTGTAGAGGGTCGCGCCAGCGACCCGAGACAAATTTTCACGGGGCTTTTCTAAACTCGAAATTTTACTTCATGCGCCACGCGTATAACACACTGATTTAAAGTGAAGTTCAAAATACACTTCGACCAAGTTGTAATCACATGTTCATTAATTTAACAAATGTTTATATGGAATATTCTGCACTTATTTTTTATGATTTCTATGAATGACTTATTGTATTACATTTTTTGAATTTTGTTTTAAATATACATAATGCATACGCTGTAAATTTTCAGGCATTTCTCGATTTTATATAAAAACGTGCAATATTAAGTTTAGAACGAGCGTTTCCACTCCCAGACTAAGCATGAAGTAAAATTTCGAGTTTAGAAAAGCCCCGCGTAGAAAATTTGTCGAGGGTCGCGCAGCGACCCGAGACAAATTTTCACGGGGCTTTTCTAAACTCGAAATTTTACTTCATGCGCCACGCGTATAACACACTGATTTAAAGTGAAGTTCAAAATACACTTCGACCAAGTTGTAATCACATGTTCATTCATTTAACAAATGTTTATATGGAATATTCTGCACTTATTTTTTATGATTTCTATGAATGACTTATTGTATTACATTTTTTGAATTTTGTTTTAAATATACATAATGCATACGCTGTAAATTTTCAGGCATTTCTCGATTTTATATAAAAACGTGCAATATTAAGTTTAGAACGAGCGTTTCCACTCCCAGACTAAGCATGAAGTAAAATTTCGAGTTTAGAAAAGCCCCGCGTAGAAAATTTGTCGAGGGTCGCGCAGCGACCCGAGACAAATTTTCACGGGGCTTTTCTAAACTCGAAATTTTACTTCATGCGCCACGCGTATAACACACTGATTTAAAGTGAAGTTCAAAATATACTTCGACCAAGTTTTAATCACATGTTCATTAATTTAACAAATGTTTATATGGAATATATGAAAGTATTTTATATATTATTTGACCTGACTTGAAAATGCATGAAGAATATTTTCGATTATTTCACTTTTAAAAAAAATGTCAGTGCATTTCTATCTTCACAATAATTCAGTGTTTTGTACGCGTGGCGCATGAAGTAAAATTTCGAGTTTAGAAAAGCCCCGTGAAAATTTGTCTCGGGTCGCTGCGCGACCCTCGACAAATTTTCTACGCGGGGCTTTTCTAAACTCGAAATTTTACTTCATGCTTAGTCTGGGAGTGGAAACGCTCGTTCTAAACTTAATATTGCACGTTTATATAAAATCGACAAATGCCTGAAAATTTACAGCGTATGCATTATGTATATTTAAAACAAAACTCAAAAATTGTAATACAATAAGTCATTCATAGAAATCATAAAGAATAAGTGCAGAATTTTACCTAAATTAAACTTTTAAAATTAACTTTATAATCGCTGGGCCGTTAATGGGTTAATGTTCTAGTTATTAATAAACAGGTAAGAGATGTCATAGTTTACATTTACACAACAGAATATTGGTAAATGTTAAATTCTTATTAGTCAAAAGTTCTTATAGAAACACTTTCGCTTGCCCATCAATACTTTTTGTATTTATCTGTACATTAAACTGGACATGCTGTTTGTAAGAAAACTGTACGTGATGAAATTTGTTTACTAATTTTTCCATAATCAGTGCTAAAAATGCTATAAAAATCACTGATTATATCTAAGACAATTTTTACTTTGCAGACCTGTGTTATTGACATTCGACTAATGTTGATCATCTTGAGTGATAGATCAAAATGATTTCGCAGATAAACACTCAAACAATCACTATTTTAAATGATCTCTATTGGTGCGTCACGATAAGATATACATTTAATGGACGATCTTTATTATTCGATGTAAGAATAATCGACTAGACCAGTGATTGTCAACGTAAGCCCTATGACCCCTAGCCAACTTTTTAGGAGCCACAGAAAAAATACACACCATTGGGGAGCCACGGAGACCTCTGAGGGAGCCAAAAATCCGTTACTCAAATATCGTAAAAACAGCTTCATCATGCTCTCGGGTGATAATGGCGAGGGCAAGGTGTGGGTCTGGGGAGTATTAATTTCACATTTGAATTAGAATTCAACAACGAACTTCCATTTTTAGATTTAATAGTAATTAGAAACAAAAATAAACTAGATTTCAATATTTTCAGAAAGCCCACACACACTTTCAATTATATTCACTCAAGTTCACACAGCCCATTTAAACATAAATTAGCTTCTTTTAATAGCATGATCCACAGAGCAGTAAAACTCCCAATTTCAAAAGAAAATAGGAAAAAAGAATTTAAATTCATATTTAAAATTGCAGAATATCTAAACTATAATAAGAGAACAATTCAAAAATTAATCAACAGACACATAAGACATCATAACATCCAATCCACAACCACTTTAGAACCAATTTTAGAAACAGACAACAATAAGAAATATATAAAAATAATTCATGAGCCAAAAACCAACCAACATTTAAATAAAATATTCGAAAAATACAATTTCATTCCTGCACATTACACCAATACCAAACTTAAAATGTTATTGGGTAATACTTTTGAAAAACAAGACCAGTTGCTGAATTCAGGGATTTACTCAGTCAATTGCAATAATTGTACTAAATTGTATATTGGACAAACAAAAAGAAACGTGCACATTAGATTCAAAGAACATATGTACCACATCAAAAGCCAAAACCCTGACAAATCAGCAATTGCTCATCATACTTTGACAACAGGCCACAAATTCAACATAAATAAAGTTAAATTATTAAAAGAATCCAGCAGTTATCAATTAAACATGTTGGAAGCGATAGAAATGATGAAAAATAAGACAGAACTACTCAATTTCGATTTAAGCCCAATAATGAACCCCTTATTAAATTTATTACCCAACAGATAACCCTCATTAACATCATTGTAAACCCTCCCAAGTCCGAAACCGAATAATCCCCAACACCCCCATTTCCAAGATACCGCATTCGTTTCAAAATGCAAATTACTTTTTTGGTTTTTCCGCCTAGTCCGAGTAGGTATATATTGTAAACATTTATCGGTTTTTATTCAGTTAGCTATTGATAATGGGTACTTAGTACCCGAAATGTACATCTAGCAAGAAAAATAAAAGTGAAGAAAGGAATATAACTGTGTTTAATTAAGGAAGAGATGGATGGGGTAAGAATATATGAGATGTAGGTTGTGTGAATGGGGGGAAGGATACGTGGAGGCACTTGGCGGAGGAGTGTGAGGGTGTGAGTGAGGAATGGGTGGGAGTGAAAGGAAATAGAAGGGTGACGGAATGGATGAGGGAGGAGGGAGCTAGGGTAAAGACGCTGGAGAAAGTGGCACGGGAGAAAGAGGGCAAGATGTGAAGGGAAGAAAAATAATAGAATGCAGAATGCTTAAAACAATGAAGAAATATTTTGCCATAAGACGTTGATTCGCTAAGGGTTAGAATTAGGAAAACAGATTGCTAAACTGAATTTTTTCTCACTCCGAGGTAAGGTAATAAAATCCAGGTAAAAAGAGCATTCATAATTGAGGAAATCCAATCTTTAATCTACACGTACATAATTTCAAAAATGATTTTTTCGAACTCTGAGGTAAGGTAATAAAATCCAGGTAAAAAGAGCGTTCATAATTGGGGAAATCCAAAGTTCAACGTTGTTGTTGATAGTTATAACAACAGTTGGGGAGGTTGGGGAGGGAATGGAAAGGAGGGAGGAGAGGGGTAATAATATAGTATTGAGAGTGTAAGAATATAGTGTTGACATTGTAAATAGCTTTAGGATATGCCAATTAAGGGTTTTTTTTTTCATGCTTTCGTTTGTGTGTTATAACTATCAACAACAACGTTGAACTTTGGATTTCCCCAATTATGAACGCTCTTTTTACCTGGATTTTATTACCTTACCTCAGAGTTCGAAAAAAACATTTTTGAAATTATGTACGTGTAGATTAAAGATTGGATTTCCTCAATTATGAATGCTCTTTTTACCTGGATTTTATTACCTTACCTCCGAGTTAAAAAAAAATCAGTTTTGAAACCATGTACGATAAGATATTTTAGTGATGGATAAACATTTAGTAGACGATCTTTATTATTCGATCGACTAGACCAGTGATTCTTAAAATGAGCTCTATGGCCCCCCAGCCAATTTCTTAGGGAGTCACAGGAAAAAATACACACCATTGGGAAGCCACGGAGACCTCTGAGGGGGCCATGAAAATCCGTTACAAAAATATCATAAAAACAGCTTCGTCATGCTTTCGTTTGTGTTTTATAACTATGTAAAGTGGCTTCAATAAAATTTAAGCGACTTACTAAAGGAAAAGTATTAAAGAAATTACAACAAAATTTAGTCAACAACGTTGAACTTTGGATTTCCCCAATTATGAACGCTCTTTTTACAAGGATTTTATTACCTTACCTCCGAGTTTGAAAAAAATCATTTTCGAAATTATGTACGTGTAAATCCGTGGTGAATTTATTAGTAGAGAAACCACAAATACAATTAAATTCTGGGCCCCCTCTAGATGTTTTTGGTATCACTACAGTGACCTTAATGGGTTGTCATAAAATACCATAAAAATACTTAGATTTCTTTGTTAAAATTGCAGCTTTATTTCCTGTTTTAATTTTACAAATTTAAGAGGGGAAGTTAAAATTATAAGAATTATGTTGTAATAATTTATATACGACTGGCCTACCGTTGAATTGATATATTTTCAAATTAATCAACGATGAAGATTGGATAAACTCCCGATCTTTCAAATAAATATTGTATCGAAATGAAAAATGCAGTATTCTTCTTACATGTAAAAAGGGGGCCACAAATATTCTGTTTGAGGGGTAAAAAAAGGTTGAGAAATACTGGACTAGGCGAACTTTTTATGATTGATCTTGCATGAATCATAAACTAACCTAAGCAGTATACGTGGTTGAATTTCATATCAAATCAAAATTAAAATGTGAAGGTGAGCGCTGACAAATCCAGACTTTCAGCTTTTTCTAAACTCGAAATGTTATTTCATGCTTAATCAAGAAGTGGAAACACTCGTTAGAAACATCAAATTGAATGCTTTTATAAAATAGTGGAGACTAACATTTGATCTAATGTATTCTTAAGCGTAACTGTGGTGGTAAAGCGTCAATCAATGGATGTGTGCTGGACTTAACCTTACAATTTGATAACCAACCTAACCTATAGGTACATATATACAGGGTGACCCATTTTAATTTATCCAATGGAATATCTCGACAAATATGCATCGTACAAAAAAATGTTTCGAACAAAAGTTAAATGGTTTCGAGAGGGCCATCCGATCCTATGAAATTTTCTTAACCCCTACCTCCCAGGGGGTGGGGCGCTGTAGTTGCAAAAATGAAAACGTTCTCGGTAAACCTAAAGAAATCTGCTGTGGTCAACACAGGTACCGATCGCAAGTTAAAATAATATAGGGCTATAAAATTCATCCGGCGGGTTATCTTTACTTGAAGTTAATTTTGTTGAATTTTGTATTTTAAATCTATGGGTATGTTTTTTAATATTTTTCTGTCAAAGACAGCTCAATTTAACTTGTTACAGTTTTCATATGCACAATCATTTATCGATGTATTGTAGCATCATTGGTTTGCCTGGACCACATCGGACTTCCCGATTTTTTTTTTTTTTTTTAATAATTTTATTGATTATATGAACTTTGTACTTTAACTGTTTTGCTATATTTCGGATTTTATTAAATTCTATTTTTCTATTTATTTCGGATATTGGGATATGAATTGCTCTATGAATCATACTGTGAAAGGCTGCTAATTTATGTTGTATGGGGGCATATGAGTCTGAATGAATGTAGTTAAAGGTGTGAGTGATTTTTCGAAAAATGTTAAAATCGAATTTATTGCCTTTCCTAGTAATCATTAAGTCCAAAAATGGTAGTGAATTATTAATCTCTGTTTCATAAGTAAAGTTGATACTCTGATAGAAACTGTTGAGTTGTTTAACAAACGCATCTATATTGAAATCAGTATTGACAATGGCAAACACGTCATCTACGTAGCGGAACCAAGTGGTGGGAAAATTGCCAATGTTATTTTTCGCTAAATTTTCGAAGTGGTTTAAGAAAATGTTTGCTAAAAAGGGAGAAAGCGGGTTCCCCATTGCCGTACCAAAGGTTTGTTTGTAAATAGTTAAGCATTGATAATGGTCACATCGTGACTGAAATGTACATTTGCGATTTTTAAATAAATCCTGTGAAGAAAGGAGACTCAAATCGTTTATTTAATAGAAATATCAAATTGAACACTTTTATAAAATAGTAACTGGGGACTAACATTTGATCTAATGTATTCTTAAGCATAACTGTGGTGGTAAAGCGTCAAAACGATGGATGTGTGCTGGACTTAACCTTACAATTTGAGAACCAACCTAACCTATAGGTACATATATACAGGGTGACCCATTTTAATTTATCCACTGGAATATCTCGACAAATATGCATCGTACAAAAAAATGTTTCGAACAAAAGTTAAATGGTTTCGAGGGGGCTATCCGATCCTATGGAATTTTCTTAACCCCTACCTCCCAGGGGGTGGGGGATGCGACCAACTTTGAAACTTTAAATAGGAATGTTGAAGATTCGGATTCTACACCAAAAATGATGTAGGTTTTATCCGAAAAAAATAAATAAATTCGTGATAGATGGCGCTGTAGTTGCAAAAATGAAAACGTTCTCGGTAAACCTAAAGAAATCTGCTGTGGTCAACACAGGTACCGATCGCAAGTTAAAATAATATAGGGCTATAAAATTCATTACCCTAATGACTTATTGAAGTTAATTTGTACAATAAAGTGTCCACTACTGGTAAAATAATTTTTTTCAACTTTGTCGCTTAGATAAAAATACCTTCCGTCGGCCGAAAAAAATTAAAAATAGCATATGCACCGCAGAAAAAAATAAGCAATTTTTTGGTTGCATTAAAACAAATATTTTTTTATGGTAAAAATCAAATCGTATGCGCTGTTTGAAACAAATGAAATTTTGGCGATTCTACCGCCATCTGTTAGGAGTTAAAAAAAAAGTAAACTTTACATATAAGTTCACGGTTCACGTAAAGGCCGTTTTTTAGGAACGTTTTCATTTTGCGACTACAGCGCTATCACGAATTCATTTTTTTTGTTCTGATAAAACCTACATAAGTTTTGGTGTAGAATCCGAATCTGAAATAAAAAATGGGAGTTCCCGTTTAAGATTACAAAGCTGCCCCCTTTTTCTTTCACCCCCACCCCACAGGGAGCGGGGGTGAAGAAAATTTCATAGCATCGGATGGCTCCCTCGAAACTATTAAACTTTTGTTCGAAAAATTTTTTGTACGATGCATATTTGTTGAGATATTCCAGTAGATAAATTAAAAAGGGGTCACCCTGTACATACAGAGAGTTTTCTGTAACACCGAACATTATGAAAATTTTCGGTGTTACATAAAACTCTCTGTATGTACAGGGTTACCCCTTTTTAATTTATCTACTGGAATATCTCAACAAATATGCATCGAACAAAAATTTAACGAGAATTTTTTTTTTTTAAGTATGCATATGCATACGTTGCACATTTTTCGATGCTCGCCTTATTAAAAGAATTTAATTTGAAGGTTTAAATGAGTGTTTTCCACTCCCAGGCTAAGCATGAAGTAAAATTTCGAGTTTAGAAAAGCCTGAAAATTTGGTTTGGTCGCGTAGCGCGAAGCGCGGAGCGGCCAAACCAAATTTTCAGGCTTTTCTAAACTCGAAATTTTACTTCATGCGCCACCAGTACAAAACACTGACATATTACGAAGTTTAAAACACACGGCTAAACTTAACATTGAATCAGTATTTTGTACCGGTGGCGCATGAAGTAAAATTTCGAGTTTAGAAAAGCCTGAAAATTTGGTTTGGCCGCTCCGCGCTTCGCGCTACGCGACCAAACCAGATTTACAGGCTTTTCTAAACTCGAAATTTTACTTCATGCTTAGTCTGGGAGTGGAAAACATTCGCTTAAAGATTCAAATTAAATTCTTTTAATAAACCAAGCATCGAAAAATGCGCAACAATTTGAAGCTTTAAGCGAGTGTTTTCCACTCCCAGGCTAAGCATGAAGTAAAATTTCGAGTTTAGAAAAGCCTGAAAATTTGGTTTGGTCGCGTAGCGCGAAGCGCGGAGCGGCCAAACCAAATTTTCAGGCTTTTCTAAACTCGAAATTTTACTTCATGCGCCACCGGTACAAAACACTGATTCAATGTAAAGTTTAGCCGTGTGTTTTAAACTTCGTAATATGTCAGTGTTTTGTACCGGTGGCGCATGAAGTAAAATTTCGAGTTTAGAAAAGCCTGAAAATTTGGTTTGGCCGCTCCGCGCTTCGCGCTACACGACCAAACCAAATTTTCAGGCTTTTCTAAACTCGAAATTTTACTTCATGCTTAGCCTGGAAGTGGAAAACACTCGCTTAAAGTTTCAAATTGAATTCTCTTAATAAATCGAGCATTAGAAAATGTGCAACGTATGCATATGGATACTTCTAAGAAAAAATCTCGTTATGAAAATGTTCGATGTTACATAAAACTCTCTGTATATATTGTGAAATGGATACATGGAGTCATCTGGGGAGAAGTGTGAAGGGGTGTGAGGAGTGGTTGGGGAGAAACAGGAGAGTAACCGAATGTATAAGGCCTAAGCATTGTAGCAAGACTGGGTTGGCAGAATGAGGTAAAATGGAAAGATCATTACAATGTATAAGATTTTGATTTTGTATGTTGACATTTTATGCCAATAAAGGTTTTTTTCCAGCTAGTGTAGTTATACTACAGAATAACCTAACCGTAACTAGATTAGGCTGGCTACCAGAAATTGAACTCAAACCAGTTGATGATTACTTAAGTAACTGGCTTCCAACTTAACACAATGTTCACACTATAAAATATGTATAACAAAGTGAAGTTAAAGTTAAGCTCATTTTATTTTAAGGGTTAGTAGTTTAATAATTGCTTTAGCCAAGTTTTAGCATTTTACCAGATTTATTGGCTTGTGCGGCTACGAAAGGCAACTTACTTGTTGAACTGGCGGAGCTTGCGTGATCTCCTCCTGTTGCTGCTGCTGTTCCTGCTCCATCTCCTCTTCCTCATCCTCCAAAATATCCGCCGCCAGATCGGCAAAGAGCTTCGCCGCCGCCGTCGACGCGGTCACCGGACCCTCCTCCCCGTTCGAACTCGAGACGGAATCCGGCGCCGGCGAATCCTCAGCGTTCCCGTTCGTCGCCAGGTGGGGCCTCTTCGCCTCCGCCTCGACGATTTCGCCACTGGCCGGCCTCTTCAGCGACTTCTCGTCGGCGTCCTCTTCCTTCACCTCAACAACACCGGTGTTCATCTTTGTGTTCTCGTTAGAATCCTTACCCAACACTTTATCAATGTGGTTCTCGACCAAATCCAAACCGCCTATCCGCAATTCCTTCCCCATTACACCGTTCAGCGTCGGAGGGTCTTTGTCCACTTTTTTCTCCAGCAAATCCGCCAGCATCAACGGTTTCTTAGCGCCGCTTATGCTCAAGTTGTTGCGCACCGAGTCTTTGGAGTTGCTGTCGTCGTTGATGGAAATGGGGTTGTCGATGCTGGGGATCCCGTTGAGCAGGCCCTCGAAACTCGTCAGACTGTTATCCCCGTCTTCCGTTGAGGAAATCCCGGAGATTCCGATCGCTCCCAGTCCGGTGCTCGAGGCGAGTGAGTTACCCGTGGAGTCGCTGTCCTCGTTCTCGACTTTCGCCGGCGGCTTCGTCTTATTGTTACTCAAGGGCGCTAAAGGAGGAGGAGGTTGTGGAGGTTCTCTTCTACTCTTAACTGATGCATTTATACCTTGTGTTGTCGACGAGACCACTGGGTCCGCCAGGTCGGTGTCGGCGAAGAGCTGCCGCGCTCCGTTCAACCGCGAGTTCTTCTGGGGTTCCGGTTTCGGCAGGGGTTTCGTTTCGGCCGCGCTCTGCTGCTGGTTTTGCTGGGCTAGGAGGCGTTGCTGTTGCTGCCGCGCCGCTACCTAAACATCCCGTTTAAAAATAATCGTTAAAGTTTTGTTTACTTCATGCGTTAGGTGTATAAAAACTGAAAAGTTCAAAATATATTACTTTCGTTTGATCTCATCTTGAATAATTTTGTAAATGTTTATATGGAATATGTAGAAGTATACTTATATGAAAAACCCAGTGTATAGTTCCTAATAATTATATTTATATTAATTTAATTTATGTTACATCGCTTTGGTTATTTTCAACAAATTGGCTAATACTTGGTAATTTTCCTCAAGTCTGTAGACGAAATCCGGGGGGTCCGGGGGGGGGGGAGTGCCTTGCGCATATATGCGGGCGCCCACGGCAAGAATATATTTTAACCTATTTTTTTTTTATAGTGGCATAGCCAGATCCTAGAACTACCTTTGGCATCTAATTGGAAATGTGTCCAGAAATGATTGATGGTAAATAAATTCTAATACTTGATAATTTTCCTCAAGTATGAAGACGAAATCCCAGGAAGGGAAAGTGTCCCCCTTGCTCATTAATGCGGGCGCCCATGGCAAGAATATATTTTGACCTATTTTTTTTTTATAAAGTGACATAGCCAATTCCTAGAACTACCTTTGGCATCTAATTGGAAATGTGTCCAAAAATGACTAATGGTAAATAAATGCTAATACATGATAATTTTCCTCAAGTCTGAAGACGAAATCCCAGGGGGGCAAGTGTCCCCCTTGCCCATATATGCGGGCGCCCATGGCAAGAATACATTTTAACCTATTTTTTTATAAAGTGGCATAGCCAGATCCTAGAACGACCTTTGGCATCTAATTGGAAATGTGTCCAAAAATGATGAATGGTAAATAAATGCTAATACATGATAATTTTCCTCAAGTCTGAAGATGAAATCCCAGGGGGGCAAGTGTCCCCCTTGCCCATATATGCGGGCGCCCATGGCAAGAATACATTTTAACCTATTTTTTTATAAAGTGGCATAGCCAGATCCTAGAACTACCTTTGGCATCTAATTGGAAATGTGTCCAAAAATGATTAATGGTAAATAAATGCTAATACATGATCATTTTCCTCAAGTCTGAAGACGAAATCCCAGGGGGGCAAGTGTCCCCCTTGCCCATATATACGGGCGCCCATGGCAAGAATACATTTTAACCTATTTTTTTATAAAGTGGCATAGCCAGATCCTAGAACGACCTTTGGCATCTAATTGGAAATGTGTCCAGAAATGATTGATGGTAAATAAATTCTAATACATGATAATTTTCCTCAAGTCTGAAGACGAAATCCCAGGGGGGCAAGTGCCCCCCTTGCCCATATATGCGGGCGACCATGGCAAGAATATATTTTAACCTATTTTTTTTTAAAAGTGGCATAGCCAGATCCTAGAACTACCTTTGGCATTTAATTGGAAATGTGTCCAAAAATGATTAATGGTAAATAAATGATAAGGTTTAAAAATTATGATTATTTTATACACACATATTGTAATTCTAAAACAATTGTATACATCGATCAACTACTTCCGAAACCTTGCAAGTCCTAAATGTCAAATTTTACAGGAGACACAAAATACACTTAATTAATATATGAGCTGCATAATCTTGATTTTTTTTATAATATGTACAACTTTATCTTGAACAATTTTTAAAAAGTATTTTGAGTAGATGGTTTATACTAATATTGGTAAATTAATATCTGACTTATGAGTAAAAATTTTTTAAAATCGAGATTTACGAGATTTTCGGAAGTAGTAGATTGACATATTCAATTAAATATATATAAAAAATATATGAGTTATTAATTTTTTTTGTTATTGATGCAATCTTGTTAGAAAAGTCAGGTAAATAAGGATGCAAATCTTACTTATAATAAATATAAATAAATACAACACAGACGATAATCATGCAAAGTACAAACAAATATAACAAAATGCTTCAGTATAGCAGCTATAATACCGTGTGATCCAGAATAACTGTTTTGGTTGGTAATAATTTTAAAGTTGAAATCATCATCTGTTCAAATCCCGCTTCTCAGTTAAAAGTGAAAACAGGAAATGAAAACATTAAAAGTGCGATTCTTACAAAGATAAAATCAAACACTTATTCCCTAGCTAATACCCCGACAGATATTGGACTATACAACAAATGTTTGCTGTTACATAGAGTAAACTACTACATATGTAACAATTTAGATCTAATTATTTAGGCCATCTATAGATACATTTCGAGAGATATCTCTTATCAGTGTAGCTTTGCAGTTCACTCTAAACAATTTGAAACCTTGAACTGGCATACACGTCACCATGTAGTTTAAGTTGTAATTGTATGAATGAAGTAAAAAATGTTTCAATATTATCAACTGTCTCCAGCATTCTAGATCAAGGTATATGTTCACACAGAAAGAATCAAAATAATAAAAAAGAATAAAATTAGTTGAATTAGGTTAGTGTGTTACCTGAGCTACGTTTTGGCAGTCTGTCCTCATGCTGACTGGAGTCATGCATTCGTTTACCTTTGTCGCCAACAGACTCTTAATCAGCGACGTGTTACTCTGGCTTTGCTCCTTGTTGCTGCCAACGTTGGACGCCTTCTGCGAAGTTGCGCAGCCGCTTCCCAACAGCGCCTGGCTCAGATGCGGGTGTGCCATCACCTTTATTGTAAACACGCACACGTCTAAACTACATGGTATTATAGCATATGCGATGCTTTTTTTTTGTGGACTATGAAAATATTTTTGGTAAGAATATTATGGTATTGTTTCACATGGGCGTAGCTAAAGGGCTGCCCCCCCCCCCTAGACTCAAAGAAATCATACACTTTAATATTGCTGTTTTTACAAGTTTTGAAATGAAATACGAACAAGTTTTCGGCTGTAATCTAACGAGTGATATGATTATTATCGATGACATTTTGGAGTTGAGACCGAGCTGCAGATTAAACGAGTTCTTAGCACGAGTTGAATGTGTTGCTTCAGTTTCAATGACAAAATACCATCTGTAATTAATCATATTTTGAGTTATATTTAGTGACAGAAAATAACAAATAACAACGTTAAATTGGCGTCGCACTTTTCACTACTTTACTTATTTCACTGCACAAAACTTTACCCCAGCAGTTTTTTACGTTCCTTTTGACGTTTCTAATAACAGGATTGTAATACCGTATCACCGCTTTCTTGGTTTTTTATCATCGGGGTCATACACATGAATCTTTTTTAATATGACCAATCAAATTTGACATTTCAAGAATTTAGTTGTATGATGCAGGTTGTGTGTTTTAGGTTAGGACAAGATTAATCACATGTTATGTTGTAGATCAATTTTTAATTTGTAGGTTATGTGAAGGGAAATCTGACACTAATATGACAATTCAATTAACTCACAAAGATTACGTTTACAAATGTATTTACTTATCACCGCCTCAAATTATTTGTATCTACTACCAATTTAATAAAGTGTCTCTGAGGATCAGGTAGGATAGGAGGATCAGGTAATATTCCTTGCTCAGGAATATGTCTCCTTTATTATTTGTCCATTCATACGTTCAAATTTTAAAAATGTTCTAAATACAAGGAATTTTTTTTTTAGGTATAAGGTTATGATTTTTCAATTCGTGATCTTATTAAAAACTTTCAATTTGAAAACTCTAACGAGTGTTTTCCACTCCCAGACTAAGCATGAAGTAAATAAAATTTCGAGTTTAGAAAAGCCAAATCAGGCTTTTCTAAACTCGAAATTTTACTTCATGTGCCACGCGTATAAAACATTGATTTAAAGTGAAGTTCAAAATATACTGCTTAGTTCTAATCACATGTTCATTAATTTTACAAATGTTTATATAGAATATGTGAAAGTATACTTAAAAGAAAAAAATAGCTTTATTTAATTTACTGGAATACGGATAAAACAAAAGCAACCTAGCGGTACTTCTTTTAGGCAATCATTTTTGCGGTTAATTGGTATTACAATCGCTAATTTAGCGCTCCTCTTTTATGATGAACTAAGACTAGTGAAAAAATAGAAAATTAACAAAGTTCACGAAAATGATCAGTTACTTTAAAAATTTTAAAAATGAGTGAATGTAAATTTAACGTTAAATAATTTTTGATATTCATTATTTAACATTTCTATAGGTTTACTAAACATGACATGCATTTTTTATTTCTTAGCACACTTGGTAAAAATCTTGGCTACGCCCATGTAGTGTCATAATTTACGAAACACCATGTATAACTTTAATAAAATTGATCATAATATTCTTACAATATTTTCATTTAATTAATTCAATATAATCGTTTATAATAATAAATTAGAAATACCCACACCTTTATAATAATTGAATATGTGTTATGATTTAATGAAGAGATTGAACAGAATTACCTACTGGAGTTATCTAATGAAAAAAATCAAACAAAAACTAGAAAATTAAAATATTTAAATAAACCTGATTCACCATGGTTTTAACTCATTTTGTATAAATGAACGGGACGGAGTCGGGACTCGGGGAAGACCAGAGATGAAATGAAAGAACACAAGACAGATGAAATAGATAAAGACGACAGAGTAGCGGTTAACTAAATAACGACGACAATTACCTGACTTTTCAAGACATCTGCCTTATTGGAGGCGGCCGGGGTGGCAGCCTCTCGGGGTTTAGGGGGAGCGCTCAGTTGCGCTTTGAGGATAGGGGAGGCGGGCGAGGAGGGGGGCGTCTCAACCAGCGGGTCCGCCGGGTTGACGATGGTGGTTGTTTTTGCGGATTGGGGTGGTATTTGGCGGACTCCCTTTAACGGAACCGTCGTGTTTACTACCGGGGTTGTAGTCTGTACATTTATAACCAGTGGTTGTGCTCGCACCTTTATACCCTCGTAGTACTGCTGTTCGGACGGCGACGATGGCTTTTCCGGATTCGGACCCACTGATCCTCCAAAAACGGACCTAATAAAATAAATATGCTTATATAATTTAAATATTTAAAACAAGAACTAATCAATAATAGACACAATTCTAAAAAAAATAGCGCATTGAATTGATCCAAATCACACCCGCATCCGTATTTTCAATGGTCTTTCAATTCTATCAAATAACAACAAGAATTGTATCAACTATAGTGATTACATAAACATTGAGTTGAAAAAAAACAAATAAAAGAGTTTTCATGGAATGACCTAGTTCCTATGGTCATTAAGACAGATGAACTATGTTACCAATAAATACCGTGCGATTATTGAAAATAAAAATTAGGCTTTGAATTTTAAATTAGATTGGCACTACTGACTGTTAACACATAGTTTACCATAACCTCAAATTTATTCCATCATTCCATAGACGTATAGAGAGTTTTATTTAACACCGAACATGCCAAAAAATATTCAATGTGAATTTTCCTATGTTCGATGTGTTCTGAGACGCATCAAAGCATTGAGTGCGATTTCATTGGCTCTAATTTTAGTAGTTCTAACACAACTTACATTTAACGTCAAAATAAAATGTGTCATTCATTAATTGGCTACATTACTAAGGGAATGTTAATATTAAACAGAAAAGAAGAATGATGAAGAGGAGAACAGATTTTGCTTAAATGCAAAAATAATAGAAAAACAGATTCCTGTTACTTCTGTTTGATATTTCAAGATAAGTTTATACATTGTTTGAATTTCACTGGAGATTATTAAGAATTTCAATTCAGTGTATTGTGTAACCTGTTTGATCAGGACCACCCCCAGGTACATTGCTTCGGGTGTACCACCCAAAATGCTGTCCAAAAACTGCCTTTCGGCATATTTAAATATAAATATTCCAAATGTGAAGAGCGTGGTGAGGTAGGTTAAAATGTTTGCAAATGTCTGCTGCCAGTACAACACTGTGGTGTTAAGTGTGCTGCTTCATTTGGCAAAGATTTTTATTTTCTTTTATTTGTTTATATAATACTCAATAAAGATAATGTAGGTGCATTCATTACTTTATTTACTGTATAACTTACAAATTAAAGATATTTTTCACAGCATTCCTGATTGTATGCCGTTAGTTAATAGTACTTTATTAGTTGATGATGTTGCGTGGAGCGTCACAAAAAGTCTATAAAATTCAGTAGCTCTTGAAGTCCTGACGGCATCCCATCTAGTTTTATTAAAGCATGTATTTGCACTATTACAACGCCATTACTACTATTTTTTAACTGTTCTTTGAGATACAGTAACTTTCCAGAATTATGGAAAAGAACATATCTAAGACCAATTTTTAAATCAGGTAGAAGGGATCATATTAGCAATTACAGAGGTATTGCAATTCAGTCCTCAATTCCAAAACTCTTAGACAAGCTAATT
Organism: Philonthus cognatus; assembly: GCA_932526585.2. Taxonomy (NCBI): domain Eukaryota; kingdom Metazoa; phylum Arthropoda; class Insecta; order Coleoptera; family Staphylinidae; genus Philonthus; species Philonthus cognatus. Next base: position 82,818,272 of record OW052244.1, on the reverse strand, counting down.
TCCGCTAAATTGGCATGGTCAAGAAAACATACAGAGAGTTTTATGTAACACCGAACATTTTCAATGTTCATTTTTGTATGTTCTATTTATCAAACCAAAGCATCCAAAACCATTTACTTATTTTTTAGGTTATGTGTGAATTGGGTTGCCTATATGACCATTACAAATTGTAGCCAATCAATTGCAATTAATGTCTCAACTTGTAAATACAGAGTTTTTCTTTCAAGTATACATGTTCCAATTACAGCGTATATGCCGTAAATCTTTAGATAATCTTTGTTTTTTAAAAGAGTTTAATTTGAAATTTAAATGTGTTCCACTCCCAGACTAAGCATGAAGTAAAATTACGAGTTTAGAAAAGCCTGAAAATTTTCAGGCTTCTCTAAACTCGAAATTTTACTTCATGCGTCACCGGTACAAAACACTGACATTACAAAGTTTAAACTACACCGCTGAACTTTACATTTAATCAGTGTTTTGTACCGGTGGCGCATGAAGTAAAATTTCGAGTTTAGAAAAGCCTGAAAATTTGGATTTGCCGGGCTCGCTTCGCTCCGCCCGGCAAATCCAAATTTTCAGGCTTTTCTAAACTCGAAATTTTACTTCATGCTTAGCCTGGGAGTGGAAAAAACTCGCTTAAAGCTTTGAATTGAATTCTTTTATTAAACTGACCGTCGGAAAATGTTCAACGTATGCATATGGATACTTAAGGTAGGTAAGGTAAATGTTCGGTGTTACATAAAACTCTCTGTATTTTAATAAATGGACAGCATGGTTATTATAGTGGCCGATCTACCGCTAGTAACTTAATGATGTTCCAGGATCATATAGTGAGATTGTTTGAGAATAGCTTCGCAGTTGATGCTATTTATTTTCATATGTCAAAGGGATTTGATAAAGTTTGCCATGCGGTTCTATTATTTAAGTTAAAATCTATGGGCCTTAACCACTCTACTATATCTCAATGCGTCAAAATAAGAAATTATTTCTCTAATGCTTTCTTGGTCCCATCTGGTGTTCCGCAGGGATCCCACTGCGGCGCCTTATTGTTTTTTCTATTTATCAATGATATTTCTCAATTAATACACCACTCACGATTTTTGTTGTTTGCTCTCAAAACATTTAAAAAAATAGGCACTATTGACGATTCCTCCCTACTGCAAAGCTATTTGTGTCTGGTAGCTGACTGGTGTCACTCCAATGATCTTAATTTCAATCTGATTACATTACATTATCTGGGATAACAAACCCTGATCTTCAATTATATGATTGAAGAGAAGACTACAGCAAGAACGGAGTTAATTAAAGACTTAGATGTTTGGTTCTGTTATAAATTTAGCTTTCAACATCGTATTAAGTTTATATGTAACCGTGTCTCAAAATGCTTGGGTACATCAAGCGGGAAATCTAGTGATTTGTCGGCCTCTTCTCAAAAACTTGTTTACTTTGCATACGTTCGCTCCCATCTTGAATATGCATCTTGTATATGGTCACCTTATCAACAAACATTTAGCAAGTAAATTAAGACTGTTCAAAATAAGTTTATTAAACTTTTAAGATTTAAACCAGACTTAAATCACAATTTAAATATTTTGTCAAACATTAATAATCTGTGCTGCAGGCGTCATTTCGCAGATATGTCGTTACTATTTGGTATTGTTGGATTGTCCCCCATTGCTCCTCAAAATAAATTTTGCGACCTGATGGTTGCACAAGCCGTAATCCTCCACTTTTTTGCATACCTTTCCACCATACCAGTTATGGGTTTTACAGCCCCCTCTCTCGCCTTATGCGTACGGCGAACTCACTAGTGAGCTAGTCAAACTGCGATCTGTTCTGTGATGAGCCATCAAGATTCATCCATTTTGTAAAAGGGGTAGGGTCGTGCCATTGTTGCCATCTCGGGGTTGGCGACTGATAGCGGTATTTTTATTTTTAACTTTTCTTTTTATTGTTTATTGTTACTTTTTGCTACAAAGTGTTTTTTTATTGTTATATTCAAACGTACAATGTATTGTATTTTACATGTATATATATTACTATTTATTATTGTAAAAATGGTCTATTCCGTTAAATAAATAAATAAATAAAGTATTAATCTTGATTGTCTTGAAATGCCGATATTTTGCTTTGTGCAAAAAAGTATGTTCCATGTTCCCACACACTGCACTTACCATAAACACACAAGATTTAATAACTAACATATTTTATTTTGATGTTACATTTACCCTATTTACATTAGTCCTAATTTGTATATATATATAAATAACCTTTATTTGGCATACACCCCTACCAATCACAATTATAATTATTTAACTTAAAATTAACAATACTTTATTAAATGCCTCTAACTAATAATTAATCCTTATTTTCCTTGTATTAGAACTATTTAAAATCGTAACCAATGAAATCGCACTCAGAAGAGTGTAAATTGGGTTGACTATATTACAATTGGAAATCGTAGCCAATCACATCGCACTCAATGCTTTGATGTGTCCAGAACAAATTGAACACAGGAAAATTTACATGAAAATTTTCTGGCCTGTTCGGTGTTACATAAAACTCTCTGTATATCAGGTGTTCTGTTAAAAACCCGATTGAGTAGGCTATGTAATTTTCAAAACATTGTGAAGTAGTAGGTCGTACGTAAATTTGTCAGTCGCTCCCGTCAATGTTAATCTAACCCAGTTTTATAAAAGTTTTCCATTTAATTCTATATTGCAATTGTCATTGTTTATTTAGCTGTGAAAACAGCTGATTTATAAGAAGAAATCACAACAACTATAAGAACAAGACAAACTAATGAGCTCCTGATTAACACAATCTGACATTTATGCCAAGTAAGACAAAATGTAAATTAAGCTGCAACTTCACTTTTCACTTCCATTTTCTTCTATCTAAAAAGAAATGCCTTCTCGATCGGGTTTTAAAATGACCACCTGCTATAACTAGATAAATAACTCGGCGTTCAAAAGTGAAGGTTCAAGGTACACCGTGGCCATTTGTCAAGCTGGTCAACGGCGTTTTAGGTAAGCAATCCCCCTTACGAGTCTTCAAAAATACGAGAGTTAAATAAAAGCCTTTTTTTTTCTGTTAACGATTTATTTTATTATTATTATATGTACAAAAAATGATGATATGTTTCACTTAGATGTATATTATAAGTGAAATATATCATCATTTTTCGTACTTGTTTTTCTAAAACTTTACAAAAAAATGGTCCTATGTTTCGCTTAGATGTATATAAAAATGTTAAGACAACAAATCGCTTAGAGAAAAAGAGCTTTTTGTTTCATTCTCCTAGTATCCAAGGAGGATTGATCTCCTAAATCTACACAACTGACCAGCTTAACATTAACAAATGGTCGCGGTGTGTCAAATGTGTAGGTGTGTCGGTGTGTCAAATGTGTAGGTGTGTCAAATGTGTAGGTGTGTCGGTGTGTCAAATGTGTAGGTGTGTCGGTGTGTCAAATGTGTCGGTATGTCAAATGTGTCGATGTGTGTGTGTGTGTGTGTGTGTGTGTGTGTGTGTGTGTGACCTTGAAGCTTCACTATTTCTATAGGTCCGCTATAGGATGATGACGAACTATCTAGTTATATGTTATATCTATGCCATCTATCAATTAGCATTCTGGCAACCGCACAAATAAATGCTGTGTACTCTAATTTATACATTAAATGATCGCACGGTACTATTGAAAAATTTTCCTACCTGACACATCTGGGAAAGTGCAATGGTGCAATCACACCTCTCCTCCCGAGTTTCCCGCACGAATTGATGTAGTGTTTGTAGAGTTCCTGATGGTCTACTTTTCCGCTAGGAGAAGGTTCGTAGGTGTTCCGCAGCCAGTTCAGCGCGAACTGTTCGTTTTCCTGGATGGTCTGCTGATGGGCGTGCTTTTGTTGCAACTGCGGCGAGCTTACTTGATTGGGCGTTGTTTGTGTAACTATAGAATTAAAAAATTATTATTACACGGTAAATTCTGGAATTATGCAGAATCCTTGATCGGTTTTTTTTTAATATGACCAATCAAATTTGACATTTTAAGAATTTAGTGGTGTGATGCAGGTTGTATGTTTTAGGTTAGGACAAGATTAATCACATGTTATGTTGTAAATCAACTTTTAGTTTGTAGATTATGTGAAGGGAAATCTGACATTAATATGACAATTCAATTAACACACAAAGATTATGATTACAAATTTACAGGGTTATTCAAAAAGAGGGAACAGATTTCAAACGTTTATTTCTTTCAAACTACAAAAGGTAGAACCATAAGTCCAACGTTTCTGGACAGGCAAAAGTTTAAAATTTGAACAGTGCAGGCAGAAGTTCCAACCACGGCCGCATTGGCGCTGTTATTTGTCATGTTGATTGTCTGTGGTAAAATGGCGACAACAAGAAAAATAATTTTGTGTGCTGTAATTAGCAAAACTAGAGTCCATTATTGAAGTTCAACGTTCTTTTCACCGTCAGTGTAATAAACAACCGCCTCATCATGAGCAGATTTACCAGTGGCATCAAAAATTCGTAGACGATGGTTGCATCTGCAAACAGAAAAGCACGGGATGTCTACACACATCGAATGAAAATGTCGAGCGTATTTGTACAGTTTAGACAAGAAGCCCAAAAATCTCTTTTTAAAATATGCGACCGAATTGTTGAAGTTGTAAATTCGATAACTAGAGACCAGCTGATTAGTGTGGCAAGAAATGAGCCACCTTTTTGATATTTGTCGAGAAACACATGGTGGTCATATGAATTCATAAAAATTGAACTTTTCTCTTTCAAGGAACGTTGGCATTGTGTTTCTTTTTTTTGTCAATTGGAAGAAGTACATGTTTAAAATCTGTTTCTTCATTTTGAATAGCCCTGTATTTACCTATCACGCCTCAAATTATTTGTATCTACTAACAATTTAATAAAGTGTCTCTGAGGATCAGGTAGTATAGAAGGATCAGGTAATATTCCTTGCTCAGCAATATCTTTCTTCTTTATTATCTAGCCATTTAAAGTTTTAAATACAAGGAATTTTTCTTTTGGGTATACGTGTTACAATTTTTTTATGTAAGTTTTCAGACATTCGTGATATTATTAAAAACTTTCAATTCAAAAACTCTAACGAGTGTTTTCTACACCCAGACTAAGCATGAAGTAAAATTTCGAGTTTAGAAAAGCCTGGAAATTTGGCTTGGTCGAATAGCGCAGCGGAACGACAAAACCATATGAGGCTTTTCTAAACTCGAAATTTTACTTCATGCGCCACGCTGCGCATACTGATTTAATGTGAAATTCAAAATATACTTTAACTTTTATTTAGTTCATTATTTTAAAAATGTTTATAAGAAATATGTGAAAGTATACTTAAAAGAAAAAATTGCTGTATGTGTTGTAAAGTTGCAAGTTGTAGCATTCTCTTTTTTAAAAATGTCTGCATTGTGACAATTTATTTGACAAATTATAATTTATTTGTCACGTTGATAATCATTTACCAACATCTCAAAATATGATGTTTAAAATACACTACTGTAAAAGCAGGACTGCAACTGCTCGCAGTAAATACACCCCAAGTTTAGTCATATTAAAAAGAAACAGAGTTTAGATGTTGAACTAACCAATCTTTTGATATTACAGGGAATATTCTGTCATCATATAGAACTCTGGGCGCAGAATTAACTGATATTTTGTCATTACAAGGAAAATTCTAATGTAATGTACAATTCTAGAAGAGTTTCATCGAATTGTTTTCATGGCCAGCATAATTTAGCCAGGATTAGGTTAGTTATTCAGGTTTCTAAAATTATGTTGTCATATGCAGTGGCCCATGAGAATTTATACTGGTGAGACTGCAGACTTGTTCGTTCATTTTTTGTTCCGATGCGTATAATCTATTTTTTTTTTTAATATGACCAAGTTTAACATTTCAAGAATTTGTTGGTGTGATGCAGGTTGTGTATTTAAGGTTAGGACAAGATTAATCACATGTTATGTTGTAAATCAACTTTTAATTTGTAGGTTATGTAAAGGAAAACCTGATAGTAATATGACAATTAAATTAACTCATAAAATAGATAATTCATTGAACAAAGACTAATCAAATTAAAGGTACTTTAAATATTTAAAGTCGACTTTAACGTTAAATTCAGTTTCATAATTTAAATTTAAAGTAAAAGTTGACTTTAAAGTTAATGTCGGCTTTTTGATACTTTAAATAGATAAAGCCGGCTTTAAAACTAACCCAAAAATGTTCTCAAATGTTAAAAAGAATGAATCGCATGGTCGATAGAGCTGCAAAGACAGTACCATTAATTTCATAGAATTAGAAGAAGAATCAAAAGTATTTTGGATAGTAATTCATCAAGCGATTAAAAAGATATTGTGCTTAAAAGGAAAGAAGTGTATACCAATAGAATGAGAGTAAATTGTTTTGATATATTCAACGACACGGATTTTTTCCAAAATTCTGATTATCATGTTGTACCAAATTAAAGATAAGAACAGAGTAATTCATATTTATTAATAATATTCTATTTAATAAAATTAAGTTAGCTAAATATTACTCATTGATCCATTTGTGATCAGATTGTAATTATAGTAAAATACAACTAAGTGTTTTGCAAATAATAAAAAAAAAAAAAAATTGATTGCACATTAATTAAGATATGACCTGGTGGTAGGTTTTTTGCCTTCTCTCATATTGACAATTTATTTGTTTACTGATGCACTCAGTTATGCTCTTTTTACTTTTAATCGACTAAATTAAAAGTAATTCCTTTTTTTTTCTAAAATTATCTCCTCTGATCTTTTTACTTATTGTTAGTTGAGACATTTGCAATGACACAATTGAAAGATATACAGTCAAAATGGCGTTTATGCAACATTAAATAATAAAAATAACTATAAAACTGGGTTACCAATCTATACTCATTACCTTAAAGTCGACTTTTACTAAAGTCACATCGGAAATTGATTATGAAATGCATTAATAGTTAAAGCCGACTTTAACTTAAAGTATTCGTAATCTTTGAAGGATAAGACTTTAACTTAAAGTCGACTTTTGTTAAAGTCACTTTAAATCAATTATTATGAAACCGGCCGTAAGATTACAAAAAAACCTATCACCGTGCCGCCTCAAATTATTTCTATCTACTAAATTGTATGAGGCAGGAGAGTCAGAGAATATTGTGAATGAGTGGTTAGAGAATGGAGTAAATATGGCGGCATGGATGAAAGAGAAGTGGAAGGAGGTGGAGATGCAGGAGAGGCAAGGGTGTATCGGGAGGAGCGGATACAATCCGATGTATGAAAGGTGGCAAGTGCATGAGAGCTTGCCAGGGTACCTGATTAATAGTGACTTGTCAAAGAAGGATGAGATAACCCTGGCAAGAGCTAGTTGCGGTTCGGAGGAAACAAAAAGGAAGGTTTCGATGAGAGAAAGGTATGGTAGATGTATGCTGTGCGCAAGTGGAATGGATACATGGAGCCATCTGGCACAGGAGTGTGAAGGGGTGTGAGTGTCAAGGGGTATGTGAGGAGTGGTACAACTTACAACTTTACAACATGAACGGGTATTTTTTCTTTCAAGTATACTTTCACATATTCCTTATAAACATTTATTAAAGTAATGAACTAAACAAAACTAAGTCGAAGTATAATCTGAACTTCTCTTTAAATCAGTGTGGCGCATGAAGTAAAATTTCGAGTTTAGAAAAGTCTGATTTGGCTTGGTCGCTCCGCTGCGCTACGTGACCATGCCAAATTTTCAGGCTTTTCTAAACTCGAAATTTTACTTCATGCTTAGTTTGGAGGTGGTAACACTCATTAGTCTTCAAATTGAAAGTTTTTAATAAGATCACGAATGTCTGAAAATTTATGTTGAGAAATTATAACATGTATACCTAAAAGTAAAATTCCTTGTATTTAGAACTTTTTTAAAATTTGAACATGTAAATGAGCAGATAATGAATGACAGATATTCCCAAGCAAGGAGCATTTACCTGATCCTCAGAGACACTTTATTAAATTCTACCAATGCAATAGATGCAAATAATTTGAGGTGGCGATGGGTACATTTGTAATCATAATCTTTGTTAAATAACTTATCTATTTTATGAGTTAATTGAGTTGTCAAATTACTGTCATATATTTCTTTACATAACCTACAAATTTAAAGTGTTTTACAACCAGTATTTCCAACTCTAAGAATCCACTTCCCCCTAAATTGTAACTAAAAACCTCCCAAATTTGACAAAAACCCCCTAAAATTTTATTTTTACTTTAAGGATTAGAAGACAGAAATAGTGTTGGTTTTCAGTTAATTTCCACAAAATGAAAATAAATAATATTTTCTAAAAATGCAAAAAACACGATGACAAAGACAAAATACAAAAATCAACTCCAAAAAAATAACACATCTTAAAATCTTATGAATGTAAAATGTTTTAACAATTTTGTTTTTCTTCTGGGATAAGTATTTTATCCTAAAACACAAAGGGCTGTATGATTTCCCTTTCGTTGAAATTTAAAGCAGATAAAAGGCGTTTTCAAGTTTAAAAATCCTTATGGTTTCCTATTTATTAAGGCCTTAGGGACTGTCGTTAGCGAATTTATTTAAATATTTTTTTAGACAATGGAGATCGTTCTCTAGTCCATTCTTTAATTTGACATTTGTGAAAAGTGAGTTTTACAATAATTTTGAAGAAAAACATTGAAAACGGAAAAATTCAAACTCAAATTCGATTTAGAATAACCTCAAGAAGAATTGTTATGTCATTAACTTAATACATTACAATTATAATTACTCAAATCTTGTACATTTTATTACAAACAAATATAATATAATTAGATATAAACTACATTCTGTGTTTAATTAATACTCCTTTATATTTGTATTCATATTATATATGTATATATACAGAGAGTTTTCTGTAACACCGAACATTAAGTAAGTAAAAGTATCCATATGCATACGTTGCACATTTTCCGATGCTCGGTTTATTAAAAGAATGCAATTTGAAGCTTTAAGCGAGTGTTTTCCACTCCCAGGCTAAGCATGAAGTAAAATTTCGAGTTTAGAAAGGCCTGAAAATTTGGTTTGGTCGCGTAGCGCGAAGCGCGGAGCGGCCAAACCAAATTTTCAGGCCTTTCTAAACTCGAAATTTTACTTCATGCGCCACCGGTACAAAACACTAATGCAAAGTAAAGTTTAGCTTTATGTTTTAAACTTCGTAATATGTCAGTGTTTTTTACCGGTGGCGCATGAAGTAAAATTTCGAGTTTAGAAAAGCCTGCAAATTTGGTTTGGCCGCTCCGCGCTTCGCGCTACGCGACCAAACCAAATTTTCAGGCTTTTCTAAACTCGAAATTTTACTTCATGCTTAGCCTGGGAGTGGAAAACACTCGCTTAAAGCTTCAAATTAAATTCTTTTAATAAACCAAGCGTCGAAAAATGTGCAACGAATGCATATGGATACTTCAAAGAAAAATTCTCGTTATGAAAATGTTCGGTGTTACATAAAACTCTCTGTATGTAATTCTGTTATGCAGGGAATTTTTCTTTTAGGTATACCTATAACGATTTTTCAATTTAATTTTCTAAACATTCGTTGTTTTATTAAAATCTTTTAATTTAAAGTATCTAACGAGTGTTTCCTATCCCAGATTAAGCATGAAGTAAAATTTCGAGTTTAGAAAAGCCTGAAAATTTGGTTTGGTCGCGTAGCGCGAAGCGCGGAGCGACCAAACCAAATTTTCAGGCTTTTCTAAACTCGAAATTTTACTCCATGCGCCACGCGTATAAAACACTGGATTTAAGCGAAGTTTAAAACACACGAATGTAGCATACTGCTTTAGTGAAGTATTATAAACCTCACAATATTTCAGTGTTTTATACGTGTGGCGCATGAAGTAAAATTTCGAGTGTAGAGAAGCCTGAAAATTTGGTTTGGTCGCTCCGCGCTCGCTACCAAACCAAATTTTCCGGCATTTCTAAACTCGACATTTTACTTCATGCGCCACCGGTACAAAACACTAATGCAAAGTAAAGTTTAGCTTTATGTTTTAAACTTCGTAATATGTCAGTGTTTTTTACCGGTGGCGCATGAAGTAAAATTTCGAGTTTAGAAAAGCCTGCAAATTTGGTTTGGCCGCTCCGCGCTTCGCGCTACGCGACCAAACCAAATTTTCAGGCTTTTCTAAACTCGAAATTTTACTTCATGCTTAGCCTGGGAGTGGAAAACACTCGCTTAAAGCTTCAAATTAAATTCTTTCAATAAACCAAGCGTCGAAAAATGTGCAACGTATGCATATGGATACTTCAAAGAAAAATTCTCGTTATGAAAATGTTCGGTGTTACATAAAACTCTCTGTATGTAATTCTGTTATGCAGGGAATTTTTCTTTTAGGTATACCTATAACGATTTTTCAATTTAATTTTCTAAACATTCGTTGTTTTATTAAAATCTTTTAATTTAAAGTATCTAACGAGTGTTTCCTATCCCAGATTAAGCATGAAGTAAAATTTCGAGTTTAGAAAAGCCTGAAAATTTGGTTTGGTCGCGTAGCGCGAAGCGCGGAGCGATCAAACCAAATTTTCAGGCTTTTCTAAACTCGAAATTTTACTTCATGCGCCACGCGTATAAAACACTGGATTTAAGCGAAGTTTAAAACACACCGACTGTAGCATACTGCTTTAGTGAAGGATTATAAACCTCACAATATTTCAGTGTTTTATACGTGTGGCGCATGAAGTAAAATTTCGAAAATTTGGTTTGGTCGCTCCGCGCTTCGCGCTACGCTACCAAACCAAATTTTCAGGCTTTTCTAAACTCGAAATTTTACTTCATGCTTAATCTGGGAGTGGAGAACACTTGTTTATAGCTTTAAAATAAACTCTTTTAAAAACAACGAATATCTAAAGGTTTACAGCATATACGATGTAATTGGGATATGTATACTTAAAAGAAAAACTCTCTGTGTAAAGTTTATTATTCTACAATACTTAATCCACGAGTTCAAAGAAATATGTTTCTTCGCGTTCGCGCGTTGCTCATACAAAGCTGCCAACAACAGAACAAAAAAACACTAAATGGTAGCAACAGTTTAACAAAGTGTGTTGTAGCATGTGAATATTTGTGGTTAACATAATTTACAATAAGAAACGCTATGTATAATGTATGAAAAAATACATATAAAAATTATCGTTAAAAGTATGTAACCCCTAAAAATACCCCTAGAATGTTGTCTTCCCTAAATATTCCCCTAAACAAAAATAAAAACCATAAGTTTAGGGGGAAACTCCCTAAGTTGGCAACAGCAACGGCTCGCAGCCTAACTTCAGGGTAGGCCACAGCGTCAAGGCACACAAAATTTGAGGTTGGGATTGCGCTTTATAAATACAAGGAATAGCACAACTAAGCCACCTTTCAATAACGGATACATATTACCTTGGGTCTCTGGCCTACCCTAAAGTTAGGCGCCGCTGGTTGGTAACACTGTTTACAACATGTAATTAATCTAACCTAAAACACACAACCTGCATCACACCAATAAATTCTTAAAATGTCAAATTTGATTGGTCATATTAAAAATAAAACAGATTATACGTACAATTTACAGTTGGACTATTTTTTTAGGGATCAGCACTGTAATCTTACCATTTGTAGATTGTGGCGATGACGCCAGTAACCTCTGCGGCGCCATCTGCACGGGCCTCTGTGGCGTAGACGGCGTCGTCTTCACCGGAGTTAGCGCACTAGTAGTGTGCACGGGCGTCGCCGTCGGTGCACTAGGCGTAGCAACCGTCGAATTAACACTAACCGCCGACGTACTAGCAACCGTGCTACTAGCAACCGCACTCTGCTGCTGGGGCACCGGCGCACTCCCCGTCACCGTCTCCACGAGCCGCATCCCAATACACGCTTTAGGCCCGTAACTTTTCCCCTCGACAGTAACCAGCGACACCAGCGTGTCCATAACCCCATAAGTATTCACAATACAATTACAGGCCCTTTCCCCCAGCGATGACAACGAATACAAACACTCTAATGTATAAATCAACAACATCACGTCGTGTATAGTCAAAAACGAGCACACTTTCTCATAAATCCCAGCCTCCAGATTCCTCAAAAGCGAATCCTCATTCGCCTCGTTCTGACTGAGTTTGTTTAATACTTCAAGCGCGGTAATACACCAATTCCTATCCTCCGTTTGGAGTCCTTTACTCACCACCTTCAGCAAACTCGAGGTTACCTTGCTGTTTATATCTTTAACTAAAAATTCCGTGGCCATATTGCCCAGCATCTCCATTCCCAGATTCATCAGTTGGTTCCACCGCGAGCACGAGCACAGCAGCGCGAACCGCACGAACGTGCTGTTGTGCACCAGAACCGGAACGTTCTCCTCGAAAAAACTGAGGTTCCTCAGGATCGTCGCGATTTGCAACACCCTCTGACCCATGTAATCCCGCGTGCCCACATTCCTGCGCAGGTTGAACAGTTCCCTGTCGACGGGCTCCCGTTTGCATTTTAATTTAAAACCCCTGCCTTTGGAATTATTGTTAATAACACAGTCGTCTTCGTCGTCCGCCGCGAAAAGTTCCACGTCACTGTCGGAGTCACTCACCTCGATCGCGCTCGCGCTCTTTTCCGGTTCCGGGGGTTCATTCGATATGGGAACGTTCGTCAGGTCCACTATGGGGACGATGTCGGGGTTCGTTTTAGCGGCGATGAAGAGGGTCTCGTCGGCCAGGTCAAGGAATTCGTCCGTCTCCAGCGTGTCCTTCCAGAAGCAGCCGATGTTCTGCTTACGTATCGATATGTAGCTTTCGGCGATTACTTTCCGCAGAGAGCCTAAATAAAAAATATATATGTTTCCATAAAAAAATTCTTAATATACAAAACGCTTAAAACTAAAGTCGTATTCATTTCTATAGTCCACTCCCTAGTGTAAATTTTGCAAAATTGTGTAGAGTGAATAGAGTTTTAGTGACAGTGGTGTTAGGCTTAGTTGTCAACGTATAAAACGAAAAGTACTAAAATGTGCGATTGCCAATCTTACTTTTGATTAAGTAGATGGATAGAAATAAACTCGACTTTAATATTTAGTTACGTTCAGAGGGGCTATTCACAGCACCAATGCAATTTGTCATCGATGAGAACTTGCACCAAAATTACGTCATTTCACTCCATACGGTTTGGTAAATTCTTCCCAAAATGACGTAAATTCAGTGCGACTTCTCACCGATGACAAATTGCATCGGTGATGTGAATGCGGGCCATGAGCTGCAAATTATGAGTAGATTTTTGGAGTACAACTATTTCGTATAAAGAGAGACTTACCGTCATTGAACACGCCAGCGTGTGCTAGTAGGTAGTCGAGCAGCCGGGGATGCTTTTCCAGCTTGAGTGTGTGCTTGCCGTCGTTAGAGAGCAGTGTGCAGACGTTGATGGCGAAGTCCTGTTCGTTGGGCAGTGGCGATAAGAGGGAGAGTGCTAAACGGTCATAGTCGGATGGTTTGTACAAGTCTGTCGATAGGTATTTGAATTCTCTTGATGCTTCTACAAAAACATACAACATGCACATCAAGAATTAATTTATAAAGTTCAAACAGTGTCTTAATTAATAAGACTACTAAGACAAGAAATATCCATTAAAATAAGTACTTCCCGTGCAAATACACCGCCGGATATAAATATTTAAAATAATTTGAGTACATGAACCCATGTCCGAAAATATCTCCCTAAAGAATGTTTTGTCTGTCTTCGGCAGGGTTGTTATGTTTAAAACATTTTGTTTTAAAACAGTGTTTAAAACATTTTTAAAAACAGCCGTCGTGTTTTAAATCTGTGGCTAAAAGGTAAAACCAGTTAACTCCACTTTTCAATAATTCGAGAAAAATGCGTTTGAAATTCTGAAAAGTTCATTTGGGCTACAGAAACAATGCTTTAGCATGATGGTTTTTGACTAGTGCAATCATGTAGAACGATATAATAGTAATTTATGTAAATCATAAAATCGAAAATTCATCAACTCTAAATGCAATAAATATCGATTTTTGGAGTTAACTGATTTTTCCCCTCACACGTGTGGAGTTGTCTGGTTTTTCCCTTCACACGTGTGGAGTTGTCTGTTTTTTCCACTTTTGTGACTGATATTAATGCTTAGCGTCACCCGAGGACCCAAAAAACTTTTAAAAAAATCCCCTAAAAATTTTTTTTAAATAAAAATTTTTTTTTTAAATCTAAAAAAATTTGTTTAAAATCCAAAAAAATTTATTTAAAATTCAAAAAAAATGTCTAAAAAGCCAAAAAAAAAATTAAAAAAAAACAATTTTTTTTTTTTAAATTTAAATATTTTTAAAATTTTTTTTAAAAATTCCTAAAAACTCCTAAAAATCCCTAACAATTTAAAACAAACTCCAAAATAAGAGTGCTAAACGGTCATAGTCGGATGGTTTGTACAAGTCTGTCGATAGGTATTTGAATTCTCTTGATGCTTCTACAAAAACATACAACATGCACATCAAGAATTAATTTATAAAGTTCAAACAGTGTCTTAATTAATAAGACTACTAAGACAAGAAATATCCATTAAAATAAGTACTTCCCGTGCAAATACACCGCCGGATATAAATATTTAAAATAATTTGAGTACATGAACCCATGTCCGAAAATATCTCCCTAAAGAATGTTTTGTCTGTCTTCGGCAGGGTTGTTATGTTTAAAACATTTTGTTTTAAAACAGTGTTTAAAACATTTTTAAAAACAGCCGTCGTGTTTTAAATCTGTGGCTAAAAGGTAAAACCAGTTAACTCCACTTTTCAATAATTCGAGAAAAATGCGTTTGAAATTCTGAAAAGTTCATTTGGGCTACAGAAACAATGCTTTAGCATGATGGTTTTTGACTAGTGCAATCATGTAGAACGATATAATAGTAATTTATGTAAATCATAAAATCGAAAATTCATCAACTCTAAATGCAATAAATATCGATTTTTGGAGTTAACTGATTTTTCCCCTCACACGTGTGGAGTTGTCTGGTTTTTCCCTTCACACGTGTGGAGTTGTCTGTTTTCTCCACTTTTGTGACTGATATTAGTGCTTAGCGTCACCCGAGGACCCAAAAAACTTTTAAAAAAATCCCCCAAAAATTTTTTTTAAATAAAGGATCGATTTTTTTTTTAAATCTAAAAAAATTTGTTTAAAATCAAAAAAAAATTATTTAAAATTAAAAAAAAAATGTCTAAAAAGCCAAAAAAAAATTTAAAAAAAAACAATTTTTTTTTTTTAAATTTAAATATTTTTAAAATTTTTTTTTAAAAATTCCTAAAAACTCAAAAAAATCCCTAACAATTTAAAACAAACTCCAAAATAAATTTAAAAAATCAAATAAAACTTCCCAAAAACTTAAAAAGAAACGCTTGAAAAATTTCCGAAAAATTCGGAAAAAAAAATTCGGCTCCTGGGAAAGCCGCTGCACCCCCACCCCTCAATACATAGTTTGTTCCTTTTTTTCCTTAAACAAAATCTATAATACACTCTAAAATTGAAGAACAAGAAAGAAGCGATGGATTCCAGAGGAGCGGCCGCCACTTGTTCATTCGATTTGCAGCAGTGTTTGCCAACCCCAGCTTTGCAGACGTCCACTGCTTTTTACAAACGAGCTCTGTGGACGTACAACCTAACCATCAACAACAATACATCCCACAAAACTACATGTTATATGTGGCACGAAGGAACTGCTAAAAGGGGGGCAAATGAAATTTCATCTTGTCTGTACGATTACCTAAACAACTTTGATCCTAACGTGCAGCATGTTACATTCTATTCTGACTCCTGTGCTGGCCAGAATAAAAACAAAATCGTCACTGGGATGATGTCCGTGGTTGTCGCCAATCATCCAACATTACAGTCCATCGACCACAAGTTTTTGGAGCCAGGCCACACCCATATGGAGTGCGACTCAGACCACGCGACTATCGAAGCAGCGAAAAAGCGTGAGTCCTCCACCATCCACTGCCCAGAAGATTGGTTTGAGTTGGTGCGAATCGCTCGACCGAAGAATCCTTTTGAAGTTATTGAGATTGACCAAAGGCGCGTTTACAATTTCGACGATCTTTATAAAAGTGGGCTGATAACGCGAAAAAAGGACGAAGATAATGAGAAGTTTCTCATGCAGCAAGTAAAGTGGTTGAGATACACGAAGGAACAGGGCATCGTACAGTTCAAGAAGAGTTTGTCAGTAGAGGAGCCTTTCTCAAAATTGGACTTGAGAAGACGGGGAAACTTTACAGTTTCGGATGATCTATTGAAGCCTTGCTACAACGGGATGCTGAAGATAACAGGAGAGAAGAAGCGAGACCTAGTGAGCCTTCTGCCCCTCTTGCGACCAGACGTACACGATTTCTACAACGGTCTACCTGCTTACACGAAACAATCGGACATCAATCTGGATCCCGACCTTGATCGGCTTGATTTGGATCCTGAAGTCCCGGACCATCTGGAGCAAAATGAGAGCGAAGTTCCCAGGAAGAAACGCAAAGTAGATACATCCAACCGCGAATCCGCCGGAGACACGTCGGAGACACGCCCAAGAAGATCGACGCGATTGTCTTCTAAGCATTAAGGTAATTTGATTTACAACTTTGTTTAGTGATGTTGAAAACAAATGTAATACATATAACATGATTTTACAGTCCAGTCGTGCGGGAAGCAGTATCCTGAGCCGAATGGACCCTGAAAACGATCGCTGAAAGACTAATCGCACTGTTGCCGGCTCTAAACACATGGGCCACCGAAGAAGACGCTTTCGAGGAAACCGATACCGGATTCGTCAGTGAGCTGGCAAATTATTATTTTAAGTTAAAAAAATACCGATATAAACTGGCCATACTCGACTCGATTCGTCGGTGATTATTGTTTATCTGTTTTATAAGACATATTGATACTCTTAATAGTGTAAACCTAAGTTGTTTTTATGTATTAACACTAAATTGTAGTAAATTATATGGTTATTTGCATAACTAGTACGATTATTATGGAAGATGATGGAGTTATCTGATTTTTCCGTCTCCCGGTGGAGTTAACTGGTTTTACCCCAAATGTACCCCATTTTACTTGTTTTTCCATTGTGATTATCACAAAATTATGAGGGTTTTGGGCTGATATTGTTGTAAAAAATGAAAATAGACACAAAAATAGTATGAATTATGGTGCTAACTCATTTTTCGAAAAAAGTGGAGTTAACTGGTTTTTCCTTTTAGCCACAGAAATGCTTTTGTTTTATACTCCATTCATTTTAAGAAAAATGTAACTAAACGCCTGGTTTATACGGCTAAAATGGCGAAATCTGGTGACATTTTTGGGCGCGGAATTTGAAATTTAGAGGAAACGTATGTTGACCTGAAATCGGTTAGACCAAAGGAAAAGTATTCAAATAAAGCTGTTAAGCAACATTATTTAAAGTTAATTGATTCTTTGAATATCAAATGAATCCTTTTTATAATATTTTTCAGTATTAATAGAGAACCGCATTAACCCATTAACGGCCAAACAATTATAGAGTTAACTTTAAAAGTTGATTTTTGGTAAACTTTTGCACTTCTCTTTATGATTTCTATCAATAATTTATTATTAATATTTCGATTATTAATCATTAAAAAAATACATCAGTGTGTTTCTAACTTCACAATATTTCAGTGTTTTATACGCGTGGCGCACGAAGTAAAATTTCGAGTTTAGAAAAGCCCCGTGAAAATTTGTCGAGGGTCGCTGGCGCGACCCTCGACAAATTTTCTACGCGGGGCTTTTCTAAACTCGAAATTTTACTTCATGCTTAGTCTGGGAGTGGAAACACTCGTTTTAAACTTTATTTTGCACGGTTTTATAAAAAATAGATTATTGACTGAAAATTTACAGTGTATACATTTTGCATATTTAAAAGAAAAATTCACAGTATGTAGAATTTTTCTTTTAAATATGTAAAATGTATACACTGTAAATCAGGCATTAATCGATTTTTTATAAAAACGTGCGATATAAAGTTTGGAACGAGTGTTTCCACTCCCAGACTAAGCATGAAGTAAAATTTCGAGTTTAGAAAAGCCCCGCGTAGAAAATTTGTCGAGGGTCGCGCAGCGACCCGAGACAAATTTTCACGGGGCTTTTCTAAACTCGAAATTTTACTTCATGCGCCACGCGTACAGAACACTGAAATATTGTGAAGTTAGAAATACACTGATGTATTTTTTTTTTAATGAGTATAAATCGAAAAAATTAAATAACAAAATATTCACATTTCTCTTCATACATTTTCAAGTCAGGTCAAATAATATAATATACACAATTAACTCATTTAGTAATTTGGTTAACAAAAAATTTATAATGTTGCGTGAATGAGTTAAATTCCTGAATTGTTTAGATTATCGTTAATTTTAAAAATGTTGATATTAGGTCAATTTTCCAGTTTTTTTTGTAAATTTCTAAGAGTTTTATTAATTTTAAAAATGGTAACGCGTTTCATGAAGTTCCAAGATTTTTTTGTTGAATTGACGAGATTTTAAAAAACTTGCAATTTTTGTGAATTTCCTACACTTTTGTTAATTTTCATTTCTTTTTGGGTAATTTTCAAAACCTCGACCATTTTTTGTGAATTTTCAACGTTTTAGTCACTTTTAAAAATCTCAACGCTTTTCTAAATATCAAAGATTTCCGTTAATTTAAAAAATCTAGACGCCTATTATGAATTCTTCAAGATTTTCGTAAATCTTTAAAATCGAGAATTTTCAAGATTTACACGATTTTGGGTAATTTTCAAAACCTCGACCATTTTTTGTGAATTTTCAACGTTTTAGTCAATTTTAAAAATCTCAACGCTTTTCTAAATATCAAAGACTTCCGTTAATTTTAAAAATCTAGACGCCTATTATGAATTCTTTAAGATTTTCGTAAATCTTTAAAATCGAGAATTTTCAAGATTTCCGTTAATCTTCAAAATGTTCATGCAAGTGTGAATTTCCAAAAAGTTATCAAAATTATCATGAATTTTCAAAATTTATCATGAATTTTTCAGCATTGCCATTAATTTAGACGTTGAATTAATCGGTAACGATTAATACGCGTTTTGAAGAATTGCCTCATATTTTTTGTCTAATAAATTTCTTTAAAATTTGCGAACTCGAAAATCACCAAAAGTTTTGGAAGTTCATGAATACTGGCAATTAAAAAAAATCTAGAAAAATACATAAATACAAACACTGACGCTTGCAAAAAATAACGAATTTGAAAATCCGCAATAATCTTGAAAAATAGAAATTTTGAAAATTGTTATGAAATCTTGGAAATGAAAAAAAAGTTTCAAAATTAACGAACGTATTGAAAAATTTACGAGTCGCCAAATTTTGAAAATTAAGTCAGCCAAATCTTGGAAATTGAAAAGATTTTAAAAACTGAACAAAAACTTATAAACTCTCAAGTGTTTGTAAATTAATGAAAATATTGTAAAAAGCCAGTGATTAGTTTTTAACAAATGTTTTCCACTCCCAGACTAAGCATGAAGTAAAATTTCGAGTTGAGAAAAGCCTGAGCGTTTGGATTTGGACGCGTAGCGTCCACATCCAAACTAAGGCTTTTCTCAACTCGAAATTTTACTTCATGCACCAGGCGCATAAAAACACTGATTAATTGTTAAGTTTAAAATATTTAAAACACATTTCTATCACAGATTATCACTTCTAGACATACTTCCAAATGTTGTCAAATTTTAAAATCACTTTTTGACATTGTTTTAACATTTTCTCAAATTTAAATATTTCATCGTTTTTCCACAATTTTCGATTTTTTTTTTTTTAATTCTGGCAAATTTCAACATTTTTACCTTGATATTTCACCACTTTTTCATGGGGACAGAGCATAAAACTCAATCTCAATCATTTTATTTGTGTTTATACATAAGTTTACACACGTCACATAATAACTATAATGTTAGTCTGGATTGTATAATGAATAATTAACTACATTATTAAAAATATAAAAAATATAAATAATAGTAATAATAATCCTTAAAATATTTTCATTGAAAAGAGCACACATGATTACATAACCATTGAAAATCTCATTACATTAATTAGAAGTCCATGTACTTTTAATGTACTGCTTCGGTGGGACATCCTGTATACAGGGTGAGTCACTAAGCGGAAATCGGTCTATAGTGAGCGTATCGTTTAAAATAGCAAAAAAAGTTTCAAATAAAAGTTGTTCAGAATCAAGTTTTTCATAACCCAAAATTATTGCTAAATATGGCGGCCTTGCGGTTATACCGGAAGTAAACATTAACTTCCTTATTTTAAATAGAACACCCTATATATTTTTACATTTTTGGTTTGCTCGTTAAAAATAAACAGAGTTTATTCACACAACATTGGCTCTCAGTTGAACCGTTGTCGAGTTATTTCATTTTTTTGATAAATTTGACGATTTCAGAGCTCGACGCCATTAACAATATCTTCAAAACGAAATAAGTCAGAGTTGTGCGGCTTACGGTTTTGGATTCAGGAAGAAATGTAGTATTTGTTTAAGTTTTTGCCATTAGTCAGATTTTCTAAATTGAACCAAGTCCGTCGACGGTATTCTTCAGTACTTCAAACATGCATAACTTCATTTTTTTTAATGGAACCATCAATCTTGTGACACTTTATCTGATGCGAAATTAAATTTCCTTTTTATTGATACCACGTTGTTGCTATATCCTTCCAATAGTTTTTGAGAAATTTGCGATTTTGTAAAAATTTTGATACATTTCGTATTATCGCGTTAGCCCTGGATACTGATGACGTTTGGCGATTTTGTTTTGACTCGCTTGTCCGACAAATGTCAGTTTATTTTACATTATTTTGGCGAGATATTGCAATAAAAAAACCGAACATGTTTTCTCAAGAAGAACTGATTGGTATGGTCTACACCTTGGGCAGTGCTGATGGAAATACATTACTTGCTTCAAGAATGTATGCCCAACGTTTTGCCGATCGGAGACATCCAAATTTAGCGGCATTTGCCAATTTGAGAGAAAGATTTGAGCGAACTGGTAGTGTGAAATACGAGAAAAAGGAGCGTCAAAAATCAGCAACGCATAAAGAAAACCAAGTGTTAGTAGCTGCTGCTGTTGTCCAAGATCCCCATTTAAGTACCAGAAGAATAAGTCTCGAATTGCAAATAAGCCAAACTTCGGGTTCGAGGATGTTGCGTAAAAACAAGTTTCATCTGTATTATGTTCAGCTAGTTCAGGAACTAAATGAAGCTGACTCCAACAATCGGATACAGTTTTGTGAATGGGCCTTGCATAAACTGCAGGAACAAAATGACTTTTTTGACAATGTACTACTTACCGACGAATGTACATTTCATAAGAACGGCTTCGTGGGAAGACAACTGCCATTACTACCATACTGAAAATCCTCATTGGATAAGACCTTTAGACCATGAGCACAGGTGGTCTTTGAATGTAAGGGGTGGTATCATTGGAAGATACGTTATCGGACCACACTTCTTCCATGAAACTTTGAATGGAGATAATTTTCTACAAAATGATTTGCCTAAAATGATTGACCATTTGCCACTTGCTATAATTCGACAGATGTGGTACCAACATGATGGAGCATCCGCTCATTACGGGAGGGACGTAAGGGATGACGAATTTCCAAACAAGTGGATTGGAAGAGGAGGTCACCAAACGTCATCAGTATCCAGGGCTAACGCGATAATACGATACGGCAACAACCCGGTATCAATAAAAAGGAAATTTAATTTCGCATCAGATTAAGTGTCACAAGATAGATGGTTCCATTTAAAAAAATAAAGTTATTCATGTTTGAAGTACTGAAGAATACCGTCGACGGACTCGGTTCAATTTAGAAAATCTGACTAATGGCAAAAACTTAAACAAATACTACATGTCTTCCCGAATCCAAATCCGTAAGCCGCACAACTCTGACATATTTCGTTTTGAAGATATTGTTAATGGCGTAGAGCTCTAAAATCGTCAAATTTATCAAAGAAAATGAAATAACTCGAAAACGGTTCAACTGAGACCCAATGTTGTGAGAATAAACTCATGTTTATTTTAAACGAGCAATCCAAAAATGTAAAAATATATAGGGTGTTTTAAACTTCATTTTGCACGGTTTTATAAAAAATAGATTATTGACTGAAAATTTACAGTGTATACATTTTGCATATTTAAAAGAAAAATTCACAGTATGTAGAATTTTTCTTTTAAATATGCAAAATGTATACACTGTAAATTTTCAGTCAATAATCTATTTTTTATAAAACCGTGCAAAATGAAGTTTAAAACACCCTATATATTTTTACATTTTTGAATGGCTCGTTTAAAATAAACATGAGTTTATTCACACAACATTGGGTCTCAGTTGAACCGTTTTCGAGTTATTTCATTTTCTTTGATAAATTTGACGATTTTAGAGCAGGCATTCATCGATTTTTTATAAAAACGTGCGATATAAAGTTTGGAACGAGTGTTTCCACTCCCAGACTAAGCATGAAGTAAAATTTCGAGTTTAGAAAAGCCCCGCGTAGAAAATTTGTCGAGGGTCGCGCAGCGACCCGAGACAAATTTTCACGGGGCTTTTCTAAACTCGAAATTTTACTTCATGCGTCACGCGTATAGAACACTGAAATATTGTGAAGTTAGAAATACACTGATGTATTTTTTTTTTAATGAGTAATAATCGAAAAAATTAAATAACAAAATATTCACATTTCTCTTCATACATTTTCAAGTCAGGTCAAATAATATAATATACAAAATTAACTCATTTAGTAATTTGGTTAACAAAAAATTTATAATGTTGCGTGAATGAGTTAAATTCCTGAATTGTTTAGATTATTGTTAATTTTAAAAATGTTGGTATTAGGTTTTAGAGTTTTTTTTATGAATTTCTAAGAGTTTTATTCATTTTTAAAATGTTAACGCGTTTCATGAAGTTCCAAGATTTTCGTTAATTTTCAAAATTCTGACGGTTTTCGTAAATTTTTAAAATGTTGAATTGTCGAGATTTTAAAAAACTTGCAATTTTTGTGAATTTCCTACACTTTTGTTAATTTTCATGAATTTACACGATTTTGGGTAATTTTCAAAACCTCGACCATTTTTTGTGAATTTTCAACGTGTTAGTCAATTTTAAAAATCTCAACGCTTTTCTAAATATCAAAGATTTCCATTAATTTTACAAATCTGGACGCCTATTATGAATTCTTCAAGATATTCGTAAATCTTTAAAGTCGAGAATATTCAAGATTTCCGTTAATCTTCAAAATGTTCATGCAAGTGTGAATTTCCAAAAAGTTATCAAAATTAACATGAATTTTCAAAATTTATCATGAATTTTTCAGCATTGCCATCAATTTAGACGTTGAATTAATCGGTAACGATTAATACGCGTTTTGAAGAATTGCCTCATATTTTTTGTCTAATAAATTTCTTTAAAATTTGCGAACTCGAAAATCACCGAAAGTTTTGGAAGTTCATGAATACTGGCAATTAAAAAAAAATCTTTAAAAATACATAAATACAAACACTGACGCTTGCAGATTTAAAAAAAAACAACGAATTTGAAAATCCGCAATAATCTTGAAAAATCAAAATTTTGAAAATTGTTATGAAATCTTGGAAATTAAAAAAAAGTTTGAAAATTAACGAACGTATTGAAAAATTTACGAGTCGCCAAATTTTGAAAATTAAGTCAGCCAAATCTTGGAAATTGAGATTTTAAAAACTGAACAAAAACTTATAAACTCTCAAGATTCTGTAAATTAATGAAAATATTGTAAAAAGCCAGTGATTAGTTTCTAACAAATGTTTTCCACTCCCAGACTAAGCATGAAGTAAAATTTCGAGTTGAGAAAAGCCTGAGCGTTTGGATTTGGACTTTTGGATTTTTATCACAGATTATCACTTCTAGACATACTTTAAAATGTTGTCAAATTTTAATATCACTTTTTGACATTGTTTTAACATTTTCTCAAATTTAAATATTTCATCGTTTTTCGACAGTTTTCGATATTCTTTTTCAAAATTCTGGCAAATTTCAAAATCTCATTGCAATACATCAGTGACGGCTCGTCAGGGACGGCAGGGTCGGCCCGGCTGTACCGTTAAATTTGGTTGATCATATATTATAAATTATGATTTTCTCAGAAATAAATATCGCGCATTTTTTATAATTAATATATAACAGGCTGATAGGTAATAATATTAATAAGCACTCAGTATAAGACCGATAAATGCGGACATTTATTTTCATTTAATAAATGTTTACTACGCAACTTCGTATCCGCAATAATCGGCCAATCGTAGATTTTCAGAATATGAAGATTAATGCAAGCGCTACGTCGTCACGAGTGTCGCTGCAGTTTCTGTCGTTACCAGTGCTGCCGATTTTGGGGATTTTACCCCAAATTGGGGTATTCAAAGATGTGTAGGTTTTTTGGGAGGGATTTATATGTTTAGGGGTGAAGATATTTTACCCCCAAAATTCATCAGTTTATTATTTTATCGCTATTGTTCTTAATTTCGTTGTTAAATTTACACATACGTCATCGAAATGAGACAAAAATTATACTAAAACCTCTATTGCTTCTTCAAATCAAAATCAAATATTGTGAAAATTAAGTTTGTTAAAATTTGCTTTCTTAGACTTATTTGTACATGCATATTGATGATTCTAATTAATATTTTTTAATGCTGATTACTTTCGTCGGTTTCAGTTAACTTTCCAAATTTGAATATTTCTTTATTCTTTATTTAATCTGAATCACAGAAAAACATGGACAAAATAAATGTTATCTTGTAATGTATTATTATTATAGATGAAGTATGTTTTTAAAATTCATTTAAATCAATGTTTTATATGCGTGGCGCATGAAGTAAAATTTCGAGTTTAGAAAAGCCTAAAAATTTGGTTTGGTCGCGTAGCGCTACGCGCTACGCGACCAAACCAAATTTTTAGGCTTTTCTAAACTCGAAATTTTACTTCATGCTTTACCTGGGAGTGGAAACCCTCGTTGGACGATTAATCATAAACTTATTTTACAATTTCCTTTACTGTAAAATTTAACACACAAAATAAATTTGTTTAAATTTAGAACAAACACAAATTTGTGTGCATTAAAAAATCATGTTTTATAGAATCAACATACAATTCACAGAATTTACTTAGAATTGATTACACCTGCATTTGCTTTACTGAAAATAAAATTATGTCAACATATGTTTTCAAAATATTAAGCCAAAATTGAAATTATTCAATAAATTGAACGGCTTTAGAAGAATGTTTATTTTGAGAGAACTGTAAAAAAAAGACGGATTATCACATCAACCCAAAATCTAAAGAATATACTCAGAAATGAACAAACTTAGATTGGTTATAATAGAAATTTAAATATCTCTACTGGACTTAATAAAACTAGAAATCAAAGTTGAAATTTCGTGAAAAAAAAAACGTGAATAATGAAAAATTTAAGTTTTATGCAATCAACATGAAATTTATAGAGTTTACTTGTAATGTATTTCGCTTACATCTTATAGAAAGAAAATTAAACCATCTTAACGTCGTAAAATATTCAGCCAAAGTTGAAATTATGCAATCAAATTTCCAATTTTGGGAGACTTTTTTTAAATTGCTAAAAATTTGAAATTTCATACCATCAACATGAAATACACAGAATTTACTTAAATTGATTGTTGCACTTTTCTCTTATAGAAAAAAAATTAAATTATATCACATTTTCTTAAAATATTTAGCCAAAGTTGAAATTATGCAATAAAATCAACGATTTTTGAAGAGTATTTTCTTTAAAACAATTGTAAAAAATTAACAGATTATAATAATAATAATAATAATAATAATAATAATAATAATAATAATAATAAGTATTTAATGCCCAACAGGAAATTTCCCAATTACAAGACAATGATAATACAATAAACAATGTATGTATGTACATAAATAAATTTAAATCTAAACAATATGAAGACGCTCGTGAGTGTGACAGCTATTTGACAGATTGTTCATCAACGATTTAACAGAGTCGTGCAGAATATCACAACAGGGTGGTAATTTATTACACATGCATGACATGATAACAATAGGAGATTTTAATCTCACGTTAGTCCTATGGTTTGGGATGCTAAACATAGGTTTTTGCCTGCTGCAAAAAACTGGAATATGCAGCCCAATCTGATTTAATAATTCTGGTGAATTTATTTCATTGTGTAATAATTTATGCATAAATAGATAGATGCCTTATGCCTACGACATTCACGAGAGTCTAAACTAAATTTATTGAGTAGTATGTCATGATCAAATCCTCTTACTGGATAGTATCCTTCACTTTTATGAAATAAAAATTTTAAAAACCTGTGTTGTACGCTTTCAATCATCTTTATTTGGTTCTGATTTTGAGGAAACCAAACTAAGGCTGCATATTCCAGCTTTGAGCGTACATACGAGTTGTACAGGGTTTTTAATGCATTGATGTTCTTAAGACTAGACGAGTTGCGATGAATAAAACCCAATGACTTCAATGAATTATTAACGATTGCTTTAATGTGACAACCGAATATCAGATTACTGTCAAAATAGACACCTAGATCTTTAAATACCGTGACTTTCTCTAAATACATGTCATTAATTGAACGACATATATTTGCACTTGTTAAAGTTTAAAGTAAGTCCATTATTCTCACACCATGAAGCAATCAATTTTAACTCATTTTGGAGCATTAGACAATCGTTTATGTCTTTGATCGAAGTATATAATTTTAAATCATCTGCGTAAAGTAGATGACGACAGGTTAACAATTCTGAGAGGTCATTTATGAACATGATAAATAATAATGGTCCTAAGATCGAACCTTGGGGTACCCCTGACGAAGGTGTATATGCAGTTAATTCAAATGTGTTATATCTAATTACCGCTCTACGTTCAGTGAGATAAGAGTTCATTAGTGATATTGATGACTCGCAGAACCCGAATCTGCTTAATTTGGCCAGAAGGATGTTATGAGGGACTTTGTCAAAAGCCTTTGACAGATCGGTGTAAATGACATCAAGTTGCCCTTTAGAATCTATAACTTCCGCGATGTTATGTGTCATTAAACAAAGATTTGTAACCGGCGACCGTCGCGGAATAAAACCATGCTGGACATTGATTATCAAATTAACTTAAAATTCTAGGAATTTACACAGAAATTAATAAACTTTGATTAGTTATAATTGAAAAATATCTTTACTAGATATTCCAAAATATCAAATCAAAGTTAAAATTTCATTAAATTCCATTAATTTTGAATAATTCCTGATCATTTTGAACTTTTGCAATTTTGTTTCTGATTGATCGTCTAACGAGGGTTTCTAATCCCAGGTCAAGCATGAAGTAAAATTTCGAGTTTAGAAAAGCCTGAAAATTTGGTTTGGTCGCGTAGCGCGAAGCGCGGAGCGACCAAACCAAATTTTCAGGCTTTTCTAAACTCGAAATTTTACTTCATGCGCCGCGCGTACTAAAGACTGACCTAAAGTGGAATCTTCAACCAATTAGTAAGAGTGAAGTAAATTTAGTATGTTAATTATCAACTGTTCAAATATGACGGGGAAAGACACATCACCACCCTTTTTTATATTTGGGTTAGAATTTTTGTTTTACGTCCTAAAACAATTATACTTTTTTTACTACTTGTGTAACAGAAAAACTAACAGTGTTGAATATTTACGTTTGGGTTTTATTTGTATAAAAATTCAATATCTAAATTAAGACCAGAATTATTTTTTTACTCCCTAAAATAAAAACGACATTTATCTTTATAGTAAAAATTATTTAGAAAGAAATTAAAAACATTGCGCATTTTCTTCCATTAAAAATTACTTAGAAAGAAATTCAATACACTGCGTTTTTCTTCATTAAAAATAAAATGAAAGGAAACTTTCTATTTTCCTCTCTTCATTTTTTAACAATAATACGTATTTGATGGTTGAAAGAAATATTTTTTAGACGATTATTTAAACATACATGAAAAGTCAATTTTTATATCGTGAGTTCAATTAAAAAAAAAAACCTCTAGAGTGCCATGATTTATTTTTATTAAATTTAGGTTGGTTACACGCTTTAAAAATTGACATATAAAACGTCAGACATAATAATTATAACACATAATTCCATAGTTGCCAACCTACAATATTTTCCATTGCACTCTAGAGGTTTTTGTTTTCAATTGAACATACGATATTATCTACAACTTTTATTAAAAAGTTTTTTTTATGTAGTCATATTAAAGAAAAATCATAAAAAAAAATGCTAACAGTAAATTACCAGTTCCGGTTTTTGCATTTTCACCAAAAGCTTCTCCCATCCTAGGATTGTAATAAAAAGCTTAAGTTTATAGTGTCATCTTATCATCTTGATTGGTTCAGGCTGTACAATGGTGACGGACACACTTTTTTTAAAAAAACAGTCTTAGTTAACTCGAGGGAACTCAAAATCCACTAACATTTTTGATTTAAATAATTTATCGAAATGAATACTTTCCCTTTGTGTTACTTTACATATGGGGGAAAGTAAAAACAAAAACAGTTTTGAAATATATTGTTTTAAATTGAATTAAATTGTAAATTTTTGGGGCAAAGTATTGCTAAAAGGGGTATTTTCTGTTAGGGTTTGGGGTAAACCGGAATTTTAGGACTGTGTTTTAGTGCTGACTGGTCGTTACATTTTCCCTGCAGCGTGGACGTACGTTTAAATGGTTTACTCGAGTACGGTAAATTTGCCGGGACCGTATTTCCACACAGTGCATCGACAGTATATAAATAATATTTAATAACTACTAGACATTAAGTTAGCTTGCCTTCATTTGGCCGACCCACTTTCTAAGATCACGAGCCGTCACTGCAATACATAATTTGGAAGTCCATATACATTTAATGTACTGTTTCAGTGGGACACCCTGTATATATACTTAAAATAATCCTTTTTTTCTAAAAATAATGTTTTTTTTGCATGAAATAATGCTATTTTTGTTTAAATTTGTGCTTTTTAAAGCGCTTTTTTCAATTTTTTTGTGCTTAGAAATCCGAGCTCTAGTTATCACTAAAAACCCCCGAATTTTTTTATAACCCCCTAAGAATTTTTTTTCTAGTTACGGACTTGCTAGTGAGCATGAGCTGGTTGTGAAGTAATCTATACACCGCTACAAGTTTAGCGGACGGCGGGATCATTCTGTCTGCAACTGTTGCGGCAGCAGTGACAAATGTGCGTAATCGACGCGCGGCGCGCAAACCGCCGGCAATCGATAACGCCACGACCGCACAGACCCCGAGGAGGGCCCAGACCGGTTTGGCTCGGGATCGCCGTCGTCTGCGTGCACCTGCGGGTCATGCGCCCGCGAAAATAATGCACTCGCACAACGAGAGGAATCGAGGAAGACATTCCCGCATTCCGGCGCAATTAGCTCACGAATTTCCGCGCGCCGCCTATATTTATAATAGCTCTACTCGCGCGCGCGGTATTTTCGTCCGGCTACAAATAGATCTCATATACACCGAGTGTGTGTTATAAATTGTGGGAAAATATTGTGCGCATTTTTTCCCTCGAAATGCGGGCCTCGACGACCCCTAGTTATTGATTCGTTAGTTGGGCACGGTGGGTTGATGTATTATATGATGATGGTGGAGAGAGGAGAGGGATGGTCGAATTGCCGCTGCATAAATGCAGAGCGTATAAATTTATATATGTTACCGTTTCCACGGCGCGAGCATATTGATTTTGATGATTGACGTATGCTCCGCGAGTTATATATATATACTCTTCGTTTTTCATACATTCATACAACGCCCTCGATTCGCAATATATAATCATAATGCATTACGATTAATATGAAAAAATGCAAACAAAAAAATAACTACTTTATAGAAATTACTCAGATGGGTTGAGCGCAGGGTTGTTATGTTTAAAACACTTTGTTTTAAAACAGTGTTTTAAACATGTTTAAAAACGATATTTAGTAGGGTTTTTTTGACGTCAAATTATTAAAAACTTCTATACACGTTTGGAGAAAAGCGGCCGCATTAAAAAAATTATAATTCTATTTTCTTTAGCCAGAACTTTATTTTAATTAGCCAATATTTCGCTATACATTTGTTAGCTTCTTCGGGGCAAAGTTTAAAATATAACTGGGCTTTTTTTATGAAATTAAAATTTAAATAAAGTTCTGGCTAAAAAAATAGAATTATAATTTTTTGAATTCGGCCGCTTTTCCCCAAAAGTTTATAGAAGTTTTCATGTTTAAAAACAGCCGTCGTGTTTTAAACAGTTTTGTTTTAAATATGTTTTAAATGTTAAATTCGTTTAAAACATGTTTTAAACGTTAAATTTGATTAAAACTATTTTGTATTGTCTTAAATTATCTAAACTATATTTTATACTACTTGCGTTTCTAAATTTTCGAGTTATTTTCAATTAAAACTGAAAAACGTAAAACTTTATAGAAATATTAAAGGAAATCAAAGTTTTAAACATTCAAAACATAGAAATTCTTTGAGAAATTTTCATGAAAATTCGTGTGAATGTTAAGAAGACATTGTTCTTGGGAAAAACAAAAAATACGCCATCGGCAGTTTTCGAGTTATTTTCAATTGAACAGTCGAAAAAGTGGAATGTTATGAAAATATTTAGGCAAATTAAAGTTGAGTATTTTAATATAATTGTCGAAAAATATCCAAAAACGTCGTAACTGTTAAAACATATCATTACTGTCACCAAAAAACTTAATGTCAAAAAAATTATAATAGACACAAATTCGTGTCCGTTAAAAAATCAAGCTTTATACAATCAACATAAAATTTACTTAGAATCAATTGCAGCTGCTATGCTTTACAGAAAATTAAATTAAGACAGCGCATTTTTCCAAAATATTAAACCAAAGTTGAAATTTTGCAATTTTTCTTTTAATTTTAATTTGAAACTTCTAACTAGTGTTTCCACTCCCTGATTAAGCATGTAGTAAAATTTCGAGTTTAGAAAAACTTTAAAATTTAGTTTGGTCGCGTACCGAAGCGACCAAACCAAATTTTCAGACTTTTCTAAGCTCGAAAATTTACTTCATGCGCCAGGCGTATAAAACACTGATTTATTGTTTAAAATATACTTCTAAATCAGTATGAAAAATTGTATTTTAAACTTCAGATTATTTCAGTGTTTTACACGCGTGGCGCATAACACAGATGTTAAATGAAGTTCGAATATACATAAGTTTGACAATATTATAGTGTTTTATACACGTGGCGCATGAAGTAAAATTTCGAGTTTAGAAAAGCCCAGAAAATTTGTCTCGGGTCGCTGCGCGACCCTCGACAAATTTTCACGGGGCTTTTCTAAACTCGAAATTTTACTTCATGCTTAGTCTGGGAGTGGAAAACACTTGTTTAAAGCTTTAAATTGAACTTAAAAAAAACAGGGAATATCCGCAATTGTTGTATCAATTCCATGGTATGTCATTATTTTTATAAAATTACATTATTTTTTCTTAATTATTTTATCTGTACATTTTCTGACATTCGTTGATTTTCAAGAGTTCAATTTGAAGCTTTAAACGAGTGTCGTCCACTCCCAGACTAAGCATGAAATAAAATTTCGAGTTTAGAAAAGCCTGAAAATTTGAACATTTTACTTCATGCTTAACCTGGGAGTGGAAAACACTGTTTAAAGCTTCCATTTGAACTTTTACAAAAATGACAAATGCCTAAATTGAACGATTCTAGTAAAATGTTTATTTTGAGAGTTTTGTAAAAATTCAACAAAGGATACAAATGAACCTAAAATTCATAGAATCTACACAGAAATGAATAAACTTTGATTGGCCGTAATGGAAATTTAAATATCTCTACTGGATTTTCCAAAATATCAAGCCAAAGTTAAAATTATGCGAGTATAAAATTTTAATTTTTTAAAATTGTCAATTTAAATTTTGGGAGAATGTTTTCTTTGAAAAACTTGTAAAAAATTAAAATTTTATACTATCAACGTGAAATTCACAGAATTTACTTGAATTGATTGCACTTATATATTATAAAAAGAAAATTAAATTATAACGCCAAGTTTTTTTAAAACAATTAGCGAAAGTTGAAATTATGCAATAAAATTGCCAATTTTTGGAGAATGTTTTATTTGAAATAATTGTAAAAAATTAAAATGTTACACCATTAACGTGAAATTTACAGAATTTACTTAGAAATAATTGCACTTTCATCTTATAGAAAAAAATTGTATTATCTCACCACATTTTCTAAAAATATTCAGTCAAATTTAAAATTATGCAATAATATTAACAATTTTGAGAGAATGTTTTCTTTGAAATAATTGTAAATAATTAGAAATGTATACTATCAATATTAAATTGACAGAATATACTTAGAAGTGATTACACTTACATCTTATAGGAAGAAAATTAAATTATCTCGACACGTTTTCAGAAAATATTCAGCCAAAGTCAAATTATGCAATAAAATCAACGATTTTAGGTGAATGTTTTTTATTTAAAAAAAATGTAAAAAAAACTAACAGATTATCAAATTAACATAAAAATCTACACAGAAACGAAAAAACCTGGATTGGTTATAAATGAAACTTGAATATCTTAACTGGATATTTCAAAAATATCAATTAAGTTTCATGTCAAAGGCTTGTTCAAGTAATTAAGCGTAAGTTTGTCCACGGATTTGATATTTTCATAAAACAAAAAGCAGATGACAGCCGAAGAATGTGGCTTTGAATTGAAGTAAAGCTCAATTGTTTTTACGCTTAAATCAAGGCTTAAATTTAAATCAAAATCACTGCTTTTTCGCCAAGTGAATTAAATTTAATACAACCAAGAAGAAAATTGATGTTTTCTTGGTTGTATTAAACTTAATTCACTTGGCGAAAAAGCAGTGATTTTGATAAATTTAAGCCTTGATTTAAGCGTGAAAACAATTATGCTTTACTTCAATTCAAAGCCACATTCTTCGGCTGTCGTCTGCCTTTTGTTTTATGAAAATATCAAATAATTAAGCCCAACTTTTTGGAAAAATTTGTATATTTCACGAAACGAACGGCAAACGACTACCAAAGAACAAACTTTGATGTGACGCAACGTTCAATTGTTTTTATACTTAAATCAATGTTTTAATTTTGAGCTGCGTTTTCATTTAAAAAAATAATATATCTAGATTTTACAAAAAAATTATTTGTAGTTTTCTGGACTCTTATTATTATTCATAGGTTAGGTTAGGTTAGGTTTATATGGCAACAGCCGAGGCTGTTCACTTAGGCCCATAGGGCCCGTTGTGATACCATGAGAGATCCTTCCCCTATACAACTCAATTTGAGCACCTAATGAATCCGATCAGATCTCCCACCTTTATAGGTGAGAGCTCCACCAGTTCACTTGCGTGGTGCAGACCGAGGTACTTCATTCGTTTTCCCTCAAGAGCAGGACATTGACCTAGATAGTGGAGTACTGTTTCTTCCTCCTCCTCATCTAGGCATTCTCTGCAGTAGTCATTGTATTTGAGACCCATCTTTTGTGCGTGTCCACCCAGAAAACAGTGACCCGTGATGATGCCTACTGCCTTCCTTATGTCGATTCTGCTAAGTGCAATTAATCTTTTACTGTTTATAGTGTCACACATAGGCCATAGCTGCCTTGTTATGTGACACGTGTCTTCTTCCTTCCACCTAAGGTTAACCCATGATGTCATTTGGTCCCTTAATAGTCTCTTGCATTCCCCAAGAGGAATGTCGGCGGAAAGTTCAGTAGATAGGTCTCTCATCCTTGCCCCCTTCCTTGCGAGGCCGTCGGCAATTGAGTTTCCCATGATATCACTGTGACCTGGTACCCACTTTCCTGCAGTCTCTGACCACCCTGGAGGTGCAGTAGGGACTATTTAATGTCCTAATGGCGGCCTGGCTGTCGGTGACGAACCTGATATGGTTTACCTGAAGGTCGGTTTTACCTATCCAGTCCACTGCCACTCGGATAGCCATGACTTCCGCCTGTAGGACGCTGCAGTGGTTTGGGAGTCGAAAAGATTTTTTGAGGTTGAACTCATGTGAGAAAATTCCACCCCCTACTCTGTTTTCGGACTTGGAGCCATCCGTGAAGAGCCAAACTTCATTTCCCTGAACAATCTTGCCCTCTACCCATTCGGTTTTGTCCGGGATGGAAATGGAGAACTTGTTCCCAAAGGTAAGTTCTGGAAGACAGCTATCAGTCCTCAGTGGGATATCGACAAGCTCATTCAGGATCCTTCCATGGCCCTGTTTGCTACTATTCCATATCGCGACCGAGTTGATCCTGATCGCTGTGGTAGCTGCAGCATACCTGCAGTAAAGGTCAACAGGAGCTAGATTTAGTATTACATCTAGCGCTTTGGAGGGGGTAGATCTAACCGCGCTTGTTATGAGCAGTTCGGCTGATCTCTGTACCTTACCCAGTGCGGTCCGGTGAATTTTCTTATCAAGAGCAGTCCACCAGACTGCAACGCCGTAGAACAGAATGGGTCTCACCACAGTCGTGTACATCCAGTGGACAACGCTTGGTTTCAGTCCCCAGTTCTTGCTCACAGCTCTTTTGCACGAGTACAGCGCGACCTGCGCTTTCCGTACTCTCTCCTGAATATTGGGCTTCCAACTTAACTTCCTATCGACTAAGGTGCCCAAATATTTGGCTTGCTCCTTTACATCCAGTCCCGTGCCGTTTAGGACGGGAGCTTTGAAGTTTGGTATCCTATGCATTCTGGTGAAGAGTACAAGCTCAGTTTTGAGGGGATTTACCCCCAGTCCACATTCCTCACACCAGCAGGTTACCTTGCGGAGTGCCCTCTCCATGAGTTCAGATAGGATGCCTACGTGTTTACCAGAGACCGCGAGGGTCACGTCATCAGCATAGACAATTGTCTTACACCCCGTAGACTCTAGTGCTTTCAGTAGTTCGTTCATAACTATATTCCATAGTAGTGGAGAGAGGACACCCCTTGAGGGGTACCTCTCTTCTTGAGCGTGAGCCGCCCAGCGCAGAGACAATGTGCCTCCTCGTTAGTAGCTCCTCTACGAAGAGGCAATTATTGTTCATATAAACATTCAATTTTCGTTTAGTGAGACTGCTCTTCCAAAAAAAAAAAAACTGACATTTTTATTTCACGAAACCCAATGGAAACAATTGCTAAAGATCGACACTTGGAGATTATCCGACAATTGAACGTTTCGAACTTAAGCGGAAGCTTAAATTTTAAGTTAATGTTTTCAAATTAAAATTGGCTTGTTGAATCAAACGGTCGTAACTTCAACCTCTTGTAATTTATTTCCCGAATAATGCATTTTATTTATTCCCATGTGACAGTAAAGCGCATTCCTTACTCTCGCGATTCCTAAAAAGTTCATGAAAATCCGAAGTGTCGGTAATTTTTCACAATTTTTTCAAAACGCAACAAAAATGTTCACATTTATCCCAATGTTTATTCATTTCTTAATCAACTTTAACTTCTACTTGTAGTTTATTTCTCAATGAATTTGATTTATTTCTACGTGACAGTAAAACGCATTCTTTTCTCTAGCGATCCCTGAAAATTTCATGAAAATCCGACGTTTTAGTAATTTTTCTTTTTTCTTTAAAACAAAGCATAAACGGGATTTTAACCGTGTTTTAAACATGTTATGTTTTAAACACGTTTTAATTGTTAATGTTTTAAACGCTGTTTTAATGAAAAAAACACGTTTTGTTAAAAAAAACGGTTTGTTTTAATTAAAATAAAAAAAAACAACGTTTTTTTAACAACCCTGGTTGAGCGTTGCCTCAAAGTGAGACAGTCTCTGCGAGGGTCGTCTATATCAATTATCACTACCTCTTGTAGTGGTACCTACCTTTTTAGCATCCAATATTTATTTGAATAAATACAATTTAAGTTTTTTTTTTATTTTCTGCGAAATTGAGTCCCACATTCCCGTTTTATTCGGAAAAAGCTTTACAGCATTGGTGCCCGCACATATGGGCAATGAGGGGCACTTGCCCCTCTCCCCCTGGAATTCTGATTTATATTTATTTATGGTATGATTTGTAAACGTACATTGAGAGAAGTCAGTATAATGATATGTATGGGAGGTGGCAGGTGTATGGGAGGGTGCCGAAGTATTTGATAAGGAAGGGATGGGGTAGAGAGGATAGGGTAATTGTGGCAAGGGCGAGGTGTGGATCGGAGGAGAGAGGAAGGAAAGTATGGATGGGGGAAGAATATGGAAGGTGTGTGTTGTGTGGACAGGGGAGGGATACGTGGGGACACTTGGCGGAGGAATGTGAGGGGGTGAAAGAGGAGTGGCTGGGAGCGAAAGGGAATAGAAGGGTAGTGGAGTGGATGAGGGAGGATGGGAGCGGGGTAAGGACGTTGGAAAAGCTGGGGAGGGAGAGGGAAAAGAGAAGGGAGGGTAAGAGGGATACGGGAGGGTAATGAGATAAGCTAATGTAAAGGTAAATGTGATGTAAAGTGTAGAGATATGCCAATAAAGGTCTTTTTTTTTTTTGTAAACGTACAGGGTAGTCTAATTTCGATGTTGCTTATGAAGGCGCAGTCGCGATCTTTTTTTTGAGACTAGGATAATGCCGAAAATAAAAATGCACCATCTTGTTTTTTTCAGTAATTATGGAACGAAATCTTAAAAAATAGTGTTCTAATAGAGTAGAAACCAGCTTTTACTCTGCTAAATAATATAATACGGAAGACAATAGCCATTTTTGATCATTTGCATGATCAATTTTAATTAATTATTCCATTGCAACAGCAAAGAGTTCTGTTCTTCCAACAAGATGGAGCAGATTGCTTTTGAATGCAAATTTAGGGGGCAATTGGTTGGGAACATTTAGACCGGTTAGGTGGCCTGCTAGACCTCCAGATCTGACGCCGCGCGACGACACGAAAATATCTAAAATTTTCAGATTTCTATCTCTTTTCTAAAATGTTGGAGGGTAAGGGGAAAGAGACCGAGTACTCAGAGGGTAATCCATTATGAACACCAACCGCATTTTTTGATGTCAATGTCAACCCGATATTAGCAGGTAGTAAGAAGTCTATTTGTTTTCAGCCAGCGCGTAGCGTTATATTTTGTCCGACTTGGGGTGGTTGAATTTTTTAAAGCGTATCTGACGTTTACATCTCGGTAAATATTGATCATCACATCTGAACGTTATATATTTTAACTTTACTGTAAATCAGTGGTTTATACGCGTGGCGCATGAAGTAAAATTTCGAGTTTAGAAAAGCCCCGTGAAAATTTGTCTCGGGTCGCTGCGCGACCCTCGACAAATTTTCTACGCGGGGCTTTTCTAAACTCGAAATTTTACTTCATGCTTAGTCTGGGAGTGGACAACACTCGTTCTTAGAAGTTTCAAATTAAAGAATCACTCTACTAAGTTTATTACAATTTTACAAAGGTTACAGCTCGAAAGACCAATCATGGTCTTCGGAGACCGAAGGACTACAGGGAATCGAAGTTTTTTTACAAGAAAACAACGAAAATCTGAAGGTTTACTGCATGGATAGGAGAGAACACATCTAATTTTGAAAAAAATATCGAAGTTTTGTTGGTTTTCAGTGCATTTTTAACTTCACTTTAAATCAGTGTTATATACGCGTGGCGCATGAAGTAAAATTTCGAGTTTAGAAAAGCCCCGTGAAAATTTGTCTCAGGTCGCTGCGCGACCCTCAACAAATTTTCTAAGCGGGGCTTTTCTAAACTCGAAATTTTACTTCATACTTAGTCTGGGAGTGGAAAACACTCGTTAGTTTGAAATACACCACAATTGGTAAAATATGTATCGTTGGATGCCCGATTTTAGGGGTGATATGTAAGCAAATTATGGGTCTTAGGAGTTGTCAAATAAGTGAGTTACTCAACTGATTCCAAGGGAATCTTTACGAAAACAAAAGATTAACATTTTACATATAAAATGTACAAGGTGAGAAACTCGATGTCTCAGCTCTATTAAAAGGGAAGGAAAACCGATAGAAAAAATCTGAAAAGAGGTTCATAATTGGAATTGAGTAAGGTTTATTTTAATCCAAAATTGCATATTTTTCTAAATTTTGAAAGTGAAGTAATGACGTCATCGAATATTTTTTCCCCAGAAACATACCTATATTTTTGGATATGGGTCATTCTTTTACAAACCGCACGGATTTGAGGGAAAAAAAAATGCGACTTCTCCAAATACGATGAAATTTTGTTTACAAATAATATAAATGAAATTAATCGACACGTATTTTAGGATTTGGCTGAAAAATTTTTTTTTCCAAAATATTCACATCACAATTTTCGTCCATTTGCTGGTTTTTGTCCGTTCTTCTCATATTTGAAATTTTTTATCTCCACTTGTACCGATCCGATTGATGTCGGTTTTCTTTTAATTTACACGTTATTGCGTTAGCTAACCGCTCTAATTTTAGTTATAATGTTTATTGTTAACTAATTAGAGTTAATAACAATTTAATTTTTCAATGCGAATTTAAGTACTTTACCCCAAACAATTTTTTTTTTTTTTTGTTTGTTTGGCCTTGGTATCTAGACCATTAGCCATCAATCTATTTATATATTTAACATTTTTAATGTATCTTAACCAATTCTAATTTCGATAAATAACCATTTACTCCTGAAACAACACAAACTCATTCATACTACATCCATGGACCCGGATGGAATAATTTATTATTCATAATTTATTCCACCGGACGGGATTCGAACCCGCGACCTCTTGGTCTGTGGGCAGGGTCTCTACCCACTCGGCCACCGAGGCCCCCAAACAAAATTGATTGAGATAAATACTAACTTCTTCGTTATTCTGTTATCTGCAAAAACCATTTCACAAAAAAGTGGTATGTATCTTGGATCGGAAATAATTAAATATTTCCGAGCGCAAGTCACGCAGCGCGCGTCACGTGCGGCAGTGATCTCAGACGCTCACATCATTTTCCACTTTTAAGTGAATGTGAACCATTCTTAATCTAACTCCGCAATATTTGTTGATTATACTTATTAATAGAAATTAGTGTAAGTAATTATATAATGACATAAAAAATAATTTCAGTTACTAAAATAAATGTCACAATGGCAAAGTGATTGAAAACTGTTAAACCAAGATATTTCGAGACACAAAAATATGAGATCAATAGTATCGAGTATTATGATGTCAAAAATACAAGTCGCTTAAAACATTCACAGTTTTTTTATTAACTTACAACTATGTATACAAGAAATGCCTACTATCTATCCCCGCTTGCACCCCCGAGCACACAATATTTAGGTCGTAGTGACGCAAATTTTGAAAAACTGCATTTAGCTTCGGGATGGACTTCTTTAAACAATTCATAAAGTTCTTTCAAATTGATTAATAATAACCTTTTTTGCATTTGGATGCGCTTCCCATCAATTTTAACAGACACGAAATCCTTTTTACCCGGCATGATACGACTGTTCTCAACCAATTGAAAAAAGTTTATTATTAAATCGATCACTCCTTTCTCCAAAGTCGGGTGACTTTTTGGATTTGCATCTGACATTATTCCTTTTTCTTCCGCAATCTGTTTCGCAATTTATTTCATTTATTTACGGAATCTCCTTTTACATAAATTTATAATATTAGTATATTTATATATACAGAGTGGATAACAGAATAATAACAATTGTATTAGACATGTTCATGTTACTCTTACTTTACGCGAGTTAAAATGATAATAATAAAAAATACTAAAGAGTGAATACATTATTTACAGATAAAATCAACAAATCGGTACAAAGACAAATACATAAACAACTAATAAATTGTACAAATAACATATTGAAATTAATATCAGTAATTGATGAGCAAAATATCACAGTAAAGACTAAATTGTATAATATAATATCGAATTAAAATTATATGAGTTCACAAACTAAGTAATTAAAATTAAGATAAAACATTATTAACAATAGCGGATAAATTGATTCGTTTCAAATTAGCCTTAAATGTTGAAAATGAAGAATGATGTAATAAAAAATGATTGTTATTGTTTAATTTGTTACAGTAACTCATCATTCTGCATATTGGATTAAATTTTGCGTAATTAACTGCATGATAGCGCAAATAAAATAAAAATTTCGATCTATTGGGACCTCTAGCAGGCACATAAAAGTCTAATTGTTTTAATAAGCTTTGGCAGTCTATCTCGCCGTGTATAAGCTAAAATAGAAAACACAAATCATTTATTATTCTTCTATTTTCCAATCAGCTAAGACACAACATATTATGCATGGTACTATTGCTGAATTGGTATCTAGTGTTGCCCAGCCTAGCAGAAACTACGCGCAAAAAGCGACTCTGTACTTTCTCCAGCTCTGCTGAAAGTACCCTCGTATGAGGAGACCAAACGACAGATGCGTATTCCAAGTGAGGTCTGACCAAAGAATTTTAATCATATGATCTGTAGCAAGAGGAAAATGTCGTTGGATTTTCCGATAAGACCATAAGACCAGTCCTTAAATATTGTCAATATTTTCATTCTTTTTGAACGTTCTGTCGTCGTCTGAAATCCGTCTTTCAAGACTTTCAATAAAAAATTTCCATCATTTTCCTCAATACTATCATTACTATTTTCTGAATATCTTCATAATGAAGCCTGGATGGGGTTATATCATAAATCAGACGTTAACTCAAAATTTAACCATTTTATGTGTATACTCTCACAATATTTTAATACCTGTTTTCCTCTAAGGACATATAATAAAAGAGACAAAAAAATAAAAATTGCTACTTCTAATGAGACAAAAATGTGTAAAAAGCAACTTGACCTGTACGCTATCCTAGTAAATTATTTCCCAAATTGTAAAAATACTTATAAGCACTATAAACAGGAGTACAATAAATTGCTATTAAATGACAGAAAAGCATATTATAATAATAAAATAATATTCTCCACAAATAAAAGTAAAACTTCTTGGTCCATCATAAAAGAATAAAGTGGCCCTACAAATAAACTGTCTGGTAACTGCGAGCTAAATGTTGATGATTTAAATAATTATTTTGTCAATTCTGCAAAGAGCATTTTGGGAGGTAATTCCGACCAAAATAGTAGGCTGGAATTTAATAATTATCATTCGATATTTTTTTGCCCCATAACGATAAGTGAAGTTGAGGGTATAGTTTCTGCTATGCCAAATAAAAAAAGCTCCGGTGCTGATGAATTTCCAATGTCGCTATTGAAAAAAATCATTCATTTAATTAGTGAACCATTATGTCATCTCATTAATGAATCCTTAGCTAATGGCGTTTTTCCAGAAATATTGAAATTAGCAGTAGTTAAACCAGTATACAAGAAAGGCGGCCGTGATAATATGGAAAATTATAGACCAATAAGTATTTTATCGACTTTTTCTAAACTGTTTGAATACTATGTCGCAAAACAAAGTATATCTTTTTTACAAAAATATAATATGATGTCGAAAAACCAACATGGCTTTACTAAGCATAAAAATATAAATACCGCATTATATGATTTTACCCATTTCATCCATTGTGCTTTTGAAGGGGGCCAGGTCCCTTGTGGAATAATGCTAGATTTATCTAAAGCATTTGACTGCATTGACCATAACTTGCTTCTATCGAAGTTATACAATTACGGTTTCCGCGGAGTCGCGTATAATTGGTACAAATCCTATTTATCTAACAGAAAACAAATAGTAGAAATAATGAATAAAGGTGAAAAACTGCGGTCAAGTGCTCTAGACGTTGTCATGGGTGTTCCACAAGGGAGTATACTTGGCCCCTTTTTGTTTAATATATTTATAAACGATCTTTATCAATTGTCATCTCCGAAGCTAAGGATTGTCGGATATGCCGACGACACCAATCTTTGTATCGTTGGAAATACTTTTGATGATATGGTAAGAAATGGGGAACTAGCACTAATTGCTATTACACAGTGGTTTAAAAACAACAATTTATTGCTAAACGAAAATAAAACTAAATGTATTCTATTTAAAAAAAATGAAATCGGCAATATGCCTAATAACATTTCATTTGGCAATCTAAATTTTCAACTTTCTCAATCGTCTATGTTTTTGGGAATTAACATCGATGAAAAATTAAAATGGTATTCTCACATTGAGTATTTACAAGCTTTATGCTATATACTTTAAAACCTCACCTTTCTTTAGATATATTAAAAATAACTTATTATGCCAATTTCGAATCTTTGGTCAGATTTGGAATCATACACTGGGGTAGTTCGCCTAACATAAATAAAATTTTCTTAATTCAAAAACGTGTGCTCAGGATCTTATTAGGTCTCAAAAGCTCTACATCATGTAGGTCTTTGTTTGCATCGAATAACTTATTAACTGTCACAGGAATTTATATATTAGAGTGTCTAGTGTTCATATGGAAACAAAAGCACCTTTTTTCAGATGGAACTCAGATTCATATCTACAATACACGACATAAGGATAACCTTAACTACCCTATACACCGATATTCACTCACCGAAAAGGGCGTGAATTACACATGCATAAAATTATTTAATAAATTGCCGACTTACTTGAAAAATGAGCGGTGTTTCAAATCATTTAAATCAAAAATAAATATTATTGTAAGAGATATTGAACCTTACTCTCTAAATGAGTTTTTAGAATTTAATCTAAATTACTTACATGTGCCTATTGCTTAAGCATGTTTTTCTCTTATGTGACGCATATTCTTATATTAAGTATTCATGTATATCTTGTATGTTTATATTTATATTAGAATAAAGATTATATTATTATTATTATTACCGTGAATGACAGGGTGGAAAATTGTTTCAGTAAAAATCTCAGTTACATTTTTTACCTTTTCAATCGAATAACGCTTTTATGAAACTTTTTTTTTGAATAGGTGAAACTCCCATCAAATGTAAACCTTGGTTGAATTAATCAATTGCTTCAGTCACGACTACTTTGTCTTTCTCAAATGATACATCCGGACTGTCCGAAAAATGTTCCGTGTTGTCATCATCACTTTCCAACGCACAAAAATCGTTATCATGAATTTCCTCATTCTAAAAAAATATATTTTTAACATATATCAGTAAACCTGTCTTTCAACAGATTATTCCAAGATATCATGAAAATTAGAACAAATATTGCATCAGCAATGAAATTCAAGTAACGAAATCATTATTTTACCTTTTCTTCAAAATCCTTGTCGAATTGAAGAACTTCAATGCGGCAAGTATTGCAGATCTTTTGTTGAAGAGACTCATCCGTAACTGATAAATTTAAAGCAGTCAAATGTTCCTTCGTAATTCGGCGAAGATTTTTTAGTTTTCGATGAGAA
Source organism: Philonthus cognatus (assembly GCA_932526585.2). Classification (NCBI taxonomy): domain Eukaryota; kingdom Metazoa; phylum Arthropoda; class Insecta; order Coleoptera; family Staphylinidae; genus Philonthus; species Philonthus cognatus. The sequence continues at coordinate 82,774,840 of OW052244.1, read as the reverse complement.
GGTTTATTGAAAGGATTGAAACATCTATCCAGTCGAATTTTCGAAGCACTTAAAAATGTAGATGATTTGGGCATTTTTTCAAAACTTTCTAGCCAAATGTAAATGTAAACAATAATATTATAAAGACATGCGTATGATACGACTTGCGGCAGCACACTAAAAACATTCACGTCCACACTACAGCATGGTGGACTGCAAGTTCAGACACGTTTTGGCGTGCTACATGTTATGCGCGCCGACTCCCCGCTCGGAAATATTTAATTATTTCCGATCCAAGATACATACCATTTTTTTGTAAAATGATTTTTGCAGATAACAAAAGAACGAACATGATAGCATTTATCTCAATCAATTTTAGTTGGGGTAAAGTACTTAAATTCGCAATTAAAAATAAAATTGTTATTAACTTTGATTAGTTAACAATAAACTTCATGAATAAAATAAGAGCGGTTATCTAACGCAATAACGTGTAAATTAAAAAAACGCCATCAATCGGATCAGTACAAGTGGAGATAAAAAATTTCAAATATGAGAGAAACGGACAAAAACCAGCAAATGGACAAAAATTGTGATGTGAATATTTTGAAAAAAAAATTTTTTTGAGCCAAATCCTGAAATACGTGTCGATTAATTTTTTTTTATATTAGCCGTAAACAAATTTTCAGTCAATTTAAAAATGTCAAGTCCAATTAGGTGTGCGATTTGTAAAAGAATGACCCATATTTCAAAAGAGCTAATTTTTCTGAACTTTGTAGAGAAAAAAAATTGCTGTCTTCTTTCGTTAAAAAATTAAAAGCAAACTTAAAAAAAAGTATTATCAAAAATTCCAAATTGTCGCGACTTAAGCAAGTAGCCTTTGGAAGCAAATAACAAAGCCGCACCTGTCAATAATTAAACTAATGGTTAACAAATATTGTTTTGTTGTCATTTGATTTTAGATTTCAGATTTTTCTATCGTTTTTCCTTTTCATATAATAGAGCGGAGACATCGAGTTTTGCTCACCCTGTATAATAAACTATAAGTGTGATACATCATTGAATTCAGAAAAAAATATTCCTAAAAAAAATATGAAAATCCATTAAACGTGAACTCCATCTACTCCCAATAGCATTGTCGATGGTACTCACAGAATTACTATTATAAATGTCAATTGATTGTGCATTTTGAAATCCAGAAGGAAACTGAACTTCTATAACCATTTTAGTAGTCATATGCAATTTTCATATAAATTGACGATGTGAACGCCATCTGCTGCCAATTTTTGAGTAGTATCGTTACAGCTATTAACAGTAAACTGTGTCTGCATAAATGTGGTTTTTAAATACAGGGATTTTTTCTTTCAGGTATACATAAGCATTCACTGTAAATTTTTCGACGTTCGTTGTTTTTTGTTCAAGATTTCAATTTGAATCTTTAAACGAGGGCTTTCCACTCCCAGACTAAGCATGAAGTAAAATTTCGAGTTTAGAAAAGCCTGAAAATTTGGATTGGCCGCGTAGCGAAGCGGAGCGGCCAATCCAAATTAGGCTTTTCTAAACTCGAAATTTTACTTCATGCGCCAAGCGTATAGAACACTGAAATATCGTAATGTTTAAAATATACGGCTTTAGCAATCTAATATGTAAATGTGGATAAAACGTGAGTTAAATTCTGCGCTGAAAAAATTGTTTAAAGCCGTGATTATACGCAACCCATAAACTCTAACGTATATTAGGTTGCCTATAACCGTTGTTGTAAGTGTATGTTTTTTTAACTTCACTGTAAATCAGTGTTTTTAAGCGTGGCGCATGAAGTAAAATTTCGAGTTTAGAAAAGCCTAATTTGGATTGGCCGCTCCGCTTCGCTATGCGGCCAATCCAAATTTTTAGGCTTTTCTAAACTCGAAATTTTACTTCATGCTTAGTCTGGAAGTGGAAAACACTCGTTTAAAGTCTCAAATTAACCGCATTAAAACAACGTTTTCCCACAACTTTTAAAACGCTGTAATTATCGGGGTATGTATACTCAAAAGAAAAATGCCCTGTGTATTCTGTTTTAAACACGTTTTAAACGTGTTTTAAACATGTTTTAAACACGTTTTAAACCCATATCATAACCTTATTTTGCATTTTTTTATTGCTAGATTAGCGTGCTCTATTTAATCGATTTGATTAAAACGTAATTAAATAATACCATTGCATAACATATTGATTAATGCGTTAAATTGTTGGAGTCATCAAATAACATGAACCAACGTTTAAAACGCTTTAAAAAGGGCAAAAAGGGAAACTACCTGCTATTCAAACAGATAAAGTCAGAAATTGTAACATCAACACACCATAAATTGTGGTTTCTTTTCTTCCATTATGCTCCTGCGCTTGTAGAGGGTGTCTCTCTTCAAAATTTGCTGGTTTAGAGATTTTGTAGAGGCCCTGACGCGGCTAGATTTTTTTTATGGGGATATCCGAGGGACAAAATTCACAAGCAGCCTGAATTAATTTAGACGCATTGGAGCAACATTTTCATGATTTTCATAGGAAATGTTTCCAACATTAAAATTTATAGCTGTAAGAGGTAGATGCCAAAGATGCATTAAAAATAATAGCTATCAGTTCGAACATTTAAAATAACGTTTTTTTTTTCTTAATAAATAAAAATTCTAATAAATATTAAAAATGGAATTATGTTCTGCCCAATAAAATATTTCTTACTCAAAAAGGAATTATTATTTAAAAAACATTTACTTTATAATATTTGGATTGATTGAGTTACTTGAAGATAATTATAATTTGATTAAAAAACACTTAAAACCTTTCTTCAATACTTTATTTTGTAACCAAATGTACATTTCGGACACGAAGTGTCCATTATCAATGGTTTGATACTAATACATTAGTAGTAGTATTAGTATCAAACCATTGATAATGGACACTTCGTGTCCGAAATGTACATTTGGTTACAAAATAAAGTATTGAAGAAAGGTTCTAAGTGTTTTTTAATCAAATTACTTTATAATGTTTATCATAATTAAAACTGAGCATGCAAATGATCAAAAATGGCTATTGTCTTCCCTATTATATTATTTTACAGATTAAAAGTTAGTTTTTCCTCTAGAGTAACACTGTTTTTAAGATAAATTCACAAAAGTATATATTTTTGAAATCAGTGAAAAACACTCTTATCAACTATGTCAAGCCAACTATAATTAACATTTAAAAAAAAAATAATTCAGCCATAACTCGAAATTGTGTCCATAAAATAAAAAAATGCCTACGCCACTGGATTCTACTTAAAAAAGTGTCTTTAGAAGGTATTTATAGTTTTTGTCTATCTCACAAATTACGCAAGATATTAATTAAAGTTAAAAATCAAGAAAACCCGAATTTGCCCTACAACTTCTAAAAAAAACAAGATGGTACATTTTTGTTTTCGGCATTATCCTAGTCTCAAAAACAGAGATCGCAACTGCGCCTTCGGTTTTTAGTAACTCTTATATTTACCGAGATACTCATAAGCAACATCGAAATTTGACCACCCTGTGCAGGGTGGTGCATTTTGGAGGTGCCACATATGGAAAACTTTTTTATTTGAAGAGATATGGAAATATCGTTTTCGCGAGTCAGCGTCAATTTTTCGCGTTTTATTTAATGATGAAAATAAAATTGATCTATCCCTAACCGTTTCCGCTCTATAACCGGAAGTTGATAAAATATCGTTTTTATGAACTTACTGTAACTCAGTTGTTTTTAAAATTATAACCAAATCGTTGAAACTTTCTTATGGCAACTTTTTGCGCCCATTAAAATGACGTACCTGTTGTATTTCACGGTCGTTTCGTTTTTGTATTCTTATATCAAAATCACATTTTTCTTATAGGAGCATATAGAGATGTGCATATCATTAAACAACATTTTTTACCCTGATTTCAATGATGTGCCGAATGTCTACTTTTGCTAAAAAAAAAGTCATAGACAAAGTTGCCATGACAACCGGTAAACAATTTCTTTACTTGATGCTTGCAATATGTTTAAAAATATGACTATTATCGATGTGGTATATTTTGTTTTATAAATAAGCACTCTTGATGGACATAAACTGCTACTTTGTTTGTCGTATACAGGGTGTCCGTATTTCGAGGAAATGCATGGGGATCTCGGTTATTTGAAGAGTTAGAGAGTTGGTTAAATTAGGGCAAATACGTGAAATTTGGAGCCCAACAATAATCCGAAAACAGATTTGAAATATCTTTTTTTGTTTTCGAGATATTGCCAAAAAACTATTTTTTTCAAATTTCGTTTTTATTTTTTTATTCAAAAACTATTGGATCTAGGAATTTGCAACTTTTACATTATACAGGCACTTTTTAATCAGGAATTTAGTAGTGTACTTACATTTAAAATAACTTTAATATCTTCTCCAGAACCATAGCCAACTTTTGTTTTTCTTATGGGCGCCATATTGGATATTCATATTTTTGGAAAGAACTTTTTTTTCTGAATTCAACGGTATATCACACTTATAATTTATTTTGCGTTTCATTTGAAACAAAGCAACCTTTTGTTTTTTTTTAAGAGTGCCTTGAAAACAGTTGCACATTTTAAAATTCCTGAGGCCTACAACTATATTTTTTTAGGGAAGGAACCAGAATAATCACTCTGCTGCTTGATGAAGTTTTTCATAATATTAAATAATAATAAACAAATTAATTAAATATCTTTTGAACTAAAATTATCACAAACTTAGAGTAAGTGTTCGAATATATCACCATTGACCTCCAAACATAATTCTAGTCTTTTCCTTAAATTTTGGACTGCCCGAAAAATGTCTCTTCTTCTTAATTGCTGAATGGTAACTATTATAATTCTTCTTAAATCGTCTTTGTCCTCTGGAATAGTTTTATAAACTTTTTCTTTTATAGCTCCCCAAAGAAAATAATCTAGAGGTGACAAATCAGGTGAGCGAGCTGGCCAACGTATATCACCATTATTTGCCATAACTTTATTTGGAAACATTTCGGACAGACAATTAGCGACAATTTGGCTGTTGTGAGGTGGTGCACCATCTTGTTGAAACCATACATTTCTTAACATATTTAAGGGGATGTTATTGTCTACGTAATCACTTAAAAATGTTCTTAAAAAATTGTGATATCTCTGTGAATTTAATGTATCTTCGTAAATGTATGGACCTACAATATTGTCTCCCAAAATACCGACCCATACATTTAGTCCGAATCGCACTTGTCGTCGTCTTTCTTCATGTTGTCTAGGATTATTTATATTCCACACATGTTCATTATACCTATTGAATATCCCTGTGTTGGTAAAACGGCATTCGTCAGACCATATCACATTTGACAAGAAATTCGGATTTTCGTTTAAGTTTCCCAATAAAATACGACAAAAGTGCATCCTTCGTCTAGCATCTCCAGGATGGAGAGCTTGAGTAACTTTAATTTTGAATGGGCGATATTTATTTTTTTTTCAAAATTCTCCATACGTATTGAAACGTCACGCGTCACACCAAACTGGTTCGCAAGTTCTCTCGTTGAGGAAGAAGGGTTATCTTGAATCTAGGGGAATAAATATTATCTTATTGTAATTAAAATGAAATCATTTTACCGCTTGCAAAATTTGGTTTTCATTTTCATGGGGTTGGTGATATCCATATCTTTGTCGTGGCTTTACGAAGGAACCATATTCCAATAAATTTGTATGTAGTTTTATGAAATGACTTTTACTTGGCTGTTGCCTTTCTGGGTAGCGCTGTAGATAGACTTCGGATGAAATACGTACATTTTTGTTTGAAGTATAATAAACTTCGATCATATCTCGTTTTTCTTGGTTCGAAAACACCATTTTTAACTTTATTTTATGTATTATGTATAATGATCGTATCTTATTGACACATCAATAACTGAATAACGTATCAATATTATTGTTTCCAAGGCACTCTTTACAAAAAACAAAAGGTTGCTATGTTTCAAATGAAACGCAGAATAAATTATAAGTGTGATATACCGTTTAATTCAGAAAAAAAAGTTCTTTCTAAAAATATGAAAATCCAATATGGCGCCCATAAGAAAAACAAAAGTTGGCTATGGTTCCGGGGAAGATATTAAAGTTATTTTAAATGTAAGTACACTACTAAATTCCTGATTAAAAAGTGCCTGTATAATGTAAAAGTTGCAAATTCCTAGATCCAATAGTTTTTGAATAAAAAAATAAAAACGAAATTTGAAAAAAATAGTTTTTTGGCAATATCTCGAAAACAAAAGAAGATATTTTAAATCTGTTTTCGGATTATTGTTGGGCTACAAATTTCACATATTTGCCCTAATTTAACCAACTCTCTAACTCTTCAACCGAGATTCCCATGCATTTCCTCGAAATACGGACACCCTGTATAACAAAAAATATTTTTTTCACAAAAGTACATAAGTGGGACATCGTTGTAATCGGCATGAAAAATGCTGTTCAATGATATGCATATGGAGTTATGCCATGACAACCGGTAAACAATTTCGTTACTAGTGTATTTTCCAGAGAATTATCAGAAATCAAAATATGAAGATATTAGAAGTATGCTTTTAAAAACTAAAAATATCTTAGATACCAACCCTCTTTAATTTATAAGAATATCTTGTACTTTTCATTATTTTATTTTGTATTTCTTTGTCCCCCATTCCGTTGATCCGCGTCTGGTTTTACATGTTTGACATATTTTTATCTGTATTAAATTTTGAAAATATGTTTGGAGAATGTCATTTGCGACAGAGTGGATGAGAGCGAGTACTCGTATAACCCAGATAGTTTTCATATCATCACCGCAACTCTTGCGCAAAGCGTAAATATTTATGTAACATCTCGACAGCACGGGATGGAAGTAATAACGTCTTTATTTTTAAACCGGCTTCTTCTGAAGTTAGAAAAAAACATAACACACTGAAATTGATTTATGCGTTGGGTATGATGTGCGTCTATTTCAGAATGACTATAAACAATTCCAAAACGTAATAGTATATTGTACAATGAACATGGAATGATGCTCCTTTCCCACGAGTGTGAAAACATGTCATACAGCAAAAGTGTTTCCTTTCAGGGATAGTGATTTTCAAAGGTTTTTTTAAGCACCTAAATGTAAGCAACTCAATTAACTGCCCACCAATTACGACGGAAATTAATACAGGATAAATAAATTCCTTTCTATCACTTTTCAAATTAAATTTAAAATAATCTAATGAACAAACTTTAATTTTTATTCATCCACTGTTCTACGAAACAAACCTTTGCTTCGGTTAAACACCCATCGCACAAATTATGCCTCTAATAATCCTGTTTGTCGCATAATGAAATATTGTAATATACTAAATACATTTCCAAACTTTTTAATATTTTGTAATTCTTACAATATGTTTAAGCGCCACCTTTCGCTCATTGATCTTGTAGTTGTTTTTTAATTGTATTTATTAGCTAATTGTAACTTGAATTTTATAACTATCATGTGCATTGTATTATTTGTTATATGTTTAATTTACACACATTTATTATTATATATATATTTAATGTAAAATGGAGATTTCCGTACAAATAAATAAATAAATAAGTCAAAAAATATCACAAAAATATAGAACTGTGTCAAATTGATGTTATTTGAATGCATGTATGTCTAGATCATTTTTCTAATTCTGTGTGACCTGTACATAATAATTGAAAATGTAGACAGAATGTATGGGGATCTCGGTTATTTGAAGAGATAGAGAGTCGGTTAAAGTGGGGCAAAGTTGCGTATTTTAGGGCCCAATAATAATCTTAAAACAAATTTGAAATATCGTCTTTCGTTTTTGAGATATTGACAAAAAACGGATTTTTTGTAATTTTGTTTTTATTTTTTTATTCAAATACTATTGAATCCAGACATTTACAACTTTGACATTATACAGGCACTTTATAACGAGAAATCTGGTAACATATTTTATTTTAAGATAACTTTAACATTTACCCAGGTACCATAGCCAACTTTTGTTTTTTTTTATGGGCGCCATTTTGGATTTCTATATTTTTTAAAAGAATATTGTTTACAATTTATTAATCAGTAAAAAGATCCATGAGTAAGACATTTTATTATAGGAGTAAAAAAATATATTTTTGCGTTAAAACCAAAATAACAATGTAAATGGAGATTATATTATATTTGAATATTTGTATGTAAATTGAAATTAAATACTCTATACAGATAATATTAAATATTCTATACAAACAATGTTAAATGCAGAGAATGTAAAGCATTTTAATCTATTTTCATGTCAATACAAAGACAGTTTTAAAATCGCAGGAATATGTAATCGGATCATTATTATATCAACAAATGTCGTAGAATGTGAATTCTTGCCCGAGAATTGATAAGTATTGATATTTATGTATTGAAGCGAATCAGTTTACATTCTTTATTTGATATTCCCCCCGATTCCGTACACGAAATGTTAAATTTAACGTACATATTATTCTTTGACGTCACAGTCTACGCGTGTTTAGTACTTAATATGTATACTTAGATTGTGAAGGTAATGACGTGTAGGTATGTTAAATTTAACATTTCGCGTACGGAATCAGAGCGATTATTTTAGAATGTTGAACGAACTACAGATGAACAATACGTTTTTTTTATACCAGTGATTTAAACCGCGACTGTAACATCAGTGGCGCCAATAGCTTTTTGCGATAAAAGGGGGGATTTGATTTACTATTTAGTTTCACAAATGTATTTATTAAAGTAAAAGTAAAAAAAGGTTTTATTTATACTTCATGCTTAGTCTGGGAGTGGAAGACACTCGTTAGAATTATGTTTAAATAACAACAGATTAATGACTTTAATTCACCCACATTTGTCAACTTTACTCAAGAGATAGTTTATTGTAGTGTTTTTATACGTGACCTAATGTCATTGTCATTTAAAATAAACAGTCCATTGTTAATTTACAAAAACTCATTGAATAAGTTATTTTCAATTAAATGTAAATAAAAAACACTTTTACCGGAATTTTAGGGAAAATAATAAAAATCACACTTTTAGTCAATTTTGACATTAGATTGTAAAAAATTTACATAATTACATAACTTTCAAATGAATAAACAAATGATAGTTGTAAATATAATTTTGCATTTGATAAATGGTCATTTTTGGTTTAAACATTTATGTTAATAATGAATATGCCAACAATGACATTAGTCGAAATGGTATTACATACCAGCAGAAGTGTAATTTTTATGTAAACAGTCAAACGTGTCAATTGTGACGTAAAATGTCAACTGAATTTTTAAATCTTAGAAAAACCGACTAGGTTGGTTAGTTTACTAAATAATATATCTCTTGTTTCTAAAAAATGTTTTTATCAATATGCCAAAAACTGATAAAAGTCCGTTTTTTGGATTATTTTTCATGGGCACAACATTATTGGTATGAAAATACAATTTTAGATAAAAATTTCCCGTTTTTAACACAATTGGTAATTTTTCACATAAATTGACAATTCTAACGTATCTTGTCATTACTGACACACACACACACTGTCAATCCGTGTTGAAAATGTCAAATTATGCCAAATCAAAAGACAATTAAATACTCTATACAACAGGCATTAGCTAAAGTATGCGAATCAAATTGTCGGTTTTTTCTTTCTTTGGTATAATTAACTATTTTTCAGATAATTTCCCGTTTTTAACATTAGTCATTATTCACATAAATTGATATTTTTAACGTAGGTTGTCATTATCGACACACACTAGCATCCGGTGTTGAACATATCAAATGATACCAAAAAAAAAGAACATTTTTGTGAAAAAATTGTCGTTTTTTAATTTACCATAATTTGATATTTTTAATACGGAAAATAATTGTCATAGTACTCGTTTTGGCCACCTATGATATTTCAGGACACTGCTGTATTTTGAGTATTATGATATTATGATCAACTGCCCAACATTTAGTTAATCGACTGGTTTTGACAAAATTTGGCAACTTACTTAATAGACTGTATTTTGACATTTTGACGTTATGTTACTTAGGCTATTATAACTTTATTCAATAAGTTTTTTTAATTAGCAAAGGACTGCTTTTTTAAATGATTATGACATTAGGTCACGTTTAAAAACACAACTACCTATCTTTTGACTATTGTGACACTTTAACTCTAAGTGAGTCAATAAACTGCCTTTGATTATGATGACATTTAAACATTTACAGTCAAAATGTCACAATAGTCAAAAGTTAGTTTGCTTTAGTGTTTTTAAACGTTATCTAATGTTATATAACATTTCAAGAAACAGTTGTTTGTTAATTAAAAACAAAAAACTCCTTGAATCAAGTCATAATAGTCTAAGTAACATAACACCTTAATGGCTTCAAGGTGAATATTATGAAGCCATTGAGTGCGCTCTAAAACCAACAGGAATGGAGAAAGCAGTGTGCGGCTTTATAGGAAAGTTGCTCCGCGAAAGGAACATCTCCTCCAAACTCGGGAACTCTTGTATTAAGAGACGAGTTAGCAGAGGTACCCTTTAAGGCGGTGTTCTATCTCCGTTTCTCTGTAACCTTGCACTCAATGAGTTACTCCTTGAACTAGGAAACTCGGGGTGCAATGCAATTGCTTATGCCGACGACGTGGCCATAGCCGTCTCGGGTAAGCACTCTAACATAATGTCGCAACTAATACAGCAGGCATTAGCTAAAGTAACCAAGTGGTGTACAAGGTCAACCATAGAAGACTAAGCTAGTCCTATTAACAACCCTTAAGGAACTGGTCTTGGAGAACAAAGACCAAGCTATATACCACGGGCGCCATAAGGACATCACCCTCTAAAGCGTTGGAAACGATTCTCAACCTGACCCCTGTAGATCTCCTTGAAAAGCAGATCGCAGTAACAACTGCCGTACGACTAAACTAAACACTACTGGCAGACTAAGACTCGACACGCAGGGGCACACAAAAATCCTTAAGGAATTTGTCGGTGTCCCACTGAACATCTACTGATGTCTCCAGTGCCTGCTTTCGGCAATATGTTCTCTTCCCGGATACCCACTAGGATGGACTGGATGGAGGGCATAATACCGGACACAGGCTCACTCAACGTCTTCACAGGTCTAAGATTGACGATAAAGTAGGGGAAGGGGTCTTCTGCGAGGACCTGAATCTCCGCATCTCCTTCAGATTGCCGAACTACTGTAGTGTTCTACAGGCAGAGGTGATAGCAATCAGGACAGCCGCAGAATGGCTAAAGGTAAATGGTACTGGGTCCATATACATACCGATAGCCAAGGTGCAATTAAATCACTAACAGGTGTAATCAGCACCTCGAGGATGGTATCCGACTGCCGGGAGGCATTAAATGAGCTGGCAGCTCAAATACAGCTTCAGCTCATCTGGCTAGCAGAGCATAGCAATGACCCAGGTAACAACACAGCAGACGAGCTAGCAAAAAACGGAATGAAGTTACACTCGTCCTCGATTAACCAGGTATCCCCTTTGCGACAAGCAAGGCGATCCTCTATAATATTATTTCAAAGAAAGATAGGTGGTGTGCAAATTAATTCACTCTGCTGGTTGTATTTTGACTATTGCGATATTCTGATGTTATGTCACTTGGTCAATTATTTTTTGAGTATGACAGTATTTTTACATTAATCACTCTGTCGACTGTATTTCGACAATTATAATATTTTCACTGTAAGTCACTTAGTCTGTTTTTTTATTATGATGGTGGTTTCACATTACATCACTTTGTCTACGATACTTACAGCATTTGCGCATTCAATCACTCTGTCGGCAGTATTTTGACAATTATGATATTTTGAGTGTATTTTGACTATTGTGATTGTAAGTAACGAGTGTCTTCCACTCCCAGATTAAGCATGAAGTGAAATTTCGGGTTTAGAAAAGCTTGAACATTTAGATTTGCGGGGGCGCGCGAGCGAAGAGAGTCGCGCACCGGCAAATCCAAATTTTCACGCTTTTCTAAACTCGAAATTTTACTTCATGTGCCATCCGTATAAAACACTGATTAAATGGAAAATTGAAAATATAGATTACTTATATAAATTAAAACTTCTGTATAAATTTCATAAATTTGATGTGCCTGGGGCCTCGCCTCCTTTCCTTTTTTCAAAACTCACGGGGAAGAGAGGGGATTGATCCCCTAAACAGGGGGGGTTTATTTACGCCACTGGTAACATTTACATATTTCTTACATATTTTCCGAGAAATGCACTCACTGCCCATAAATTCAAATCACGGAAATTCAACGCTGAATTCATTAAAAATATGACGAATTAAACTACTTTCCTAGTAGAGGATCGAAACGTTTAATATTACAGTAGCCGCTCCAGTTTGTACAGCGTTCCACTTAAAAATTGTTGTCGATATCTTTCGAGCGCATCGCGTGTTTATTTTGAAACGCGCTAATGTATGTATCGTTTTAAAAGCAACGGCGACGTGCGCTACTGGAAGCGGGGGAGTCGTCGATTAATCACTCGCCACTTTCTAAATCTAGGAAGTAAAAGTTGTCTAGAGAGGATTGATTGATCCGTGTGGTGTCTAACGGACGGAACCCGAATTAGAAGTCAAGAACGGTAACTTTAGATTCTACAGTAAGGATATTTAACGCGAGGGTTTATTTTTTGGTTCGCAGGTCTTGGACAACTTCTAGTATCATTTATGGCCGGTTTCTCCAACATGACTTGGGACGTTGCTTATGTAAGCAGAGCCTAACGTTAAGTAGGGCTTATAATTAAAATGCTTTGCACCAACAGATCTAAGCAATGGCTTATGTAAGTCATTCTCAGTTATGCGAATAAGTGGCAACTTAGCGAATTACACAAACTGTATTAGCTGTTGATTTGGCGGGAATTTTTATTTTAATAGTCATCTACCTGATTCGTGAAAAAATGTACGCCATTATTTATAAAAAAATAATTTATTGTTTATAATCTGTGATCCGTATTCTACCACAACATATCTAATTTCGCTAAAACTGAGCAAAACAGCAGTGCAAACTATACCACAGAAGAAAAACGACTTCTATTTTCTCTTGTAGACAAATATAAACATATTGTAGAGACCAAAAGAGAAGGATTCTTTGAATAAAATAATTCAAACAATAAAAGTGCGATTCTTTTCGCAATCTACAACAAGTTAGTCTTACAAAGACTATATCAAACACTCATTGAATCAACTACTTCCCGGGCTAATACCCCGACGGACATTGAATTATACAACAAGTGTTTGCTGTTACATGCAGTAACCTACTGCAAATGTAACACTTTAATTTTTCATTTATACTTATGTTTGAACGGTAACGTGACCGCCAGTCTAAGGTGTCAAATTGTTTAGAGGGAATGGCAAAGCTAATCTGATGAGAGATAAATCTCGAAACGCGTCTATAGATGGCCTGAATAATTTGACCCAAATTGTTACATTTGCAGTAGGTTACTGCATGTAACAGCAAACACTTGTTGTATAATTCAATGTCCGTCGGGGTATTAGCCCGGGAAGTAGTTGTTTCAATGAGTGTTTGATATAGTCTTTGTAAAACTAACTTGTTGTAGATTGCGAAAAGAATCGCACTTTTAATGTTTGAAGTATTCTGCAACCAAGAATTGGCAATTTCATTTATACTTAATAAAATAATTATTTTACCGTTGTCACAATTTTTAGGTTAGAATCCGTGTCTTGAGTCCCGGAAAACGGTGACTTATAACTTGAGCATGACTTAAGCATTTTTTTGACGAAAATCAGTTGGTGCAACACTTTACAGCGCAGTAATGACCTAAGACACGGTTTGAGACACGACTAGGACTTAAGTAACGTTGGACAAATCGGCCATTAATGTTGTTTAATTAGTAAATTTTTGTTTTCATTGCGTATTAAAACCTTGAAAGTATTTTATTCGTGAAAACTTCCTTGATTACGATGACCACATCCTTGTAGTTAAAACGCTTTAAAAGTCTAAATGAATGAGCTTTCAGTTTAGACTCTCTCTGGATTCATGTAGATCAGTGGTTTCCAACGTGGGACACTCCACACAGGTCGGTTTTAGTGGGGAGCAATTGAAAATTGATAGAATGGCTATAACTAAATGCATGAAAATCGACCAAATATATTCATTTATGATATGATTTATAAATGTACAGTTGCGAGAGAAAAAAGAATAGTACAGAAGGGAGCCTTTAGCCACTTCTAAAATATCGTATATTTTTTTCTTGTAAAACAAACTTATCATGTACAGGAAGGTTATTTTCGTCGATATTATAGGGTATAGGCTAAACGGTAAGTGGTAGAAAAAACTGGGATATGTGTCCCGTTCTCTTTTTTAGTGTTTAGTTTAATGGCGCAATCAGATCTACGCTAACTAAATTGGTTTAGAACATACAGGGTGATTCTCAAAATGTGCCGATTTTTATTATCTCGTATGACTTGGTTATTTATAGAGATAAAAAAAATAGTTAAATACGAAAGTTTTATGACTTTTTACGTAGAATCTAGTGGTGTACTGAAAAAAAATATAGATGTTTTCATTTTTGAGATATTATCAAAACTAGCATTTTCTTAAATGGGACACTGTATCTGAGTATTTTAAAAAAATTGCATTTTTTCTTGTGATTGCAACAATATGTAACACTTAATATTTTGTTCTGTCTTAAATAGGTAAAATATTAAAAAACAAAAAAAAATTCTAGATGGCCATGAATTGAATTCTTTAAGCGTTTGTTTTTGTTTTTTACTTATCAAAAAATTCAATAGAAAAGCCTGGGCTTTTCTAAACTCGAGATTTTACTTCGTGCGCCACGCGTACAAAACATTAAAATATTGTTAAATTTATGTATATTTAAACTTCACTTGAAATCAGTGTTTTATACGCGTGGCGCATGAAGTAAAATTTCGAGTTTAGAAAAGCCCGGAAAATTTGTCTCGGGTCGCTGCGCGACCCTCGACAAATTTTCACGGGGCTTTTCTAAACTCGAAATTTTACTTCATGCTTAGCCTGGGAGTGGATAACACTCATTTAAAGCTTCAAATTGAACTATTTTAAGAAGCAACGAATATCGGAAAATTTGCAGCGCATGCATATGTATACTTAAAAGAAAAATTCCCTGTATAAGTATATGAGATAATTGTTAAGTTATTATAAATTTTTGTTTGTTTTTTGTAGTTGTTGTTGTATTAGTTTATCAGTGTTTCAATATCCTTGTTAACTGGATTTTTAATATACCTATTATAAAAGAAAAGAATATTCATTTAATTCATGGCCATCTAGAAAATCTTTGTTTTTTGGTATTTTAGCTATTTAGGACAAAACAAAATACTAAGTGTTACATATTGTTGCAATCACAAGAAAAAATTGAATATTTTGAGATACTCAGATACAGGGTGTCCTATTTAAAAAAAATATTAGTTTTGATAATATCTCAAAAATTAAAACATCTATATTTTTTTCAGTACACCACTAGATTCTACGTAAAAAGTCATAAAACTTTCGTATTTAACTATTTGTTTTATCTCTATAAATAACCGAGTCATATGAGATAACAAAAACCAGTAGATTTTGAGAATCGCCCTGTATCTTCTAAACCAATTTAGTTAGTTTTATATAAATAAAACAATTTAAACACTTTCAAATATATATTGTAATAACGCTACAATTGTTTCGCCACGCTGTGGCTTCTTCAGGCGAAGAAATGATCATTTCTTCGCCTGAAGAAGCCACAGCGTGGCGAAACAATTGTAGCGTTATTACAATATATATTTGAAAGTGTTTAAATTGTTTTATTTATATAAAAGTGAATATGAACTTTCAACACATATCAGCCTTATCAATCAATTTAGTTAGCGTAGATCTGATTGCGCCATTAAACTAAACACTAAAAAAGGGAAAAAACTAAGATATGTGTCCCGTACATATCTTAGTTTTTTTGTATCTCTTACCATTTAGCCTATACCCTATAACAGTGATGGGGAAACTACGGCCCGCGGGCCAAGTCCGGCCCGCGGAAAGGTTTAATCCGGCCCGTTTAAGAGTGCCGTCGTGAGAATGTTTGAACGCGTTCTTACTTCGTAATGTGACGACCCGCATAAAAACTACCTACCTACGATTAAGCATTATTCTTTGGCCCGCTACGATTGTCTAGTTATTTCAAATGGCCCGTCTTAAAAAAAGTTTCCCCACCACTGCCCTATAATGTCAACGAAAGAAAACCACCCTGTACAGGTTAACAATAATTTTTTTCTTGGTCAATAAGACGGTGCTTTTGTTGACATGCACTTCATTACCAATGTCTCTAATGCTAATACCGTCTCTAAACGGGTTATTATTATCGCTTTTTGCATTTCAGTTAGTTGAGGAATGTCGACGTTAATTACATTTGATTTGACATTTCCGCAGATTTGTCAATTTGACTGACAATTTGAAAAACTAAAGTTGGTCCAGTTCACATAGCCAAATATTTGGCTGTACTAGTTTTTTCTCTCGCAACTGTACATACTTAATTATTATAATGTGAACTTCACTTGAAATCAGTGTTTTATACGCGTGGAGCATGAAGTAAAATTTTAGAAAAGTTTAGAAAAGCCTAAAAATATGGTTTGATCGCTTCGCTACGCGACCAAACCAAATTTTAAGGATTTTCTAAACTCGAAATTTTACTTCATGCTTAATCAACGACTGAAAACACTTGCTAGAAGTAAATATTAATTAAATAATTCAGCAGATGAAATACATGTTCACCAACATAAACAAAACCATAAGTTCTAAATAACTTCAAATTTAGAGTGAAGTTAGAACACAACAACAAATCAGTTTCAATTACTTCGTGATAGCGATATTCAATCAACTTCCGGTTATATGATGGAAATGGTTAGATATAAAGAGTGATCAACAATGATTGTAGACAAGTTAAATTTCCCGCCGAAAAATCTGGGGAATTTGATCGCTCCAAGTTCTTGCCGAGGAAAAATTAATAAACAGTAACTCGATTTGACATTAGCAGCGTCGTGCGTCGTATTTTGCAATTGTGTTAATTCATTCTTCGAATTAAGTTATTTTTCATTCTGTTTCATAGACATCAGTTTTTATCAGGACTACTTTGTATAAGTCTTTGTTTTGTGGTAAGTGATTTGCTGTTTTTAAGGTTAGAAAATTAGAAAATTTAAGTTTAATCCTAAATTTACAGATTTTAAGAGAATTCGCTTGTGTTTACCGTGATGTTTGCACCACAGCATGATGCTTTCATCCTGAAGGCTCATTATCGAAGTGGAACTATGAATGAAGATGGCACATGGACTTACTCATTACAATCGTGTCTGAATCAATTTATTCAAGCCTTCCCCAATGTCCACATTCCTTACAAAACATTTTCCTCGCATCAAACCCGCATTGTTGACCGTTTTGAGGGAAAGAATTGTATCTATAAGGGCAAGTCAGCTGGAAGACTGCCTATCTTAACAGAAGAGGTTGTTGGCGACATTCAACAACGACTTGAACAAAGCCCAACAAAATCTTTAAGAAAACTTTCAGCTCAAACGGGTATGTTCTTAATTTGAAGGTGCGCACAAATTTTAATGTTTAATCCTTTTACAGGAGTATCGTATGGGAGTTGCATAAAAGCCGCAAAAAAATTCTGCATTTGCACCCGTATAAGGTATCGGTAGTTTAACAACTTCAGCCACTTGATTTCCAAAAAAGAATTGATTATTGCAATTGGTTTAATCAGAATTTAAATGATAATGGTATGTTGGACAAGACCATTTTTACTGACGAGGCGTGGTTTCACTTGTCAGGATATGTGAACAGCCAAAACTATCGTACGTGGGCTACAGAAAATCCTCATACTTTTATTGAAACGGATTTACATCCACAAAAAATTGGTGTTTGGGTAGCAATTTCGAGACGTCGGATAATTGGCCCAATATTTTTCAACGAAATAATCAATGCGGAGCGCTACCGAACACTCATTCTAGATGAATTTTTGAATCAATTGCATGATGACGAACAGATAATGGGTTATTTTCAGCAAGATGGAGCCACTCCTCATACTGCGTTGGCGACATTAAATTACTTGAGGGAATTTTACGATGATCGCTTGGTAAGCGACGGATTATGGCCACCACGTTCGCCAGACCTCACTCCGTGCGATTTTTATTTATTCGGGCATTTAAAAAATAAGGTTTTTAAAAATCGAATGCATACCCTAAACGAGCTTAAAGCAGCAATTGAAGAAGAGATAAGGAACGTAAATCCGGAGGAGCTTCAACGAGTATTTCAAAATAAAAAACGTAGAGTTAACACTTGAATAGAAAATTAAGGCCATCATTTTCAACATTTATTATAAAATTAGGGATGCTAACTCTACGTTTATTAAAAATACACAAAACCTTAACTTACTTCAATTTACTTTGTATATTTAATTAAAATTGTAAAAAATTTATATATAGTTATGATTGAATATTTAATTTATTTTGGGAAAAATTTTTGTTTGCTACGACAATGGAAAAGCAATCTAGGGGATTTTCTTTTCATATAATCAGTTGTACCAACATTTTTTAGCGGGAAATTAAACCTGTCTACAATCATTGTTGATCACACGTTAGATCATATACAGGGAGTTTTTCTTTTAAGTATACATATCCCAATTACAGGGTATACGCTGTAAATCCTCATATATTCTTAGTTTTTTTTTTAAAGAGTTCAATTTGAAACTTTAAACGAGTGTTTTCCACTCCCAGACTAAGCATGAAGTAAAATTTCGAGTTTAGAAAAGCCCCGCGTAGAAAATTTGTCGAGGGTCGCGCAGCGACCCGAGACAAATTTTCACGGGGCTTTTCTTAACTCGAAATTTTACTTCATGCGCCACACGTATAAAACACTGATTTACAGTTAATGTAAAAATATATAAGTCTTAGACCTGATAATGATCAATATTTACCTAGATGTAGCAAAAAATAAACAAAACCATAACTTCTAAATGACTTCAAATTTAATTAGAGTGAAGTTAGAACACAACAACAAATCAGTCTCAATTACTTCGTGATAGCGATATTCAATCAACTTCCGGTTATAGGATGGAAATGGGTAGATATAGATCATATACAGGGAGTTTTTCTTTTAAGTATACATATCCCAATTACAGGGTATACGCTGTAAATCTTTATATAATCTTTGTTTTTTTTTTTTTAAAGAGTTCAATTTGAAACTTTTAACGAGTGTTTTCCACTCCCAGACTAAGCATGAAGAAAAATTTCGAGTTTAGACAAGCCCCGCGTAGAAAATTTGTCGAGGGTCGCGCAGCGACCCTCGACAAATTTTCACGAGGCTTTTCTAAACTCGAAATTTTACTTCATGCGCTACACGTATAAAACACTGATTTACAGTTAAGTTAAATATATATGTCTTAGACCTGATAATGTTCAATATTTACTTAGATGTAGCAAAAAATGCAAGAATTACTTTTTTTGTGAATAGTTTCGGAATAATAATAAAAGGAGAATAAATTTAGTTTGAGCAAGTTTTCCATATTGTAGATATTTAAATCATCATATCTTTAACGGAGAAAGTGCTATGATGGACACATCACCGTTTTTAAAATTGATGCCATTTTCGGCGGAACCGGAAGTGCAAATAAGGTTTATGAAAGATCTGTAACCTTGAATTTGTATTAAGTACAAGCATACTAAATTTCAAATTGATGTCTCACAAAATAAAAAAACTGTGGGGGTTTGCCGCATTTTGGTCGGATTCAAACCACTGAGTCGCGCTAAAAGGGTAATGTGTTGACTATACTTTGTGGGGTGCCCATTGTTATTTCATACTCATAGGGGCATTCGAATTTATATTGCATAATCAAAAAAAGTTGGGAAACACTGATTTAGATGTTATTTGCTACAGAATTACGCAAAGTATACTTCATAATTCCGAAGAGAAACTGTAAATATTATTTTGGCTTGATTCACTTTGGGTGTACAAGTGATAAATTGTTGTAAAAAAATAATGTTACCTGCGACGTTATGCTGCTGGTAGTTGTAAGTAAGGGGAACGGAATGCAGCGACCTGGCGGACCACCTCTTGTGCCGGCTCTCCTCGTCGTCGTCGCTTCCCCGGTCGGCCTCCTCCCCGAGGAAGTGCACCTTCTCCCACCGGTCCAGGTACCTGCATCAAAGCAAAGCGTCGAGAGTGAGCAAAAGCGCAGTCAGAACAGAACCAGAGACCAGACCAGGGTCACGGCACTGACCTAGACGACGGATGAGAGAGTGCAGCACGTGAGCGGGCGCACCACGTGAGCCGGAGCGTCACCCACCCGGCGCCGTTATTAGTGAATGGGCCCGAAAAAGGGGAGCAGAGAGAGGGGGGCACGTGGTGTTTGTAGTGATACTCTCTGATACTACTCGTTCATTGAAAAGAGGAGACGGTGGGGGACCCCGGCTGGCTGGCTGACTGAGTGAGTGACTATGTCGGACTGTGGGGTGTCCCGTGTGCTACACTCTCTGCTCACGAGGCAGTAGTCCCGGGACCACCGCCGACGACGATACGTCCAAACGCCTCACATACACTCCACGGCCACGTCCAAGGTTTGCTATCGGCTAAGCTCGCCTTGCACACACACACAAAAACAACACGCGCCAATAATCGGGAGTCTCTCGCCTAATACGAGATGGTAAACACCTACCTCAGATAGATCTGCTTCAAAGCTATGCTCGCGTTCACGCAGTTTTCGGGGATGCTCAGGTCCTTGAAGAGCTCCGACCACGTATTCCTGTAGTTTACCTAAAACAAAAAGAAAACATTTGAAACAGCATATCCAATTTACCAAATCCAATCACCAATTAAGTACCTAAGTAGTTTTGATTTTTTTTATACAATTTTAATCAAGTGCGACATTTTATAAATTTATTCTGCCTGATGAAGCCACTGTGTAATGAAACAAGTTGCAGTGTTCAACAATAAAAGTGAAACCCTTCCAACTGTGTTGTTTTACTTCAAATAGTTTTATAATGGGCGTTTTTTTAGACTATCAGATTTTCCAATAGGAATAACTTTCAAACCGTGCTATAATTTTTGACAGTTCTTCGGCATTTATATTCAGTATTCATAAACAGACTTACACTAAAAAAACGCTTTCGTAACGTTCAAACTTACGGTGAAAACCTGTCGTCAATACACGAAACGTATAGAAGATTGCGTTATGTTTATGGTTCTCATTAAAGTGATTTAATTAAACAAAGTGGCGATAACTATAGTATTCTTTTTGATTAGTTGTTATGTTTCGTCTAAAAAATACCATGCGATCATTTAAAACATGATTTAGAGTAGGCTTTGAATTTTAAATTAGATTGGCACTACTGACTGTTAACACATTACCATAACATAAGTATAAATGAAATTGCCAATTCTTGGTTGCAGAATACTTCAAACATTAAAAGTGTGATTCTTTTCGCAATCTACAACAAGTTAGTCTTACAAAGACTATATCAAACACTCATTGAAACAACTACTTCGCGGGCTAATACCCCGACGGATATTGAATTATACAACAAGTGTTTGCTGTTACATACAGGGAATGGCAAAGCTATACTGATGAGAGATAAATCTCGAAAAGCGTCTATAGATGGCCTGAATAATTTGACCCAAATTGTTACATTTGCAGTAGGTTACTGTATGTAACAGCAAACACTTGTTGTATAATTCAATATCCGTCGGGGTATTAGCCCGGGAAGTAGTTGTTTCAATGAGTGTTTGATATAGTCTTTGTAAGACTAACTTGTTGTAGATTGCGAAAAGAATCGCACTTTTAATGTTTAACATTACCATAACCTCAAATGTATTCCATCCTTCAATTAGCACTCTGGGCAACCGCACAAAAATAATGCCGCCTACTCTAAATCGTAATCGATCGCACGGTAGAACCAGTGTAGCCAATCGTGTTGTTCTAGTCAAGGCCTGCTCTGAATCATTTTTTTTTCAATCTCACAGTAGGAGGACAGTAGGAGAACAAAAATCAGCTTATCAAATTAGGCGACCTTATTAGCTGCCGAAAAGGCAAATTTAAACTGAATTATAGAGATATAGGTACGTGAAATGGCGGCTATCATGTTGGAATCACAACTCGCGCTTCGTTACCAAATGGCGGTTTGCATCTATTTACGCATCTTGTGTTTCAACATGGTTATGAATGTGTTTGAAGTATTTCTCAAGGTATCTACGGATTGCTTACTTCCGTTACGGGCGAGGCAAGTAGTGGGCGAAAATAATCCCTACCACAATATGGCCGCCGTTTGTTTTTTTTATTTTGAGTTTTACGTCATCTATTTCCGCTGCTAAGGCCAATCATGACGCCGGAGATTAGGTCTACAGCTATCCGGGAATTTTGCCGAACCCGGTGGGAGTTCCAACCCACCGGTAGGGATCTTTAACGTGCACGCAACATCCAGGCAGTACACGGGTCCTACATGCATTTAACGTCATATCCGAGAAGACGGAGTGTTTGGCATTTTTATCCTAACCTATATAAATGCAGACAACTTGTTAGGCCGGTATTTGAACCCGCCGTTTGTTGACATTCCGATTGAACTTAATATTGGTATATTTTTGGTGTTACTTCACACTGTTGTGCCTCCTGTATAATAATTTTTGACTTGCTTTACTATTTTATTCATTATTTTAAGACTTTTGTGTGCTTATTATCATCGTCAATATAAGTTAATCAATAGAATAGTTTTAATTTTTGTTTAAAAAATGAAATTTGTGCTCAATATTCCGGCACCGGATACCCACATTTGTTTAGTATACAAAAGAGAATATTTATTAACATAGATAATAAAATATATTCGTATACATT
Source organism: Philonthus cognatus (assembly GCA_932526585.2). NCBI lineage: Eukaryota > Metazoa > Arthropoda > Insecta > Coleoptera > Staphylinidae > Philonthus > Philonthus cognatus. The sequence goes on along the minus strand of OW052244.1, from coordinate 82,751,982 downwards.
TATTTTGCAAGGAGTGCGATTTCAAATATTCCCGTGTAAATCCCTACTGCAGTATGGCGGACACTTGACAAGTTTGTCAAATAAAATCAAACAAAAATGTAGACATGCGTTTATGATACTGTGTTTTGTCTTTTGTGACGTCAGGGTAAACGGGTAATGTGTTCTATTTCTTTATTTGAATTAAGCGCTTAATTTGTCGAGGCCATGGACTTGATAGAGTTTACGCGGAATTTTAGGTTAGATAGAAAGTAAAATGGCCGAAGTCAAAATTGTTAAAATACATATTGTGAAGGTTGGTCCATTTGCCGCCTTGTCGTGGTGTTTATGCAGTTGTCAGGCGATGGATTTAAAATTTCACTCATCGACATATTTCATTTTAAATTAATGACATATTAATGAAGAGCAGTAACAGGCTTAGGCCTGCCTGAACTTCGCCTACGCGAAATGTATAAAAGATAATTGTAAACATTGTATTTCTTTAAATTAAATAAAGACATTATAATAATAATAATAATAATATCAAATTTAGTGCGATTCTGATTAACTAATTTCGTTCATCGTGACGATAATAAAGTTTGACATAATCCCTATTACTTTGTTTACGATTATATTTTCACCCACTGGCAGTTTCAACTGCGCATGCTCGGATATGGACGAACCTATTCTATTCTACCAGCCTTGGGCCAGATTAGCGTTCATGAAAAAAATCGAAATGTGTTGAGAGATTTTTTTTCTGGTGAATGCGCCCAATAACAGATATCAGATTTCGTGGGATTCCGTTTAATTAAATTCGATCAAAGTTACGTTAATGATGTTTGACATAGCCAGAATTAATTTTTATTATTATTATATTTCAACCCACTGATAGTCACTACTGCGCATGCGCGGATATGGACGTTTATGTATGAGAGTACCGCCCAATGGAAAGGTGTCAACATGACGTCATGACTGTTCCATCGAAACGCTTGAAACAGTCGTGTGGATGTCCAGTAAAATATAAGGTGCATTATATTTATGAAAAGAATGTACATGAACCCAGATTCTCAATTTATAATATAAATAAATAAATAATAATTACCATTTATTAATTGATAAAATTTTCATAATTTGTAATTGTCTAACATTAGTTGGAACAATATGCTTCAACAAATGTCAGGTACAAACGTGACTACGCCGAAAATAACGCGTGCGTTTTATTTGTTTATATAGTTGTGTTTGATGATTTAGAGGTTCTTGTTACACATAATTCATCTACTATATTACCACGGGCAGTAAAAATTATGTTTTAATTTAGTGTACAATGATTTAGTTTAAATTTGGCGCCAAAAGGCATCAAAATGGATGCCATGTCAAATAGAATCATAGACCAAGAACAATATAGACGAATTTATTTATCTACGAGGGTTGCTACACCCTCTGTGCCAATGTCGCCAATTAATGTACATTTTAATAAATTATTGAAATCTAAAATTACCAATTGTGGATTTTTATTTACTTTTATAGCTCTTTATCCTTTACTGTATATTATAGACCTTATAGTAATTTAAACTAATTTTGGAAAGTTCTTGAACGAGCGCAAAAACGTGCGCTCTTCTCTGTCTGTGCCCACAAAAATGGGCATACTGCACCTTAAATCGATAGAACAAAGACAATCCTCTATACCAGTGGTGGGGAAACTTTTTTTAAGACGGGCCAGTTGTAATAACCAGACAATCGTAGCGGGCCAAAGAATAATGCTTAATCGTAGGTAGGTAGTTTTTATGCGGGTCGTCACATTACGAAGTAAGAACGCGTTCAAACATTCTCACGACGGCACTCTTAAACGGGCCGGATTAAACCTTTCCGCGGGCCGGACTTGGCCCGCAGGCCGTAGTTTCCCCATCACTGCTCTATACATACGATGGAGATAATTCATTACGCAGCATTTGCTAGGCTTACAATTGTAAACGGACGAATGAATGTGGCCTTTAACCAACCGACGCGCGACACTGACGAAATTCGTTCCACCCACAGTTGCGTATTTGTTCGCGAACTTTATAACACTAAGTTAAGCAAAAACACAGCTCATTATTTTAGGAAACACAGAACTTCAACTCTAACAATCACGCAAAAATCGAAAGAGGTAGGCCTTAAATCATAATGTAACATTAAAACCTAATTCCAATTCTCTCCCACTCACGTAGTTGAAAATCGTAAATTTCTGAATGTAGAAAAACTAAAAAATATTTATATCTCCTGTCAAAATTGAAATTGTTGTTTCGCTATAATTAGAAGAGGAGTGGTGAATATTTAATTGGGACAATGACCACCTTCTTGGCTACGACAAAAAGCATGTACTCAGTAAATGGCAGAGCTGGGCAGGATTCGAATCATTCAGGATTCGGTTCCCGGATTCGAATCCTTTTAGAGGATTCAAAAGAGGTATTCGAATACTTTAGTGAAAACGGATTCGTGATCCGGATTCGTTACATTTTTTTAAAAGGATTCGTATTCGAATCCAAACGTAGATGATTCGAATCCTTATAAAAGGATTCAAATTCTTATAAAAGGATTCGAATCCTTATAAAAGGAATCGAATCCTTATAAAATTCGAATCCTGATACATGGATTCAAATCCTCCTAAATAATTCGAATCATCTCTATTAAGGCTGGGATTCGAATTCGATTAATTCAAATAGTTAAATATTCTAATATGAATATTTAAATCACTAAATTATTCATATTTGAATATAAATATTGAAATTTTCGAATAATTCAAATATTTGTGGGTGCATATTTGGTTACTTAACCATGAAAAATATCCAACGTTAATAGTATATTTTTAACTTCACTTGAAATCAGTGTTTTATACGCGTGGCGCATGAAGTAAAATTTCGAGTTTAGAAAAGCCCCGTGAAAATTTGTCTCGGGTCGCTGCGCGACCCTCGACAAATTTTCTACGCGGGGCTTTTCTAAACTCGAAATTTTACTTCATGCGTAGTCTGGGAGTGGACAACACTCGTTCTTAGAAGTTTCAAATTGAAGGATTACTCTAGATTACTAGAAGTTTATTACCGTTTTACAAAGGCTACAGCTCAAAGGACCAACCATGGTCTTCGCAGAACGAAGGACTACAGGGAATCGAAGTTTTTTTACAAGAAAACAACGAATATCTGAAGGATTACAGCATGGATAGGAAAGAAAACATCTAATTTTGAAAAAATATCGAAGTTGGGTTGGTTTTGAGTGCATTTTTAACTTCACTTTAAATCAGTGTTATACGCGTGGCGCATGAAGTAAAATTTCGAGTTTAGAAAAGCCCCGTGAAAATTTGTCGAGGGTCGCTGCGCGACCCTCGACAAATTTTCTACGCGGGGCTTTTCTAAACTCGAAATTTTACTTCATGCTTAGTCTGGGAGTGGACAACACTCGTTCTTAGAAGTTTCAAATTGAAGGATTACTCTAGATTACTAAGTTTATTACCGTTTTACAAAGGCTACAGCTCAAAGGACTAACCATGGTTTTCGCAGAACGAAGGACTACAGGGAATCGAAGTTTTTTTACAAGAAAACAACGAATATCTGAAGGTTTACAGCATGGATAGGAAAGAAAACATCTAATTTTGAAAAAATATCGAAGTTAGGTTGGTTTTCAGTGCATTTTTAACTTCACTTTAAATCAGTGTTTTATACGCGTGGCGCATGAAGTAAAATTTCGAGTTTAGAAAAGCCCCGCGAAAATTTGTCTCGGGTCGCTGCGCGACCCGAGACAAATTTTCTACGCGGGGCTTTTCTAAACTCGAAATTTTACTTCATGCTTAGTCTGGGAGTGGACAACACTCGTTTGAATTTTAAATTTAACTCTTTTAAAAAATCGACGTATGTTATATAATAAATCATTCATTGAAATCATAGAAAAAGATGCAAAATTTTACCTAAAATTAACTTTTAGAGTTAACTTTATAATTTGTTCAGATCTTAATGGGTGAATATTCTATTCCTAAAAAAAACCGCTTTTATTTAATATTAAAGTTGCATTTATATTTAATATTAAAGTTGCATTTAATACAATAACAAACTGTGAATAAATTGACATAAATCTAGAAATATCAAAAATCTCGACATGTAGAAAATCTTGACGGTCCACTCCCAGACTAAGCATGAAGTAAAATTTCGAGTTTAGAAAAGCCCCGCGTAGAAAATTTGTCGAGGGTCGCGCAGCGACCCGAGACAAATTTTCACGGGGCTTTTCTAAACTCGAAATTTTATTTCATGCGCCACGCGTATAAAACACTGATTTAAAGTGAAGTTAAAAACGCACTGAAAACCAACCCAACTTCGATATTTTTTCAAAATTGGATGTTTTCTTTCCTATCCATGCTGTATGTAAACCTTCAAATATTCGTTGTTTTCTTGTAAATAAACTTCGATTCCCTGTAGTCCTTCGGTCTCCGAAGACCATGATTGGTCCTTCGAGCTGTAGCCTTTGTAAATTGGTAATAAACTTAGTAATCTAGAGTAATCCTTTAATTTGAAACTTCTAAGAACGAGTGTTGTCCACTCCCAGACTAAGCATGAAGTAAAATTTCGAGTTTAGAAAAGCCCCGCGTAGAAAATTTGTCGAGGGTCGCGCAGCGACCCGAGACAAATTTTCACGGGGCTTTTCTAAACTCGAAATTTTACTTCAGGCGCCAGGCGTATAAAACACAGATTCAAAATGAAGTTCAATAACACATATATCATCATTAATTAAAATCATTATATAATCAGATATTTAGTCGGTAAATGAACATGTTTGTTAATAGAAACTGATGGAATAAAATATTACTGGTTGCAAGTAATAGATTCAAATTTATTTTTAAAGGATTTGTATCCGTGATTCAAAAATGAGGATTCGAATCATATTTTTCACTTACGAATCCTTTATTCGAGTATTCGTGATTCGAATCATATTAGGTGATTCGGATTCGTGATTCGAATCATGTTTTTGAGGATTCATCCCAGCTCTGGTAAATGTTAATTTTTTGATTCTTTAAAACTTTTATTTCAAAGATTTTTCGACTATGTTAATAATATGCAGTGCCGGCTCGTCATGGACGGCAGGGTCGGCCGGGCCGTACCGTTAAATTTGATTGAACATATATTATTAATTTTGATTTTCTCAGAAATAAATATTGCGCATTTTTTATAATTAATATATCACAGGCTAATAGATAATAATATTAATAAGCACTCAACTTCGTATCCGCAATAATCGGCCAACCGTACATTTTCAGAATATGAGGATTAATGCAAGCGCTACGTCGTCACGAGTGCCGCTGCAGTTTCTGTCGTTACCAGTGCTGCCGATTTTGGGGATTTTACCCCAAATTGGGGTATTCAAAAATGTGTAGGTTTTTTTTTTAGGTTTTGTGTTCTTTTATATAAAGTAACAATTGTTTACTGTTCCTTGATTTCCTTAAGACGCCTGACAGCTGACCTGACGGAGGCGGCGGCCGTGGTTGAGTACACCCAGGCACCACCGGCGACGACACGTTTGCAACGGATTTATATATTTATGAGTGAAATGGGGTATTTGGGTATTTTACTCTCAAAATTCGTCAGTTTATTATTTTATCGCCATTGTTCTTCATTTCTTTGTTAAATTTACAGATAACGTCATCTATGTTCTAATTTTATTATTATGAAATGAGATAAAGATTATACTAAAACCTCAATTGCTTCTTCAAATCAAAATCAAATACTGTGAAAATTAAGTTTGTTAAAATTTGCTTTCTTAAACTTATTCGTACATGCATAGTGATCTTTAATGCTGATTAATTTCGTCAGTTTTAGTTACCTTTCGAAATTTGATTTTTTTCTTTATTCTTTACTTAATCTAAATCACAGAAAAAACATGGACAAAATAAATCTTTATGTTATCTTGTAATGTATTATTATTAATATAGATGAAGTATGTTTTTAAACTTAATTTTAAATCAGTGTTTTATATGCGTGGCGCATAGGCTTTTCTAAACTCGAAATTTTACTTCATGCTTTACCTGGGAGTGGAAACCCTCGTTAGGCGATTAATCAGAAACTTATTTTACAATTTCTTTTATTGTAAAATTTAGCACACAAAATAAATTTGTTTAAATTTAGAACAAAGACAAATTTGCGTGCATTAAAAAATCATGTTTTATACAATGAACATACAATTCACAGAATTTACTTAGAATTAATTACACCTGCATTTGCTTTATTGAAAATTAAATTATGTCAACGTATTTTTTCAAAATATTAAGCCAAAGTTGAAATTATGCAATAAAATTTCCAATTTTGGGGAGACTTTTTTTTTAAATTACTAAAATTTAAAAAGTCGTCACTTTAAAAGAATGTTTATTTTAAGAGAATTGTAAAAAAAAGACGGATTATCAAATTAACCTAAAATTTAAAGAATCTACTCAGAAATGAATAAACTTTGATTGGTTATAATAGAAATTTAATTATCTCTACTGTATTTATTAAAATATGAAATCAAAGTTGAAATTTCGTAAAAAAAAACTTAATAATGAAAAATTAAAGCAATTAACATGAAACTTACAGAATTTACTTGGAATGTATTTTGCTTATAGAAAGAAAATTAAATCATCTTAACGTCCTAAAATATTCAGCCAAAGTTGAAATTATGCAATAGAATTTCCAATTTTGGGAGACTTTTTTTGAAAAAAATTGCTAAAAATTTAAAATGTTATACCATCAACATGAAATTCACAGAATTTACTTAAAACTAATTGCACTTTCATCTTGTAGAAGAAAATTAAATTATACCACCACATTTTCTTAAAATATTTAGCAAAAGTTGAAATTATGCAATAAAATCAACGATTTTTGAAGAGTGTTTTCTTTGAAACAATTGTAAAAAATTAACAGATTATCAAATTAACTAAAAATTCTAAGAATTTACACAGAAATGAATAAACTTTGGTTGTAATGAAAAATATGTTTACTAGATATTCCAAAATATCAAATCAAAGTTAAAATTTGATTAAATTCCATTAATTTTCAATAATTCCTGATCATTTTGTTTCTGATTGATCCGTCTAACGAGGGTTTCCACTCCCAGGTTAAGCATGAAGTAAAATTTCGAGTTTAGAGAAGCCTGAAAATTTGGTTTGGACGCGTAGCGCGAAGCGCGGAGCGGCCAAACCAAATTTTCAGGCTTTTCTAAACTCGAAATTTTACTTCATGCGCCACGCGTACTAGAGACTCACCTAAAGTGGAATCTTCAACTAATTAGTAAGAGTGAAATAAATTTAGTATGTTATTTATCAACTGTTTAAATCACGGGCAAAGACGGATCATCGCCCTTTTTTATATGTGGGTTAGACTTTTTGTTTTACGCCCTAAAACAATTATACTTTTTTTTACTATTTGTGTAACAGAAAAACCAACCGTGTTGAATATTAACGTTTGGGTTTTATTTGTATACAAATTCAATATCTAAATTTAGACCAGAATTATCTTTTCACAGCCTAAAATAAAAGTAACGTTTATCTTTATATTAAAAATTATTTAGAAAGAAATTAAAACCATTGCGCATTTTCTTCCAATAAAAATTACTTAGAAAGAAATTGAATACACTGCGTTTTTTCTTTCATGAAAAATAAAATGAAAGGAAACTTTCTATATTTCTCTCTTAATTTTTTAACAATAATACGTTTTTGATGGTTGAAACAAAACAAAATATATTTTTCTACTCCTATTTGTGAAATACAATTTTACACATCGATAAAAATGTGTGAAATTTGATTTTTCATGCCGATGCGTGAAGTACAATGCAATTCTTATGGGATTTATTTCACGCACCGCTGCTATAAGAGCCAATACACTTTTCAGCATCGGTGAACAATTTTTAGATGGCGGCGATTTTTTAAATGACACATGTCATTTAGTTAAGTTTGTGCTGTTTTGTGTGTTGGTGAACATTGGTGAACGTTAAAATGCAGACATCACTATCTCCAGAGAGGCCTAATACCCCACCAAGGATCATTGCGGCAGCAAACGCTGCTAGTTCGTCGCTGTTGCCGAAAAAATCTCTTGATATTTATGAAAATATTTATAAAAAATGGTGATGTGTCCATCATAGTACTTTCCCCCGTAAATTGCGTATTAAATCACTTTTAAAATATTTGTAGCATTATTATTTTCAAAATGTCTTCAACTTTTTGATAACTACAACTTTTATTTGAAACATTTTTCAATTGGATCAACACATACTGACACAAATCAATGACTAAATAAAAAACACTATTTATTAAATATCTCAAAAACTAAGAGTGCTATGACAAAAAGTGAGTGCACAAAAAATCTTTAGTTTTTCATTTCCTACAACTTTTATTTGAAACATTTTTCAATTGTATCGACACATACACTGTCACACACCAATAACTAGATAAAACACACAACTTTTGAAATATCTCAAAAACTAAGAGTGCTACGACAAAAAGTAAGTGAACAATACATCTTCATTTTGTTATTATCTACAACTTCTATTTGAAAGAATTTTTTGTTTGATGAACATTTATTGAAAAAATCTGAAAAACTGAAAAACGCTAAGAGTAAAGTACCACTTCCGGTTTTCCGATTTTCACCAAAAGCTTTTCAGTTCTTCCGATTGTAACAAAAAGCTTAAGTTTCAAGTTTCATCTCGATATCTTTAGCGGTTTTTGCGGTACAGCGCACACAGACACACACACAGACAGACAGACAGACATTTTTCAAAAATGGTCTTATTCGACTCAGGGGACCTCAAAACGGATATTTGTATTACATACGGGGGAAAGTAAAAATTCATGGAATGGCGCACTGAACATGAAATTATTCATTTTCGGAAAACGTAATTTTAACATATCTCGCAGAACTGGCGACAAAATTCCAGCCCTCAACACTTTGAAGTCACTATTCAATGTTGAAGAGACAATAAATGTCAACCATAACATAAACATTGGTAATTATACTAAAGTAATATCATTTTTAAAGAGAAAAAGTGAAGGATATACTCCAAAGAAATCTCGAGTTTTGGATAAAGAACATATCCTTAAATTTATAAATGAAGCACCCGATAACATATATTTATTAAATAAGGTAAGTGGAATGCAGCATAGTTTTCAAAATTCTTATTTATTTTCTTACTATAGGTCGTTTTAATTTTTGGACTTGCTGGTGCCCTGAGAAGAGACGAATTATATAAATTGAATGTAGAGGATATTCAAGATTTTGGATCATCTCTTCTCATAGTTGTACCAGACACTAAAACTTAAATTTCAAGAAAATTTGCTGTAACACTACATTTAGAATACTACAGAAAATACTTAGCTCTACGCCCTAAAAATTACGCCGAAAAGAAATTTTTCATCAATTATCAAAAAGGAAAATGTACCCGTCAAGTTATCGGCATTAATAAAATTGGAAAGGTACCCGCAGATGTTGCAAAATTTTTAAAATTGCCAAATCCTGAGCAATATACCGGCCATTGCTTTAGGCGTTCTTCTGCAACTCTGTTAGTTGAAGCTGGTGTCGATCTGTTAACTTTAAAAAAGCACGGAGGATGGAAAAGTTCTGCTGTTGCAGAAAGTTATGTTGAAAATTCGATAACAAAGAAGCAAGATGTTTCAAACAAAATTTTGAATATTAGCAATAACAATAACAATAGTTGTCTAAATACTACATCCAACGAAAGTTCTGGTGTAATGTACCTAACCAACTGCACTGTAACAACTAATAATAATTATTATAAAGATAAATAAATACTTTACGTTAATAGTTTGTTTGTGTTTTGGAATTTATTAAATCGTGTAGTCGTAGAAAAAGTATAGTGTGAAACACGTGCGTGAAGACTTTTTTTACACTCGCGTGATTGCTTCACTCGCTTCGCTCGTTTCGCAATCTTCACGCTTGTGTAAAAAAGTCTACTTCACGCACTAGATACACAATATACTATTTAAACCGCCAATTTTTATATTATCTACAACTTTTATATGGGCTGCAGTATTCTCAATTCGTCTAATTAGTGATTCCCGTGTGTCCACTTTTATTTTGTAGACTTCATTTTTCATCCAGCCCCATAAACAAAAATCTAGTGGTGTGAGGTTTGGAGATCTTGCAGGCCAATTAATAGGACCTCCACGACCAATCCAACGCCCTGGAAAACGTTCGTCCAAATGTTGCTTGACTTGACGAGCGACATGTGCAGGAGCTCCATCGTGCTGATAGTACATCTGCATTCTAATATTTATAGGAACATCTTCTAGCAGGCCTTGTAATTCATTTTGTAAAAAATTGAGGTAGTTGCCTCCTGTGAGACGATTCTCCAAAATGAAAGGGCCGATTAAATAACTGTCAACCATACCACACCACACGTTTACAGAAAACCGATGTTGAAAATTGCTTTCGTCTGTTGCGTGGGGATTTTCATCAGACCATACATGAGAGTTACGAGTGTTGTTAATGCCATCACGGGTAAATGTAGCTTCATCCGTAAAGAGTATACTCGATACATTACGATGATTATTATTTATCCACCGACAAAATTCTGCACGGTTAGCGTAATCCCCTGGTTGTAGGTGCTGTACTCTTTGAACGTGATAAGGATATAAGCCTTGCTCGTGTAGCGTGTTCATCACTCTTTTTTGTGGAATTGCCAATTGAGTGGCAATTCTCCGTGAGCTAGTAGTTGCATCTTCTTCTACTAGATGCAGAATATTTTCTACTTCTACAAAACCTTGTCGAGCAGCGCGCTCATATGTTATGTTAGCACTGGGAAGCTTACCAGTCTCGCACAATTTGTTGAAAACTCTAATAAATATTTTTTTATCAGGATGTCTTTGGTGTGGAAAACGTTCACGATATTCTTCAACAGCAGCTGTAGCATTTGTATTACAGAAACCATATACAAACACCATATTTGCATATTCTAAATTTGAATAAGTATGTGGCATTTTGCAACACTAACAATCACATTAATTCGAACTTAAACGTTCAGTTACTGTTCACCGTACACTGACAGTTCATCAAAACGTCAGAATTATCAAATGTTTATAAGCTTCGAACATGGCATACTTTGATAATGTTAAAATTCAGATAGAAGTGGAAAGCTAGATGAACATTTTTAATTACGCCATAACTTGAAAACAAATGAAAATCGGATAAGAACAAATGAGTTTTTTTACATTATTTTCACGTGTATAATACACTCCTAGAGTTTGGTGCACTCCTCCCGACTCACCCTGTATATATATTAATAATATTTTTTTATATGATCATTTTAAAGAATAATAACAAAAAATGCTAAGAGTAAACAAACCAAGTGTTTTAATTTAAATTTAATTTAAATCATCCAGTATTAGATTCAAAAATGTTTCACCACGGGTTAAGTGAAAAATTAATTAAAAATATAAACTATCAGTTCCGGATTCTGCATTTTTAGAAAAAGCTTTTCCCATCCTAGGATTGTAATAAAAAGCTTAAGTTTATAGTGTCATTTTAACATCTTGATTGGTTTAGGCTGTACAATGGTGACGGACACACTTTTCGTATTGCTAAAAGGGGTATTTTCTGTTAGGGTTTGGGGTAAACCTGTATTTTAGGATTGGCAGCACTGGTCATTAAATTTTTCCTGCAGCATGGACGTACGTTCAAATGATTTACTCGAGTACGGTAAATTTGCCGGGACCGTATTTCCACACCGTGCATCGACAGTATATAAATAATATTTAATAACTACTAAAAAATTAAGTTGACTATCTGCAGCTTGTCTTCATTTGGCCGACCCTCTTCTTTCTTAGATCGCGAGCTGTCACTGATAATATGAGATACGAAGAAAACGCTAAGAGTAAACATCCGCTTTCGGTTTCCGGTTTTGACCCATTTTTATCTGGGCGCGAGATATTATGGAATAGAACCCAAATACAAAATTTGATGACAACCCTCCTATAAGCCCTTTTTGCTGAAATCGTGCCACAGACCGACCGACATCATTGAGATAACACTTGATTCCTCGGATCCCAAAACGGCTGTCTATTTTTGGCCACACAGTAGTGCAGTCGGTAATTAAATTTAAAAAAACACATTAAAAAAATAACTTTTAAATATAATGGGATGCGACTAAAAGTATATACACATTAAAAAATATGATTTTTCCTGAAAGATGGAAAACGGCAGTAATAAGTCCAATATTTAAAAAAGGAGACAAAAACCACATTGGAAATTATAGACCAGTATCTATTCTTCCAAACTTCTCTAAAGTTTTTGAACAAATAATTTATCAAATTATTTATTTGCACACGATAAAATACATGTCTCCACAACAACATGGATTCTGTACTGGCAGATCAACTGTAACTAATTTGGCAGTTATCACTCAATATATTTGTGAATCGATTGATTAGCGCGGACAAGTCGATGTTGTTTACACCGACTTTTCTCGAGCTTTCGACACCATTAATCATCAAATCTTACTAAATAAACTTTATTCATTCGGACTTTCTCTGAACATTGTTTACTTTTTAGCTTCTTACCTGGATTATCGTAAGAACTATGTTTACTATAATGGATTTAAATCAGCTTATTTCATATCCACATCTGGGGTACCACAGGGGTCAAATTTAGGTCCGTTGTTTAATATTTATATAGATGATTTAATCGCATGTATAACGTGTCCAGTCTTGGCTTATGCAGACGACGTAAAATTGTATACTACTATCAATACGGAATGCGACTGCGCACTTTTGCAAGAAAACATAAATATTATAGTTAATTGGTGTACCACTAATCAACTATCTCTTAATACAAGCAAATGTGTTGTGGTATCATATACTCGGAAACGAGAACCAGTACTGAATGATTATAAAATCGGGAATACTTCTGTACCTCGTGATATTAAAATAAAGGATCTTGGTGTTTGGTTTGACTCGCAACTAACTTTTTCAGATCACATACACACGATAGCTAAATCTGCCTTTAAAATGCTTGGATTTCTAATGCGTATATCACGATATTTTACTGATATCCAATTGCTGAAGGTGCTGTACTTTGCTCTCGTGCGCAGCCGGTTAGAGTATGCGTCAATCATTTGGTATCCTCTCTACATGTCCGGTTCCTCGGTAATTGAACGAGTACAGAAGCGATTCCCTTAATTTCTTACTTTTAAAATTAGCGGCGTTTATCCTGATCATTCGATGGAATACATTGAAATTCTCAGACAGCATAATTGCGTATCTCTTTCCGAACGTAGAGAAAATTGTAGTGCAATGTTCCTACGCAAGTTAATTGCCAATGATATTGATTCAACTCAATTACTATCTTTGGTAAAAATCAATGTACCCCGTCTTGCAACGCGACACAACACCACGTTTTTTATACCTACCGCAAACACAAATGTGTTACGAAGAGCGCCCATTACGCATATGTGCCGTAATGCAAATCTTATATCTAAGGATATTTTTCTCTAACGGCTCTTCTGTGAAAAGATTTTGTTTTTATTTATGGTAATATATATTTTGTAATGATTTTATTAACTATATTTACTTATTACTTATTAATTATTGTAATTTATGTTTATGAATTGTATATACTTTTTGTTATTTGTCCTTTTATGGTATATCTGTTAGACAATAAAGATTGTTATTATTATTATTATTATTAAAATGTTTTTTATTGATTATTTACAATTTTTATTTAAAAACTTACAATTATGTTAATCATTTACAAGATACGAACGCCAAAAGTAAAAATAAACGATAATAGTAAACATCTACTTTTTATCCTAAAGTTGATCAATCGGTTCGAAATATTGTGGAGTAGAACAACTCAAAGGAAAAAAAATTGGAAATCCCACGAACCGTTTTCGCTGCATTGCTGCGGAAGGACCCGGAGCTAAATTGTTATGGTCCTTAGGTGCTGCGAAATAACGTATTATCTGAGTAATAGCGATGATTTTACAACGATTCGAATCCCCTACATTTGGATTCGAATACGAATCCTTTCAAAAAAAAGTGCAGCAAATCCGGATCACAATTTTTTTTTTTTTCAAAAAAGTATTCAATACTTCTTTCGGCAAAGGATTCGAAGCCTGAATGATTCGAATCCCACCCAGCTCTGGTTAAAAGTAAGAATTTCCCTTCGTTATGAACAACTGTTTTATTATATTGCTTCGATTCTAATATTTTTAGTTGCTTACAAAAATTCCTTTTTCATTTCAGATTACGCGAGATTTTTCGTATAAACTGTTCCTAAACCACGGCGACGACTTTCTATTTGGCGCCGTATCAGGTCTACATACGCGCGAACGGAGATGAGCCTTTCCCTATTCCGGCTAAGTCTCTTTCCGTGTCGGCTACGGAAATTGCTACGGGCGCGCAGTGCCAAGCGGACGATGATGTTAGTCCCCAATCGCTGAAACGATCGAATTCCGGCGTGTGCAATCGAGTCCGCGGGGGCGTGAGAAAGTTGTGAGGCCACTCGTGATAAATCCCGGGGCGAGCGGCAACAACACTCGTGTAAACCGGCGCGCGGAAAAATCAATAGTCCTCCTCGTCGGCATCACGTCTATTCCTCGGAGCTCCGCTGCGGGTCACACATACATACATATACATGCATAGCGAGGGTGGGTGAAGAAGAAGGATAAGGGATCGTCTTGATAGCGAGACATTGATGATAGAAGGTGTTTTTAAAGGGGGGTGGTTCGCTGGCTCCTTCGCAAACAGCCCAATTTGGCGTGGTGTTACGCGCGTAGTTTTGCGGTGGATGTCTGCGCATGTTTTCCGCTCGCGAAGGATTTTCTGGGTCGTTTTCTTGGGGGAGAGCAACGAGTCGCCGTCTGGTAGTCGGGGGGTCGAGACTTTCGAGGGGCCGCTCGATAACTTAAACTTACAGCAGCTGCTCGCCGGGGACACAATCTGGGAGGGTTGGTTTGGGTGTTAATTGATTGCTATCAAGGTGGTTTTTAACTGCTCTGGATGAGTCAAACTGGGCGCAACAGAATAAAATACACACACGCAAGTCATTTAATAATTAATCTCATAAGACCATAAAGACTTTCGACATATCATCAACTCGAAATATATTTGAATATGTCGCCATGTAACTATTCACGCGTAGACTTTAAATTGCTTGCCTGTATCTAATACTGAAAATAAGCCGCTTTCTCTCATATTATTAAAATCAATTAATTTAATTTTCTAACGGAACGAAGCTCAACTGTAATTAGTTCTCCAGTGGAGTAAATTGAATCGGCGAGAACTTCAATTATGACTTCTCGACTCTTAATATCCTGTAGCACTCAGTTTCTTAGCGACGATTAGGACTCTGTCTACTCATTTAATATTAAAATAAAATGTCTTAAGCCAGTGGTGTAGATAACTGTTTGTGATGGAGGGGATTTTAATTAGTATTTTGTTTCATAGATTTATTTTTCTAAAGTTATACAAGAACAAGTACAAAAAATTATGTGTCCAACTTAGCACTTTGCCCGTCATTTAAACAATTGATAATTGACGTACTAAACCTATTTCACTAGTCAATTGGTTAAAGACTAAATCACATTAAATCAGCGTTTTATACGCGTGGCGCATAAAGTAAAATTTCGAGTTTAGAAAAGCCTAATTTGGCTCGGTCGCTCCGCTTCGCTACGCGACCGAGCCAAATTTTTAGGCTTTTCTAAACTCGAAATTTTACTTTATGCTTAACCTGGAATTCGAAGCACTCGTTAGACGATCTATCATAAACTTATTTTGTATTTTTTTTATTGTAAAATTTATGACTAAAATAGAGTTGGCGTTTTAAGCTTGTATTAGACGACACTAATTTCTTGTACAAGAAAACAGTATACTATTTTCTATCATAGTGTAATACACAAAATAATACCAAACGCGAATCTTGTACAATTTTGTACAATGTAAATAGGACTGTTCTGTTTGGTCATATTTTGTGTATTACACCATGATAGAAAGTAGTATACTAATTTCATTTGAAACCGCTGACAATTGTCACTCTTTAAATTTTTTGACGTAAAATGATACTTTTGACATAATGTGTCAATACTGACTTGATTAACCCATTAACGGCCCAGCAATTATAGAGATAACTCTAATAATTGGTTTTAGGTAATAAATGTGTACTTATTTTTAGGATTTCTACGAATGACTTATTGTATGACACACTGTGCATTTTTTTTAAATTATGCATAATGTGTACGATGTAAATTTTTAGGCATTCGTCGATTTTATATAAAAACGTGCAATATGAAGTTTAGAATAGTATATTGTACAACGAGCATATAATGATAGCTATTAATCACGAGAACGATGTTTGCGGAACGAGCCGTTAGGCGAGTGGAGCAAGTCGTTCGAGTGATCAATAGCTATTATATGCGAGTTGTACACTATACTTTGTCCACGACAATATAATACTTTTTTTTACTAAGAAGTTATACATATAAATAGGAATTGTATACTTAATTGTATTTTATTTTTTAATTTAATACAATACAATATTATTTAGTAATATTAAATGTAATATTTGAACAATTTGTTAAATTAATTGCAGGAATAGAATTGATATCAAAACTACGATTCTGATTATTTGTTGAAACATTTAACAATCAATTCAAGTAAACAACATAAAAAAAAATTTAAAAAAGAAATTATATTTTTTTTAATTTAAAAAAAAATTAAAATTAAAATTTCTACAAAAAATTCCATCGTGTGCAGAATTGAATGTAACAAATTACCGTTCTTTTCTGAGTTCGATCCGATTATTAAAAGTATTTTTTTTTAATTTTTAAGTTTAACGTGTATATACAGGGTGGTCTAAAACCGTGATTTTCTTGATTATTTTTTTTGACCGACTTAAAATGCTCCAAAACGATTTGTTTAAACGTAGGGTGGTATGGTTTGACCTCGCGGTGCTCAGCAAATTATTTTCGAGCCAACAAATGGCCGCCTTCCCGGTGTTTCAGCAAATTTTCGGTCCAAAAATTGCGCTAGAGAAAATTTGTTTTCGCGGGGATAAAGGAGCAACTACCCTCTCTATGTGCGAGTGAACCGAGCATCCTAGCGAGCGAAGCAAGCAAGGCAAGCGAGCGGCTGGAGCGAAGCGACCATCTCTTCCAACCTTTTCACGGACCTTTACATCCATCCACTCCATAACCACTACAAAACAACGATTTACCTTGCAGTCACCACCATTCGGCTCATGCACCAACGCCTCTCCCCCTCCCTTTCCCCTTGCTACTATTATACATATATTTTTCTTCAACATCATTTATTTTTTTTAATTATGCAATTCTCTTTACATTTCTACATTTCCTTGATTCGGCCCTCGGCTCCCCGGTTGGTAAATCGGGCTAAATGCTAGTTAATAATAAAAATTAAAAAAAAACTCTAAAAGACCATTGAAAATATTGTAGGTTGGCACCTCTGCAATTATATATTATAATTATGCCTGACGTTTTATGCCAAGTCCTAAAGCGTGTAGCCAACTTAAATTTAAAAAAAATTAAATAATGGCTTTTTTTAATTGAACATACGATATATTTATTTGTGCATTCACACGGTTCATATTACAGTTTTCTGTATTTCTCACTAACACATACACATATCTACACGCACACCAACATAGATATGCGTATTAGTATTACTGATATTCAGCTACCGCAACTATTTTTGGATTATTTTTTTTTAAACGGGCTTAAGGAAGAATTCCTAAACGGCGACTGAGACGACTCGAGCCGTGCCCGACTGCTTTGCATGTAAATCAATGGAACCCTTTCCTATGACGCGAGTGGCCGCACGACTTAAACGACTCTTATGAGACGACTCGGGCCGTACGACTGTACTTGTACAGAGAGCAGTATAGTCGTAAGAGCCGCGCGGCTTTTAACATAAATTGAGTTTATTTCATAATTTTAAAGTTATTACATTGATAAAAAAATTTATTTCTAATAAGAATCTCGTTTCTATTAAATTTTTGATTTTATGAAGGTAACCCAAATAAAGTTATGGAATTAACAACTTATTTTTAAATTAAATAAACTTAAGTTAGTCCCTCATTTCTCATTTAATATTTAGATTAATTTCATCATTACAAATATTTGTTCTTATAACAATTTGCTCTAAAAAAGTATATTCTTCATAACGATCACGTAGGAATAGGAGTTATAGTCGTTGCATAGGAATTCGACCAAACGATTTGGGACGCGCGATTCTGATCGCGCGGCCCCAGTGAAGCGACTACAGTCGTATCAGTCGTCGCTTAGGAATCCAACCTTTAGAATGAATGAGTGATTGTTAACAACGAATGCCTCAAAATGCATACGCATCGGGATATGTATACTTGAAAAAAAATTCCTCGTATGTCTGCAGCTCCACTAATAAAAATGCTCACGAGCCGCCACTGATACATATATAAATATATAATATAAACAGGGATGGCATCGTTTATTTTTATCGATCGTCGTTTGTTCGGACGCCCGCACCGTCGACACTCGTGTGTAATCATGATAATGATCCGTTGCGATTACGAAACACAAAAATGTACTGGCGTTTCGTAACGGTTGAAAGTGCGGCTTCCACATGCGGATCGAAACGGAGAGGGGAATCCCCCTTCTCATTAAACAAGTACCACGGCTGATCGGAAACGTGAAAAGGGTTCAACATTTCACGGGGGTAGGTTGGTTAGACGAACGTAGGTGATGGTTTACGACCGTGGTGGCAACAAGTATCATGATTTATTCATTTGTAGATGTGCGTACATATGGGATTAAAAGCATTCAAAGGGTGCGCAGGATATATCTAACACTTAAATCAATATTTTGCCAACATTGCATTTATCTCTTGAATTAATTTCGCATCTGGCACTCGGTGAAACATATTACATTCACATTATTTTGAAAATGGTCTAACAAACTGAAACTAGTCGGAATAAAGTTTTAATTTGTGAAACAATACCAAGTGTTTTTAATTTAAATAACTTTACATATTGCATTTATCACTATTAGAAGTGCGATACGCATTCTACAACTAATTTATCTTAGAAAGACGAATTCAAATACCCATTCAAACAACTAGGTACTTCCCGGGCTAATATCCCGACGGATACATTCTACAACCAAGTATTGGCAGATATTTATCACTATTGCTTAAAGTAGAGATATCTGCACTTTGATGATACATACTCTTATTTGAATCTTTTTATTACACTTTTTGTGGCATGACTTCTTACGTATAGGTACGATTTTATAGTGCTACGAATTTGGTCATTCGCGTTCCAACCAGGCGCAGATCCACGGGAGGGAATCTCAAAATGTAAGAGTTACAAAAAAAGGTCAAAACCAACACACATACAATTTTACAAAAACTTTGTGAAAATTAGGATAAACTAACAAAAATGTACCACATTAACAAAAATGTACCAAATTAACAAAAATGTAAAAGTATAAATGAAATTGCCAATTCTTGGTTGCAGAATACTTCAAACATTAAAAGTGCGATTCTTTTCGCAATCTGCAACAAGTTAGTCTTACAAAGACTATATCAAACACTTATTGAGACAACTACTCCCCGGGCTAATACCCCGACGGACATTGAATTATACAACAAGTGATTGCTGTTACATACAGTAACCTACTGCAAATGTAACAATTTGGGTCAAATTATTCAGGCCATCTATAGACGCGTTTCGAGATTTATCTCTCATCAGTATAGCTTTGCCATTCCCTCTAAACAATTTGACACCTTAGACTGGCGGTCACGTTACCGTTCAAACATAAGTATAAATGAAATTGCCAATTCTTGGTTGCTTGGTTGCAGATGATTCTGCAACCAAGAATTGGCAATTTCATTTATACTTATGTTTGCTTGGTTGCAGAGTATTCTGCAACCAAGAATTGGCAATTTCATTTATACTTATGTTTGAACGGTAACGTGACCGCCAGTCTAAGGTGTCAAATTGTTTAGAGGGAATGGCAAAGCTATACTGATGAGAGATAAATCTCGAAACGCGTCTATAGATGGCCTGAATAATTTGACCCAAATTGTTACATTTGCAGTAGGTTACTGTATGTAACAGCAATCACTTGTTGTATAATTCAATGTCCGTCGGGGTATTAGCCCGGGGAGTAGTTGTTTCAATGAGTGTTTGATATAGTCTTTGTAAGACTAACTTGTTGCAGATTGCGAAAAGAATCGCACTTTTAATGTTTAAAAATGTAAAACTCAAAACGAGTAATTAATTAGTGGAATTTATCCTAAATATTAAAACTGTCTTTGATAGATAATTGTCGCATTATTAAAAAAAAAATGGTGATGTGTCCATCATAACACTTTCCCCGTCATTTAAGCAATTGATATATAATTGACATACCTAATTTATTTTACTCTAACCAATTAGTTGAAAATTTCACTTGAAGTTAGTGTTTTGTACGCGTGGCGCATGAAGTAAAATTTCGAGTTGAGAAAAGCCCGAATTTGGATTTGGACGCTGCGCGTCCAAATCCAAATTCTTCGGGATTTTCTCAACTCGAAATTTCACTTCATGCTTAATCTGGGATTGAAAAACACTCGTTAGAGCATAATCGATGACTTTTTCAAGTTTTTCCTAAATTTATAAAAAACGTTTAAGATTTTTGTCAATTTTTAAAATTAAATTAAAACTAAAAAACAGTTTTCGTGAATTTCTATCATTATTATTATCATTTTTAAATTACGTTTTGATAAATTGCCAAGATTTTTGTTTTTTGTTAATATTTAATTTTTGTTGTTAATATTCAAACTCATAAATTTCCATGTTTTTAGTTTTTTAAATCTTCTAGGATTTTGTTTTTGTTTTTAAATTATTTAATTTTTAAAATTCTGACGGTTTTTCAGAATTCTTTAGATTTTTGTTATCTGATGTATTTTGAAGATTTTCCTCAACTTTCGTGGATTTAATAACATTTTCGTTAACTTTAAAAATGCTGACGTTTTTTCGTGAATTAGTTTATTTGCAAAATTCAATCATCCATTTTAAAAAATGTTACGCTTTCATAAATTTCCAAATGCCGTTTATCAATTATGTTATTTAAAATGGAAGATGATTGCAAAGTCAATCACTAGAAAAATTCTTGAGTGTCATCAAAATGATGAAAAGTAACGAAAAAAAAAAACGGAAATCTTGAAAATCATGAAAAGCGTCAAGATTTTTAAATTTAACGAAGTTCTTGAAATTCACAAAAACCATCATTTTTTAAATTATTATAAATTCAGGCATTTCGAAAATTAACGGAAATCCTGAAAATCATGGAAAGCGTCAAGATTTTTATAATTAACGAAATCTTTGAAATTCCATCATTTTTTAAAATTATTTCAAATTCAGGTAAGCCGGCAGAACTTTGAAAATTAAAAACAATCTCAGAAATTTACAAAAAGCGCTGAGGGAATTCAAAATTGACCAAAAACTTGAAAATTCACGAAAAGTGGTCGAAATCATAGAAAATTCATAAAATTCATTAAGTGTCAATGTTTTTAAATGTAACGAAAATTTACAAAAACTACCATGGTTTAAAAAGTTGATGAAACCTTATGGAAAATGTGAAACTTTGACAATTAACGGAAATCTTGTAATTTCACGCAAAGCATCAATAATTTAAAAATTGATAATAATCCTGAAACTTCACAAAATTTATGAAAAATATCAAAATGTTTCAATTTAATAAGTGTCGTCAAAATGTTGAAAAGTAACGAGAAAAAAAAAATTACGGAAATGAAAAGCGTCAAGATTTTTATAATTAACGAAATCCTTGAAATTACCAAAAACCATCATTTTTAAATTATTGAAAATTCAGGCATTCCAAAAATGTTACTTTATTCGTCAGGCGTACAAAACACACCTAAAGCAGTACGTTAAATTAAATTTGGAACTTATAACAAAATATTCTCAGTTTATTCGCCAAAATATTATGAAAAACAAAATATAAACCTAAAGCATTAGCTAAAGTCACTTTGAAATACTTAATATTTCAGTGTTTAGTACGCGTGGCGTATCAAGTCAAAGGAAAGCGTAGCGCACCGGCTAATCCAGGCTTTCAGGTTTTTCTAAACACGAATTTTTAATTCATGTCCAATCAAGAAGTAGAAAGCACAGAAGTGACGCGTAACTGACAATATTAATAACAATAATAACCTAATGTCCGTTTCAAAAGTTTTGGCCTCTGTGTTTGAATGCCAGTAAAACAAAAAGTATTGAAAATTCAAAAAATTCAAAACCTAAACTGGAAAGAGCACATAAGTAAATCAAGTACTAGATTAACAAATACATGTTATATGCTGAGAGTATTAGCAAATACTGTTGACGTTGCTACATTAAAAATAGTATACTCCGCAAGTTTTGTCTCACTAATTAGATTCGGTATTGTGCATTGGGGGGGCTCTACCGATTTATACAGGGTTCTAGCACTACAAAAACGTGCACTGCGGATAATACTAAAATTTTCCTCGCTAAACATTCTTACTACAGTCGGTATATACATCTACGAATGCTTACTATTTGTCCGTAAACATGATGATAGATATACCTGCTTTGAAATAAATCACGGATATGATACAAGGAATAAAGTAAACAAACGATATGCTCTGGTTAACCGCGTTCGTACACAGAAGGGGATTCATTATGCGTCTTTAAGGTTTTTTAATCGCCTACCAACTTGTATTAAGGAGGAACGAAATATAACAACGTATAAGCGTCAAATTTACGCACTTCTCTGCGACTTAGAACTAGTGATGGGCAAGATCGAGTATCTCAAGGATCGATCAAGCAATGATCGATCAGTTGAAGTATCGAGCAGATCGATCAAAAGATCGAGCAGATCGATCTGATCAAAAAGATGGGGCCGCTCGCAAAGATTGAGCCGATCGAAAAGATCGAGCCGATCAAAAAGATCAAAAACTTTTTTTCCACACTTTTTCGTAGCCGTACATACGAAAGAGTGTGGATTAATAAATAAATTGCAGACTAGAATTTTTCCGGCCTGCCACAATACAATATTTACATCAGGCCAACCCAAATTGCTTTGAGGGTCAAAATTAACACTTACAATGTTTCAAGGGCCGCATCAACAGATTTTCTTTTGCAAAATCAAGTTTTTTTTTTGATATTTTATTTTTCATTCGGAAATTTTAAAGACTTTATTTGGCATTTTTGACATTTGTAAAAGTTCAGCAATCTAAGATTCCGTCTTGATTGTTTTATTTTGTACAGGAATTTTTCTTTTCCGCATATGCTGAAAAATGTTCAAGCATGATTCACATATGAAATAAGTAGTATATTTTGAACTTCACTTTAAATTAGTGTTTTGTACGCGTGGCGCATGAAGTAAAATTTCGAGTTTAGAAAAGCCTGAAAATTTGGATTGATTGCTTCGCTTCGCTACGCGATCAATCCAAATATTCAGGCTTTTTTAAACTCGAAATTTTACTTCATGCTTAATCTAGGAGTGGAAAACGCTCGTTTAAAACTCAAATTGGATTGTTCTAGAAAAACAACGAATATTTATACTCAAAAGAAAAACTCCCCGTATACAGTGATTCTTTTTTAGGTACACATATGCATAAACTGTAAATTTTCCGACATTCGTTGTTTTTAAAAGAGTTCAATTCGAAGCGTTTAACGAGTGTTTTCCACTCCCAGACTAAGCAAGAAGTAAAATTTCGAGTTTAGAAAAGCCCCGTGAAAATTTGTCGAGGGTCGCGCAGCGACCCGAGACACATTTTCTGGGCTTTTCTAAACTCGAAAATTTACTTCATGCGCCACGCGTATAAAACACAGATTTCAAGTGAAGTTCGAATATACATAAATTTCACAATACTTTAGTGTTTAATACGCGTGGCGCATGAAGTAAAATTTCGAGTTTAGAAAAGCCCCAAGAAAATTTGTCTCGGGTCGCTGCGCGACCCTCGACAAATTTTCACGGGGCTTTTCTAAACTCGAAATTTTACTTCATGCTTAGTCTGGGAGTGGAAAACAATTGTTTAAAGCTTTAAATTGAACTTAAGAAAAACAAGGAATATCTAAAGATTTACAGAAAACGGGCTGAATTTGGAATACGAATATTTAAAAGAAAAACTCCTTGTACATTATTTTCTGTTTCTATAAAATAATAATAATGTACACATACCACTAAATTTTATGTTTTGTGTATATTTTAATTACCAAAATAATTTTCCTAAAATTCCTATCAATATTTTAGATAACTAAATACAAATAATTTGGTAAAAAGAGAACACCTAGTTCCTAGTTATAAATGGCGTTTATTTTTACAATGATTTAATGTCTTCTTAGAAAATTAATAGAAACTCCGCAGCACAAGTTTAAAAAAACATTTGTCGGTACTTATAGGAATTTACATGTTATCATGATTTAGTTAACCAAAAATCAAACGGTAGAATTATTGATTTTCTGGAGGTTAATTAGCATAAACATATTTTTTTTTAATTTTAGAAAAATGAAATGCACAAACATCTTACTCTTTAACGAGTTACTTGTTGAAGCAATTTACATTTTTTATTTTAATCGTAATTAGGAATTAAACCTCCCAAAAATTATATTTTCTCCGGGGGTGATGTTTGTTAGTACTTAGATGATTAAATTTTTATATAATTATCATTATTTTACTATTATTTTACTTTCATCGTTTATATTATTAATTATTCAATACAGAATAGCTTTTTATGTGAATTTCTGAATACATTTTGCCTGCAAATGTGAAATAATAGAAGTAATTTATTTACTTTGAAAATTTATGAATTACCTAATCAATTAAATTAAATTACATTAAATAATATGATCGTTCGATGATACCTCCTAGGCCGATCGATCCGTTCCAAAATAGCTCAAAATAGCTTTATAGCATGCAGCTAGAGTACCTCAAACCGTATAACTTGATCAATTGTCTCGAGCTGACCGATTTGATTAATCTGCTAGAACTGATTGATCAATCGACTATCTTGACAAGTTTGAAAAGATCGAGCGGCCCGAAACGATCGAGCCGCCCGAAAAGATCGAGCCGATTGAAAAGATCGAGCCGATTAAGAAGATCGAGCCAATCAAGAAGATCGAGCCGATCAGAAAGAAGGAGTTGATCAAAAAGATCGGCCGATCGACACATCGAGCTGATCAAAAAGATCGAGCCGATCAAAAATATCGATCCGATCAAAAAGCACGAGAAGATCGAGCGGCTCGATCACTTGCAAGGATCGATCAATCGATCTTTTTTGATCGATCTTGCCCATCACTACTTAGAACCTTATACTGTTGAAGAGTATATGAGTGTGAATTAACACTAATTAATTTTTCTTTGTCTTGACACCATTTTGTACATTATGTAGATTGTAAATATTTATGTTTGTATGAAATAAAGAGGTATTATTATTATTATTATTGCATATTTAATTGATGAGGCGGATACATGATGAAACTCCATAATACTATTTGAAATAAAACAATACAGTTGGGAGGGTTTCACTTTTATTAATAAAAGTAAAACCCTCCCAACTGTGTTGTTTTACTTCAAATAAAAAGTATTGCTTTAATGATTATCATTTAAAAATATGCATAAAGAGCAATCAATTCTACGTAACATATTTTGATTTTTGTCTTTCTTAAATATTGTTTATATTGACCTTTAAATGAGAAAACATACCCATTTTTTGTTGTATTATTTTTGAATACTCAACTTAACGAATTTATTTCTCGGCGTGTACAATATAGAAAAAAATATTTTTTGAACTCGATGCCTCTAAAGTGAGATTTCGAACACCATTTTGATATCTCGAAAGTTGCATTTCCGGTATCACACTTTCGACACGAGTCCATTTATGTTTTTCCACGCACGTAAAACGTAAGTTGGCAGCACTGATAAAGTTGACAGCTGAACTGTCAGTTTCAGTTAAATTATCATTTGATTATGGAATGTAGTGCTAAAGTTTATCAACGGGAGGGAAGGTACTCCACGCTGATTACAAAATGGCTCAGGTTGGTTGAGTTAAAGAGAGATGAGCAACTAACTTTTGAAACACATATGCTGTTTTAAATTATTTATTTTAAACCAAAATAAAACATTAAAACGACAAATAGAATAAAAACAAGAGAAACAGTGCACGAGTTACAGGGCAGACTTGTTGTGGCGTCGGCGTCGCGATTATGAATTTCTACTAGCCCAGCGGTGGCGTCTGGCTAGTGATGGCTTCTGGATGGAGGCGGCGTCCAAGTCGCAAGACGGCGTCTCGGTGTAAGACGGCGTCTGTGGGGTGGTGCATCTGGCTGGATCCGGAGGCAGCAACAAACACTACGCTCGTAGTGCGGGACGTCAGGAACGACAGCGGAACGGCTAGCGTTGGCGTCGGGCAAAGTTTCTTGGCGTCGGTGGGCTGCTGGCCTGGCCCGGATCCGGCGGAAGCAACGAACGCTACCCTGGAGCGTCGTTGTGGCGTCGAGGCGACTGCGCTGGCAATCGGGTTCTCGGCGTCCTAGTCCAAAAACAGGAACGACGGCTGGGACGGCTAACGTCGTCGTCGGTTGTTCCCTGTTGTAGGAATCTTCTTCTGGCGGCAGGAACGACGGCTAGGACGTCTGGCGTCGGCGTCGGTTGGAGCTTCCTGGCTGACAGAAGAGTTGAGGAACGGTAGTTCCTCCTGAATCCACATGCTGCCCCTGTACAGCACAAGAGTGGACTGCCTTCCTGGATGCCGTCCCCCGGTATTTATGCCACGAAAAATGGCTTGGAGAAGGGATGATTTTGAGGACTACGTGACCGTTGGCAAAGAATTCGCTAGATAGTAATTATTGCAGACAACATAATTACTTCCAGCGAACCCTCAAATCCAAACTACCGTTAAGCTGCAATTTGAAAGAAGTATAGAAATTTATAATCTCTCTTCTTTTAAATTGCAATGGTGGTCATTAGTCCTCTCCCTTAATTGCCGATTTCGAAAAACCCGAGGGACAATCCGCCACACCTAGGTAGATGGTGGCCCGGGCACGTTTCGAACCGCGGGAGATAATCTTTTGGACCGGTCAATTAGTTAATTGCTGGGTACGAACTCATTTTAAATAAATGAAGAATTGTAAATGTTATTTACAATTCTTGTTGCCGGAGATTAAAATAATCCCCGGTAACAAGTTCAGATTATGTTATGTTATGTTATGTTATGGGGTCGGTGGGTCGTATGGCCTCTGGGCCTTTCGAAGTTACCTCGACCTAAAAGATCTTTTGTAACTATCCCTGACCTACTTGAGTCCCTCAATGTCTAGACTTCTTATGAAGTCTACTATAACTTGAGGGTTAATGTGTACCAATTCCTCGGTGTTTAAACTGGCCAATGACAGGTAGTTCCCTCTTTGAAGGGACAAGGCAGGGCATTCACAAAGTAGGTGCTCTGCTGTTTCTTGTGCCTCGTTGCAGAACCTGCAGTTGGCATCAGTTGTCTGACCCATCTTGGTGAGGTGGTACTTCAGAGGACAGTGTCCAGTTAGAAGGCCGGTTATGAGCCATAGGTTGCCCTTGCTTAACCTGCTTAAAGTTCAGATTAGTTTCACAGCTGTTTTTCGCCCAAAAACAAGTTTTACGGACATTTAACGATATGTTATGATTTTTTAGGACTGTTCTGTTTGGTCATATTTTGTGTATTACACCATGATAGAAAGTAGTATCCTAATTTCTTGTACATCACTGCTATCGGTGACATTTGCAACCGCTGACAATTGTCACTCTTTAAATTTTTTGAAGTAAAATGATACTTTTGACATAATGTGTCAATACTGACTTGATTAACCCATTAACGGCCCAGCAATTATAGAGATAACTCTAATAATTGGTTTCAGGTAATAAATGTGTACTTATTTTTAGGATTTTTACGAATGACTTATTGTATGACATACTGTGCATTTTTTTTTAATTATACATAATGTGTACGATGTACATTTTTAGGCATTCGTCGATTTTATATAAAAACTTGCAATATGAAGTTTAGAAAGAGTGTTTCCACTCCCAGAGTAAGCATGAAGTAAAATTTCGAGTTTAGAAAAGCCCCGCGTAGAAAATTTGTCGAGGGTCGCGCCAGCGACCCGAGACAAATTTTCACGGGGCTTTTCTAAACTCGAAATTTTACTTCATGCGCCACGCGTATTAAACGCTGAAATATTGTGAAGTTACAAATACACTGCCATTTTTGTTTATGATGAATAATAAAAATATTTACAGCTTTCCCTATAAATTTTCAAGTTAGCTCAAATAATATAATATATTATTATTGAGTAATTTAATTAACAAAAAAATAATAATGTTGCGTGTATGCATCAAAGGAGCTTAATGGGTTAATCTTTTTCTTTTCGTTTATTTGTAATAAACATAAATTGCTTTTTTTAACGTAAAATATCATTTTTGACACAAAGTGTCAATATTGAGTTGATTCATATTCTTCTTTTAATTTATTTGCGATAAATTTGAATTGAAAATTTTATAAAATGACAATAATAATTTAAAATGTATTGATATAAAATTGCCTTTCAAAGATTGTCTTTTTCTCATTTTTTACCGTGTGTCTGTGTTTTAAGGTTGAGTACAATTAATAAAGTTAGGTTATGTTAGATGATTGTCGTTTAACTTGAACGAAAAATAGCGAATTACCGAATAGTGTTTTCAATGTGATCAGACTTACCGTTTGCTTAAAATTTGTGATTGAAATTTACGTTTTTAACAAGTTACGTTTATTATTTAGGCTGTTGATATTGCACAGATAAGTATCCTAATTTCTTGTACATCACTGATATCGGTGACATTTGAAACCGCTAACAATTGTCACTCTTTAAATGTTTTGACGTAAAATGATACTTTTGACATAATGTGTCAATACTGACTTGATTAACCCATTAACGGCCCAGCAATTATAGAGATAACTCTAATAATTGGTTTCAGGTAATAAATGTGTACTTATTTTTAGGATTTCTACGAATGACTTATTGTATGACATACTGTGCATTTTTTTTTAATTATACATAATGTGTACGATGTACATTTTTAGGCATTCGTCGATTTTATATAAAAACTTGCAATATGAAGTTTAGAAAGAGTGTTTCCACTCCCAGAGTAAGCATGAAGTAAAATTTCGAGTTTAGAAAAGCCCCGCGTAGAAAATTTGTCTCGGGTCGCGCCAGCGACCCGAGACAAATTTTCACGGGGCTTTTCTAAACTCGAAATTTTACTTCATGCGCCACGCGTATTAAACGCTGAAATATTG
This sequence comes from Philonthus cognatus, assembly GCA_932526585.2. NCBI lineage: Eukaryota > Metazoa > Arthropoda > Insecta > Coleoptera > Staphylinidae > Philonthus > Philonthus cognatus. Next base: position 82,722,698 of record OW052244.1, on the reverse strand, counting down.
TGAAGTTACAAATACACTGCCATTTTTGTTTATGATGAATAATAAAAATATTTACAGCTTTCCCTATAAATTTTCAAGTTAGCTCAAATAATATAATATATTATTATTGAGTAATTTAATTAACAAAAAAATAATAATGTTGCGTGTATGCATCAAAGGAGCTTAATGGGTTAATCTTTTTCTTTTCGTTTATTTGTAATAAACATAAATTGCTTTTTTTAACGTAAAATATCATTTTTGACACAAAGTGTCAATATTGAGTTGATTCATATTCTTCTTTTAATTTATTTGCGGTAAATTTGAATTGAAAATTTTATAAAATGACAATAATAATTTAAAATGTATTGATATAAAATTGCCTTTCAAAGATTGTCTTTTTCTCATTTTTTACCGTGTGTCTGCGTTTTAAGGTTGAGTACAATTAATAAAGTTAGGTTATGTTAGATGATTGTCGTTTAACTTGAACGAAAAATAGCGAATTACCGAATAGTATTAATGGATATCGATAGCTAACGCCATCTAATGCTTCATAGTGGCATCGTCAGTGACACGAATGCACAAAGTGCATATACAGGTCACTGTTTCACAAATTCAATTTTGATACCGAATAGTGTTTTCAATGTGATTAGACTTACCGTTTGCTTAAAATTTGTGATTGAAATTTACGTTTTTGACAAGTTACGTTTATTATTTAGGCTGTTGATATTGCACAGATAATGCATTTAAACATAGTGTGTGATCCTTTCATCAGTACATAATAGAAATCTTAGTAATGGTAAAACTCCTTAAGTTCATCTCTTTGCGCACGTTAGAGATTCAATATACTTCCAGGTTAGATTAGGTCAGGTTAAGAAAGAAGTTTGCAATAGATTGAACTGCTTAAATTTCTTTGTACACGCTGGCGATTCCACATACTTCTAGGTTAGGTTAGTAGATAGGTTTGCAACAGAATACATTGTTTAAGTTATGTTAGATTACAACTGATCTTTTAGATGTGCCTCATCAAATAAATCGTCATAAAAATCACTTCAAATCGTATTATTTCTCATATACTCGTAGTACTAAATCAAAAAGGATTTGTAATCCGAATTCGTTACATTTGTTTAAGAGGATGTATTTTTCTGAATGTGTTGTACCGGGCTTTCATTAATTCCCGAACCCCACGTGACTAAATTTAAAATTGCCGCGTAAATTATATGTATTTGTACGTTGGAGGCTTTGAAAAAAGTAACCAAACGTTACTAAAGTCAAATTTGACATAAACGTTTATGCGCGGTGCATCGTTAAACCAACCTTTGAGATCTTACAAGATTCGCCCGGAATTTTCAGGTAAGCAAAAATTGTTTAATTATTCTGAAGCATTGAGTTTTATTTCTATTTATTTTGCAGAGTCAATTTGCTAGGATAAGCAAATACTGCGAAAATGGTATTTACAACGGAGCAAGACGCGTTTATTTTGGTGGCACATTTTCGTAGTGCTTATTTTTTAATCATTTTAAATATAATATTTTCAGTCGTCATAAAAATACGCCGGCGAATAAATATTTTTGAATCTAGGGAATTTTTGTGTGAGCCATACCACCTTGTACATTTGGTTGCCTATTATTTTTGGTCACGTGGGGTTCGGGAATTAATGAAAGCCCGGTATTTGCATAAATTCCGAGTGCCGAAAACTACCCACTCCTTTACCCCAATAAATTATCCAACAGAGCTTTACGACCCCCTGCAAATCTTGAGGTTCTAAGTCTTTAATGGCCGTGGGTGAAACTGGATGCTCGCGAATGTTCCTTTATGTGAAGATTCCACATCAATTGCAATATGAAGTTTAGATATATTATGGAAAAAGATGAGACCAACTGCAACTACATTATGTTATCCAGTCCAGATTTTAACGCACACACTTCAGGTACTGAAGAATATTACTTTTTTCTAAAACCACATTTACCCTTGATTTACCACGAAACAAGTTTCAACCATATTCCCTTGGCTAAGCTCAGGTGATAAAACCTGAAGCAGCAGCGACAGTTGCCGGTATCATCGTCACGTGAGTGGCTAGCCGGTAATGAAAGTCGATTCTTCCTCGCCGCGGCCCGAAGATCTATCTACCTGTGGATGTTGTGTAAAAACACGCGTTCGTTTTGAATAGAAAACGGCGAGGGAATACGAATTGTTTCAGATAAGAGCCTAGTCCGCGCACGCCGGCCGCCAGTTTGCCAGAGTGCGGCAACGCAGCCAGGATGTACACCGGGTGGTTGGCGGTTTTGCGCTCCGACCACTAACACAAGCGAGTCAGGCGCGCTGCGCTGGCTTTCGAGTTCACCGACCCGCCCGTTCGTTCTCTCGACAGCACTCGCGGGAGAGAAAACTCGTCCGAACACAATAGCCCCGGCTATTACAATGCTCTTTATTACACTTCCTAAAGTACACAATTGATCGCGCGATAATGGCCGCTGCCTAGGTGAAGTAGGGAGTTTAGATAAGTTGCCGGTTTTCTTTTATGGATTTTAGCTTCTTTTGCGATTCCGCGACGCTAATTATGCGCCCCAAAAAAGGAGAAATTGGAGTCGCGGTCGACCATCTGTTGGCTGGACGAAACAAAAGTAATCTAGCGAGACGGGCATTTTCTTTCTAGAAGGAAATTTAAGTTTTTTCTTGCATGGGGAAAAAGCTTGAGAAAAGTATACGGAATAAGCGTTGCAGAAACCACAACTATTGTTTAAATCTGTTTTGATTTTTTTCTCAAATCATTAAATTACTTTTGTTCACAACAATCTTATAATATGTGCACTATTTAATTGTGTGGGCAGCATAAATGGGGTGCATTTAACACTGAAGTACATTAAACACGGAATTTGCGTGTTTAATGTGGTTTTTTAACACGAATATAAATATTGATAATTAAATAACAGTCACTTGTGCAAATTTTTTTTTTGTCTCATTGACAAATATTCATTCAAACAACTACTTCTCGAGCTAATACCCCGACAGATATTGAATTATACAATGAATATTTGAGTTAATTTTAATTCGTTTTTATATTTTGTAAATATTCTGTAAACTATTGACAAACTCAATTTTTCTTTATGTTAAATTGTCTTTATGTTAACAGCCACTTAGTTTGTTTTTATTCTTTCCGACTAGTTTCGACTTATCGTCATTCTCAAAGAGTAATACATAAGTCGAAACTAGTCGGAGAGAATAAAAAATAGTAGTGAAACAAACCAAGTGACTTTTATTTAATTATCAATATTGTAAACATGTTTCAAGTGATTAATGAGAACCAAATTGAAGATATACGAATATAAATAATTGCACACTTCGATTGCTTTTTAGGTTTTTGCCGCTAGGCAGTAACAGCGCTGTGCTAGTCAAATCAGCTTCTTTTGTCTTAGATTTGACCATGGTGGTGATGACGTCGTCGACGCCATTTTGTTAAAGTACGAAATAATCGCCGTTGGGGGTCATTTTGCCCCTAGGTTATTTTTCCCCGCGCTATTAATTTTCCCCTCAAATTTTCCCCCGGCTATTATTTTCATAAGAAGATGAAACTTAGACTCAGAAATGTATTCAGTTGCGTGCAATGATTGTAGCAAATGTTATATAAGCCAAACTCAAAGGATTTTTTTTTTTTAATATTTAAGGAATATAAAGGGTGTTTCACCTAACTCCCCAGACTAAATAACATGAAACTAAAAATGTTAAATTGCGTATTCCCAATTCGATTGTGTTTTAAGTGACAGCAATGTTTTAAGTTCCAATGGGAAATTGTTTTATCAGAATTTGATGTTAATTAGTCTCAATTTGAAGTTGAAAAGTTATAGCTTAAATATCAGTTGCGTAGAATATGTTTGAGCTAAGTAGAACTAATTTGTTTTTATTTTTATTAATATTTGAAAAATATGATATTTTGTATAAATATAAATAATTCAAATATTCGAATACTCAAATATAAATATTACAATCACTAAATTTTTAACTTTAAATCAGTGTTTTCTACGTCTAGTACATGATGTAAAATTTCGAGTTTAGAAAAGCCTAAAAATTTGGATTAGCCGGGCTTCGCTTCGCTTGCACCGACAAATCCAAATTTTCAGACATTTTTAAACTCGAAATGTTACATCATGCTTAATCATGGAGTACAAACACTTGTCATGACCATGATGCGACAACTCTCGTTAGGACAGCCCATTAGAAGAGCCAAATCGCATGACCAGAGAAGGATTGAACGTCGAATCAAAAACATTAGATTAAGGGAATATTAATTTGGGGGAATATTAATTCGGGGGAAAAATATAAGGGGAAAATTTGCCGGGGGAAAAATGTTAGGGGAAAAAGGAACCCTAATCAATAATCGCGTCAACATCTTCACCGTTCTCACTAGTTTAACCCGCGTAAAATGCGTTTGTAAACATAAATCATTCTCAAATCGGTTAAACAATTGTGCTTCTATCTGTCGCGAGTGTTTTTTTTAAAGCGAAACAAACGTTAACACCGTGAAAACTCCATCCAAACGAAAGAGTTCGTTTTTTTGTGCAAAGAGCGTTTTTCTGTGTAACTTAGGCGAAAGGGTAGTATTATTTATTGTTGAACGATTGTTCATATTTGTGTTAAAGTGTAATTAACCCTAATACGCATTCAAATCATAATACCGCAATCTGTCATCATTTATCTGTCAAATTATTATAAAACAAAACCGACCATTAAAACTGACGCGCATTTAATAAATATATATAATCATGTAGTGTTATATATTATTATTATTTTCGTGAACAAAGTATAGTGTATAACTCGCAGATAATGGCTATTATTCACTCGAACGACTTGCTCCCCTCATCTTCGGCTCGTTCCGCAAACTAGTTCTCGTGATTAATAGCTCGTTGTACAATATACTATTTTTTACTTTTTACAATGATACGTCTTAGTTTCCTTAGATATCTATGTCCAACGATGATACTATTATCATCCATGGGAGCTGACAGGGCTCCAGCCCTGGGGCCCGTGATTAGAGGGGCTTGGCGCACTCAAAAATGATTTCAAAAAATCGTGATGTGCCCATATCTTAAACGGGGAGAGTGCTATGTCTTTAACGGGGAAAGTGCTATGTCTTTAACATAGCACTTTCCCGGGGAAAAGTGCTATGATGGACACATCACTATTTTTTTTTTTGGTATCATGCTGTCTTCAGCCCTAATGGGGCCCACCACGTTCGTACTTGCACGACGCACAGTATACGATTTAACCAATCTAACGGGGCAAAACTCATGGACTAGTTTTTATAGTCCATTTTGAATCATAAATTGATTAATTTTGGATTAATATAAAAATAGATAGTTTTCCTACAAAATTATTTAAATGAGTCAATAATTAAATTCAATAAGAGATTTGCGGTGTATTATCAACAAAACAAATTTTTTTTCTTGTAGTTCATTTTGCATACATTTAGCATTATGTCTGTCGCTCAATTCATCGTGTTGAAGTTTTCTTATTCATAATGTGTATCACTGTGTATACTTTTAGATTAATTACAAGCAATTGACTTTTATAAAAAAAAATATACAGGGAATTTTTATTTTAAGTAACATCCTCGTTATTCGTTGTCTTTTTGAAATAGTTCAATTTGAAGCTTTAAACGAGTGTCGTCCACTCCCAGACTAAGCATGAAGTAAAATTTCGAGTTTTGAAAAGCCCCGCGTAGAAAATTTGTCGAGGGTCGCGCAGCGACCCGAGACAAATTTTCACGGGGCTTTTCTAAACTCGAAATTTTACTTCATGCGCCACGCGTATAAAACACTGATTTCAAGTAAAGTTTAAAATATTCTTACGTAGTAGTATATTTTTAGTCCTGTTTTAGCAATTTTTTTGTAATACTGATTCGACAGTGTATTTTTAATTTCACAATACTTTAGTAATATATACTCGTGTCGCATGAAGTAAAATGGGCGTTTGGATTTAGATGCGTAGCGCCCAAATCTAACCTCAGGCTTTTCTAATCTCGAAATTTTACTTCATGCGCCACGAGTATGAATCATTGAAATATTGTGAAATTAAAAATACACTGTCAAATCAGTATTAAAAAAATATTTCTAAAGCAGGATTAAAAACATACTGCTAAATAAGAATATTTTAAACTTCACTTGAAATCAGTGTTTTATACGCGTGGCGCATGAAGTAAAATTTCGAGTTTAGAAAAGCCCCGTGAAAATTTGTCGAGGGTCGCTGCGCGACCCTCGACAAATTTTCTACGCGGGGCTTTTCTAAACTCGAAATTTTACTTCATGCTTAGCCTGGGAGTGGACGACACTCGTGTATAGCCTCAAACTGAACTCTTAAAAAAAAAACGAATATCTGAAGATTTACAGCATATACGCAGTAATTGTAATATTTCAGCATACTTAAAATAACTCCCTAGATAAAATAAATACAGTTAGAAATGACTATTTGAGTTATTGAAAATAGTATCGGATAAGTTGATTTAAACAAACGTACATATTTCTAACTTAAAAAAAAAACGGCATAAGTTTGCAGTTGATAGAGCGATGTTATACATTTTATAGAAAACCTGCAATTTTTATTTAAAGTTTTTTTTAATTAACAGTATTTTAAGAAATATTGACAGTAAACAAGGCGTGTTCACTTAATTTTTACACTTAACAAAAAATGTTAAATATCTTAGTAATCGCAAAAAATCGCACAATTTAACAAGATTTATTGTAAATAAGACATCTTTTTTTTTTTGGGTTTTACGTCATCTATTTCCGCTGCTAAAGCCAATCATGACGCCGGAGATTAGGTCTACAGCTATCCGGGAATATTGCCGAACCCGGTGGGAGTTCCAACCCACCGGTAGGGATCTTTAACGTGCACGCAACATCCAGGCAGTACACGGGTCCTACATGCATTTAACGTCATATCCGAGAAGACGGAGTGTTTGGCATTTTTATCCTAACCTATATAAATGCAGACAACTTGTTAGGCCGGTATTTGAACCCCGCTCCGTGGCGTGGCAGTACAACACTCTAACCACTACACCACCAAGCTGCCCAATAATAAGACATCTTGAGGATCATTAGAAAACCAGTAGTAGTTCATGACGATGTATGACACAAATCAGTTTTTATCAAATGTTTATATTTGTTTTTTTTATAAATTGAATAACCTATTATGTTTTTGTTATATTATATTATATTTACACAAATAATATATGATATTGTACCTACACTTTTGCAGAAAAGGACACCAAAGAGAAAATATTCTTCAGCTTTGATCAAACTATGCAATTTTAAAATAATTCATACTAAAATGAATCAACAACAAATAACATCAGTTTTTTACTTCAATTTTGCTACTTGATATCGCAGAGAATTGAAAGTAAACTGAAATAATTCTGTATCAGGAATCTTTTTCTGATGTATACCGGGTGTGGCACTTAAGACGCCTCGGACCATAGCTCCTTTACGATAAAAGCTATCTAAAAAAATCTAAGAGCAAAGTGGTGCATAATTACCGTCGCTATGTTTCAAAAATATTTCTAATCATCAGTGGCGTGCCGTACTCCAGTGGCGTACCAAACTTATGTTTTTTAAATGGAATGCCCTATTTTTTTATTGCAGATTTGGAAAGTGCTCGAAGACTACTTATTTTTTTATCTAACATGTTACACCCTTCACTTTAGCTGTTTCGCTGTTATAACCCCTTCTTTCAAAATTGCGCCCCATTTTTGAGATTGTTTTGTAGAGAAACTAATTGACGCCGGCGCCTAAATTTTGAATTGAGGTACAGGTTAAGACCTCGTATACCTTCACATAATTTTTTTTCGGGTAATTTATGGAAAAAATAATTTTTGATTGAACTTCACATGTTGTCATTTTTTTCGAAAATTTCAAATGGCACCCCCCTAAAAAAATTACGGCGTTGTACAGCCAAAACTCTAAATTTTTCATTGGTACAAAAAAAATTACACATTGCATAACAAAATTTCGGAGAAAAAAGGAATTTCATCGCAAATGTCCGGAAACGTTTTCCGTTCCCAAGAGTGCCATGAGAAAACAAAAGATTGGTAATTGTCAAAGTAAATTATTAGACGCCAGTAGCAGCCATAAGTCATTTTTGATAAACGTTCTAAAAATGTTCCGAACTCAAGACATGATATTTATTCTTGGAGAATGTAACAAGAATTGTTTCTTGGCGTCACGAGTGTACGCTGCGAGATATCCGCACAGGGCACATCCAAATGAACGTGCGTTTCAAAAAGTGTTGGAGAGATTTACTACTACGGGAAGTGTGAAACGGCCAAGGAGAGTTAGAAAGAGGACAGTTTTTACCGAAAATAATGAACTGCAGGTTCTGGAGGCAGTTATTGAAGATCCTCATACCAGTATCCGTGATATTAGTAGGAATCACGATATTTCAACGCGATCCGTACATCGTGTTCTTCAAAAGTACAAATTCCGTCCATTTAAGATTCAACTGCACCAAGAATTGCAACCTCAAGATTTTCATGCGAAGCAAGATTTCTGCTTGTGGGCTATCAACAAAATTGAGCAGGAGGAATCATTTCTTATGCGCGTATTATTTTCTGATGAAGCGACGTTCCATAGAAATGGGCATGTCAATCGCCACAAGTACCATTATTACGCCGATGAAAACCCACACGCCATGCGAATGATAAACCACCAGCAAAGATGGTCGCTGAATGTTTGGGGAGGCATACTTGGAGAACACCTTTTGGGTCCTTATTTCATCGAGGGGCACCTGAACGGCAACAGTTATTTGAGGTTCCTTCGCGACGACTTGGATGATCTCTTGGAAAATGTCCCTCTAGCCGCTCTACGACAGATAGTTTTCCAGCACGATGGAGCTCCTGCACATAATAGCCGTGTCGTTCGGGAATTTCTCGATGAAACGTTTCCGGACTCCTGGATTGGTCGTGGGGGTCCTGTGAGGTGGCCGTCAAGATCACCAGACCTCACTCCCCTTGACTTCTTCCTTTGGGGCCATATCAAAGACGAGGTTTACAGGACGGTACCAACTACTGTCGAGGATATGAGGGAGAGAATCCGCGCGGCTTTCCGCGGTATATCACCAGAAGTCCTTAGGGCAGTGTCTAGAGCCTGTGAGTCGAAGTTGCGGTTGTGCCTCCAGCAGGAAGCTCGTCATTCCGAACATTTAGTTTAAGTTGTTAAATTTTCTTTATCTGCATTTTTCATATCATGTTGAATAAATAGGTACATACTATTATGTTGACCGTATTTGTGTTTTTGTTTTCTCATGGCACTCTTGGGAACGGAAAACGTTTCCGGACATTTGCGATGAAATTCCTTTTTTCTCCGAAATTTTGTTATGCAATGTGTAATTCTTTTTGTACCAATGAAAAATTTAGAGTTTTGGCTGTACAACGCCGTAATTTTGTTAGGGGGGGTGCCATTTGAAATTTTCGAAAAAAATGACAACATGCGAAGTTCAATCAATTTTTTTTTTTCATAAATTACCCGAAAAAAAAAAATTATGTGAAGGTATACGAGGTCTTAACCTGTACCTCAATTCAAAATTTAGCCGCCGGCGTTAATTAGTTTCTCTACAAAACAATCTCAAAAATGGGGAGCAATTTTGAAAGAAGGGGTTATAACAGCGAAACCGCTAAAGTGAAGGGTACAACATGTTAGATAAAAAAATAAGTACTCTTCGAGCACTTTCCAAATCTGCAATAAAAAATAGGGCATTCCATTTAAAAAAACATAAGTTTGGTACGCCACTGGAGTACGGCACGCCACTGATGATTAGAAATATTTTTGAAACATAGCGACGGTAATTATGCACCACTTTGCTCTTAGATTTTTTTCGATAGCTTTTATCGTAAAGGATGGTCCGAGGCGTCTTAAGTGCCACACCCGGTATATAAATAATTTGTAGTAATGCATGTGTATTTTTCATATTTCAATAATTTGAATCGCTAGAACCGTCTAATCGTATACTGTGAGACGTACACGTCTGTTGGTCCGTGTACGATATTGGATGGGTACATTTGCACGACGGACTGAATTTGTCACCGTTCTGATGGCGATAACTGCAGCCATTACTTACATTTCAGTACGGTTCATTACGAGCAAATGCTGACGAAATACTGGAGACAAAACAGATGCGTATACGTTTTTTTTTTTCACCGTTCACTTTTGCTCGAAGGTACCCATCGACTATTCGTTTAAGTATGACGTGCATGTACGTCGATGTCCGTCGTACTTGCACGATAATGGATAGGCCCCTTCAGACAATGGCGGCTCTTTAGACAGTGGCGGCTGTAGGGCGTTGCGGTGCGACCGCACCAGGCGCCGCCATTTGGGGCGCCGAAAACGGAGAACGAAACGCGGGGGGCGGCGCCACCATGAAATCTCGCACCACCTAAAAATTTTGGGCGCCACCATGAGATCTCGCACCACCTAAAAATGTTGCTAGGGCCGCCACTGCCTTTAGATAGAGGGGCCCGCCAGACAACCTGGCCTGGGGGCCCCGAGTTATCATGCGGGGGCCATCATACTATCTCCCAACATAATGAACTTAATTTCTTTATCTCTGAAATATTATACTGAGATTCCTTAAACATGTATGCTCAAGTCTAGCGTAGAGGATGCATTCTTAAATATTATACTGAGATTCCTTAAACATGTATGCTCAAGTCTAGCGCTGATGATGCCTTCTTCCAAATATTGGACTTGTTTGTTTAGCTATATATGCCCAACGTTGATAATATCCTACTTGGCAATCAAAGCTACTATGTAGCAATCACAAATTAAAGGCAGGTAGCTACATCTGCATCAATAGTAATCCAGAAGCGCTTCAATGTACAGTCAATCCAAGTAATGCCATTATTATTATTCCGTGGGAACAAAAACAACAACAGCAGCAGCAGCGTCGACGTGCATTAACGACGCGCATTCATTTATATAATTAACCATCAATCTTTTCGCGTCCGACACGGCCGTAACTTCTGGGAACGGGCCGGACAATTAATACATTATCGATGTTTCCGTGTCAAATCCGCCATTATTATTTTCGAAGAACCTCGCGACCCCATTACTCGACAGCGACGACGCAAATTCAATATAAATATTGATCTGTTTCAGTATTATTACACCCGAACCATTGATTTTTTTCTTCCTGATATCTATGCATATCTAATCTGGAACGTAATTGGAATTCTCAAGGAACAAATAGACGAGATGGTGTTACACAATCAGGAACAAATATGTGTATATTGAGCACAGTTCGGAATTTCCCATGAGCAATAATGATATATTTTATTATGCAACGTATTAAAATATGTATGTATTACAGTACTGATATATTTTATTATGCAACGTATTAATATATGTATGTATTACAGTAATGATATATAAAAGGTGGTTTTTAACGTTTGTTTTTGATATATCATTTAACATTATGATATATGTTGGCTTGGTACAACTAGATCATAAATACAACTATGATTGATGACACGTAAGCCATAGTCAGGAAATACTAGTTTGAAGCAATAATCCTATTGAAACACAATATTTATAGTTGATATATTCATCTAACCGATGATGAATTTGTCAAGGATAGACTATGGGAATGATATTGCAGCAGTGTATTCATATTAAAAATGTTCAACAAGCTAATGATGATGGTCATATTCATATATATTGTGTTTTTACCATCCTCTGGTTAGGTTAGGTTGAATATATATATAATGAATATATAATTGCTATAAAATATAGCAATTATTCTTTCGAAGGACAATATTCATATATGTTGTGTTTTTATCATCCTCTGGTCCTAGGTTAAGTAGGGTAATTTAATGAATATGCTGAAGATATTCTATAGCAATTATCCATTCGAAGGATAATATTCATATATGTTGTGTTTTTATCATTCTCTGGTACTAGGTTAGGCTAGGTAATTTAATGAATCTGCTGAACATATTCCATAGGAATTATTTTTTCGAAGGGTCATATTCATAAATGTGTTTTTATCATCCTCTGATTAGGTTAGGTTATTTAATAAATATGCTGAAGATATTCTATAGGAATTATCCTTTTATATGTGTCGTGCAGCGGCGGCTCGCAGCCTAACTTCAGGGTAGGCCAGAGACCCAAGGTAATATGTATCCGTTATTGAAAGGTGACTTTGTTGTGCAATTCCTTGTATTTATAAAGCGCGATCCCGACCTCAAATTTTGTGTGGTGTCGTGTTTTGATCATCCTCTGGTTAGCGGCTCCGTTCAGTCTACGAGCGGCAGGACCTGTGGAGAGCAACGAGAGAGATCGGCGCGGCGCCACCCCCATCGTAGCCGACAGTGCACTGAACGGGCCGATATCTGTGTCTGTCTCTGTGTCTACTACTACTATAGCCCGTGAATGTGTGAGTGCATGAGTATGAGAAGGCACGGTATTCCCAGATTGGAGTAGGTCAGGCCCGTGCTGTGTATCACCCGTGACCCCCCACTACCCTCGCGGCGGCACGTGAAGAAGGCCCGAAGGCCTCGGTCACTGTGCATCGGCACCCGTGGAGTGCGTCGTGCGACGTTCACTAGGTCGACGCTCGTTCGTTCGGCCCGGACCGCTGGACTGCTACTATTTACTGATATGCAATTTTCGCTAAACGGGGATCTCTTAGCCACGCGCCGCAGCTCTACGCGGTTCTCCCATGACTCACACGTTCTCGCACGGGGATCCTTTTCTGTATCCACCTGGCCTCTGTTGCCTATCTATCCAATATTTGTTTTCGCCTAGAATATGTGTAGCAGTTGTAGCGGTGAGGTTTTCCGTACAAATTATAAAAATCAACTACCCTGGGGGTTTCCTTTTAAGTACACATATCCCCTGAGTAGTAATATTTTCAGACACCCAATGTTTTTGAAAAGCGTTTAATTTGAACCTTTTTCTTTTAAGTATACATATATCGATCAATACATTGTCAAATTTCAGGTATGCAATATCTCTAATGCTGTGTTCAATTTAAAGCTTCTAACGTTTTCACTCCCACATTAAGCATGAAGTAAAATATCAGGCTTTTCTAAACCTCATGCGCCACGCGTATAAAACACTGATTTCAAGTGAAGTTCAAGACATACTGTATTAGAATACTGCTTAAGCAGTATATTTTGAACTTCACGACATTTCAGTGTTCTAAACTAGAAATTTTACTTCATGCTTAATCTGGGAGTGGAAACACTCGTTAGAAGCTTTAAATTGAACACGTTTTAAAACAACGAATGCCTGAAATTTGACAATGTATTTATCGATGTATGTATACTTAAAAGAAAAATTCTCTGTATATCTATAGTCTGCTACGATATTATCGAAAATAGCATCATTGTAGCGCTCCTTAAATTCTTGGCATGGGATATTGATCTTACAATGTATACTCTCAATCAAGGAATTCTTGTAGTGAAAAGAACAATACCTAACGTCAAATCAAGCTTCCCAAATACATCGAGCGTCGTTTATCAATGAAAAAATACACAATACACAGTACGGAACAAAAAACTACTTAACTTCTTAAAGATTTTAGTTATAAACATGTGTACATATTAATCTGAATACTAGTTTGATACGTATGTACAGTTGCGAGAGAAAAAAAACTAGTACAGCAAAATATTTGGCTGTGTGAACTGGACTCACTTTGATTTTTCAAATTGTCAATCAAATTGAAACATCTGCAGAAATGTCAAACGAAATTTAATTAACGTCGACATGTCCCAACTCACTGAAACGCAAAAAGCTATAATAACGATCCGTTTAGAGACGGTATTAGCATTAGAGATATTGCATGTCAACAAAAGCACGGTCTTGTTGGCCAAGAAAAAATGTTTTGCTAACCTGTACATGAAAAGTCTCTTTTACAAGAAAAAAAATACGATATTTTGGAAGTGGCAAAAGCTTCCTGCTGTACTAGTTTTTTTCCGTCGCAACTGTACAATTTGGAGCAAAATAATTGAAACCCTAGAATTTACGTTTTGTAAATGTGTCTTTTTGTTGCCATTGATCATTTATATAACGTCACTGTCAATGATCGAATTAAAGTTAGAAAGGCATAATTACAACACATTTTTTTATAAAAACATGCCGCTTTATTTTGTCAAGGGTTTCCGTTTTTTGCTCCTAATTGTACATACATATAAATAATGTTTAACGTTATAATATTTTCTTCTGTTAACAATATACACTATTACGCTTCGAAGCAATCTCCCCATAGCCTTCAAAAAATCAGCTTCTTCAACATACATCTTATTTTTCTGCTTCAATCATGTAACTATGTCTTCAAAATAAGATTCTTTGAGAGATATCTTCACCTGGGAAAAGAAAAAGATTATAAGGATGGATAGAGTAAATTAGGAATCTATTTCAGAGACAAAAAGGAGAGCGCATAATGTATCACTACTTCATTTAATAACGTCTACTGCAGAAAATTCTTATAACAACAATACTTTATTTTACTATTGTTTCGCATAAAAAGACTGTTATTCCTTACTTCACGTTTTATTTGTATCGTTGGATGTACATTTCGAGACACAAGGTGCTCACTATCAATAACAAATAAATATTATTGATAATGAGCACCTTGTGTCTCGAAATGTACATCCAACGATACAAATAAAAAGTATGCTTTAAATTTTGTGTTTATTTTGACAGGATTTGAAACACATAAAATGCAGTAACGTAAATTTTGCTTAAACTACAAAGTTGCAATTTTTAAGAAATTGTAAGGTGGTGCGTTAATTTCTTGGAGCAGTGTATTGATTATCCACTGCTCCAAGAAATTAACGCAACGCCTTACAACTTGACATCATGAGATTTAATATACGATATGGTTATTTACTTTTAAATACGATCTAAGGATCTAAGGAGGTAATGGTTTCCTTAATTTGTAGTGCTCTCTGCACCAATACATGTAATACGAAAATAGTTTGATCATCAGATTGCGTGTGTGAAAAGAGACGGAAAACTTCAAAATACGTCTGCTATGGTTTTTAAATGGTACAAGTAAAAACTTATGTTCCGGCATGCAGCTTTAACATTTTAAGGTTAAACGTCACCCTTTGACAATGTCTTTGTAAAAATAAATCTTCGAAAACCCTTGTAGCATTAATCAATGTGCACAATCGATTTCAATGTGATATTAAGTGGTATAGTTATAATTTCCACATCTACTAAATAATGCAGGTATTTACAAAAATAAATAATGTATTTATGTTTATTTTGTGTAAGCTCAAATGAAAGTGATAGTTGAATCGAATACGCATTCAGTAGATTTGGCAGATAGACATCGGATTAATCTGTTATATCATGAAAATTTACCGATTTAAAATTAGTTTTAAGCTTGCCCCGCATCCACCTTTGGTGTATAGGACAATTTTCAAAATTAAAATTAGACAAACAAGCAGATTTATTAGTATTATTATTAAATTCCGTAGTATAATAATGAAACATTAGTTAATTGTTAAGAAGTTCAGAGGATCAATCTACAATTTAGTCACTTATCTCAAACATCCAGGTAACACGTACTTTTTAAGTTGGTTTCGATCACGGTGTAACGCAAGTACGTGTAGACATTCTCTAAATCTTCACAAGAAATTATGGTTTTAAGCTTTTGTAAAAGAAAGAACAGTAATATACTGGCCTAAACAATATGACATCGCCATGTAACGTAAATAGTTGACGCGACTAGGAAAAATCGTTGCTGATACAACTATCGACAATACTCTAAAAAATTTGAATAAGACAATCCACATCAATGAGTCATGGGACATCTCTCCCGAATTCCACTATAACTATGCAATTTTTTATTAAGTGAGACAACACAATTCCATGATGAAAAAAAAAATACCGGTAATACCATAATCTATAATCTGTTTTCTTTTTAAATATGACCAATCACATTTGACATTTCAAGAATTTAGTGGTATGATGCAGGTTGTGTTTTAGTTTAGGACAAGATTAATCACGTTATGTTGTAAATTAACTTTTAATTTGTAGGTTATGTGAAGGGAAATCTGACATTAATATGACAATTCAATAACTCACAAAGATTACGATTTCAAATGTATTTACCTATCACCGCCTCAAATTATTTGTATCTACTACCAATTTAATAAAGTGTCACTGAGGATCAGGTAGGATAGGAGGATCAGATAATATTCCTTGCTTAGGAATATCTGTCTTCTTTATTATCTGCCCATTTATTTGTTCAAATTTTTAGTTCTAAATTCAAGGAATTTTTCGTTTGGGTTTTTCCAATGTAAATTTTTAGACATTTGTGATCTTATTAAAAACTTTCAATCCGAAAACTGTAACGAGTGTTATCCACTCCCAGACTAAGCATGAAGTAAAATTTCGAGTTTAGAAAAGCCTGAAAATTTGGCTTGGTCGCGTAGCGCAGCGGAGCGACCAAGCCAAATCAGGCTTTTCTAAACTCGAAATTTTACTTCATGCGCCACGCGTATCAAACACTGATTTAAAGTGAAGTTCAAAATATACTGATAAGTTCTCATAAATTTAACAAATGTTTATATGGAATATGTGAAAAGAAAAAATCCTTGTATGTGTTGTAACTAGTACGTTCTATTTTTTTAAAATCTCTGCATCGGGGCAATTTATTTGACAAATTATAATTTATTTGTCACATTGATAATCATGTACCAACATCTCAAAATTTGATGTTTAAAATACCCTACTGTTAAAAAGGATTGCAACTGTTCGCAGTAAATATACCCTATGTTTTGTCTATTAAAAAAAACAGAGTTTAGTTATATGAGCATAAAATAATCACATTTGATCTTCTGCAAAATTCATATCGCAAATCGATGTTACCCGAAGGCCGGAAGCATAAGGCTTCCGAACATAAGCAGAGTCGACAATAGAGGAACGATACACCACAATTGTGTGTCTCTGTAACATATGTCATTCTTTTTAGTTAAGAAAGCTAATATTAAAGTTTTATGACTCAGCTCACGCTATTTGCAATAAAAACATTTTTAACTTTCATTTACGACATATACATGTTTTAAATGAAAGTCATTTGGTGGCCACACCTGCATATTTTAAATCGATTCTTTAATTCTATTTGCGCAAATTTCACACACATACATACCTACCGTCGGCCTAATGTAAATACCACATAACTCTAATTTAGTTAATGTTGCAGAAGACGCATAAAATGATTTATATACTTTTTGTATCACATTATTTTCACTTTATTTATCTTACAAGTCACAATCACAATTGCACATTAAAAAAGGCTAACGTATGGAAAGCCTAACCGAAAATGCAACACTAGTGAGCATGCCTGTTTAGCATTTTATTTTTAAAGCCAGTGGAGATATGTAGTTTTCTTTTCTGTAAGTGTGAGCTATCAAAACATTCTGAAGAGTTTAAGATTTTGTATAGACATTGGCAGTTCTTGTCAGCACCAGAAGACGTTAACAACCGATTTCGGTATAAAAGTAAAGTTACGTGGTTTTCACATTAGGCCGACCATTTATTGTTTGAGTATTAATATTTGGCGGGAGAGTTAATATTTTATAATAACTTTAATGTTGTTGGTTTAAAAGTAGAAGACATTATGTACAAAGGAAATAAGTAGCAGTTAATGACATATATACAGGGTGTCCCAGACCACCCGTAACAGCTTTTTTTTGAGAAAACGGCTAGTCCTATAGAGTTGGGATAAAAACATTTATTACAAAAGCCGCATTAAAGAATCGAATGGTGATATTGTTTTTTCGCAAAATGGTTGTCATCACTGAAAGTTTGCTTAAAAATGTCAATAACTCCAGATTTTTAAATGGCAAGATAGGTCAAAAGTGGTATCATTGAATAGGTCTTTAAAAATAAGCAACTTTTATAGGAAACATAATTCTATTACTGGCATCGATTTTGAGTAATATCTGGTTGAGTTTATTAAATTTAAATTTTTGATAACTAACTTATTTTTAAAGATTGAGTTTCAAATGCTAATTAGACCTCTCAGATACATTCTAACCAAGTCCGCAAAGTCGCTAAAGAAATATTTAACTCCAACTCCTCTATTTTTTGAAAATTCCACGCCAACTCTGACTGCTGCTTCAAATCATGTGAACATTTTAAATATTTACTTAATAATATAATTTTTTGCAATACAAATAAATGTTTAAAGTTTATTACATCTGCATAATTGCAATCTAATTGTTTTTTTTTTTTTGGGGGGAAAAAATTGTAATTTGCATTTCTCTCATAATCAAATTACATAAATGTTCATTGTTATTTAAAACTCTATTTGGGTTCCAATTAAAAAAAAAAGACAAAATATGTCTAGCACAATTATATTTAAATAATTATATTGAAAATCGGAATCGGAATTATACAAAATTTCCGACTCCGAGGCTCCGATTTCCTCAGCACAAAAATACTTAAATTCTGACCCCACAGTTTTGACTCTAATTCCGACTCAGAGTTCACAGCACTGGTTCAAACTGTTTTCCATTTACTTCTAAACACTGTTGAACTGTTCTGGTCCTAAAACCAGTCGCCCTAAGTGTCTACTTTGAAAATAAGGTAGCCATGACATATTTATATTTGGTAACTTCAATCCAAAATTACTCAAAACATACGCCAGTTACAAAAATATTTTTTCTACAAAAGTTGCTTATTTTTCAAAGACCTTTTGAATGATACCACTTTTGACCTATCATGCCATTTGAAAATCTTGAATTTTTGACATTTTTAAGCGACATCTCAGGGATGCCAACCTGTTTGCGAAAAAAACAATATCACCATTCGATTCTTCAATATGGCTTTAGTAATTTTTTTTTTATCCCAACTCTCTAAGACTAGCCGTTTTCTCAAAAAATGCCTAATACGGGTGGTCTGGGACACCCTGTATAACAATTCTTTATTGTTCAACAGGAAATTTCCCAATTACTTATAAATAATGCTATATAAATACTAGTAGATACATCTGGTACCCATGGTGAATTAGTGACCCCAGTGTTGTTCCGTCGCACTTTTCGGATATCGCTAAAGCACTTCGGCAAATTTCGGTAGATCACTTGTACAAACTTTCAAATTTGATTTAATTAGATGCCACGAAAAGGATAATAACCTTCATAAAACATTTAAACTCAATACGTCAAAATTTTAACTAAATATGTTCAAAAATCAGCGATAATCACGGAAAAAAGGATGTCATCATTTAAGATGATTTTATTGAAAAACGTCTACAAAACTCAAAAGGATGGCTGGTGAATCAGCTGATGATGACCCTATACCAGGGGTGTTCAACCCATCGATCGCGATCGAAATTATCCAGCGATCTACCGCTGGATAATTTTTGATCGATCACCTACCGGTTTCAACTAGTGATGGGAATAATCGATATATTAATTAGTAATTAGTCGATTATTGAAATATATCGATATAATCGATTATTATGCGGAAATGAGTATATACTAATTTAAGCGATTATTTGATCGGATAAATTAGTAATTACTAATTTAAGCGATTATTTGATCGGGTAAAATAGTAATACGAATTTAAGCGATTATTTGATCGGGTAAAATAGTCGATACTAATTTAAGCGATTATTTTCTCGGGCAAATTACTAATTAGTATACTAAAATAATTGATTATTATCGCTTATTATCTCGGTAGACAGGACTACTAATTATTATATAATAATATTAACAATTGATTTTACGGTTGTTTTGTATTTCATTAAATAAATCATTAAACAATAATAATTATATAAAAATTCTAATCTTCACTATTAACAAACATCACCCCCCAGGAAAAAACGCTTATGAAACCACTGGCTTAAAAACAAACCCTAAAAATCACTCTCTCAAAAAACTACATTCCTGGAAAATCAGCCCCACTCCTGAAAAAAAATCTCCCGAAAGGAACAATCCCCCTATAAATCATCCTTATGGAAAACCGTTCCTGAAATTCATCCCCCGAAAAAATCCCTCCATAAAAATCACTCCCTGAATTACCAACCCTTCGAAATAACACCCCCGAAACAACCACCCATAAAAAAAATAAAAAACTAAAACTTTGTCTGTAATATAACCCCCCCAAAAACCCCCCCTAAAAATACCCTCTGTAAAAAAGATTCTTTATAAACCAGTTTCAGAAAAAAAAAAAACACCTTGTTCGAATATATGATAAACATTCTGTCACCAGTTTTTGTTTTACAAGATCACTTTATATCGCTTGTTTGTACTACATAATTATTTAGCCCACCCCCCACTCTCTCCTCGCTCATTATATTTTTGAACTGAAAGGCTAACTACTAATTTAATCGATTATTAAAATATCTCGTTTCAAAATATTCTATTATTAAAATATATCGATTATTCCCATCACTAGTTTTAACGTTCGGTGAAATCTTGTAAAAAATAATTTATTGTTTAGACTTCTTGATGAAAAATATTGTTGTTTGAAAAATAAAATAATTCTGTACAAAAATATAAATATAAGAATTTTTAATTGCCACTTTTCAAGGAATCACCGGAGTGAGTAGCCAAAATTTATTTCTTTCAAATACTGTGAATGATATATTTCTCCACTTGAATCACCATATTTTTTTTCCTTTTGCATTTCATGAATACAATATTGCTGTACCTTAATCAACCTTTTTTTCTTAGATAGATATTTTTCTACCTTAATCGTGATGCAATTTTGTTAAGATAATTTCATGCACAATGGATTTTGAAATGCCTAATTTATCTACTGGCAATCTGAAATGAAAATGTTGCTTATTTTAAGCTTAACACAGAATGTTATCCCGTATTAATTTTGAACCGAGACGCGACTCCCGAATGGGGCTGCTCAGAGGTTAGAAAACTGGGTTAAACCATTTAGCTAACACCTGCTGTAATCAACCTTTTTTTCTTAATAAGATATTTTTCTACCTTAATCGTGGTGCAATTTTGTTGTGAGAATTTCTTGCACAATGGATTTTGAAATGACTAATTTATCTACAAGCAATCTGATATGTAAATGTTGCTTATTTTAAGCTTAACACAAAATGTTAACCCGTATTAATTTTGAACCGAGGCACGACTCCCGAACGGGGCTCAGAGGTTAGAAAACGGTTAAACCATTTAGCTAACACCCCCCCACCACCGATTACACACGAAGATTCCACCCCCAGACTTTTCGGCTTAGAGCAAAAAATATATTCTCATTACTTTCTGGACAAACGATGTGTATTAACTTTATCAATAAATCAGGTACAATGCGAAAACACTTTTTTAAGCTGAAATAGATTGAGGAATTCAATATTAAATAGTAATTTGAAGCCTGGTATGTAAACGGTCTATTATTTATTTATTCGGTACTTAATAGATTATCGGTAGATCCAAAAAACATTTCAATAGTTCGGTAGGTATTCATGAAATTCGGTAGATCTACCGAAAAATCGGTAGACGATACAACACCGAGTGACCCTGTACCAGAGCTGAGCAGGATTCGAATCATTCAGGATTCGAATCCTTTTAGAGGATTCAAAAGAGGTATTCGAATACTTTAGTTAAACTGGATTCGTGATCCGGATTCGTTACACTTTTTTAAAAGGATTCATATTCGAATCCAAATGCTGGTGATTCGAATCCTCATAAAAGGATTCGAATCCTCGTATAAGGATTCGAATCCTCGTAAAAGTATTCGAATCCTCGTATAAGGATTCGAATCCTCGTATAAGGATTCGAATCCTCGTAAAAGTATTCGAATCCTTATAAAAGGATTCGAATCCTCATAAAAGGATTCGAATATTTATAAAAGGATTCGAATAGTTACAAAAGGATACGAATCGTCAAATATAATTCGAATCAATCGTAAGGATTAACACGAAAAATTTGTTTTGTATGTTTTTACATTTCTCGTTAAATCAGTGTTTTATACGCGTGGCGCATGAAGTAAAATTTCGAGTTTAGAAAAGCCCCGTGAAAATTTGTCTCGGGTCGCTGCGCGACCCTCGACAAATTTTCTACGCGGGGCTTTTCTAAACTCAAAATTTTACTTCATGCTTAGTCTGGGAGTAGACGACACTCGTTTGTAAGTGATAAAATCAATTAAATTAATGATTTATGTTAAATTTGACATTTTGATGATTTTTGCCAGATTTGAGATTTTTAATTGTTTTTCGGTAATTTCGCCAAATATAACATTTTGATGAATATGAATTGACAATCCCAATCAAATTTTTACACTTAACATGTCGATTTATAACATTTTTATAAGATTTTTAACAAATCGATATTTTCCCAAAATTATTATCATTTCGAGATTTTCGTCGATTAATCAAATTTTTATCAGATTTTGCAATATTTCCTTAATTTTTCTTAATTTATCAAATGTTGATGAAATTTTCAATATTTCGAGATTTTTAATTAATTTATATAAATATTTATCAGATTTTCAACATATCTTGATTTTTGATATTTTGTAATTTTTATCGATTTATTTATTTATTTATTTTTATTTTATTTATTTATTTATTAACGGAATCTCCAATTTATTACATAAGTGTACATATAAATATTGTAATATATGACAAAAATAACAAAAAACATAAAAATCATATAAAGAATTACATTGATTTATAAAATTCTGATGAAATTTTCGATATTTCGAGATTTTCTCGTCAAATATATAAAATGTTTATATGTAAGATTCTTAATATTTTTATTCAGATTTGTAACGATTTTCAAAAATTATTGAATCATTATTTGAACACAAATACAAGACAATTAATAATTTTTGACATTAAATGACATTTTTGATATTTTTTACCTTTTGAGATGACATTTTTGACAATAGATTATATTCTTGATATTAGTCTACGTTTTTTGACATTAGATGACATGTTTCACATTAGATGTTACTTTTGATAAACAATGAAATTTTTTACTTTTTTACTATTTCTGATGTTGACATTAAATGACGTATTTGACATTAGATGGCAGTTCTGACATTTTATATTTTTTTACTTTTTTGACATTAGACGACAATTTTGACATTTGATATTACATATTTACTTGTTTTACATTAGATAACAATTTTTATATTATCAGATAACTTTTTTGACATTATTACTGATTATAACAGAAATTTTCGTTTTTGTAAGAACGTTTTTGTCAAACTGTCACGTACTGACATAAAATGATAATTTTGACGTAAATCGATTTCATCAACACGCCGAATTTTTTACGTTTTTGATATTTTTTATATTTACGAGATGACATTTTGGTCATTTTGATGTTTTTGGCAATTTTAAATAATTTGGATATATTTTGATAACTTTTAAAACTGAAAACAGTTTTAATATGTTTTTATATTTTTAACTTTACTTGAAATCAGTGTTTAATACGCGTGGCGCATGAAGTAAAATTTCGAGTTTAGAAAAGCCCCGTAAAATTTCCTACGCGGGGCTTTTCTAAACTCGAAATTTTACTTCATGCTTAGTCTGGGAGCGGAGAAACTCGTTCGTAAATTTTCGAATTATCATAAAGTTGTCATAAAGTTGTGTATTTATTAAAAAAAAAAAATCTTTCTCGGTTTATTGAACAAAAACAAAAGAACTGAGGTGAAAAGTGTTTAGGTAAAAGTGGTTTATTTTTTCGTTGGCTACAACTTTTGTTTGAAACATTTTTTGATTTAGACGTCGAACGCCATAATCGGTGAGTTGTTGATCTCCACTAGATTTTTTAGTTTCTAATTCAAAAACAAAAGAGCTGAGGTGAAAAGCGTTTTGGTAAAAGAAGTATATTTTTCGTTGGCTACGACTTTTGTTTCAAACTTTCACTTTTTGTTTTTGACTTAGACGTCGAAAGCCATAGTGAAATTCGTTTAATAAAAAATCATCTAATGATTTCTGGTGATTTTTAACACAAGACTTTTAGACATTTGATGGTATAATTAATATTGAATTACTGAAATAAGTATTTATTTTTAATATATTCGTAAATATACGGTAAACAATGTAAAATATTTATTTAATTAAAATATTTGGAAAATAGCTATACAATAAATTTTATATTATTATTATTATTATACTGGGTGTTCGTATTTCAACAGAATGTGTGGGGATCTCGGTTATTTAAAGAGATAGAGAGTCGGTTAAATTGGGGCAAAGTTGCATAATTTAGGGCCTAATAATAGCCCAAAAACAGGTTTGAAATATCTTATTTCCTTAATGAGATATTGTCAAAAAACGTATTTTTTGATAATTCGTTTTAATTTTTTTATTTAAAAACTATTGAATCCAGACATTTACAACTTTGACATTATAGGCACTTTTTAACGATAAACCTAGTAACATATTTTATTTTAAGAAGATAACTATAACATTTACCTAGGACCATAGCTAATTTTTGTTTTTCTTATGGGCGCCATTTTGGATTTTGATATTTTTTGGAAGAATATTTTTTACTGAATTCCATGATGTATCGCACTTATAGTTTATTGTACATTTTATATGTAAAATTTTAATCTTTTGGTTTTTCAAAGAGTGCCTTGGAAACAGTTGAGTAACTCACTTATTTGGCAACTCCTAGGACCCATAATTTGCTTACATTATCACCCCTGAAGACGGGCATCCGACGATACATACTTTAACAGTTGTGACATATTTTAAAGTAACGAGTGTCTTCCACTCCCAGACTAAGCATGAAGTAAAATTTCGAGTTTAGAAAAGCCCCGCGTAGAAAATTTGTCGAGGGTCGCGCAGCGACCCGAGACAAATTTTCACGGGGCTTTTCTAAACTCGAAATTTTACTTCATGCGCCACGCGTATGAACCATTGATTTGAAGTGTAGTTCAAAAACACACAAATACATCTTTAATCGGAGTAACACAGAAATTTAGTCTGTTATCAACGATGTTCAGTGTTCATAATAAATAATTAGGTTGTGAATATTTTTGTTAAAACAACTAATAACGATATTTATATGTTAATAGTTGTAAAAAAATAATAAAATCAAATTTATTCTTAAACGATTTGTATTCGTGATTCGAAAAAACAGGATTCGAATCTTTGATTCGAATCATATTTATCTCTTACGAATCAGGAATGCTCGAATCCTGATTCGAATCATATTAGGTGATTCGGATTCGTGATTCGAATCCTATTAACGAGGATTCGTCATAGCTCTGCCCTGTACTGTAATGCGCAGAGAAGGGAAGTGGAAGTGTAGGTAGATGGGGTATTGAGCTCCAAGTCTGGTTGCGGAGTTTGCAATTTAATTTTCGCCTTGTGATACAACACACCGCAAACCGAAGTAACGAGCGACGAGCCGCTGCCAAAAAAATTAAAAGCCCGGTCGTTTCGTTCTTGCGTGTTGGCTATTATAACTAAAACGTGATAGTCTGAACTGATTTCTTTTTAAGACAAATCTTATCGAGTCAAAAAAATACATGGTAGATCATCTGTAACTGCACATACATTTTAATTAATCGCAAATACAATAAGTACTGCTACATTCAGCGAATTAGTAGCGAATGGAGCGTCGTTTCGGTTATACATTGGGATTCCAAATATGTTACGGTAGAAGTACAATGTAATCAATTCTGAAAGGTTGAAAATTCATCCATTGCAAACAAACAAGGCATGAAAATTATACATTCCTCTAGCCCACAATCGAGACACGACTTGCACTTAGCGAAATCGCCGGTGTTATGATTTGCGAGTCGAGAATAGATAAGAGTGATAAATCGAGTTGGGGAGGTCAATACACCGCGTGCTCCACACTGAAAACGTTATATGCATCTTTGCTGCGATTTGTGCACTTGCACAAGACAAACTGGGACGTTTTTCGGTCGCGTCTGACGTGTGTGTATTTATTTCGCGTGGCCTAGATGCACGTGTACACTTATACATATTCACAAACCATAGGAACTCCTAGCAATATATGAAACGTAATATACACACTATAACAACCGTGTACAAAAAAAGGAGTAGTTAAAGAAATTAAAATATGTGACTTCAATTTAAATATAAGGTACGATTCACGAAAGGTGTCCCATGGTTTCCTTGATTTGTAGTGCTTTCTGCACCAATACATGTAATACGAAAATAGTTTGATGTCATCAGATTACGTGTGTGAAAAGAGACAGAAAACTTTATAATATGTCTGCTATGGTTTTTAGATGGAACATGCGAAAACGTATGTTCCGGTATGCAGCTTTAAAATTTTAGGTTAAACGTCACATTTTGACAGTCTTCGTAAAACTAAATCTGCAAAAACAAGCCACAAATCACTTTAATGAATGCGCACAATCGTTTTAAATGTGAGTTTAAGTGGTATAATTAGAATTTCCACATCTAGTAAATAGTTCAGGTATTTACAGATATAAATAATGCATTTATGTTGATTTTATGTAAGCTCAAACGAAAATGTTAGTTGAATCGAATGCGCATTCAGTAGATTTGGCAAATAGTCATCGGATTAATCTGTTAATACAGGGAATTTGTCTTTTAGGTATACATACAGGGAATTTTCTATTGGGTATACATATGCATACGCTTTTTTCTGAAAGAGTTCAATTTGAAGCTTAAAACGAGAGTTTTCCACTCCCAGACTAAGCATGAATTATAATTTCGAGTTTAGAAAAGCCTGAAACACTGAAAGCACTAACATATTGTGAACGAGTAAACTTCGCTTGAAATCAGTGTCTTATACGCGTGGCGCATGAAGTAAAATTTCGAGTTTAAAAAAGCCTGAAAATTTGGTTTAGTCGCTCCGCGCTACGCGACCAAACCAAATTTTCAGGCTTTTCTAAACTCGAAATTTTACTTCATGCTTAACCTGGAAGTGAAAAACACTCGTTTAAACTTCAAATTGACCTATTTAAAAAAAACAACGAATATTTAAAAACCTACAGCACGTAATTGGGATATGTATACTCAAAAGAAAAAATGCACAAGAAGTTAGTTGAATCTAATTCAGTAGATTTGGCAAATAGTCATCGGATTAATCTGTTAATACAAGGAATTTTTCGTTTAGATATACATACAGGAAATTATTTATTAGGTATACATATGTATACGCTTTTTTTAAAGAGTTCAATTTAAAGCTTAAAACGAGTGTTTCCACTCCCAGACTAAGCATGAAGTAAAATTTCGAGTTAAGACAAGCCTGAAAATTTGGTTTGGTCGCGTGGCGCGAAGCGCTATGCGACCAAACCAAATTTCGAGTTTAGAAAAGCCTGAAAATTTGGTTTAGTCGCGTAGCGCGGAGCGGCCAATACAAATTTTCAGGCTCTTCTAAACTCGAAATTTTACTTCATGCGCCACGCGTATTAAACACTGAAAGCACTGAAATATTGTGAACGAGTAAACTCCGCTTGAAATCAGTGTCTTATACGCGTGGCGCATGAAGTAAAATTTCGAGTTTAGAAAAGCCTGAAAATTTGGTTTGGTCGCTCCGCGCTTCGCGCTACGCGACCAAACCAAATTTTCAGGCTTTTCTAAACTCGAAATTTTACTTCATGCTTAACCTGGGAGTGGAAAACACTTGTTTTAACTTTAAATTGACCTCTTTTTAGAAAACAACGAATATTTAATAACACGTAATTGGGATATGTATACTCAAAAGAAAAAAAATCACAAGAAGTTAGTTGAATCGAATATGCATTCAGTAGAATTGGCAAATAGTCATCGGATTAATCAGTTAATACAGAGAATTATTTTTTTAGGTATACATACTGGGAATTTTCTATTAGGTATACATATGCATACGCTTTTTTTAAAGAGTTCAATTTGAAGCTTAAAACAAGTGTTTTCCACTCCCTAGTAAGCATGAAGTAAAATTTCGAGTTTAGAAAGGCCTGAAAATTTGTTTTGGTCGCGGCCAAACCAAATTTTCAGGCTTTTCTAAACTCGAAATTTTACTTCATGCGCCACGCGTGTTAAACACTGAAAGCACTTAAATATTGTAAACGAGTAAACCTCGCTTGAAATCAGTGTCTTATACGCGTGGCGCATGAAGTAAAATTTCGAGTTTAGAAAAGCCTGAAAATTTGGTTTGGTCGCTCCGCGCTTCGCGCTACGCGACCAAAGCAAATTTTCAGGCTTTTCTAAACTCGAAATTTTACTTCATGCTTAGCCTGGGAGTGGAAACACTCGTTTAAACTTCAAATTGACCTTTTTTAAGAAAACAACGAATATTTAAAAATCTACAACACGTAATTGGAATATGTATAATCAAAAGAAAAAAAACCACAAGAAATTATGATTTATAGCTTTTCTAAAAGAAAGAATACTAATATACTTGCGACTCAAACAGTATGACATTGTCACGTAACGTCAAAATTTGACACAACTAGGAAAAATCGTTGCAGATACAACTGTCGACATACTCTCTAAAAAATTTGAACCACACATTCCACATCAATGAGTCATAGGACATCTCTCCCGAATTCCACTACATTTTAATTAGGCAAACGTCATTTGTACATTACAATTATGTTTAAATAATAATTATTCGTACCGTCCGATCATTTAAATTATAATTAGAGTAGGCGGCATATTTTTTGTGCGGTTGCCCAAAATGCTAATTGAATGATGGAATAAATTTAAGGTTATGGTAAACTATGTGTTGAGTCAGTAGTGCCAATCTAATTTAAAATTTAAAGCCTACTCTAATTTATATTTTAAATGATCGCACCGTATATGCTCAGTGTAAGTTATTAAAGTCCTGGGTGGCTGCTAACCGATGCAATTTGTCATCGGTGAGAAGTTGCACTAAAATGACGTCATTTCCCTCCAATGCCATATTAACCCATTAGGCGCCAGTGATACATAAACGCAACATTATTATTTTTTTGTTAATTAAATTACTAAATAAGTTAATTTACTATGTTATATTATTTGACCTGGTTTGAAAATGTCATCTGGATTGATATATACATGTTTATATAAATGTATGAAGAAAAATGTAAATATTTTGTATTAAAATATTTACATTATTCCTTATTTAAAAAAAAAATCAGTGTATTACTACCTTTACAATATTTCAGTGTTTTATACGAGTGGCGCATGAAGTAAAATTTCGAGTTTAGAAAAGCCTGAAAATTTGGTTTGGCCGCTCCGCTTCGCGGAGCGACCAAACCAAATTTTCAGGCTTTTCTAAACTCGAAATTTTACTTCATGCTTAGTCTGGGAGTGGAAAAACTCGTTCTAAACTTCATACTGCACGTTTTTATATGGAATCGACTAATGCCTGAAAATTAACAGCGTAAATATTATGTATATTTGAAAGAAACACACAGTATATAATATAATAAGTCATTCATAGAAATCAGAATTTGTCCTAAAATTAACTTTAAGAGTTATAATTGCTCGGCCGTTAATGGGTTAAACTAAGTGCTATGGAGACTTAATGTTTCGGTCATTTTTAATTAAAAATGTCCATGCTACGCCGTTGGGGTTTTTTTTATGATCTTTGATGACTTTGAACTGACGATATGCAAAAATGCTCGTCATCGTTTTTATTTTAGCATCTAATTAAATATTGTTGATTGATAACATAAATAATATGGCACTTAACTTGTTCATTCTCATAGTTGTAGGCGTAAGTGACAGATGTCATTTCTAAAATGCCCATTTCAACAACTTTTACTAAATCGATAAAAACTCTGTTGGCTTGGGCATTTTAACAACTTTTACTAAATAGATAAAAACTCTGTTGAGATGGGCATTTTAACAACTCTTACTAAATAGATAAAAACTCTGTTGGGATGGGCATTTTAACAACTTTTAATAAATATATAAAAACTCTGTTGGGATGGGCATTTTAACAACTTTTACTAAATCGATAAAAACTCTGTTGGCTTGGGCATTTTAACAACTTTTACTAAATAGATAAAAACTCTGTTGAGATGGGCATTTTAACAACTTTTACTAAATAGATAAAAACTCTGTTGGGATGGGCATTTTAACAACTTTTAATAAATATATAAAAAGTCTGTTGGGATGGGCATTTTAACAACTTTTACTAAATAGATAAAAACTCTGTTGGGATGGGCATTTTAACAACTTTTACTAAATAGATAAAAACTCTGCTGGGATGGGCATTTTAACAACTTTTACTAAATGGATAAAGCCTCTGTTGGGATAGGCATTTTAACGTTTTACGCCAAATGAAAAACAAATGGTAATCACGGTGTTTTCAATAAAATTAATTAATTTGCAAAACGTAGAATCGCAGAGTTCATTACGTATTATTAACAGTGACCTTTAATCAAATTAATTAAAAAAAAAGTATAGCCATTATTATTTGAAATGAGTCCATGCTTTTACCAACAAATACAAAGTAAACATCAGTAAAAGTTGAAATTACTTATGAACAAGTTCCATATGCGGTCCAATTTAACGACACTTATTTATTTTCGGTCCGAAAATAGGTATGACGTTTTCGCGCATTGTAAAATTTAGTGAAATTATTTATTGAAATATTTCCATGCAATATACATTTAGCTCGGCTCGGATTTATCGATCTGACACTCGTCGCTCTTTCACTCGCTGGGAAGATACACAAACCGACGCATAAATCTGCAGGGTGTAAATACAATTAATTAATCAAATGCACGAGCGCGACAAACGCCACATCCTATACGATCCTGTCACCGCCATCTGGATTGATATACACATGTTTATATAAATGTTGAAAGAAGAATGCATTGTTTACCACATCCGGATTATTGCTCGTGTATCATATTTTTCTTTTAAGTAAACATATTTCGATGTGTACTTTGTAAATTTTTAGATATTTGCAGTTTTTAAAAAGCGTTCGATTTGCAGCTTCTTCCACTCCTTGATTAAGAATGAAGTAACATTTTGAGTTTACGAACAGTTTGGTCGCTTCGCTACGCGACCAATTCAAATTTTCAGGCTTTTCTAAACTCGAAATTTTACTACATGCTTAGCCTGGGAGTGGAAACAGTCGTAGAAGTTTTAAATTGCCCTATAAAAAACAAATGCCTCAAGTTTACCATAACCTTAAATTTATACAGGATAAGTATACTTGAAAGAAAAATTCCCTATATACTAATGGAAACTACACATTGCTGTCGTAACTAAAGATTTTTGAAGTATCTATTATTGAATTGAATTGCATTAAATTACCATTATCATTGATACATTTCAACAGCCGATATCACGTCACTTAAGGGGGTATTACCATTCGGAAGTTTTAAAAAATTGATTTTTTTTTGCATGTATTGATACTTGATAGTATCTAGTTTCATGTCCGAAAGCCGTTTTACAATAGGCGAATTCGTTAGTTAGATTTTTGCTTGTTGAAGTAAACAATGCTGAGTAGGTGGCTGGGTGGAAATACGCAGAACTCAAACGAAAGTTTGAATGCTTGTGTCTGGAAGCTGGCTTCGAAGCACCTCAACTGCGGTGCAAAAACCGTCGCTATCGCGTCTTTCATAGCTACCAGCATTTTCAACGACGGATACTCGGCAGTTTTTAAGACGATAGAGACACCGGGAATCCATATCGGCCTGCAAGCCAAGGTTTTCCAGTGCGGACCGACGCGGAGCGCGAGATGTGGAACGAATTTTGCCTGACTCCAGCAACTCATAAGGCCATCCAACAACGCTGGCAGGAGTAAATCATTCAAACCCAGTTTTTAGAGGAAGAGGAGGGCCTAGTGTACGGAGCTGGCATAGCTGACTAAAGCCAAAAATCTCCAAAAATAGTTAAAACTTGTGTCAAAACTTTAAACGCGTTTTTCTAGAAACCACTTTTTTTTCGCTGGCCGGAAACTTTCTTTTCAAACTATGAAACGGATTGACTTGAGCTTTTAGTGTACGGTTCTCCACATTTTCCTCTGGAGTTTGAACCACCGTCATTCAAATATATTAACATTTGATATTTTTCATAGAGCCTTAAAGTCAGAAAAAGGGGGGCAAAAAGCGACCACTTTTTTCGAATGGCCTCCATTTTGTTATTTATCGAGATTTTTTATTGTCGGTGGTTCAAACTCCAGATAATTTAATACAGATTAATGACTACTACTTTATTTTACGTTTCAAATCACAGAATCGAAAAAATCTTTCCGGCCATGAGGAAAAACACGGCGGACACGGCCTTATTTGAGGCCAGATTTAGAGGTTTAGCCGGACGATTGAAAAGAATTAAAATTCATTTTTTATAGTTTATGAATCTATAAACAAGTTGCAAGAAACCGCAAGATCGCATGTATTAAATTTCCCAAAAATAAAAATTCTGAAAAACCGCAAAAAAAAACGCTGTCCTAGTGGTAATACCCCCTTAAGCTGCATTCACACTACGCTGACGTGACGCGTTGACACGCGATGACAACGTCAGCTGCCATGTTGACACGTCAACGTCATGGGGTGTGCATACTACGCTGACGGGACGTCACGAATTCACGTGAGTTGTTTGATTCAAACAAAATCGGGTATTTTTTGACATTCTGGATGAGCTATTCGTCTAAGTTCATCGCTGACGGCCTGACGTACACTGATGAGATCTGGAAATTTGTATTTGTAGCTGACGCATGAATGAGCGTGTTGTGTCACGTCACGTCATGACACAACACGTCAGCGTAGTGTGCACACTCCTTTCTAAAATAATGGTTTAATTTTTTTGTCACTTGTCAGCTGGCATGTCAACACGTCACGTCAGAGGAGTGTGAATACGCCTTTAGTCTATTAGTCTATAATGACACATGACATTTTGATTGTTATGACTGCAATTTGAGAGAGCAAATTGTATATTTGGCCCCAGGTGCAAGTTTTCTGTTAATACAGGGAATTTTTCTATTAGGTATACATACATGGAATTTTCTATTAGGTATACATATGCATACGCTTTTTATTAAGAGTTCAATTTGAAGCTTAAAACCAGTGTTTTCCACTCCCAGACTAAGCATGAAGTAAAATTTCGAGTTTAGAAAAGCCTGAAAATTTGGTTTGGTCGCGTAGCGCGAAGCGCGGAGCGGCCAAACCAAAGTTTCAGGCTTTTCTAAACTCGAAATTTTACTTCATGCGCCACGCGTGTTAAACACTGAAAACACTTAAATATTGTAAACGAGTAAACTTCGCTTGGAATCAGTGTCTTATACGCGTGGCGCATGAAGTAAAATTTCGAGTTTAGAAAAGCCTGAAAATTTGGTTTGGCCGCTCCGCGCTTCGCGCTACGCGACCAAACCAAATTTTCAGGCTTTTCTAAACTCGAAATTTTACTTCATGCTTAGCCTGGGAGTGGAAAACACTCGTTTAAACTTCAAATTGACCTCTTTTAAGAAACCAACGAATATTTAAAAAGCTGACGCATGAATGAGCGTGTTGTGTCACGTCACGTCATGACACAACACGTCAGCGTAGTGTGCACACTCCTTTCTAAAATAATGGTTTAATTTTTTTGTCACTTGTCAGCTGGCGTGTCAACACGTCACGTCAGAGGAGTGTGAATGCACCTTTAGTCTATAATTACACATGACATTTTGATTGTTATGACTGCAATTTGACAGCGCAAATTGTATATTTGGCCCCAGGTGCAAGTTTTCTGTTAATACAGGGAATTTTTCTATTAGGTATACATATGCATACGCTTTTTATTAAGAGTTCAATTTGAAGCTTAAAACCAGTGTTTTCCACTCCCAGACTAAGCATGAAGTAAAATTTCGAGTTTAGAAAAGCCTGAAAATTTGGTATGGTCGCGTAGCGCGAAGCGCGGAGCGGCCAAACCAAATTTTCAGGCTTTTCTAAACTCGAAATTTTAGTTCATGCTTAGCCTGGGAGTGGAAAACACTCGTTTAAACTTCAAATTGACCTCTTTTAAGAAACCAACGAATATTTAAAAAGCTGACGCATGAATGAGCGCCACGCCATGACACAACACGTCAGCGTAGTGTGCACACTCCTTTCTAAAATAATGGTTTAATTTTTTTGTCACTTGTCAGCTGGCGTGTCAACACGTCACGTCAGAGGAGTGTGAATGCGCCTTTAGCCTATAATGACATGACATTTTGATTGTTATGACTGTCAATTTGAGAGCGCAAATTGGATATTTGGCCCCAGGTGCAAGTTTTCCTTACTGGCTACACCATCAAAGTTTCGAATGTTTATCATGTTTGTCCTTTATTTTACAAATATACGCATTCATTAGAACGTAATGAAAAATATTTATTATTGTGGATTATTTGTATATATAAACTACTAAGAGATTGTTGTTAAATACACTTTTGTTGATTTCGTGTAATTTGTTATCGCAATCATGGAGACTCAATGTACGTGTGTGTGCGCGCGCGCGGTCTTTTTGAGTTTGATGCATTGCCGGCACTACCGTGTCATCGGAAATAAACAAGCCGACACGCTTCACTCATTCTGTCCGTGGATAAACAAAACACAAAAAAACGAACTGAATATCACAATGCGTATTTTTATACATTATAAATCCATAGGTATTTCTTCCAACCAACGTATGATGTTTGTATTTCTTTCGCATCGCTTGCATACAATAATGATGTATGAAGTAAAAATTGAATGTGTTACAATAGAATTGAATATTCCCATACAATTAAATACCCGCTTTTATAATTTAAGTAATATTTTTGTATCAATGTATTTTAAATTAGTTTTTAATGTCTGTACTAATTGGAAACTGAACGACACGCATACTTTGCCGAAAATAGGCTGACTACCATGATGTAATTAAAGGAAAATATACAAGGTGTGTAAATTAAGTAATGAGACTGGCAACGTACAGTGGCAACACTTGGTTTGCAGGACTTGAAGGGGCGACAGGTGAATATGTGATACGCCTCCAGCAACACTTGGTTTGCAGGACTTGAAGGAGCGACGGGTAAATATGTGATACGCCTCCAGTACGAGTTTGAAGTCGTTAGAGTCATTTGGTTGCCCGTTGCGAACTTTTGAGTTCTGAGAAAGTTTAAAGTTTTCTCTTTAACGGTATGCAAATTAATGCGTCGCGACGTTTTTCAGAGAATAAGAAATAATAGCAATAGAATGTTCCTCATTTGACAGATCAGCATCGTCAGCTGAGATTGCTGTACGCGCTAGATTATAGCAACTGGACTGAAGCGCAAAATGTGATTTGTAATTCATAACTTCGCGCAAAATCGTTGCAAACATTCGATTTTTTGCGCGCTTCAGAGGAAAATGAATAATTGAAACTTGATTTCGTGGGTGGTGAGTTGAGTCCAGGATTTTTTTTTCTGTCCGGTGCACCTTGGCAAAGGTTGACATTTTTTTTTACACCGGGAACATTTGTTTTTCTCAGGAGGGTGGCAGGGAGTACAATAAACTTGGCGTCGGATTAACTTACATGCCCTTAAAGAAAAAAACTTCAAGCCATCCAAAACTCGAAGATTCATCAATTTTCGACCGAAAGCAACCGAGTTATGGCGGTTTGAAAAATCGGAATTTTTGGCAAATTTTCGAGTGGTGCGTTTTTTTGCCGAGTATGTTTTGTTCCAAACGTTTTCAAAAATTAACAAATCATTAAAAGTAAAAAAAAATCCAATTTAAATATTTATATTTTTTGTCCATACTTATTATACAGGGTGTCCCAAAAGTTTGGAAACGATTGAATATCTCGAGAACACCTCATCGGATCAAGATGGTATAAAATACGTCTTTCTTTATTTTTAAAGCTCTATTTAGGCATGCTGTGCGATAGCCACCCACACCCCTCTGGGGGGTGGTTCGAGGGGGTAGTTTAGAAAACTTAAATGGAAACTCCTATTTTTTAATTGTTTTATCACTCCCTCCCCAATCCCGTTCGGTGGTGGAAAGGGTAGTTTTGAATTTATCTGCGAAAAAAAATATTTTGCTTGCACTGTTGCATTTTGTATAAAAAACGGTTTATGAATTTTTCAAATTGCCACTCCCCCCCCCCACACACACACCCTTTAAAAGTAGAAAAAGTGGTATTTTAAAAAAAAGTACCACCATTTTTTTTTAGACAAAAATGATTTTTCTTGCAGAGTTTCATTGTCTATCAAAAACTCCTTATGGAGTTGCAAAATATCCACACCTTAACCCCTTTTTGGAGGGTGGAAAAAGGAAGTTTTCGCTCAGTTTATCGTCGAAATTTTTTTTCCATTTTGTCATGTTTACAATTTTAAATGAAAGCACAGAAGTGTAGTTATTGAACATTTATTTCGGACTATCAATGTTGACGTTCTCGACGACTCCGTGAAATTCTAAGAAATGGGTAATAGCTCAGAAACTTTAAAGCTAAACCGATAACCTCATCTCAAAACGACAGATAGCAGCTTAATTATAAGCTGCTATCTGTCGTTTTAAGATGAGGTTATCGGAAAGTGAACGCATATCATTATTAATGATGCGTGGGTCCGGGGAGAATGTGAGATCTTACGAGGAGGTGGCAAGGATGTTTAATGCATCCAATCCGCATCGTAATCCAGTGTCAAAATCGACGGTTCAAAAAACAGTGAAATGATTTGAAGATACTGGAGCAGTGAAGGATCGCGAACGCAGTGACAGGCCAAGAACGGCATCAAACGAAGATCAGAAGGTGGAAGTGTTGCAGCATTTCGTGGAAGACCCTTATATTTCTGTAAGGAGAGTGTCGCAAGCTGAAGACATCAGCAAGACTTCAGTACATCGCATAATGCAGGAGGAAAAGTGGCACCCTTACAAGATTCATCTTGTGCAAGAACTTTTGGAGGATGATTTTCGAAGGAGGAACGAGTTCTGCAGAGACATGGTGCGTCGTTGTGCTGCCGACCGTGCGTTCCTGGATAACGTGGTTTTCTCCGACGAAGCGACATTCCAGCTGAATGGTCAAGTAAATCGCCACAATTGTCGTTATTGGTGTGACGCGAATCCTCACTGGATGAGCGACATTCACAGCCAGTATCCGGAGAAGCTGAACGTTTGGGCAGGTTTTTCTAAACATGGAATTGTGGGGCCGTTTTTCATCGAGGGCAACTTGACTGGCGAAAAGTATTTAGATTTGTTGCAAGATGAAGTGGTACCAGCAATTAATCATTTGTTCCATGGAAACGTGCAAAATGTGTGGTTTCAACAAGATGGCGCCCCTCCCCATTACGCCGTGAGAGTGAGGCAGTTTTTGGACCGTACATTTCCCAACCGTTGGATCGGACGACGCGGCCCTCTTGAATGGCCTGCGAGATCGCCGGATTTGACCCCACTGGATTTCTTCCTCTGGGGATTTGTGAAGAACAGCGTGTACACTAACAGACCTGCCAATTTAGCTGACTTGCGGAATCGCATCATGGACCAGGCTGCATTAGTTATACCGCAAATGAGGACCAACGTGATCAACGATTTTCACAGCCGACTGGGTCAGTGCCAAGGCCAAAATGGCGGTCAGTTTGAACATTTGAGATAAGGAAGAAGACGATTTGGCGGCGGAGATGCAACATCAAACCACCGGAAGTGCAACAATCAGCCCTTTTCAGGGCTACATGATGTGCAAAATCCGATCATGCAACCTCCCCGTGGTGCACATCGGGTGACGCTAATGCAGACGGTATTGTAAAGTTAATTTTGATTTTAGTAGAAAGTGGGGAAAAAGTCAAAATAACGAAATGATTTTTTAATATCAATAACATAACCAATTTTAGATCAGGGATCAAAAAATGAGACAACCAAAATTACTTTGATTAAAAAAACAGCAATTACCCCTTATATGCCTAAATAGAGCTTTAAAAATAAAGAAAGACGTATTTTATACCATCTTGATCCGATGAGGTGTTCTCGAGATATTCAACCGTTTCCAAACTTTTGTGACACCCTGTATGTACAAATGTTTGTTTTCCAATATCAAAAAAGTTGAGATATACGGATGCAAAACAGGTACCTTAGAAAAAGGTTTCAAGTAGGTATATAAAAGTATCATCGCTCTGTGGTAAAACAACTACGCGCGCGGAGAGTGATTTATTACTGTTGGTCTCTTTTCTTTTTCTATTTTTCAGCGACTTTTTCAGCGCAAACCGATACTAGCGACACGCTGCAACCGATTTTGTAAGTTATTGGTGGCTAATAAGCCCTTAATTCTTTGTGTTCGGTTATTTTTAGAGATGAAATTTAGTTAATATTATATCCTGTTCTCTGTCGAATAAACTATAAACTTTAGATGTTGAAAAAGAACCTGAACTGGAAACTGACGATAATCTTGATAATCTGGTGGAAGAGAATCTCTGTGTGTGTGTGTGTGGACCATTTTGTTGAGAGGTCATTCCGGTCGGGCGATTGTTTTAATCGTCGACGTCGTCTGGCCACTGGCTAAATTAATAACAAGAATTCTATCGAGCAGTTTAAACCGAGACAGAGATAAAAGTATGATCGTTCTCACTGTATCTCTGTATAAGGTAGAGATCTAGATCAGGATGTAATTGGTAGAGCAAGGCTGAAACCAGATCGTGCTTTTATAATTGGAATTTCTAATTTAGAAAAAAATGCAACAGAACAAACAAAATGGGAAATAAAATATGCTAGAATCAAGTATAATTTCACAAAAAACATACAGGTATGTAAACGAAACAATGGCGTAACTATATACAGGGATTTTTTATTTTCAACGCAAATCGGCAGGATTTTAAAAAATAACGAAAATCTAGGAAGAAACAAAAACCGTTATGAATTTCAAAGTTAACGGAAATCTATTAAATTTACCAAAAACGTTAATAATTTGATAATTAAAGGATATTTCTTGAATAACTTTCTCATTTATCACTTGGTGAAACATTTTGAAATAATATTAAAGGATAAATTAATATTATAATAATTAATATAATATTATTAAAGGATATTTTGGAAAGTGACAATCATTTTCGTTTTAGAAACTTTTCGTTTCAATCTGTTTTATTTGTTCTACTCAGCTATGTTAGTTAGTAGTAGCTATGTTAGTTAAGAAATCTTTGAGTAATTTTCACGAGTGTTAAATTTAAAGTGCGTAATTTGATTGCAAAAGTGATTGTTTTTTTTTTGTTGTCAGTTTCTAAATATAGATATTTCAGGTTCTTGGTTTTATTTATTCTTTTCCTATTACGTTTTAGCTATGTTAGTTAAGAAATCTTTGGGTAATTTTCACGAGTGTTAAATTTAAAGTGCGTAATTTGATTGCAAAAGTGATTGTTTTTTTTTTTTGTTGTCAGTTTCTAAAAATAGATATGTTAGTTAAGAAATCTTTGAGTAATTTTCACGAGTGTTAAATTTAAAGTGCGTAATTTGATTGCAAAAGTGATTGTTTTTTTGTTGTTGTCTGTTTCTAAAAATAGATATTTCAGGTTCTTGGTTTTAT
This sequence comes from Philonthus cognatus, assembly GCA_932526585.2. NCBI lineage: Eukaryota > Metazoa > Arthropoda > Insecta > Coleoptera > Staphylinidae > Philonthus > Philonthus cognatus. Next base: position 82,683,395 of record OW052244.1, on the reverse strand, counting down.
TTATTCTTTTCCTATTACGTTTTAGCTATGTTAGTTAAGAAATCTTTGAGTAATTTTCACGAGTGTTAAATTTAAAGTGCGTAATTTGATTGCAAAAGTGATTGTTTTTTTTTTTGTTGTCAGTTTCTAAAAATAGATATGTTAGTTAAGAAATCTTTGAGTAATTTTCACGAGTGTTAAATTTAAAGTGCGTAATTTGATTGCAAAAGTGATTGTTTTTTTTTTTTTTTGTTGTCAGTTTCTAAAAATAGATATGTTAGTTAAGAAATCTTTGAGTAATTTTCACGAGTGTTAAATTTAAAGTGCGTAATTTGATTGCAAAAGTGATTGTTTTTTTTTGTTGTCAGTTTCTAAAAATAGATATTTCAGGTTCTTGGTTTTATTTATTCTTTTCCTATTACGTTTTAGCTATGTTAGTTAAGAAATCTTTGAGTAATTTTCACGAGTGTTAAATTTAAAGTGCGTAATTTGATTGCAAAAGTGATTGTTTTTTTTTGTTGTTGTCAGTTTCTAAAAATAGATATGTTAGTTAAGAAATCTTTGAGTAATTTTCACGAGTGTTAAATTTAAAGTGCGTAATTTGATTGCAAAAGTGATTGTTTTTTTTTTGTTGTCAGTTTCTAAAAATAGATATTTCAGGTTCTTGGTTTTATTTATTCTTTTCCTATTACGTTTTACGTAATTGGGTTTACTCTATATTCTCAGTGGACGATATAGAACGATTGGTTTCGTTAGTTTGATAAAATGCCAGTTCATTCGGCGAGGAGAAGAATTTCGCTGGGGGAAATTCGAGTCTTCGTGAAGAATTGAAGTCCGAAGGAGGTTGGATTTCTCAATTTGAGTTTGTATATGTGATTTTATATTTTAACTTATTTATTACTTTTAATTTAATTGTTAGTATTAGGCATTATGTACTCTAAATGGAATGTCCGTAAATAAATATTAAACAAAAATTCATGAAAGGTAGCAAAATATTGAAAATTAACGACAATCTTGGAAATTCATTTTGAAAATTAATTAAAATTATCAAAGCGTCGACAATTTTACATGTAACGAAAATTCATGAAAACTACTAAAATTTGAAAAATCTAGGAAATTCATAAAAAAACGTTAAGATATGTAAATAGCAGAGCTGGGCAGGATTCGAATCATTCAAGATTCGAATCCTTTTAGAGGATTCAAAAGAGGCATTCGAATATTTTAGTTCAACAGGATTCGTGATCCGGATTCGTTACATTTTTTAAGAAGATTCGTATTCGAATCCAAATGTGGGTGATTCGAATCCATATAAAAGGATTCGAATCTTTATGAAAGGATTTGAATATTTATAAAAGGCTTCGAATATTTATAAAAGGATTCGAATATTTATAAAAGGATTCGAATACTTACAAAAGGATTTGAATCGTCAAAAATAATTCGAATTAATTGTGAGGATTAACATGAAAATTGTCTTTTGTGTGTTTTTAAATTTCTCGTTAAATCACTGTGTAATACGCGTGGCGCATGAAGTAAAATTTCGAGTTTAGAAAAGCCCAGAAAATTTGTCTCGGGTCGCTGCGCGACCCTCGACAAATTTTCACGGGGCTTTTCTAAACTCGAAATTTTACTTCATGCTTAGTCTGGGAGTGGAAAATACTCGTTTAAATGAAGACAACCTTATACAAGACTGTCTCAGTTTAAGCCGAGTCGAGCTTTAACAGTAATGACTTTGATTTTGACGTCATGTGAGGATCCAGCGATACGAAAATAAAGTACTGAGGAGTATTGTCAATGCTCCTTGGTATTTCCGAAACAGTGACCTCCACAGGGACTTGGAAATGGATACTGTTAATGAGACAATACACAAATTTGCCAAGAGTCATGAACAGCGACTTCTTCAACACGTCAACATCGAAGCCATCCAGCTCCTCGATAATACGAATTTGACCAGAAGACTACAGCGGACTAAACCGTTCGAGTTAGTTTAATATTGTGTTAGTGCAAAAGCACAGCATAGTGCTAGTGTACACATTAATTAGTGTAATTAGTTATTAAAATCTAAGGGATACTAATGAGTAAACCCTTAGTATTAAACCTTTAGTAAATGAAGTTAGCTAAATATTACTCATTGATCCATTTGTGATCAGATTGTAATAATAGTAAAATACAACTAAGTGTTTTACAAATAATAAAAAAAAAATGTGAAGATTTCCGCGCGTAATAAGGTCGGCTCGGTTTAAATCGAGACAACCTTGCACAGTAATGATCTTGGTTTTGACGTCACGTACGGATTTTCACGCGTGACGACATCAACCAAGGTGTATAAGTAGGTTTGTCTTGATTTAAACCGAGCCGACCTTGTATTGTTTAATTACACTGATTGCTGACGTCACGTGAGGACACTTCCCTGATTCAAGATTTTTTCCCTGGCCTTTTAAAATAACTTTTTTCTGTGGGAAAGCTCCATTTTGTTAAATTGTTTTCATCGTTTTTGTCAATATTTAAGTTAATTTGATAAATTTTCACGTGTTTTGTAATTTGCATGCTGATTTTGACAAATTTAATAGTCATATGGCTTTTTGTTAGTGTTTTGGTCAATTTGAATATAATTTCATGACTTTTTTCTGACTTTCCCAGTTTTAATGATATTCAGTGAATTTTTTATCCACGTAATTTTCAGGTATTCGTCGATTTTATAATAGAGTTCAATTTGAAGCTTTAAACGAGAGTTTTCCACTCCCAGACTAAGCATGAAGTAAAATTTCGAGTTTAGAAAAGCCCCGTGAAAATTTGTCGAGGGTCGCGCAGCGACCCGAGACAAATTTTCGGGCTTTTCTAAACTCGAAATTTTACTTCATGCGCCACGCGTACAAAACACTGATTTGAAGTGAAGTTCAGAAACACACAAATACATCTTTAATCAGAGTAATTAGATGGAATCAGATGTTTAGTCTGTTATCAACGATGTTCAGTGTTAATAATAAATAATTAGGTTGTAAATATTTTTGTTAAAACAACTGGTAACGATATTTATATGAAAAAAATAACAAAATCAAATTTATTCTTAAAGGATTTGTATTCGTGATTCGAAAAAACAGGATTCGAATCATATTTATCTCTTACGAATCCTGTATTCGAGTATTCGTGATTCGAATCATATTAGGTGATTCGGATTCGTAATTCGAATCCTTTTTACGAGGATTCGTGCCAGCTCTGGTAAATAGTTAAATTCCTTTATCTTTACTGTTTTTATTTTAATTCTAGATATACATTTCAGGCACGATGTGCCCTTTTTCAACAGTTTAACGTATTTATTATTTACTAATTTGTCAAATACGTTAAAGTATTGAAAAGGGCACATCGTACCTAAAATGTACAGGGTGGTCTAATTTCGATGTTGCTTATGGGCATCTCGGTAAATATAAGAGTTAGAAAAAAACCGATGGCGCAGTCGCGATCTCTTTTTTTGAGATTAGAATAATGCCGAAAACGAATATGCACCATCTTGTTTTTTTCAGAAGTTATGGGACAAAATCGGGTTTTCTTGATTTTTAACTTGAATTAATATCTTGCGTAATTTGTAAGATAGACAAAAACTATAAATACCTTCTTAAGACACTTTTTTGAGTAGAATCCAGTGGCGTGGGCATTTTTTTTATTTTATGCACACGTTTTTGAGTTATGGCCAAATTATTTTTTTTTTTAAATGTAAATCATAGTTGGCTTTGAAACAGTTGATAAGAGTATTTTTCACTGATTTCAAAAATATATACTTTTGTGAATTTATCTTAAATAGAAATTGTTTTTGTTGAGAACTAAATATGTCGTTGCTGGTCTTTTTTATTGTAAAAAACATAGTTACCTAACTTAATTTTTGACAGTCAAAACAAACGTCATTATTTCATATTACCTGTTAGGTAAATAAATTATGAAAAGTGCCATATGTTTGAATGTTTCATCGAATCATTTAAGATTCCAAGTGCGGCCGCACAACTATATTATCAAAGATATCCTGAACGTCGGCAACCCGCGGAAACAATATTTACCAGACTACGAAGTAATTTAATTAATTATGGATCTTTTAAAAGGCCTAGGGTAAATATATATTTAAAAGATGTGAATTTCAAATTGATTTTTCTCAGTTATTAAAAGAGATAAAAAAAACAATAAATGGCAAGTTTTAGATAATTTTACACAAAATAATAACATTGTATGAGATTTTATCCACCGACATTCATTTTCGAAATATAACACCAACTTACGTTCTTTTTAAATGAAAACCAGAGCTGAGACGAATCCTCGTAAAAAGGATTCGAACCACGAATCCGAATCACCTAATATGATTCGAATCCAGAATGATTCGAATCCTGCCCAGCTCTGATAAAAACCATAGTTGGCTATGTCATTATTAAAAAGGGATTTTTTTCTCACTTGGCATACTTATTTGCAAAAATAACTAGGCTGTTAAGTAATTCCTATTTCATTTACAAAAAAAAATGTTAGCCATTAAATAATGACTCAAATAAACCAATTACGATTGTTCGTAACAGTTCATTTTATTGTTGTATTTTTATCAATTAATTTAGTGTTAGAAACAACTGTCTTTAATGCACATTTTTTCCTACCCATTTCAATTTCTTGCTACACATAAATTCAAAATAAATTTATTTGAAAAAAATTTTACAAACTCCCAGCCGTAATTGTTTTATAATAATTATTTTTTCATGGCCAACAAATTTTTTGTTGTAAATAATATTGAAAATTGTTAATTACTCAGTCATTTTTATAAATATGTATGTCAAATAACATATCAGTTTAAAGAGAGAAAAAATCCCCTTTTAATAATAACATCGCTAACTATGGTTTCCATTAAAAAAAAAAAAAAAATTACAGTGAAAAAAAATGTTATCTGTTTTTTCCATCGACATTCGTTTTTGAGATATAACACAAACTTATGTTATATCTCAAAAACGAATGTCGATGGAAAAAACAGATAACATTTTTTTTCACTGTAAATTTATCTAAAATTTGCCGTTTATAGTTTTTGACTTTTTGCAAATGTATTATTTTTCAGCTTTTAAAACTGCACTATTTTTCCTATTTAACCGTTTCTCTATCTAATTCCCATAGAGAACATGAAAAAAAACTCATCCTGTATATTTTTGAAATCACTCTTATCAACTGTGTCTAAGCCAACTATGATTTACATTAAAAAAAATAATAATTTGGCCATAACTCGAAAATGTGTGCATTTATCTAACTTACTAATTACGCAAGATATTATTTAAAGTTAAAAATCAAGAAAACCCGATTTTGCCTCATAACTTCTAAAAAAAACAAGATGGTGCATTTTTGTTTTTGGCATTATTCTAGTCTCAAAAAAAGAGATCGCGACTGCGCCATCGGTTTTTTTCTAACTCTTATATTTACCAGGCCATCGTGAGATATTTACCTAATAGGTAATATGAAACAATGACGTTTGTTTTGACTGTCAAAAATTAAGTTAGGTAACTATGTTTTTTACAATAAAAACGACGACATATTTAGTTCTCAACAAAAACAATTTCTATTTAAGATAAATTCACAAAAGTATATATTTTTGAAATCAGTGAAAAACACTCTTATCAACTGTGTCAAAGCCAACTATGATTTACATTTAAAAAAAATAATAATTTGGCCATAACTCAAAAACGTGTGCATAAAATAAAAAAATGCCCACGCCACTGGATTCTACTCAAAAAAGTGTCTTAAGAAGGTATTTATAGTTTTTGTCTATCTTACAAATTACGAAGATATTAATTAAAGTTAAAAACCAAGAAAACCCGATTTTGTCCCATAACTTCTGAAAAAAACCAGATGGTGCATATTTGTTTTCGACATTATCCTAGTCTCAAAAAAAGAGATCGCGACTGCGCCATCGAAGCAACATCGAAATTAGACCACCCTGTACATCTAGAATTAAAATAAAACAGTGAAGATAAAGGAACTAACACTTCACGTAACTCCAACAAGAATATCATTAAAAAACGTTAAAAATTGACGAAAATCTTCAAAATTCATGAAAAGTATCAAAATGTTTAAATTTAACGAAAACTATTAATTTATTAAAAAAACGAAGAATTGTATAAAAAAATTCAAAAATCACTGATTTATTCTAAAAAGTAAACTTGATTGAAAGCGTACAACGCAGGTTTTTAAAATTTTTATTTCATAAAACTGAAGGATACTATCCAGTAAGAGGATTTGATCATGACATACTACTCAATAAATTTAGTTTAGACTCTCTTGAATGTCGTAGGCATAAGGCATCTATCTTATTTATGCATAAATTATTACACAATGAAATAGATTCACCAGAATTATTAAATCAGATTGGGCTGCATATTCCAGTTTTTTGCAGCAGGCAAAAACCTATGTTTAGCATCCCAAACCATAGGACTAACGTGAGATTAAAATCTCCTATTGTTATCATGTCATGCATGTGTAATAAATTACCACCCTGTTGTGATATTCTGCACGACTCTGTTAAATCGTTGATGAACAATCTGTCAAATAGCTGTCACACTCACGAGCGTCTTCATATTGTTTAGATTTAAATTTATTTATGTACATACATACATTGTTTATTGTATTATCATTGTCTTGTAATTGGGAAATTTCCTGTTGGGCAATAAATACTTATTATTATTTAGTTTAATTTCTGAGCCCTGAGACAAAAATCCATTAATCAAGTTGCTCCCTAGACCGTGTTGTTTTCATAATGTTTTAATCAAAAAAAAAAGCAATCACTAAAAAAACTTACACAATAAACCTCACAAAACACAAACATTCGACTTGTTTTCGGTATTCCATTTCTTTAAGCGAAAGTATTCTTCTCCTCAACCGCGGCCCAATCACCAGTGTATTTATATTGAATTTATGTGTATTCACGGGTGCGCGACAGTGAGGGGGGGGGGGGGGGATTGCATTTAGTGTACACAACACACATGTGTGATGTGAAGCGACCGCGGCCGAGTTGTGTGCCCGAGTGAAACCGTGTTTATGAAAGTGCGCGCGCGAGAGAAGTAAAAGTGTCGTCGCTGCTCGCTTCCGCAAAATTGTGTCTCTGGCGACGTGCACACCAGCTACTTCTGGGGCAGCGATAGGAGTAGTAGCCGATAACACGATTGATTAACAACCATGACCTTACAAAAAAAACGAAAACTAGAAAAACTATATTGTAATAACATTTTCTGCTCAGAATGAATCAAAGAATCGATTCATATATCAGAAGATTTTCACTCAATTTATATTCACTCTGAAGATGTTGGAAATAATGAGTAATGTAGAACGAACATGCGTACGACTCAATTATTAATGAGTTAGAAAACTAGACTAGAAAATAGTGCAACTTACTGTATAAACGTTTTCTGCTAAGAATGAATCAAAAGATCGATTTATATATCAAAAGATTTTTATTCAGTTTATATTCACTCTGTATATTGTGGAAATAATGAGTAATGCAGATCGAGCATGCGTAGAATTCAAATAATAATGAGTTATAAAGAAAGAAAATACTATAGGACTATAAAATAATGAGTAATGAAGAAAGAAAATATCCCATATATTGTAATTGTAATGACGATTCACTGAAATAAAGAAAGAAAGCGACGCAGGATTTATAAACGGTAAACAAAAAAAAAACAGTTGTTTGGATAAGTTTGTGTATGCATTTGTAAATACACACAGAGAGTTTTATGTAATACCGAACATTTTCATAACAAGAATATTTTTTTAAGTATACATATGCATTTCGTTGTACATTTTCTCACGCTCGGTTTATTAAGAGAATTAAATTAGAACTTAAAACGAGTGTTTTCCACTCCCAGGCTAAGCATGAAGTAAAATTTCGAGTTTAGAAAAGCCTGAAAATTTGGTTTGGACGCGTAGCGCGAAGCGCGGAGCGGCCAAACCAAATTTTCAGGCTTTTCTAAACTCGAAATTTTACTTCATGCGCCACCGGTACAAAACACTGACATATCACGAAGCTTAAAACACACCGCTAAACTTTATATTGAATCAGCGTTTTGTACCGGTGGCGCATGAAGTAAAATTTCGAGTTTAGAAAAGCCTGAAAATTTGGTTTGGCCGCTCCGCGCTTTGCGCTACGCGACCAAACCAAATTTTCAGGCTATTCTAAAGTCGAAATTTTACTTCATGCTTAGCCTGGGAGTGGAAAACACTTGTTTAAAGCTTCAAATTGAATTTTCTTAATAAAACGAGCGTCGGAAAATATACAACGTATACATATGTATACTTAAAAGAAATATTGTCGTTATGAAAATGTTCGGTGCTAAATAAAACTCTCTGTATAAATATAAACAAACGCTAAGGTAACTTTCGAGTGTTATTTCTTATACCTTTAAGTATACATACCCTGAAGCATACTCTGTTAGTGGTTGTGTATTTGTTGTTTTTATAAAAGTGTTCCATTTGAAACTTCTAACGAGTATTTTCAATCCCAGATTAAGCATGTAGTAATATTTCGAGTTTAGAAAAGCTTGAACGTTTGGATTTGGACGCGAAGCATCCAAATTTAGGTTTTTCTAAACTTGAAATTTTAAACAAGATAAATTCAAATTCAAAACTATTTGAATTCGAGAAAATAAGCTTACGCTTCTTATAGTTTGCACACTTTAAACATAATATATAAAATTACGAAAAAACTATTCGTGAAAATGCAAACAATGTCTTAATTAATAAGACAACTTAAGACGATAAATATCCATTGTTTCAATGGATATTTATCGTCTTAAGTTGTCTTATTATTTAAGACATTGTTTGCATTTTCACGAATAGTTTTTTCGTAATTTTATATATTATGTTGAAATTTTACTTTAACAAAGAGTGGAAACACTCGTTTCAAGTTTCAAATCGAACACTTATAAAAACAACGAATGCACGAACATTCACAGAGTTTGCATCGGGGTATGTATACTTAAAATAAAAATGTCCTGTATGTACACACTGTACACACACAGGCAAGCGTTGAACAAAGTGAAATATATCATATTATGGTGGCATGGCATAATCACCAAGGTCAGCGACTTGTGTGTGTGTGTTTGTGTGCGCGCTCCTAAATGACCGGAGCGGTTTATATTTCGAATTAGAATTGAAAGAGTGCTGTAATTCAATAAATACCTTGATCCATCCTCCTTGCTCCGTGACCAAGGAGTAGAGGAGAAAGAGGTCGACATCGTGCCCGTTCAACTTGGGTATCCGTGTGAATGGAGTTCTGTAAGAGAATATACAAGAATATGGAGTTGTTTATACAAAACAAAATGCGTTTTTTTTTATTGGGTGGTTGTGTTTAGTAGGCCTGTGTTAAGGTTTGATAAGAATATATAGCCATCATTTGTTCGTCATGAGGTTGTGTGAGTCAGTGTGTTGGTCTTTTAAGTATACAGAGATTTCAAATTGATTTCAGGAAATATGAAGTTATACGCGTTTGTGTGTTAATATTTTTATAAAAATGTAGAAATTGTAAATGGGAGGTGGGTTAGTGTAGAGATGACAATAAAATATAGAAATTGTAATAGGGAGGTTTTGTTTAGAGAAATTATTTTAAATATAGGCTCGGTAATTGGGTTATTTGTGTATGTGTGTGCTTACCCTCTGACTTCGTGAAAATGCTGGAGGTCCCTGAGGAAGCCGTCGCGCTCCTTGGCGTAGGTGTCGGGGTCCTTCTCGAGTACACTAGCCATGGTGGTAAATCCTTGTTTACGGGCACCGCACGTGACACTAGGGGGGCACCACACCGAGGACAGCCGCGAGCATGACCGTTGAGGCGGGGGCCAGTGCACCGGGCCGCGGGCGTCCAAACCGTCCAACCTCCCTCGCCAGGGATGAAAACACGGCACACCGAGCACACAAACAATCACCTGGACTGCGGCGGACAGCGAGTATAACCAGCAGTAGACGACTCCCTGCGCTACAACCACGACGTTGCACACACTCTGACCGTAATATTGCGCAGAAACATCGCAGCAGCAAGCATTATCCGGTCGCACCTCCGCTACAAACGATGTCTCCCACGGACGATTAGCGCGCTAAAACCGCCAGAAATTCCATTTATTCACCCTCGACACAAACACCACACATAAAAAAACGCACACAGCCGACTTTACTGCGTTAACCCATGATGCCTGACAACTATTACAACATGGCTGCCGGCTTGTGGATTTATTATAAACGCGCGAAAGGACCGTTTCGACATTTAGCCAGGGCCGCTTCCGTTCGGTCTTCGGCACGCCGCCGCCCCGCGTTACCCGCACGTTCCACGTTCGGGGCAATATTTTGCCGCCGCACGTCCTTATCCACACGCACCGAATCAATAATAAAAATTCACAAACTTTTGACAACACAAATAACAGTTTAAATGGCAACCGGGCACATAACTCCATCTGTCATCCACTGTTACCAACGTTATGTAAACGCTTCGCCTACCTTAGCGCCATCTACACACCGCTTGATGAACAAATCTATCATTTAAAATTAACTTTATTTAAAAAAAAATTGTATGCTTAAAGTAAAATACTTATGTACAATTAAATAGAATATACATACAAATAAAAAATATTCATTAATTATATACTACTACTGCTAGATAAGCAGAAAACTATTTAAATTATTTGTAAATTAAATTACAAAATCTATAATCAATACTATTACCAATATAAATATATATAAAACTACTTATAATAATAAAGTATAAATCACAAATAACACTTGGTTTCTCTATTTGCTTCTATTTACTCGACTTGTTTCGCTTTTTCACGGCATTATGAGAAAGTGTAATTTTTACTTTCCCCCGTATGTAATACAAAGGGAAAGTATTGTTTTCGTGAAAATTTTCGAATCAAAAATGTTAGCGGAAATATCCGTTTTGAGGTCCCCTGAGTCGAATAAGACCATTTTTGAAAAATGTCTGTCTGGCTGTGTGTGTGTCTGTGTGCGCTGTACCGCAAAAACCGCTAAAGATATCGAGATGAAACTTGAAACTTAAGCTTTTTGTTACAATCGGAAGGACTGAAAAGCTTTTGGTGAAAATCGGAAAACCGGAAGTGGTACTTTACTCTTAGCGTTTTTCAGTTTTTTCAGATTTTTTCAATAAATGTTCATCAAACGAAAAATTCTTTCAAATAAAAGTTGTAGATAATAACAAAATGAAGATGTATTGTTCACTTACTTTTTGTCATAGCACTCTTAGTTTTTGAGATATTTCAAAAGTTGTGTTTTATCTAGTTATTGGTGTGTGACAGTGTATGTGTCGATACAATTGAAAAATGTTTCAAATAAAAGTTGTAGGAAATGAAAAACTAAAGATTTTTTGTAGATTCACTTTTTGTCATAGCACACTTAGTTTTTGAGATATTCAATAAATAGTGTTTTTTATCTAGTCATTGGTTTGTGTCAGTATGTGTTGATCCAATTGAAGAATGTTTCAAATAAAAGTTGTAGTTATCAAAAAGTTGAAGACATTTTGAAAATAATAATGCTACAAATATTTTAAAAGTGATTTAATACGCAGTTTACGGGGGAAAGTACTATGATGGACACATCACCATTTTTTATTTATCCTTTATTATTATTAGTTCAAAATGTTTCACCAAGTGATAAAGGCCGTGTTCGGAATGGCGTATACATACTTTGCTTGTGTTTTCAACATAATAGCGTACCGAATAGGTATGCGCGACCGTCCTTAATTTGATATACTATTTTACAAATAAAGAATCATAAAGCTCACTTTCGGAAATTATTTGATTTAAATCGGTAATTATTAGATTTATTAATAATAATAATAATAATAATAATAATAATAATAAAATTTATTGTCCATTGATGTACAATCAGTAACAGGCACATATAAGACATAGTCACAGATAACAAATATTTACAGCTAATTACTAACATGGATGAAATATTCATTTAAATCGATTAAGGTTTCGTAAAAAGATTTGATATGTTCTACGTAGGGCCTCCACATCCTTGCTCGGGCCCCCCAATCTGGGATGTTAATGAGTATGCCTGCATGGCCTGCACGACCAAGGCGTGTAGAGTATGTTAATAATATATACTCTACCTGGTAGAGTCTATCAACGTTGCTGCACCACCTCGACACAAAGGCACAAAATGTTCGGAAATTTCAAAATATTATTCGCGTAAAATGTCCTAATCGGTACGGTTATTGTGTAACATATGTAACCATATACTTATTATTATAGTTAGACTAATACATACAGTTTTATGTAACACCGAATATTTTCATAACGAGAATATTTCTTTTAAGTATACATATGCACACGCTGTACATTTTCCGACGCTCGGTTTATTAAGAGAATTCATTTTGAAGCTTTAAACAAGTGTTTTCCACTCCCAGGCTGAGCATGAAGTAAAATTTCGAGTTTAGAAAAGCCTGAAAATTTGGTTTGGTCGCGTAGCGCGAAGCGCGGAGCGGCCAAACCAAATTTTCAGGCTTTTCTAAACTCGAAATTTTACTTCATGCGCCACCGGTACAAAACACTGATTTAATGTAAAGTTTAGCTTTGTGTTTTAAGCTTCGTAATATGTCAGTGTTTTGTACCGGTGGCGCATGAAGTAAAATTTCGAGTTTAGAAAAGCCTGAAAATTTGGTTTGGCCGCTCCGCGCTTCGCGCTACGCGACCAAACCAAATTTTCAGGCTTTTCTAAACTCGAAATTTTACTTCATGCTTAGCCTGGGAGTGGAAAACACTCGTTTAAAATTCTAATTGAATTCTCTTAATAAACCAAGCGTCGGAAAATGTACAACGAAATGCAAAGGTATACTTAAAAGAAATATTCTCGTTATGAAAATGTTCGGTGTTACATAAAACTCTCTGTATATATAAACTGTTAACTGTTGAGGCTTCTACTTCGTTATACATCATTATTAACATAAATAAGACACTTAAACTTTGTTTGTATAACTTAGGTTTTTTTATTGTGACTATAGTTTCGACAACTTTAACTTGTCATTATCAGACTACAAGTATATATCTGTATATATATGTAGCATATACGTCATACAGAATACACCCAAAGTGATAAGTAAGATAGTTATTCAAGAAATAATATAACTGAATTTAAAAAATTAATTAGCATCATTTTATTAATTAGATGATTGTTTTAATTGAATAACATACATAATTTTGAAATTTCTCTAGAAAATAGTTATTTTTGGAGAAAATATTGAAATTATAAAATGTCTAATTAAAAATTAAATAAACAACACTCAATCATTACTTCATTATTAAACTTAAAATAGTTAATTCCTTTCAAAATATTTAATAATAACTTATTTGCTAATTGCTGTTGTAATATATGCAACACCATTTACACAGCTTTCTAGTAACACTTATTTTAGCCTTAAGTGGTTTCTTGAGAAATCCACAATTCCACTAATGATTCACAAAATCTTTTTTTAAAATTATGCAATGGAAAGTTTGTATTATTGGTAAATTAGCAAAAAGATGCTGAGGCATTTAATCAGAAAGCAGTTTAGAAATGTTTCCAACCTATTAACTGTTGAGAAAATCTTGAAATTCAATAATAAATCAGAGGAAATAAATAAAAAGGTAAATTAACGCGCCCCTTGCTCTATATTTGTAATAATATTATAAAAATCTGTGTTTAATACACAAGTAGCATTTTCATTCTTGTATTATATATATACACTGGCGAAAGAAATTAACGCATCACATTAATTTTTTTAATTTAAAAATAAAGTTTTGATGTTTAAAAACAAAAAAAATAACAACAAAACCAACTGAACTATAATAATGATTTTCAAGACATTTTCTTTCATTAATGACTAAAATAATGTCATAAATAAAAAGAGGAAAAAGGTTAACATGTGATTATAAGACTTAATATCTAGTGTTTCCTCCTCTTGCTCGAATAACTGCCTGACAGCGACGACTCATACTGTTAATTAATGATCAAATTTCATCCTGGTTAATATCTTCCCAAATTTCCTGCAATCTTTGTCCAAGCTCTTGTTGATTGCTTGGACGCCGAGGAAGTGCTCTAAGGCGTCTGCCCATCGCGTCCCATAGGTGTTCGATCGGATTAAGATCGGGACTCCTGGCTGGCCATTGCATTGTGTTGATACCCACTAGGTCAAGATACTGTTGTACAATTCGGGCACTGTGTGGTTTTGCATTGTCATGCATAAACAGGAAATCGTTTCCTCCAATGGGAGCAAAAGGCATTACGGATGGTTCTAAAATGTTTGCAATATAAGACGCTGCCGTGATGCTTCCTCTTGGTATGACCACCAACTCCGTACGAGCCTCTAAAGTGATACCACCCCACACCATAACAGAGCCTCCACCAAACATAACAGTCGGAACAATGTTACACTGCGCATAACGTTCACCTGGTCGTCTGTACACATGCATTCGTCTGTCACTGCCGTAAAGACAAAATCTGGACTCGTCACTAAACATAACATTAGCCCAATCGGCCTGTAACCAGTTTACATGTTCTTGCGCAAATGTTAACCTGGCTCTGCGATGGTCTGCGGTTAATTGTGGTCCTTTTGCCGCTGTTTTCGGAGTTAAATTAAAACCACGTAACCTTTTTCTGATGGTAACGGAACTTACATGAACATTGTGGATCTCTGCGAGCATATTTTGTAGCCTAGGAGCCGTAAAAAACCGTTCGCGTAACGTCTGCATCATTAAAAAACGGTCTTGAACAGCAGTTGTGGCCCTTTTTCTCCCCTGTCCTGGCCATCTTGAGTATGCCTGAGTTTCCCGATGTCGACGGGATACGGTCGATTGATTAACACCAAGACGCTGACTGATGTAACGCTGACTCCTACCTTCTTCTGCAAGTGTAACCACAATCACAGCTTCTTCACTGCTTAAATTAAGATTCGGACGTCTATCCATATTTATTCTTCACTATTTAGCACTTAATTTTAACAATTACTTGAAAACAAACTCAAAAAGAAATTTTATATGAACCTTTCTTACAGTCAGAATAATGAAAAGTGCTTCATTTTATTTATTGACAGAAAACCATGAGAACAAAAGACAAAACACAACATGTAAAACAGCATGCTTGATAAGATTTCTTATTGTAAAAATATGTTTGTGTTCAAAGAAAACTCGATTCCAAGATATCAAAAAAATCACAAATGATGCGTTAATTTCTTTCGCCAGTGTATATTATTATTGTATTAGTCGCAAATTAATTCTCAAATTTCTCCAGAGAACAATTATACCTCCAGCAAATATTGAAATTGAGAAACTCCTAGTGAATTTAAAAATTAAATAAATAAAGGTAACTCACTACTTCATTATTAAACTTAAAATAGTTTATTCGTTTAAAGATATTTAATAATTACTTATTTTGCTAATACTGTTATAATGTATGCAATACAATTTACACAGCTTTCTAGTAACAATTAACTTAACCGTAAGTGGCTTTGTGCGAAATCCACCATTCCACCAATTATTTACAAAACCGATTTAGGTTATGTTTAGCAATTTTTTAAAAATAATGCATTGGAGAGTTTGAATAATTGATAAAGTAACAAAAAGATGTTGAGGCATTTAATTGGAAAGCAATTTAGAAATTTCTCCAGCAAATTAACTGTCGAGAAAATTTTGAAACTCAACGAAAAATCAGAGGAAATAAAAGTTGAGGTAATCTAACGCACCCCTTGCACTTTATTTTTAATATTGTTGTAATAATCTGTATTAAAACAGGAATAGCATTCTTTATTCATTTATTAAATATTAGTTAGTAAAACAAAATATGTCTTTGTAATTTAATAGTGTTTTCGGATTACCATGTAAAATTGCCCTTAGTGCGCACTTTGTGAATTAAAGAAATATCTCTACGGCATCTAAACATTAGCTCCGTGCTGGAATCTGAATACGTTTCGTATTGGTTTCCGTATTTTACGTACTTCTGTTTTGTTTTTAAGGGTAGGCAGGGGGCGCCACCATGAGATCTCGCACCACCTAAAAATTTAGCTAGAACGGCCACAGGAAATGTTTTCAATTTGTAGATATTTAAAAAATCACTTTAGGCCATCGCTAAATTGAACTAAACATTGCACGAGCTCATGCTGAAAAGTCCTTGCTTCATGCACACCAAGGGCAATGTCATCTCTAATCCAAACATCACACACGAAAAAAGTGTGCACTTACAATCATTATTATTTTCATGAAAGTAACAGCCTCTGTTAAACTAAGGTGTAATGTATTATTTTTGTGGGAAGTCCGATGTGGTCCAGGTAAACTAATGAATGCATCCAATCGATAATGATTGTGTAATGTAATTTAAAACTGTAACAAGTTAATAATTGAATACTGTCTCTTGACAAGAATTGTATTATTTATGTAATCGTAATTTTTTTTTATATTAAAGGGATGGGTGAAATCATTAAGAAAGATGAAAGAACTTATCTTTCTCGATGTAAGCGATGGATCCAGTGATAAAAAACTCCAAGTCGTAATCGCTTCAAACAGAAAACCCGAAAACCTAACAGTCGGCTCGTCAATTTCTGCCTCAGGAAACTTAACGCTTTCCCCTAAAGGAAATTTAGAATTAAACGCAACAAGTGTTAAAGTGATAGGCACCTGCAACCTCGAAGAGGGTTACCCCTTCGCCCCTCGAAAATCATACGCGGCTGATTACATAAGGCAATATTTACACCTCAGGAATCGTACAAATAAATTCTCATCTTTATTAAGGGTGAGGAACGTTGCTTATTTGGAATTTCACAATTATTTAAATGAGGAGGGTTTTGTAAATGTGCACACTCCCATTTTGACTTCGAATGATTGTGAGGGGGCTGGGGAGGTTTTTTTGGTGTACCCCGATAACAAGGCAGTATTAAAAACAATGGCTAAAGAAGGGGTTGGGAAAGAAGAGGCTTATTTCGACAGCAAAGTGTTTCTAACTGTTTCCGGACAATTGCATTTGGAAGCTGCCGCTCATGGGTTGAATAAAGTCTACACTTTCGGCCCGACTTTCAGAGCTGAAAATTCAAGATCCCGTTTGCACCTCTCTGAGTTTTACATGCTGGAAGCCGAGGTTTCATTCGTTAAAGATTTACAAGATATAATTCAATTGGTTGAAGATTTAGTGAAAATTGTCAGTGAGCGGGTTTTAGGGAAATGTGAAGGGGATTTACTAGCGGCGAAAGAATCTCCTGAAATTGATTTTAACTGGTTAGTGAAACAATTTCCTGTTATTGAGTATACAGAAGCCGTCTTGATTTTAAAAAAACTAAACCCGAATTTCAACGGTGGAAACTTCACCAAAGAAGATGAAGTCTTACTGGTTAAACACTGTGGAAACATTCCGACCTTTGTTGTGAACTTTCCGAAAGACGACAAGCCTTTTTACATGAAGGAGTGCGGGCACGATTGTAATAAAGTTGCCGCTTTGGATTTGTTGGGGCCGAACGTGGGAGAAATTTCCGGGGGGAGTTTGCGTGAGAATGATTTCGAGACATTGCGGAGAAAGCTGCCGAGTGGGAATTTAGAGTGGTATTCAGATTTGAGGAAGTTCGGAGGGGTCCCTACAGGGGGGTTCGGGTTAGGTTTTGAGAGGTACCTTCAGATGATTTTGGGTGTAAATAGCATTAAAGATGTCATTCCGTATCCTCGGTGGCCACATAATTGTAGTTTGTAAATAATGTATTTATAAAGTTGAAAAAATAAAAATTATAAATATTTTAATGTCTTACATACTTCTTTTTTGAATAATTTTATGGTAAATTTATACCTAATTGCACTTTTTCTTTCATACAGAGGCTTAATGAACTATTTACTCAATTCTGTATACAATCTTAGATTAATTTTTTTAGAATTTTTTTTATTTTTTCCTATACTAAGCACTCAATATAAAGATCACTATCTGCACATCTTAAAAATCAGTAAAAATCAATAAAATTTGAGAGTATTGTATAAAATTCTTAAAAAGTAATTGAACAAATTATTGTTAGATAAAATGTAATTTAAAAATGAAAGATTAATGAGTGAATTTCATATAATTTAAGAAATAATGATTTTGTTGTCACGCGCTGTGAATTCAAATAGTGGCGCGTAAATGTGACAGCGCACGCGATTGGTGTGCGTGTGAGAAATTAGCCGGTAGAGGTCCGCAATGTGTACCCAGTATGTTTGTAAACTGGGTTTTTCGGAAATTTTCTTGAAATAACCTGAACCTCGCGAGTTACCATCAGGAAATTTCGAAACGGATGGTGCGCGCGGACTGACCGACGGTCGGCATCGCCCTGGAACCGGTGCGTTGCGCCCCGAATGTCTTCGCCAAAGTGACAACAGGGGTTAGGTACACATACACTATAACCAACAAGGTGGGATTTACCCTTAACCCTTAAAATATCATCCAGCCTCACTAAGCGCCAATGTGCTCGAAGACGGCGCGGCCCCCGATAAATCTGACTATGTCCAACAGGAGACAACTCTCATCAGGCCCTGTTCATGTGAGTAAACTCTGACAAATTTTCAATTTACACATAATGACCTACAAAAATAAATAACCACACTGCACTACCCTTGTGTGTGAATCCTCATGTGTCACTCAAAATAGACCACTTGTCAGATTTACAAACTCAAATAAAACAAAACATCCACTCAACTCAATCGGAAAAATCAAACCAACCAATTAACCCTAAATTTCTAATCACTTCAAATTCTCACAACAAAATTTCATTGTGTA
Organism: Philonthus cognatus; assembly: GCA_932526585.2. Classification (NCBI taxonomy): domain Eukaryota; kingdom Metazoa; phylum Arthropoda; class Insecta; order Coleoptera; family Staphylinidae; genus Philonthus; species Philonthus cognatus. Next base: position 82,664,651 of record OW052244.1, on the reverse strand, counting down.
CTTATTTAATATAATAAAGCATTTGATTTACAATTCATCTGTTTTTTCAAGTGTACACATTGTGAAATCAACAATACGAAAGACAATCTCGAGCATCTGTCAGTTTGTTAACCTCTTTTAGCCGAAATTTCTATTTCCCGTGTAAACAAGTGGTTTTTGTTTATAGAAGTGCACGTATATAAATCTGGGAATTATTCAGAGGAACACAATCAGATGATTTGTGGAAAAGAAATCAAAACAAATCTGACAGTAATTTAACCTAGAAATATTTCTATTTTTATTTCATCTATTTGTTCCGTTGGTGATTTCAAAATGTTGATTTTAAAATTAGCTGAAGAAGACTGTTTTAAATGATTGGTGATTTTTTTAACGTTCTTTCCGGAGTTGTTTTTATAGTTTTTCTTTATTATTACACCAGATGATTGTTTCGTTTCTTTCCTAACCTAGAAATTGTCTTTATTTGTAAACATTTTTGTAATATGAGCATTAGGATTGCTTAAATTTGACTTATTACGATTATGTGAATGTATTTTTTAACACATCCAGTGTGTCTTGTCAGCCATTGGACATTTCTTCATTTATTGTTGAAAACATTCAATTTGTTTAAAAAATTGACGTTAGAAGAGGATATCTGTACAAATTTAACATGATGTTTTGTGTATTTTTGTAATATAGTTTACTAGGCTAGATTTTAATTCTCCTAAAAGTTTTGAAAAATACTTCTCAATTTTATTTTTAAACTTGAATTAGTACAACAGTTTAAACAAGGTGTGTGCATTGAGAATGTTTTTTTGTTTTATTTGTCTCATAAATGCAAATGTGTTTTTATGATCAGTAACTTTTCTTTTCCGGTTTCAGTTCTTGAGTAACAAATGGTTTAGATTAGTGAAAATGCAAGCATGTGGTCGGGCTGAATGCTGATTCTGAGCAGCGGTAATGATGCAAAGCCTGGAGGAAGCATGTGAGGAGGGTGAAGTAAGTTCAATTTTTACTAGCAGCCAATGTGATGAGAAGAGCAGCAACACCACCGCCACTGTCAGTATCAAATCAAACATGGTGTGCACACATTCGGTATGTCCTCAACAGCATAAAAAGTCCGACACTTCATTTATTAAACAATGACATTCTTGTATTTGTGCAGCCGTTCAAAAAGGCAAAAACGTCACGCACCTCCTTACTTATGCAGCCTCACCAGGACTCTGTGCCAACGACGGACACTCCCACAACGCAGTACAACAATCCACCGTTTTGCATACACACAAAACTGCTCGAGCTTTATTTGGAAGAGTGTGCCAATGATCCCAATAAACAAAAAACGGTGAGTCACAATTATTATCATTGTGAAGTGAGTGGGATTTATAGCCCTCTACTGCGACCACAGTAGGATTCTGTTGTGGCTAATGTGAGCCACATCGAGGCAAAATAATCTCAGAACTTCTTATCTTCTGTTGCTGCCAAAGACAAAAATAGAAAAATATCTTAATATGTTATTTTTTCATTTTTTACACAATTTACTTAAAAGTTTAATCCAGGGTATGAAGGATAAAGGTTTATTTCTTATTATTTATTTATAGCTTCTGTGGTGAGTAAATTTGGCATTTAATTTAAAATTAATGTTTACCTACAACATTAATTTTGAATTTCTATTAATATTTAATTTTATTACGTTTTTACTTTTCTTTCATTTCGTTGCTGCAACAACCAGCATAGTACCTATATGGGGCAGCTTTTTTTTTTATTGGTTGCCCGTGTGAGACACAAGCATGTACATTCAAGGCACAGCTCTATTTTTTAATTTACTCATTTATTGTTATAGGGCTTAATAAGAAATTCCCACCTGTTAGAAAAACTGGTAGTGAGAGATAGACTGAACACGTTAATTCTAAACCTATACCAGCCGCAGCAAGGGGGCTACTCGCTGACGTTCCCGACGGTGCCCAACGAACTCGACGTCGGTCTGATGACGACCGGCGTCAACGCGGACCCATGCGCCGATGACACTGCCGACACGATGATCGAGACTAAAACGTGGCCTTACGAGGACGAGGAGCTGCTCAGGTACATCGACCACGAGCAGCTGCCCGTCTTCTTCGTCGACCTCCTCCAGCCCCACTACGGCTTCCTCTTCTATAGCGGCTGCGTCATCGCTCAAGTCCGCGACTACCGCCAAACCCATCCTACCGTCAAATGTGATATAAGCTACGTTCTACTCAAACCCACATTACAAGTAAGTTATTACTATTGTAAATGTTTTTAAAAGTTAAGTAAGGACATTGCATGAATAATATTAGGGCCCAGTTGTTTAATAGTGCAAGTAAAATTGTATGTACTTATTGATGTAAAATTACCAGTAATTTGAAATTTGGTAATATTACTGGAAACATAATGACAATTGGTAATTTAAAGTTAGACATAAAAGCAAATGAATCATATAATCCCAAAAAGAAGTATTGTACTAAGAAGTTTTCGAGTTTAGCAAAGCCTGCCAGGCAGAGCGAAGCGAGCCCGGCAAATCCAAATTTTCAGGCTTCCCTAAACTCGAAATTTTACTTAATACGCCACTAATATAAGAACACTGATTTAATGTGAAACTTAAAATATACAAGACTGTACTTTTTTGTATATTTGTTTATTGTTGTCATATTCTTTAGCCACTTGATACACTGGGTACTGTGTACTTGTTAGTGTGAGTTGGGAAAAATTCTCAAGCACGTTCTCTACCGAAATGGCGAAATATTGAGAACGTTCTGTTAGGGAATGACCTGGATAATTTATGTTTTCTCGCGGGCTGAATGCGCCGTCATCATTTATTCTCGTCACTCTTCAAATGTAATGTAATAACTCAAAATATTATATTTCTTAGAAGACATTTTCAGAATATTTATCCAACTCAACAAATGCACTCACAATGCACTCAATGATATTGAAGTATGCGACGCTCTCGCAAACAGCGTGTGTCTCACTGAATCACATAAATTAAAAAATTAATATTTATTTAATATTAATTATACTCCTTTAAAAACGATATCCTTAGCTAAAAAAATAGGGAAGAATGCAACAGTGTGTGCGAGGAGGATAATTGATGACGGTGCATCTAGTCCGCGAGAAAACAGTGAGCAGAGGCATGAGAATTATTTCCATATAAGTACTTTATTATTTATTGTAACGTACTTGTACTTAGTACTCGAGTACATTTTCTGTAGGGTAATTGTACTTAGTACTCAAGTACATTTTACCTGTACTCGAAACAGCTCTGGAGAGATAGCTCGATGGATTCATACTTGACCATTTTTCTAGAGTATATTAGCCGATGTAAATGAAATAATGAAAGAAAAAGAAGACTGGGACATGGAAGAAAAGCAGCAGTTGGAAAGCCACCTAATCTTGGCCAACCACCAGACGCTGTGCCTCGACCCGAACAGTGACGCTTCCACCACCACCAGCCAGATCAACCACAATCGACAGCTGTTCAACACCCACAGGATATGGCGGGCGGCCCGCCGGCACTCACAGCTGTCGGTCAACCGAAAGCGGAAACTCCTACCTCATACCCACCGGCCTGGCCTCGGCCTGTTCGACTACATAACCCGGATGCGGAGCCGGCAGAAACTCGGGACGGCAGCACAAAACAGCAAGTACATCCCAAAGAAACTGCACGAGGAAATTAAGCCGATTCCGGTGCCGAATTTGGATCCGCCGCATTTACCTCCGCCCACGCAAGGCGTGCACATCAACGAGTTCAAGGCGTATCCGCCCCCGGTGGATACTAGCGATTATCAGCCGCAGCCGGTGGAGGAGTACATTCTGGAAACAGATATGCATTCCAAGGAGAAGGATAAGAGGAGGGTGTATCACATAAAGCTGTCGATATTACAACGACCCGTCAACGGGGAGTATCTAGGGGAGCTCTACCTCGACCGGGACCATAAAAAGGATGAAAGCAACGGAGTGGCGTGTAGGTTTTCATTGGGAACGCGGGTGCACGCTAATAGGTAAAATAAAGACAAAACAACAAGACGGATTACGTAATCATTTGTTTATTCATTAGGTATATACAACAGTTTATTGAGATTTTCACTGAGGGTGGGAGGAAAGCGGTGAGGATTAACTACGGGCTGGAGGAGAAGTTGTCGCAGGCGCAAACGGCACAAGTAAGAATGGTTAGTTGATCAAAGTTTTACTTCTTTGCGTTTTTATTGATTATTTTTGGGGGTTTATTCCAGAATCAGCAGATGCAGCAGGTGAATTTCTTGGCGAGGTACCATCTGGCACAGATGAACCATGCGTGTTCAACGCCGCTGGTGAACGGGACGACTACTACGCTAGTGCAGCAGGGACAGAACCACAGCTTGCAACAGAATACTTCTGTTCCAATTTTGGTGAGATTTGATCAGAGTTGCTAATTCAACAGATAAATTAATTATTCTACGGAACATCAGTCTTCAACACAAACTAAATACAGGGTGGCGGAGACCAAATAACCACCTTTGTAAAAGGTGTGATTTGTGATGGGTAGGGGGGAAGGTCGTTCAACTTCTCATTCTGTAGCCTAATGTGGGAAGTTAAGTTACCATGACCCGTTGGAGCGCTTAATATTGTGCTTTTGCCGTGAAGGCGTTTTTTGTAATAATGACTGTTTTGTGTCCACACGACATGTCTTCTGGACACATTTTGACCTCGCTTAGCGTGCAACTCTTCCTAACAACCATTCAATTTCCAAGTTCGTTTACACGGTACTGTTGTCCGAAAGATACTAATTAGAGTTATAATCTAAGATCCAGCTGTGGCAACACCCTAGAATGTGGATCGTGTCTGAGTGTCCGTTGAAGACGATTGTCTGCAGAACAGCGTCACCGTGGAAGGATGGCACTTATCGAAAATTCTTTTTCATAATTAATTTATCTTCTGTATAAAATAAAACTTCTATTCTATAGCTACAAATTATGATTTGTCGTCCATTTTAAACGTGGTAATTTGGTCTCTGGCACTCTGTTATTTTATTGTCTAAAAAGCTTGTATGATGATTTTATATTTCGCAAGACTTATTAGATACAATTGAAATTTTTGTTGCATTTTCAAATATTTGTTATTTTATTGTGTCTAAAAAGCTTGTATGATGATTTTATATTTCGCAAGACTTATTAGATACAATTGAAATTTTTGTTGCATTTTCAAATATTCACTCAAAATTTTGTTTTGACATTTTAATTATACAATTTTGTCTTTCCTTAATAATGATTGTCTGTTACAACACGTTGATTTCGTAGCAAGCACAACTTCAATCGAATACAAGCTTGAAAACATCCTCGCAAGTGACGAACCAGGAGAAGAAGGAAATCAGCGCATTAGCGACCAGTCTGATGAACTCTGCACAACAATTCCAAGAAGGTCTGTTGTGTCAATATACAGGGATTTTTTTTTTAAGTATACAAATTCCGATGCTATGCTTTTTGAGGCATTCGTTGATTTTTTAATGAGTTCAATTTCAAGCTACTAACGAGTGTTTTCAATCATTGATTAAGCATAAAGTAAAATTTCAGGCTTTTCTAAACTCGAAATTTTACTTCATGCACCCGTACACTGAAATATTCAGAAATTCGAAATATTCTTGTTAAGCAGTATACTTTTAATCCTGCTTATTCAATTATCACTATTGTAAACATGTTTCATCAAGTGGTTAATGAAAACCAAATTAAAGATATTTAGCAGTTTACTTTTCATACAAATTTAGCAGTAAATTTTTAATTCACAATATTTCAGTGTTTTATACAGGTGGCTCATAAAGTAAAATTTTGAGTTTAGAGAAGCCTGAAAGTTTGGTTTAGACTAAACCAAATTTTCAGGCTTTTCTAAATTCAAAAATTTACTTCAAGTCGTTAGAAGCTTCAAATTAAAAGCTTTTAAAAATAGTAATGAATGCCTGAAATTTTACAGCGCATGCATCGGAATATGTACACTTAAAAGAAAAAATCCCTGTATTAAAAGTTCTATTCAATAAAAAAAGTGTACAGGTACTGAACCCGATTTATCCAATATTTCACTAATGCGATTCTGGGCGGTACTCAAGTAGAAGTACTCATAATTTGTACTCTGAGTAGTTTTCGTGTATTCGGTACTCAGTCCACGGGAACTTTTTTTTTAAAATGCTTGTACTTGTACTTCACGCGTTTGTAGTTCATAAAATGCACTTGAGTACATTTGGATGTACTGACTTAAGTTAATTTTCCGATCATTTTTTACATTTAACTTCAATTTTGTCAATAAACGTTATGCATACACGGGTGTATCACATAAAGCTGTCGATATTATAAACAACGGGTTTACAATGTGAAATAATAAGTGTATGCTTTTTTATTTAATAGAACTGTACTTTTATTATAATAATGAATTCATTCGAATTTATAATTTATAGCGAATGCGAAACATCAACAAAAACTAGCGTCCAGCAGCAACAACCCGACGATAATAAACTTGTTGAACAGCTCGCCGGCCAGTAACATAAACAGTGACGCCAGTGTGGCGGTGGTGAACGCTATAAACAACTCGACGTTGCTGCCGCAACAGGTGCAAACAATAAACAAAAAATTGTTAGGAAGGAAAATCACGCTGTCCAACGTGCCGCCGAACGCGAGAGTGCTGAACCATAATAATCTAATAGCCATGAATAACAATAGGTTGTCGGATTTAAGTTCGTATTTAGGGCAGCAGCAACAGCAAGGCCAGACTATCACGCTGACGACGGTGAACAGCGGGAATTTCGCGCACGCTAACTACACGACGGTGCCGATCAAACAGCCGGTTGTGAATCATAGGATTATAAGCGGGAGTGGTGGTGGGGACGGGGGGAGTTCGGCGCTGTCCGCGTTGCTGGTGGGAACGCCCGCGGCGAACCGGGGGGATATCCTGGCGTCCAACACGAACTCTTTGGTGCTCGAGAAGTTAGCCGGCGCCTCGGGTCAGAGTCCGAATCCGGCGCCGAGTCCGACGAGTTTTATACCGAGTCCCAAACAGTTCGCGGTGCAATCGCCGAAGGCGAATCCGGTAATGAGTCCGCCGCCGCAGCAGAACGTCAACACGATCAACGTGCAGAGTTTAAATTTCGCGCCGTTGCAGAGCCTGTCGGGGTTGCAGAACGTGCAGGTGCAGCTGCCCGGGTTCTCGCTTTCGCTGAACGTGTCCAAGGGGACGCTGCAGGGGCATCCGACTAGTCTGCTAGTGTCGGTGCCGGTGAGCTCGGAAACCGCCACGACAAACGCAATCGGACAGGCGGCGAGCAGCGTGAGTGTGGGGAATTCGATAGGAGTCGCCACGCCTACTGTTGTTTTGACCAATGCGGGAACAAGCAATATAGGTAAGTACTTTAACACCTTCCTTTTTTTTTTGTGCAATTTTCTTTGGATGTGATTACCCACAATGATTTTATTCCCACCTGATTTTAAAGTACCTTTGCCTAAATACAAAAGAAGAAACAGGTAAGTGAATTAATTAAACTGAATTGGGAAAGAAGACAGTTTTGTACAAAGTTAAAATTGTCAAACATATTTTCTTTATTGATAACGTTAGACCAGGAGGGTGGACAGCTCGTGTTCCATTTTTTTATCGCCATCTATTGGGATGCCCGATAACTATCACATAAACGTAGATGTGTGCAATACAGAAATTTGTTATATTCACCTAAACATAGACACAATCTTTCACATTATTTAATATACAGAGAGTTTTATGTAACACCGAACATATTCATCCAATACAATTTGACAGCTTAATTTTTTAAGTTGTGTGTAAATTGGGTTGCCTATATGACTATTAAAAATTGTAGCCAATCAATCGCAATTAATGCCTCAACTTGTACACACAGGGAGTTTTTCTTTCAAGTTTACATGTCCCAATTACACCGTATACGTCGTAAATCGTTAGATACTCGTTGTTAAAAAAAATCAATTTGAAACTTGAAATGAGTGTCTTCCACTCCCAGACTAAGCATGAAGTAAAATTTCGAGTTTAGAAAAGCCTGAAAATTTGGTTTGGTCGCGTAGCGCGAAGCGCTACGCGGCCAAACCAAATTTTCAGGCTTTTCTAAACTCGAAATTTTACTTCATGCGCCACCGGTACAAAATACTGACATATTACGAAGTTTGAAACACACCGCTAAACTTTACATTGCATCAGTGTTTTGTACCGGTGGCGCATGAAGTAAAATTTCGAGTTTAGAAAAGCCCGAAAATTTGTCTCGGGTCGCTGCGCGACCCTCGACAAATTTTCACGGGGCTTTTCTAAACTCGAAATTTTACTTCATGCTTAGCCTGGGAGTGGAAAACACTCGTTTAAAGCTTCAAATTAAATTCTTTTAATAAACCTAGCATCGGCAAATGTACAATGTATGCTTATGTATATTTAAAAGAAAATTTCTCGTTAAGAAAATGTTTGGTGTTACATAAAACTCTCTGTATGTGTTGGATTTTTTAATTGGCAAACCAGATTTGGGATATGTTTTTCTAAGGTTCTTGATTATTTGGGTGTCCCTACTGTTACATAACCTCAAATTTATTTTGAAGGCAAAAGTCAGAATTAAAACCAGAGTATCCAACCAAATATCCAACCAAATATCCAACATTATAAAAAAATTACCATGTCTGGTTGGACAATAAAAAAAAACGAATATACCGGGTGATCAATGTCAACTGTCCTGAGTTGGGTATAATTGAATGATTGGCTACCATTTTTTATTCCATATCCGGTAATCTGCCAACGAAAGTCATGTTTTGGTTATGTTATAAACTGGATAGTATTTGTATTCGTTATTTTCATATTTCACAAGGTTCTGCGAGATATAAAATGTTAAACAATAGCTGGAAAAATCAATTTTTAAATAGTCTCGTTAATCCTTGCAATCGTAGCTGCTTTCATTTAAATAAATCATGCGTCAAAGATTAGGTAATCAACACAATGACCAGATATTGTTTTCTTTTTATTATACTTATCTGAAAACCCTTCGTTTCCATATGCCTCTAGAATAATGAAAACATCACTTTTTCAAGCCACCGCACGTGGCTAGATACCCGTTTGCACTGAGGATAATTTTAGATTGAGCTAAATAAGACAATAGTTATCAAAATTAAGAATTTTTATATAAGTGAACTTGCACATTTTCCGTACAGCATTATTGTTATGATTATTCTCGTTTCCAAAAATATTGGACAACCCTCGTGAACAATTTTCCCGAGGTTCATGCATTTGAAGGCTCGGGAAAATTGTTTTCCCGCACTTGTTTTGTAAATAACTATTACCTTGTATCCGGGCCTGGGTCCAGGTGCCATCTTTGTTCTGGGTTCCACTTCGAAAGTACGCCATAACAATAGATATCATATGTTCAATAAAAACAAACCTCTAGAGTGCTATGATTTTATCTTTTTTTAAATTTATGTTGGCTACACACTTTAGGAATTGTCATATAAAACGTCAGTCAAAATAATTATTATATATTCCATTTGTTTCTGGATCTCGCCTAGCTATGGAAAAGTGACAGTTTAAGTATTGTAAATGGGGCTGGTTGTGTTTTAAATCAGGGTTTTTAAATGTCACTGTCAGATGTTCGATTTTAAGGTTATAATTTCTGACTATTGTGATCTTACACTGTTGCCTGTTTTACAAATTTTCAGATATAAAAGGATAATAATATGCAGTTTTAAGATTAACAAAATTTACTACTTGGTTTTTGTACATACAAACACAGCAATAATATTGTATATAACAAATATAATGAATTCGGCTCTGCAAACTTATTTCGTCATCCATTTGTATTTCTCGCTTGGGTCTTCCCGTTAACACATTTTGATCAACTCCATCCATCCACCTTAATTTTGGTCATTCTCTCTTCTGTTGGCCCTCAGTATTTTTTTGTAGAATTGCAAATTTATTCCCACCCTCTTGTGATACTGATAATTTTCATGTCAAACAATTTTTAAGCCCTCATTCCACTTTTATTATTTAGTCAAGAGAACCTGCATCTGAATCTTCTGATGTTTGTTCTGAGCCAGATTCCCCAAGCGAAATAATAAAAGGAGGAATGGTTTCAAAAGAAAGGTTCCCCATGTGTTTTGTCCAGTCATCCGAAATAAGTTTTTCACAATGATCACAGAAATTTTGCCACATATCGGATGTACATTTTGAGAGAGACTCAAGCCATAAATTCTGAACACGATCCTTAGATGGTTGCTTAGAATTTATGTGCTTATTGTAGTAAGTCTTACAAAACCCCCATGCCATTTCAATTGGATTGTATTGACAATGGTATGGCGGTAATCTAAGAACTTTGTGCCCGTTCTTTCTCAAAATGTCATCAACTACGTAAATTTTGTCATTTGATCGAAAAGGTATAAATAAAGCCCATAGTTCCTTTTTGGTTAATTTTGGATTGAATTTTACATTGTGTTTAACCAACCACTCCTGCATTTCGCATTTCTTACAAGAAAATGAAGGAGTTTTGTCTAATTGCTCAGAATGGTATGCAGCATTATCCATAATAACTACACATTTCCCTGAAAGCTTAGCCAAAGCAGGAATAAGTTGATTAACCACCCAATTTTGAAAAGTATTACAATCCATTGTGGCATGGTAATCTCGGTCATTGTTTTTCGAATGTAATAAAAAATCGCACCCATCCAAAAACCCACCCCTATACCCAGCATGTAGAATGGTGAAGCGTTTGCCTTCATTTTTGAATTTAGTTGGATTACTTTTTATATCCGTTTCATGTACCCAGCATCGAACCATAGATCCATTCTGATATATCCATGTTTCATCCAGGTATACGAATTGGATATCTTCACTGGAATTTTGATACTGTAAAAATTTTCTAAGGAAAATAATTTTAGCTGCAACAACATGTTTTTGTTCACAGAGGATTTTGCGCCCATTAATTAATTTGAATTTATACCCCATACTTTTAACAACCCTATAAAGTGTTGTTCTACTCCCATGGAACTCATAATTTTCTTTCATATCATTCAAAAGATCTCTCAAAGTAAAATACTGATTTCTAGAGTTATATTGCCAAATTAGTTGTTGCAGATCTTTTCTAGCTAGGTGATTCCAAAAATGGCTGTTTTTAGATCGTTTGCCAGAAGTATTAGATTTCAATTCGTCAGGTCTTTGTCGTAAAATTAATTGTAATGAAGATCTCCCTACCTGAAACGAAATTATCTTTAATTAAATATATATGATAATTAAAATACTAGACATACCCCAAAAATATCTATTAAAATCGTAATAATATTGTGATGCTGTAGATTTGGATTACTTTGCCTAAAATGTTTGTAGGATTTCAGAATTTGTAACCTTTTTGATTCAGAGATAATCTTTGGCATGTTAATATTTAATATGTGCCTGAAATTATTTTTCACTTTGACATTGACACAGCATTGCAACACTAGATTAATTTGATTTAATAATAAAATGCTCGAAGAAGCGACCGCGTGGCGAAATAATTGTTGCAAGATTAACAATAAACCTCTTGAAAATTAAAAAGAGGATTACTTATGATATCAAAAATTATTGCAACACTGTTAAAATAAGGAATCAGGAGTGGCAATTAATAAAAAATGTAAATGTTGATACTGCAACATAACAACACGAAAGCATGGCTAGGCGAGATCCAGAAACAAATGGAACGGAATATATAATGCATAATTTCAGAGTTGCTAACCTACAATATATTCCATAGCACTCCAGAGGTTTTATTTTATTGAACATATGATATATCGTATGGCATGAGTGACAGCACAACGTCTGACACAGTTCAGCGGAAATAATAAATTACTGAATCATGTTTGTAAACTTTTAAACATAAAAATGTACCAATGTAGGGATTTTTTGTTGCCACGCACTTGAGATTAATCGCCCGGTATATTGTTTTTTTTTTTATTGGCCTACCAGATTTGGGATTTATTTTTCTTAGGTTTTTTGATTATTTGGGTGTCCCTACTGTTTGTCATGTAATGACATTGCTATATGAATGCCATGTTGCAATTGATTAATTATTTGACAGAAAAGTGGTAATAAAATGCCGAAACTAATGTTCCGCCACTTATACTCCATTCACGTTTAGATTAATGTCAGGGAAACGGGGCTTATTAGACCTTGCTCGCTGATTGGCCAAAATTCTAGGAAAACTCACAAAGCCGATAAATAGAGAATTGGTTCTATTCCCCACTCACTCTCACTTATAGTGGAAAATGAATTGTCACTGCGTTCTCAAATTTTTGTTTGTTATGTCTAATAACAAAGAAACTAACTACTGTTTCTTCTTCTAAAAATCAACAAGAAAAAATATCTCAAAGTGGGCAGAAGTTAATGGCCCTCAACATTTATTTAAAGTGCAAGTCTGTGACAAAATTTAAAGATGACTCAAATCAGACAGTTTTCTATAACGCATATATTTAAATATTACAACGTAAATTGAGCCGTTTTTCACGGGATGCAGTTTTCGCATATATTCTACATAGAACACTGCGTTCCTTCTCTTGCATTGGGCCTAAGTTTGTTAAAACTTCCATTATACAGTAAAGAATCACCAAATTTTAAAGAGTACATTTCTTTTTTAAATTGCAAGGTTCATAGGAAATAATGGATTATTATTTCTTAAGTAATGGAAACAGATTTATCTCCCTTCAGTATAGCTTTGCTTATGACGTTTTAAAAAAAAAGGGAATAAATTTAAATTAAACTTACTTTAAAACGTCATAAGCAAAGCTATACTGAAGAGAGATAAATCTCGAAATGCGTCTATAGATGGCCTAAGACATTAGCTTGAATCCAAGTCCTTTCACTTCTAATTTTTTATTATTTCTCCTTTCAGTTTTAATTTGTATTTGTTAGTTGGTTTGAAGAGAATTTGACCTAAACGTTACATATACTTTAATAGAGCGTTGTAACGAATCAAATTAAATAAGATTTTAAATATTTCATTGTATAATTCAATATCCGGAGGTGTATTTGCACGGGAAGTAGTTGTTTCAATGGATATTTATCGTCTTAAGTTGTCTTATTAATTAAGACATTGTTTGCATTTTCACGAATAACACTGTCGTAATTTTATATATTATAATATACACCGAAAGGTAAAAGGCAAATGATAATATATATATATATATATATATATATATATATATATATATATATATATATATATAATATAATATAATGTATACCTTCCAATTTGAAAACTTAAAGAAAATGGAGAAAATACGATGATTGTCTCAATCACACCCTCTGGCGCTTAATACCGAAACTAAAATAAAACAGAGTAACTTATGTTTTAAAGTGCATTCAATTATCTATCAAATGAGCCCAAGTTTATTTAATTCAGTGGAACCTAACAAAACTTACAGGCATTTGAATAATTAGATATTTTCGTTCTCCCGTGCATTTTATGTAAGACATAAAAAAACGAGAAGATAGTTAAAATAAGATAAAATTTACCGTAGATTAAGATTTTTATATTTTTCACATTGCTTAATTTGGCATTTATTTTATAAAAATTGTTTTAATCTTTTACTATAGAGATATCGCCCTCTTGCGGCAAGACTATGAACTTAAAATTAATTTCCAGTGATTTCTCTTGGACACTTTTATCACGAAATTGTTTACCCCAACATGCTACGATGTATAGATACAGCCAATCGCCACCTTTAATCAAACTCCCGGTATATTCGTTTTTTTTATTGACCAATTAGATCTGGTAATTTTTTTTATAGTTGAATATTCTGGTTGTGATTCTGACTTTTGGCTTCTAAATAAATTTGGCACAATTTTTTTTCGTAAGTAGCGTACTTAGAAATGTCAAAATAATTGTTATTAATGTGCTTAAGAGTGCATCCTACCCTATGGAAACTAAAAATACTAATTATTTTTGTTATTATTTTGAATTTTTTAATTCTTTTATCCATATGTCTAAAATTGAATTGCCAAGAGTATGATTTGATTTTTTTTTAGTAAAAAATAAAATTAAAAAATTCCAAAATGTGACTTCATCATGCCCTCCAGAATGATTTTGTGATTATATAATTCTAATATCATTTTCTCATAAAATGTATAGTTATTAAAAAATCCACGTTTTCCTTTGCATTTATTGCATAATTACATTTTTTTCCAGCAAGAGTGCACAATTATGTATCAAAATATACAGAGAGTTTTATGTAACACCAAACATTTTCAATGTTCATTTTCGTATGTTCTATTTATCAAACCAAAGCATCCAATACAATTTGACACCTTTATTTTTAGGTTATGTGTAAACTGAGTTGCCTATATGACTATTACAAATTGTAGCCAATCAATCGCAACTAATGCCTCAACTTGTACATACAGGCAGTTTTCCTTTTAAGTATACATGTCCCAATTACAGCGTATATGCCGTAAATCTTTAGATAATCGTTGTATTTTTAAAAGAGTTCAATTTGAAACTTAATGAGTGTGTTCCACTCCCAGGTTAAGCATGAAGTAAAATTTCGAGTTTAGAAAAGCCTGAAAATTTGGTTTGGTCGCGTAGCGCGAAGCGCGGAGCGGCCAAACCAAATTTTCAGGCTTTTCTAAACTCGAAATTTTACTTCATGCGCCACCGATACAGAACACAGACATATTACTAAGTTTTAAACACACCGCAAAGCTTTATATTGAATCAGTGTTTCGTACCGGTGGCGCATGAAGTAAAATTTCGAGTTTAGAAAAGCCTGAAAATTTGGTTTGGCCGCTCCGCGCTTCGCGCTACGCGACCAAACCAAATTTTCAGGCTTTTCTAAACTCGAAATTTTACTTCATGCTTACCCTGGGAGTGGAAAACACTCGCTTAAAGATTCAAATTGAATTCATTTAATAAACCGAGTATCGGAAAATGTGCAACGTATGCATATGGATACTTAAAGGAAAAATTCTCGTTATGTAAATGTTCGGTGTTACATAAAACTCTCTGTATATTTTTAAACCACAACTTCATGTGCCTTCATATTATTAAACGACTGTAAATTGAAACGACAGTACAGGTTAAGCGTAGCCTTAAACAGTGAACGTTAAACAAGTTTCAACATTAAACGTCTTATAAACCCAGGATTACTTATGCAAAGCAACTGAATTCCTTCCTCACCATGTCGGAATAAAAAAAATCATAGCTCCCATTAATCTATTCAAATTAAATAAGATTTTAAATATTTCATTGTATAATTCAATATCCGGAGGTGTATTTGCACGGGAAGTAGTTGTTTCAATGGATATTTATGATCTTAAGTTGTCTTATTAATTAAGACATTGTTTGCATTTTCACGAATAGTTTTTTCGTAATTTTATATGTTATGCTATTCAAAGTCATTGATATAAACTAATCACATCCAAACATAATTTGTGGAATTTTTATTTTTTGTTGTTATTTGTTTACTAACGTATGTTTCTAAATGTGGTGTGTATATTAATTTGGCTTAAAAATTAAGCTCAATTAGTGACGTCTGGCGTGAAAGGGTTAACGCAGCAGGGCATCCGAACGACGGGCCCGACGGGCGTCACCCTCACCCAAGGGGGCCAGCCCTTCCAACTGATAACACCACTACAAAGGCCTACCAGGATGCAGCAGCAAGCGGCTAGCGGGGGCACCATCACCACCCAGAACATAGCCACTAGAGGTCTGCAAAGAACTCCAATAACTATCAAAATGGCAACTCCTCAAGCAAGTCAGTTCACTGATCTGCAATTAAATTTTGATAGAAAATGATTATACGGGAATTAATATATTTTTTTTTCTTATTTATTCAAGAATTGATTAAAACACGGATTGTGTTCTCTTCCAGTAATATTAATGAATGAGAGAACTACTCATGCATGCCTAAAAGCTTTAACGTTTTTTTTTGATTCAATTCAACAGTCATTGAAGTAAAGCATCTGTGATTCAGTATGATTTTTTTTTCTTAATTTTTTTCACTCAGATATTTCACAAGTAGCCAATATGCAGAAAGCTCAGCAAGCTCAAATACAGTACCAGTTTGTGAAGCAGCAGCAGCAACAGCAGAAGGACTTGAATCTTCCGAAGATCAGGAGGCGTTCGAACCTCTCCGAGCCGCAATAATGGTTTTTTATTTTATTTTTAATCTATCCGATTTGTTGATTCAGGACTTTTTTTTATACACATACAGATACACATACGTCTACTCTCTCTTCGTATAAAACTAGTCTAATTTTTTTTATATCTATTCATAGATTATTAATATTTATATTTACACACAGACATACAAACACGTGAAAAAAAAATTAAAATACTGCCCTATATTAGAGTAGTATGTAGTTATAAGTTAGATAGTGTGAATCGGCATCGATTGGGTGGAACAAATGGTGAAACGAGTGTTTCACTTGTTTTTAATATGTGATATAATCAGATCAAGAAGTCGTTGAACAATAAAATCAATCAATCAATTCACTGACTATAGAGGCTTCTACTTCGTTATACATTGTTGAACATAAATAAAACACTGTTTATCACTTTGTTTGTATAACAATTGGTTTATTTGGTGACTACAGTTTTGATACTACACGTATCATTATTGATTAAATTAATTAATGATACGTGCAGTATCGAAACTATAGTCACCAAATAAACCAATTGTTATACAAACAAAGTGATAAACAGTGTTTTATTTATGTTCAATCAATCAATCAAAAAAAGAATATGATTTTTGAGTTATGTGAAGATTTGAACTAATAAACATGAAATAAAACACTAGAATTTCAGTAAATCATTGAAATTCCAAGTTTATTTTTGGTTTAAAATTTATTGATTATAACCTCATTTTAATTCTATTTTCAAATAATTTTATAAAATATTATTTTTACTATATAATAAATCATTTTATTCTTTTCAAGTGATTTTATGAAAAATGTTTTCTGCTATACAATAAATCATTTTATTCCATGTTTATTAGTTAATTATTATTTATTGATTATAACCTAATTTTATCATCCAATTACAAATTTATTTTCAAGTAATTTTATGAAATATTCTTTTTGCTGTACAATTTTTTATAATTCAAATATTTTAATTGTTCAACAATTTTTATCACTTGATCTGATTATAAAATATGCAGGGAAAAACAATTTTATTAAATGCTTGTACAGGAAAAAAAACGTAATTTTTAAGTAAATGAGCGAACGGTTCGGCGGTTTTTAAAGACTGAAGAGTGTGTGCGAGCGAGCGGACCGTAAATAGCAAAAAATTATATACAGTATTTATCTTTTCTTCTTATTTTCCGACTTCGTTGTTTTTCTTCTTTTTGTAAGTACGTGTAAATAGTGTAATTTAATTATTTATAAGTCCGTCATCAGGAAAAGAGGTGATGTAAGGAAGAAGTGGGATTAAATAATTTTATTAATAAAAAAAAATGATTCTGTCGAAGATCAGGTTTATGAATGTTGTGATTTTTACTTTTTAATGTTTAAAGGTTATGAAAGTTGATTCTTGGAATGCATACTACAGAAATTTAATTGAAAAAAGGAGGTGGTTAAAATTTCGATGATCAATATTGATGTTTAATTACGAAGGCTGATCATAAAGTAAGGTCACAAAATGTACACGTTTCATTGTAGGCTTCGTAGCCTTACTTTTTGATCACCCCTCGTATTATGAAATATTTGTTTTTTTTAATGTAATATAAAATGCTGTTTAATCAATGCAGAGATTATACGAATATTGATCTCATCAGTTATTGTCTTGCACTATCGTTCCTATATACAGAAATAAACAAATTTTTATACATAAACAAGTGAATAAACACTGAAGTGTATCGTCGCCGGTGCCAAAAATGTCCATTATTTTTAAATAGGTGTATAACTTTTTGACGTTCATGATAATACAAATGGATAGGAGTATTTCGTTACATATTTCTCCTGATATAAAACTAAAAAGTCGATGACTTTAGATCCGTTAAAAAGTAGATTAGATTAAATTTCGTTGCGCTTTAAATTATGTTTAATTTTAATCTAATAAAAGTTTATGGTATTTTCTGTACAACCCTCGAGGAATGTGGAGGTTTAAACTGGAAGCCCTTTCCCTTTCTAAATTATCAACATTTCAATCTTTTTTACTTTAACCCATTAAACGCCGTTGGTGCAATAATGCAATTTTTAAATTATTTAGAATTAATTAAAAGAAGTTCATAAGATAAAAACCACTTTCTTGCTAATGTATTAGTTAAATTACTAAATAAGTTAATTTGATATGTTGCATTGTTTGACCTAATTTAAGAATATGTGAAGAAAAATGAAAATATTTTGTTATTTAAAATTTCAATTATTACTCACTTAGGAAAAAGGTTTATAGTGTATTTCTAACTTTAAAATTGATCAGTACTTTATAAGCGTGGCGCATGAAGTAAAATTTCGAGTTTAGAAAAGCCTGAAAATTTGGTTTGGTCGCTCCGCTTCGCTACGCGACCAAACCAAATTTTCAGGCTTTTCTAAACTCGAAATTTTACTTCATGCTTAGTCTGGGAGTGGAAACACTCATTCGAAGACAATTTCAATCAAATAATTTAGCAGATGAAATACATTTTCACAAAAATAACCTGCAGTTTATTTGTGGTCAAAATTCTTTCTATAAATATATTTACAGTAAAAATTTTCGCAAATTACCCCAAATATTCAATGAAAAATTGATCTGAAATTTGTTTACAGACAAAATTTCTTTATAAAAAATAGTTGCAAACATTCTAACTACTTTAATACTTTTCAAGAATTACTGGAGATATTTTAATTTTATTCCATTATATTCTGTATTGAATAACCTATTTCGATTATATATTAATATAATATTAATTGTGATAATTTGTAATGAAACATTTCATAAAAATCTTTAATCTTCAAATACTCGCCCGATATGTATTAATTGTCAAAATAATTTGATATTCTCAGAAACTATTTAATAATCTAACGAGTGTCTATAAACTGTCGGCATCCTAGTAGGTTCTGACTTCAGAAACATACTATGTAAAGTTAATTAAAGGAAAGGCACTTGGTATTGTTTCACAATTAAATCTTTATTCCGACTAGTTTCGGTTTGTTAGACCATTTTCAAAGGAATGTACAGAAAAAATTATTTCCTAAGTATATATACAATATTTTTGTTTCAGGTAATAAGAGAAGTCAGAATTGGGGAATTCCAAATCTCCTCGTAGTCGTTTACGATATTTTTCCCCATTTTTTTGGCCCTGTTAATCTCCAGGCCCTCTTTGAGGTTTAGTGCGTATCCCTTATTACCTGAATGCCAAATCTTAAAATTATGCGGATTAAAGAAGTGATTGAATGCGATGCAATGTTTGGAAAAGCTAGTTGTTGGTTTATTATCTAAAACAGATTTTTTATGTTCTTTCATTCTGATTTCGAAAGATCTGCCAGTTGGTCCAATATAAATTGCATCGCATTCATCACACTGTATTTCATAAATTCCACATTTCTTTGAATTATCAGTTTTCGATTTATTGTTTATTAATAGTTTGCCTAAATTTAAAGGGTTTGAACATATAATATTAAAGTCTTTTCCCCTACAATGACTGACTATATTATATGACAGGTCATTAACAAAATTCAATTTATGCCATTTATATTCTATTGTTTGCTCAGGTGCGTAAAAGTATTTAATTAAATGTTTTTGTTTATGCTTTTTCAATAAATTATTTATAATTTCCTTGTTATAACCATTATTTTCGGCAATTTTTGTAATAACGTTTAATTCTTGTCTGAAATCAGATTCACTTAGAGGAATGTTAATTAATCTATTAATAAATGAGTGAAATGTACTTAATTTTATTTGTTGTGTGTTGTTTGAATTGGCTGGAATGATTGAGTCCGTATATGTTTCTTTTCTGTGTATTTTAAATTCTAGTTTTTTATTATTTTTAATAATGGTTATATCAAGGAAGTTTAAGCTATTGTTCATTTCTGTTTCAGTAGTAAATTGTATATTATTATTGATGGAATTTAGGTATTTTTCAAATGCATTTAATAGTCTTGTCGTTCCAGTCCAAATACAAAAGATATCGTCTACGTACCTTGCCCAGTAAAATATTGGTTTAGCCTCTGTCTTACTGAGAAGAGTCACTTCAAAGTCAGACATAAAGATTTCAGCTAATAGAGGTGATAATGGTGATCCCATTGGAAACCCTTCCGTTTGTGAGTATATTATATCATTAAATTCAAAGTAATTTTGCTTAAGGCACAGATACCAAGTGCCTTTCCTTTAATTAACTTTACATAGTGTAATAAGTTTCACCAAGTGCCAGATGAGAAATTAATTCAAGAAAAAAAAAAAAAAATCAGAAACATACGTCGTAATTAGATATATAATTAAATTTATTTGACGTTTCCGAGAATCATATGACTTAATCTAAGATATGTAATTTGTTTTTCAAAGCAACCGAGACTCAGACAGTTTATAGATACTCGTTATTTTTACACTTTCCCCCATATGTAAAACAAAGCGAAAGTATTGTTTCAAATCAAAAATGTTAGTGGATATATCCATTTTGATGTTGATTAAGACCATCTTTGAAAATGGTCTGTCGCCATTCAAACCGATGGAGGTGTTAAGATGCCACTGTAAACTCAAGCTTTCTATTTTAACTGGATTTGATTAACCAATACAGAAAAAAGAAAATAATCTGCCTAAAAATGTAGTAAATCTTTAAAAAAATCATTTAAAAACGAATATTTTTTTCATTTTCAATGCAGAATATCATCCCTGTACCTGAAAAATGATTTTAGGAAGATAAAAATATACTTTAAAATTTGATAATCATCCAAATGAAAAAAATTAAATAAAAAAGATAAATCAAAAATTAATTATAAGATTTGTATAAATCAAAAAGTCAAATAAACTTAGGAATAATGGCAAAATGGAAATACAGGGTGTTTCCTAACTAGAGGAAAAAAATGAAACATTGTATACATTTTTTTAATTTAAACCAGATACTCTAAAAAACTTTTTTTACCTATCTCGTTTTGTTTTCGGGATAATCGGATTTGCTCACAATATGGATGGATAAACATCCAGCGCCGCAGTAAGGAAAAACGGTGCCTGGGGCCAAATACCCCCCCATTCCTTCAATAAAGTTAGTCGCATTTGCGCCTGGCCTTTATAATACAACTCTTTTACGCGACGTTTTAATTCACGATTAGACGCGCTCTAACATAAATGGCGATGAAACCTGCTCAGTGAACGCAATCACAAACTAATACAATTCTTTATATTTTCGAAACATAAATACGCTTTGTTTCGAAAATATAAAGAATTGTATTAGTTTGTGATTGCGTCATTAATCAATAAGTTTAAAAAAAATTAACCAGCGTTCACTTTGAAGCTTTAAACAGTGTTTTCCACTCGTAGACAAAGCATGCGTCCAAATCCAAACTCAGGCTTTTCTAAACTCGAGATTTTACTTCATGCGCCACGCGTACTAAGTCCTGATTCAGTGGGATGGTTTCAACGTTTACTCTTGCAATTTATGGCGCCCAACAAGGGCCAAGCGTTAAATTTGGACGCTCGCGATTTATGGCGCCCAACAGCGTTAGCCTGGCCCCACGTTGTGCGCCAAAAAACCTCAAATCCAAGCGTTTTTAGTATTTTTAATTGATAGTTTTTCACTCTCAAGCATGAAGCAAACTTTTGAACTGCCCAAACCTTCAGGAAACATTCCACACACATAGAGGAAGAAAATATGTTATACAGCAGTGGTGTTCAACCTTTTGTCATACGCGAGCTACTTTTGCATACCAAGCTATTTGGCGATCGACAGATTATAGATAATAAAAACAAATACAAAACAGTATACAGGTTGGTGATTTTTTCGATGCTCACCATTGGTATTTCGTGATCGGTGAAAGATACGAGGTCAGTTAAATTAGACAAAAGTTGCGCTGTAACATGACGATTGAGAATCTGAAAAGAAATCCGAGATATTTTAATTGATTTCTGATTTATTACAATAGAATGAAAACGCTCAGGCTTTTCTAAACTTGAAATTTTACTTCATGCTTAGTCTGGGAGTTGGGAGTGGAAAACACTTGGTAAAGGTAAATCTTTAAATTCTATTAATTATCCACGTAACATATTGTTACCCCTGAAACAACGATATTATGATTTTCCGGTGAATTGTCGGTAAACCGATTTAGATTCACTAATTTATTGAATCACGGGTAATTTACAATTCTCAATATATATATACAAAATTTTACGAATCAACTTAAACGCTGATTCAGTGGGAAGTTTTAAATTTAGATGCTTGAGATTTATGGCGCCCAACTAGGGGCCACAGCGTTAGCCTGGCCCCACGTTGGGCGCCAAAAAACCTCAAATGCAAGCGTTTTAAGTATTTTTTGAACGAGTGTTCTCCACTCCCAGCTTAAGCATAAAGTAAAATATTGAGTTTAGAAAAGCCTGAGCTTTGGGCGCTATAAAACCTAAAATCTATGCAAGTATTGGACAATTTCTAGATAGTTAAGAACACTTACACCTTTTAAGATGTTGGACAATTTGTAGATGACAAAGAACTACTGGTGTGGGACAATTTGTAGATAACATAGAACATACTCCTTACCTTAAGTTAAGGTTTAGTAAAAAAATCGTAATATTTCAAAGTAATCTTGTTTGGAAAACTATAAATAAATCATGAATTGAAGCGTGCCATATGCAAAAGGTCGTAAGTACCAAATGACATATTTTACAGGAGAAACATAAAACGTGAATGAAAGGACTATGGCACTTATGACGTGTTGATAATTGAGTTCCTATTTCTGCCACTTGTAGTAGCACTATCGCCCCGGCATTTATTGTACAAGTAAAGCATGATATTTAGGACATATTCCGTATATAAAACGCATTACTTAAAAACTGGCACTTACGACTTTTTGCATATGGCACACTTCAATTATTAAATCAACTCTAAAAGCTCTATGTTTTTATATTATAGGTAATATATTTTTAATAAATATTTTGGCGCCGTCAGCGCCCTTTCGCTGTAGACATCATTCTGTCAGAAAATCTTAATTGATATTTACGACGTGCAGTTAAGGCATTACCATTACAGAATCTGTAAACAAAAATGATATCTAACAACGAAGAATACGTCATTGTTGAACTGCATTTTTTTATCACATTTTACTAACAACCAATAAAGTGAAGAAAACTATTTTGTCAAATGTGAAAACTTAAACACTTAATTTTCGTTCATTGACAAATTTCATGGTATGAGGTTTTCTCCATATTGTTTTTAGATCTGATTATCTCGGTAATGAAACGAGATAGGCAAAAAAGTTATTTGGATTTTCTGTTTAAAATTAAAAAATGTATACAATGTCTCATTTCTTCGTCCCCAGTTAGGAAACACCCTGTATAGAACAAAAATAAAAAGAATATATTGATGATTTATTAATCAAGATATGTATAATTAAAAATTGCTAATTTTATTTCAAACTTGTTTTCAATTGGTCTTTTATTTTCGCATTAAAACAACATTTATTCAACGTTTAAGAGTAAACAATTGAGGTCTACAAGATGGGCATATTTATTTTTAAACAGAGTGATCCATAAAGTATCTAAATGAAAATGGCAATTGTTTTTTTTTTGAAATCAAGAGTTATCAATTTTATACAAAAAAGTGTTTTCCATTCCTTGGTCAAGCATGAAGTAACATTTCAGGCATTTCTAAACTAGACATATTACTTCATACGCCAGGCGCGTAAAACGCTGATTTATTCAAAAATACATATATTCCAATAAATAATTATAAGTTATTCCGTGATTTTGTAAAAATTATAAGTTTTTACGAATCTTTCAACAAACTGTCATTCATCTCCAAGAAAAAAGAACTACGAAAAAACTTGAAGATAGAAAAATTGTCAAAAATTGTATTATCTAAAACTTTTATTTGAATAATTTTTTTGTATTCCTATTAGTTTTTAAGTTATTCGCAACTTTTGCAAAATACAAAAAAAAAGCGAGCGTAGTGGCGTAAATTCTCGCCATTTTCAATTTCCACAAAAAACGCTTGAACTCAAAAACTATTTGAGCTACAGAAAAGTATAATACATGCATTCCGGCTTTCTCGATGAGATCTACAAGATGGCCATATTTATTTTTATACATGGTCATCCATGCAGTTTCTAAAAGAAAATATCAATTCTTTTTTTCGAAATCAAGAGGGCGAGTGTTTATCAATGTTATCAATAGTATACAAAAGACTGTTTTCCATTCCTTGGTTAAGCATGAAGTAGAATTTCCAGTTCAGAAATTTTACTTTATGCTCCACGCGTATAAAACACTGATTTATTCAGAAGTTTGAAATACAAACACATCATTATCTTTAATTAGTACACCCCGAAAACACATATTTGGTCATGCATTTCCTATTTCGACGAGATCTACAAGATGGCCATATTTATTTTTATACATGGTGATCATCCATACAGTTTCTAAAAGAAAATATCAATTCTTTTTTTCTAAATCAAAAGGGCGAGAGCTTTGTTTGTTGGCCGTGGATTGGCCGGCCCTCTTATAAGGTATACGAATATATGAATCTAAACCAATTTTTGTAAATACCCTATCCATTTTATGTTTATTTAATTTTTTTGTTTTTTTTTATGTTACACTGAAAGGCCTACAAATTGTATTATTTTATTATTCATTTTTTTATTTCACGACCGCAAGTACAAATGAACAAATCCTTCTTTCCATAAACGAAATTAAATACATGGTATAACAAAAAAAGAGTATGCAAAAGTAGTGTAGACAATTCCAAAACAAGAAAAAAAACTTGAAGAGAAATATTTTAAATAATTAATAAGGAGTATACATGTTTTCGAAATACAAAATTGATGTGCATGTTTATGATTGAGGTTAGTTATGATTGTAATGGTTGCTGAAACAAAAAAAAACAATAGAAGAAAGAGGAAAGGAACTAAACAAAAAATTAATAAGTATCACTAAGTGCACTGGAGATGATTCTGATATTTTGTTGTTTTCGAATATCATTGGTTTGAAGGTAAAATTTATTAAGTGAGTCAACAAATAGACTTTTATTTTCAATACGATGATTTAGAAACAATACAGTGTCTTGTTGTTTTGTATTGTTAATTTTTTTATATCAATTCCTTAGAATCCCCTGTTTATCACTTTTTATAATTTTTTAAAGTCGGCAATTCATTGATGCAAAATGAAAGAAATAGAGCAGACTTTTTTTATAGTTGGCTCAAAATCGTCTTTAAATTTAATGGGGATATTTTCCATTTTTCTTTTTAACAAGATTATTATGTGAAACAAAGATATACATACAGGGTGTCTACGCTAAACCGTTCGTTAAAAGTTTATGGGGTTGCTGTTGCACTAAAAATTTGAAAAAAATCCTTGTCATACGGTTGAATCAGTTCTCCTCATGTGAAATATTTTCAACTTTATATCACTTCCGGTTCCACTGGAAGTAGTACCAAGTTTGTTATTTTAAATGGAACACCCTATATATTAGTAATTTTTTGGATTCCTCGTTTAAATTGCAACATATTTTATTCGAACATATGTACACTTATCTCTTATAGTTTTCAAGCAAAAAAAATATTTCTAAAATATTGACCTCTAAAAGGCATCTTGAAATCTATTGAAGAGGGCACTTAGATATTGACATTTTAAGAACACTTATTGTGAAAATTGACAGTTTCCAATTAATTCACTCATAGAGGCATCCTCTAGA
Source organism: Philonthus cognatus (assembly GCA_932526585.2). Taxonomy (NCBI): domain Eukaryota; kingdom Metazoa; phylum Arthropoda; class Insecta; order Coleoptera; family Staphylinidae; genus Philonthus; species Philonthus cognatus. The sequence goes on along the minus strand of OW052244.1, from coordinate 82,638,885 downwards.
CACAAGTAGAGATATAAATCATATTTTTATTTTATTCTTGAGAAAAGTTACACAGATTTCAAGATGCCTTTTAGAGGTCAGAATTTTACTTATCTCTTATAGTTTTCAAGCAAAAAAATATTTCTAAAATTTTGACCTCTAAAAGGCATCTTGAAATCTATCTGTAACTTCTCTTAAGTGTAAGATAAAAATATGATTTATATCTCTACTTGTACCTAGAACATGCCTCTATGAGTGTATTAATTAGAAACTGTTAAATGGAAAAGCATACTACTGGCCTACTAAAATTCAATTGCGACTTATGCGCGCATTATTCCCTGCACAAATGCGACGAAAAACGAATTTTGGAAGTAATTCGAAAACTACTTGCTTTAGGAGTATAGTTTTATAATACTTTTTTGTAGGAAATGTTCCCCCCAATCGTACCATGTAATAAAAATTGGGTTATTCCATTTAAAAAAATTGAATTACTAGATATTGAAGAGGGCACTTAGATATTGACATTTTAAGAACACTTATTGTGAAAATTGACAGTTTCCAATTAATTCACTCATAGAGGCATCCTCTAGACACAAGTAGAGATATAAATCATATTTTTATTTTATTCTTAAGAAAAGTTAGACAGATTTCAAGATGCCTTTTAGAGGTCAGAATTTTAGAAATATATTTTTTTCTTGAAAACTATAAGAGATAAGTGTACATATGTTCGAATAAAATATGTTGCAATTTAAACGAGAAACCCCAAAATTATTAATATATAGGGTGTTCCATTTAAAATAACAAATTTGGTGCTACTTCCGGTGAAACCGGAAGTGATATAAAGTTGAAAATATTTCACATGAGGAGAGCTGATTCAACCATATGACAAGGATTTTTTTTTTAATTTTTAGTGCTACAGCAACCCCATAAACTTTTAACGAACGGTTTAGCGTAGACACCCTGTATGTATATCTTTGTTTCACATAATAATCTTGTTAAAAAGAAAAATGGAAAATATCCCCATTAAAGTTAAAGACGATTTTGAGCCAACTATAAAAGAAGTCTGCTCTATTTCTTTCATTTTGCATAAACTTTTAGGTTTAGCGTAGACACCCTGTATAGGAAATTTCTTTTAAGTACACAAATCCCGATGCTTGCGCTATAAAATTTGAAATTTCTAAACGAGTGTTTCCAATCCCGGATTAAGCATGAAGTAAAATTTCGAGTTTAGAAAAGTCTGAAAATTTGGTTTGGAAAATGTTCAGGCTTTCCTAAACTCGAAATTTTACTTCATGCGCCACCCACATAAACACTGATTTCAAGCGAAGTTAAAAACATACTGCTTAGCATAACGCTTCAACAGTGTATTTTAAACTTCACAATATCTCAGTGTTTAATACGCGCAGCTCATGAAGTAATATTTCGAGTTAAGGAAAGCCTAAAAATTTGATTTACCAAACCAAATTTTCAGTCCGTTCTAAACTCGAAATTTTACATCATGCTTAATCAAGGCTGTAGCCAGAGGGGGGAATATGGGGTTCAACCCCCTCCCCCTCCCTCCCGAAATTTTTAAAATGTAAAATTTTTGTATGTAAAAGCTTTTACATACAAACATTTAGGGAGAGGGGGGAGGTTGAACCGAATATCCCCCCACCCCCTGGCTACGGCCTTGTGCTTAATTAAAGAGTGGAAACACCCGTTAACAACTTAAAATTGAATTCATTTAAAAATCAGTTAACGCCTCAAAATTCACAGCATATGCATAGTTGGGATATGTATACTTTAAAAAAATGCCCTGTATTTTTTTTAATAAAAACTCAAGTGATGTGAAAGTGATATTTGTTCGATTGTTTTTATTTTAATTTTTTGTTTGTTGTGAGCCCGATTGTGTGATTTGGGTATTGTGTTGATGTTATGTGATATAATAATTTACAGGGTGTTGCATAGTTTGATAGTTAAAAAAATACATAACAATAATTTCAATAGAGCTAAACTAATTAAAAGAAATCATCGTTTTGACAGTTATTGTAACAAAATGTCTGTATTTTATTTTAGAAATCAAATATTATAATTTTCGTAAGTTTATGACACATATAAGGTTACATCATATGCATCTTAAAATTACGAGAATTATAATATTTTGATAATATTTTATACACGACGCCCTAAGGGGCAACAAGGGATAGCAGAAGAAGAAGAAGACATTTAACTGATAAACTGATTATATTTTTTTTGCTGTGAAAATTTCAACACCCTGTTACATGTCTAACCAAAAATATCTTTTAAAGCTGTAAAAGAAAATAAACAAAAGCAAAAAAAAAGAAGAAAGGAATATACATAAGTGCATACATATTTTATTAGTGATGGGCGAGATTGATCAAAAAAGATCAACATATCGATCCGCGGAAGTGATCGTCTCAATCTTTTCAATCAGCTGGATCTTTTTGATCGTCTCTATTTTTTCCATCAGTTCGATCTTTTCTATCATCTCGATCAGTATGATCTTTCCTACCGCCTCAATATTTTGTAGTGATGGAAATAATCGCTGGTCTTATTAGTAATAAACAAGCTAGTAAATAGTAATTGAAGCGATTATCAGTAGTGCTTGAGTAATAAAAACGATAATTAATAAACCTTTTTTTGCTCTTCACTTGTCGATCAATAAGAAACGATAATTAAAAAATGTCGTGTGAGACCATTTTCCTCTTCGCCTACGATCACTCGACATGTTTCCTAAATATCGAACATTTCGATTAATTCCATTACTAATTTAATCAATTATTAAAATTGGACAATAACACTGGTCTGCAAAAAAAAATTTTTTTTCGAGCCCTGACACCATTCCTGCTGATTCTTTTGTAAAATGACCTCCTGAATCCGAATATGACCTCCGTTTTCCCCCATCACCCACCGTTTTCGGGGGAGGCCCCGCCACCTATTTTTATCACTTTTCGATAATTTGGAGGGATGAAAAGGATTATTTTAGCCTTTACATTTCTTCTGAGGGGCTAGAGAGGTGAAAAGTTCCAAAACATGAACATTTGTAGCAAGGAGGTAGATTTGGGGGGGGATTTGCTCCCTTAAATTTAAAAAAAATCATTAAAAATGATCAATTTTTTCCGTTTTTTTCGCAGTTTATTCACTTATTTTCTACATATTCCAGCTTCCATTCCCCCTCATCCTCCCCCAAACACCCCCAAATAATAAAAATATATTGCAACAATATATAGCAACAATTATTAAAATATATAGCAACAATAATAAAAATATATAGCAACCGTTCGGAAGATTCACTGTACCACGCTGGCGCTCTCAATACTCCCCCCGTTTCCCCCATCCATTTCAGGGGTGAAAAGGATTATTTTAATAATAAATAAAAAGTAAAATAAAAAAATAAATAATAAATGTAAAATAATAAATTCCTGGGCAAACCTGTGCGCGCGAGGTATTGAGAGCGCCAGCGTGGTACAGTGAATCTTCCGAACTGTTGCTATATATTTTTATTATTGTTGCTATATATTTTTATTATTGTTGCTATATATTTTTATTATTGTTGCTATATATTGTTGCAATATATTTTTATTGTTTGGGGGAGGATGAGGGGGGATGGAAGCTGGAATATGTAGAAAATAAGTGAAAAAACTGCGAAAAAAACGGAAAAATCGATAATTTTTAAGGATTTTTTTACAATTTAAGGGGGCAAATCCCCCCCCCCAAATCCACCTTCTTGCTACAAATGTTCATGTTTTGGAACTCTTCACCTCTCTAGCCCCTCAGAAGAAACGTAAAGGCTAAAATAATCCTTTTCATCCCTCCAAATTATCGAAAAGTGATAAAAA